>JAMXDE010000011.1:0-620010 GCA_026770025.1 Craspedostauros australis | reverse complement strand
GACTAACACACGCAATTTTCTTCCACTTTGCAAACTTCTTCTTCCAACAGCGTGGTGTGTTTGGGAAGGCTTTTCCCGAGGGTCCGGACGTGGTGAGCCTGTCCGGTAAAAGCCTGAGTGCCACCAGCAGCCGCTTTGGTGCATCCACCAGCAAACACTCCAAGACCAAAAGCAAAGCACGCAAGAAAAAGCGGAAGGACAAGAAACACAAATCACCCACAAAAACCAAAAATGCCATCCACCACACCGAACCAACACCCGCACCAATCAGGCGTGGTGTTGATGCCGCGATCGCCCATGGCGTCGCGATGGCAGCGGCCCGCTACCCCCGCACCCCCAAGAGAGCCCCCCCGGGCCACGATGAGGTCCTGATTGAGCGCGTGGTGCCAGCGGGGAAATCCCCGCGCGTCAAACCATCAGCAGTGGCGAGAGCCCGAGCGTTTGCGGTGAAGACCGCGGCTGTGGCGGCACGAGCGAAGAGGGAGGCTGATGCTGCAGCACAAGAAGAAGCTGCTGCTCGAGCCCAACAAGAAGAAGAAGAAGCTGCTGCTGCTGCACAAGCCCAACAAGAAGAAGAAGATGCTGCTGCTGCACAAGCCAAACAAGAAGAAGAAGATGCTGCTGCTGCTGCACAAGCCAAACAACAAGAAGATGCTGCTGCTGCAGAAGAAGGCCAGGACCCCCAGTGGGTTCCAGGTGGCGGTATTGATACAACTCTCCCAGAGTACGCATTTGATGAATTCGACGGCCTCGACCTACTTGGAGACAACTTGTTGGGGACCGGCCTGAATGAGCCAATGAAGGAGGACAGCAATGACGAGGACAGCAGCTACGAGGACAGCAATGATGAGGGCAGCAATGATGAGGACAGCAGCGACGAGGACAGCAGCGAGGAAGAGGACAGCAGCGACGAGGACACCAGCGAGGAAGAGGATTGATGACATCGTACCGAAATACATATAACAGTAAACAAGCCACACACACACTCTTGTACGCAGTAGCAAATAGTAAACCAGTAATTCGCCGCATACAAATAAGCAGCAAACATCAGTACTGTATGACAATGGAGCAAAATTCTGTTGTTCCATCCACTTAAAGGTCACGAAATGAATAGAAATATCGGGCATGGCAGTTTGCTCGCCTTTTCGCGATATTTTGATGTTGATGCAATTATATTTCAACACATGGCATTACCGCGCCTCCCAGTGATGACGCTTGGTGGGCCAGTACTGATCTGCTCTGTCAGTGTTCGATTGCGATGATCCTATTTTTATGAGGAGGTCGGTTTGGCAACCCCTTGGTGTTTTTAATCCTCTCCCTCTCTTATCTGCATCCAGTTGTACCACTGATCCAGCAACCAACAACAATACGAACACTGGACTTCTGTTCTGTATTGGAACCACCCTCGTGTTTGGGACGTACGCACAACACGCTGCGATGGTACTGTCAGCACATAGCCATCAGAAACAGAGAGATAACGATGACGATGCGGTTCATCAATGTGAGGTCCCCCTCAGCGTGTTCATCTGTCATTGTGCGTGTGTGATGTGCGTGTCTGCCGGCTCGTTTGGTTGTTAACTGGTTGACTCACTGGCCGATTCACTGGTGGATGGAGGGAAACAACGATTGGAGAACAGCCAAAGTTCCAAAACGAACCCGCATGATGTTTCTGCTGACGCATCGTTCCGGTACTACAACACCGCCCAATGCAGAAAAACTTCGCTTGCGCAAGAGGTCACGGAGCATCCAGGAACAATGGGATGCGCTATCATGTTGATCCAAGATGTCATGGCATAAATTCTCAAATGTCTCAGTGATACGCACTGCGACATGCAGAAGATCGACAGGCGGCAAGGCAAGCGATCGCCATCCGCCCCACAACATCAGTCCACGCTCGACTTCGCCGTCACGAAGCTGCTTTTTTGCTCTCGCTTGTTGTCACCTCACAATGTTCGCTCGTGTCTCGCTGCCACATTCTGACACGTTTCAAACAGGCAGGTGGCGACTTTCGTCGGAACAATCCAACTGCAACGCGCTAACCAAGACCAAGATACGAGGCTCTAATCTTTGGGTAACGGGGAACTGCCAGGAATTCGTGGACGTGAGGCTTCAGGATGCATGGATCGTACATACGAACGCATAGCATCATGCCTCGACGGTTCAACTTCCAAACTTGCGCCACCTTGTGATCCAGGACGTTCTAATCTGCGAGTGTTTGCTCTTGGGTACAAGGGGCAAGACGTTGGGAGATCGTTCCAGGGATCTTAACATAGTCGTACGATGAGTGAAAGAGGAGGAGGAGGAAGAACGGCATCATCATGTGTATTCGTACAGGCAGTCGTCCTCCTTGGTTTGAATTGGTATTGCCACGTTTTGAATGTGGAGTATGTAGAGGAGCCAAAACTTCATGCCAAGCGGTTCATCTTTCATGTCTTTCGAATCGAGGCGTCGGCAGTGATGGGAAGAGGGCCAACAGCCTTCGCACACTTGCATGCCTCAACAAGATCGTTAGATCGTGTTGTTCCTGAGGCATCCGAATGAAATCGTTTCAAACAGAGAGACGGCAGCGGCGGGACGAATAGCTCGCACGGACGTGTGGGAGGATCATCAAAGTCGCAGGTAGAATACCTCTCAAGCTCGGGACGAACAATCGTGAACGTGTCCCAATTTACATCCACTCCCATCCGACGCGTCGCAGAGGAATCGAAGAAGGACCAAGTTCCGCCTCCACCTTCCCGTTCCAGGAATTCCAAGGGCGACAACTTGCCCAGTTGATGCCGGTAGCAAGAAGTCTCTGTTGGCGTGTCATCAGGTCAGGATTGTGGTGCATCAACATCGCGACAAGATGTCATTGATCAGGCATACTCATGCGAGTGCAACATGGCCAATCGATCGCCTGCATGCAAAACAACACCATGTATGGCATGCACAGCTTGTGATACGTCTCAGTTAATGCAATTGGATATGATTTTGCTTCATTACTCTCTTGTTCTGCGTGAAGTGATACTGCTATCTCGAGCACCCTATCCAGGATGTTGATATCCGTAGTTGGGTGGTTGTTCAGATGAATCCGTGGACTGAGTGGTCCAAGCACACCATGGATCATCGCCATGTCCGTGCATCGACCATGTGTCCTCATCTGCCATTTGGTTTGTATTCGTCAGTTGCAGGTTTGGACCGGGTGTCCGAAACATCTGACATGATGCGCAAACACATGGCTTGATGTGCGTGTGTGTCCCAACAGCAGATCATCTCTCTTTCCGACCATGTTGTGGCAGTGCAGCACTCGCACTCGCACTCGCAATCATCCCAATAGTCCTCCTATCTCTAGTTCGTCTTCTTTTCTCTTCTATCTGGGACGGACTCCAACCACTTGACTGGGTGACGATTGTAGAACGGCCAGTCTGGGACACAAAGCTTCATTTTGCATTGGCGTTTGTGATTGCGATGGCATTCGTGATTGTGAACGTGATTGCGTTTGTGAGCGTGATTGTGGACGCAGGAAGGAGACAAGAGACAGGTGAGGGAATTGCGAGGCAAGGTCTGCATTCGAATGTGCGAATATCGACGAGGATACTCGTGGAAGATGTAGAGTAGATCCTGCGTGTCCCTGCATCAACATCTCGCTGTACAACGGCGCCGCACGAAGCAGCCCATCGTCAAAAGCCTTCCATCTTCGTCTCCATCACGCAGCAGGCACACAGATCCCCCAACGCAAACGCAAACGCAAGCACTCACCACAAGCGATATCGCAACACCAACCAGCCAGAACTTGAACACGATCATGAAGTCCTGCTGGAAGTGCCCGATGACCCATCCGACGCCGCCGAAGCCTATTATGATCCAGTAGAACAGAAGTTCCGCAAGTTTCTGGCCCTCGTAATCCATCCTGATCTATTCGAAGGAATTCTGTGAGTATGTATTAGGTTGTGTACGTGCGTTTGATCGTTCTAGAGTTGGTATTGGTGTTCTTGTGGTACGATTCGTAATGGTTGTTCTGTTGTCATAGCGGCGATCGTCACGTCACAACTGACATCGTCATGGTCGCCATCATTTTCCGCATTTTCTCGTGTCGGTCTTGGTGTTGGTGGTGTTGGCAGCAGTGTTGTTGTGTTTGCTGTTTCCACGATTTCTTCCACTTGGCGGCATCCTTCGATCCATACGACCAATTACATAGAGTAACGCAAATATTCTGCTGCAATTTGCGTATAATCGCGTGAAATCTCGTGACTGGACTCAACAACAAAGATGTAAATCCGAGTATCATTATTTTTCATGGAGCTAGATGTGTCCGACACAAACACAAAATCAACCCAACCAATCGCTGGTGGCAGAAATCAACATCGCATCTTTGTGTTTGACGCATCTTTTTGGTGGCAACGAGCAGGGATCCTGCCACATCTCATGCTGTGGACACCAATACGAAATCACTTACCACCCACATCCGCAACCAAATTGCAACACGCGTTCATCTGTTGAATTGTATTATATTATATTCTGCTCCACGAGTATCTGCATTGCTACACCATGTCAGCACCGAACGCAAAGCGACGCAAGACGGACGCATCGAAGCAGCCATCGCAGGAGGAGGAGTGCCCGTATCTGGACACCATCGACCGCACCCTGCTGGACTTTGACTTCGAGCCATCCTGCTCCGTGTCTCTCGAGTCGGGACCGCACGTGTACGCGTGTCTGGTGTGCGGGAAGTTCTTCCGCGGCCGTGGCAAGCAGACTCCGGCCTACACCCATGCCGTCAACGAGGGCCACTACGTCTTCGTGCATCTGTCCAAGGGGACGTTCCACTGCCTGCCGGATGACTATCAGATCAAGGACCCCTCCCTCAAGGACATCTCGGCGACGCTGCATCCGACCTTCTCGAAGAAGGAGATCATCAGCATCGATGCCAACACCAGCCTGGCTCGCGACATCTTCGGACGACGGTACCTTCCGGGCTATGTCGGATTGAACAATCTGCACAAGACCGATTTCATCAACGCCGCCGTGCAGGCCTTGGCACACGTCCCGCCGCTGCGCGATTTCTTCCTCGGTCGCACGCACAGGGACATTTACATCGAGTCCAAAAAGAAGAAGAAGAAGAACAAACCACCACACCGCGTGTCGAATCTGGCCCTGCGCTTTGGCGAGCTGGTGCGCAAGATATGGAGCGACAAATGCTTCAAGAGCCACATCGATCCGCACACGCTCGTGCATGCCATCAGCAGCGGCTCCAACAAGAAGTTCCAGGTGGGCGTGCAAGGCGAGGCGGGCGAATTCATGGCCTGGTTCCTCAACCAGCTGCACATTGGTCTTGGGGGAACGCGAAAGCCGAACTCCAGCATCGTGTACGAAGCCTTTCAGGGGCGTGTGGAAGTCACGACCAGGAGGCAGAAGGTCAAGAGTGATAACGCCACTGCTGCTTCTGCTTCTGGGAAGAAGAATGAATCCAAGTCTGATCCAGATGACGATGACGACGACGACGATGATGAGATGGATGTCACGGACGACAAAGCGAAAGGCGATGATGATGATGATGATGATGACGAACCAGAGATGGAAGAAGTTGCTACCAGCTCAGGTTTCCTGCAGCTGACGCTGGATATCCCTGAGAAGCCATTATTCCGTGATGCTGAGGGAGGTCTCGTGATTCCTCAGGAGCCGCTGGCCAATGTGTTGAAGAAGTTCGAAGGCATGACATTCCGCGATGCGCTCGACAAGAACGGCAAAATGCAAAGCAAGCGATACCGTCTGCTGCAGCTGCCAGATTACCTCATCCTTCATCTCTCGCGTTTCAAGTCGAATGAGTACTCGAGAGAAAAGAACCCCACCATCGTGGCATTCCCCGTCAAGAACCTGGACCTCAGTTCCTACGTGTTCGACAAAAAGGAGCGCAAGAAGGCGCCGACGGAAGAAGAGGTCAGGGCCATGAGCGTAAGTGCTTGCGTCGGAACTCTGATTTGGTTCGTTGCGTGATTGCGTATGCTGTGAAGAGCTGTTTTCATTTGCGCACTCCACTTGTATTGACGAATCCTGTGGCCTCTCCCATCTTACCTTGCCCTGTTTGCGCTGTCCTCAATACGATCTTTCCGGCAATGCTACCTTTGACATGAACGTCACAATGAAATCAACCACTGCATTCCACTTCGCGCATTCTACCAACTGCTGATGAATTGCAGGTCAAGCAACTCAAGGCGCTTCTATCGAGCCACAATTGCGGTCACATCGCCAATGGCGTTCTGGAAAAGAAGGAGCTGCTCCAAAAGACACTGGACTTCGCCACCACCAGCCTCCCGGATCTGCTGACGGACAAGTACGATCTGATTGCGAACATCACGCACGAAAGCCCATCGGATGTGGGACGCGAAGGCAAGGTGGATCCGCTGCAGGAAGGATCGTACAAGTGCCATGTGCACCACCGATCCGACAAGCAGTGGTACGAAATCCAGGATCTCCACGTGAAGAAGACCATCCCCCAGCTGATCGGCGTCTCTGAGAGCTACGTTCTCATCTTCGAACGCAAGTCTGCCCAATTCTTTCAAGCGCAGAAACGTGAGCAGATGCAGGAGCAATGAATCTAATGATTAGGATCTGTACTCCATGGTATTCATGGCCGCAGTGTTGGTGAAGCACAAGAACATGGCAATGATAATGGTAATGATAGGATTGATTGATTGATAGGGAAGCAACTCAATGCTGTAGTTCACTTCTCTTTCCATTGGGATAGCTGATGTTGAGAAACCGGCGTGTCCTTGATGACCTCTCGTATGGGTGGTAACGCGGACACGCTGTTACCTTCGTGAGGTTCAGATGTCGATTGCGCCGCCAACACTTGCAGGACAGCTTCCTCCGGAGGCAATGTCTGCTGGGCAAAGACTTGCTTTTGCGTGTCATCGTTGGCGTTCGCGGTTACCGAAAGAGTGAGACAATCGTCGCCAAGGACACTGACTTCAGTCGCCTCCAATTGTGACCGCCGCGGCGCAGACGACTGCAACTGCCGCATCCTCGCGCAATGGAGCTGCGCCAATGGAAGCAACGATGCCGTGATGGATTCTTCCACCATCATCCCGATGGTGACCAACCCGGATGCATCGAACTGAGGGCACGCAGCGTATTGCTGTCGGAACCTTTGTACCAGAGAATCCAAGATCCCGGGTGGAAGCGGCGCGCTGGGCAACCCGTGCAAGGGGTTGTTGTGCATTGGATCATTCCACAACGCATCGCCATCACGAGAGAAGGTGGTCGCCAATCCCAATAGATGTTCGCAAGTTTCGGTATCCATCGATTTGTGAAGATTGTGTTCCACAGCGCATCTAGCAGAGGCTGCCAGCGCGTCCCAATCGAGCGGCATCATCGATCGATGTTGTTGCGCGGTTCGTGGTCTTGAAGAGCGGGATGGGCTGCTAACACCTTTGGATGGCAGTTCCGAAACCGACTGCGCTTGATTGATGGCGACGCTGCTGCCATGCTGTTTGTGTCGTCGCGAGTTGCTGCGACGCACGACCACCACCTTGGGCGCATTCTGGATTCTCCTTCGTTTGCGATGCTGTTTGTGGTTGCCGCCTCCTTCCTGTTCTTGATCTTGCTGTTGTTGTCGCCTTTCATCATCGTCATCGTCATCGTGATCATCATTGTCCTCTGCTTTGATCGTCTCACGGTTGTGCTTGGTTGATCCGCTCTGTCTGCGCGTCCTCCTTGTCTTCATGCTACCTCGATGGCTCTTCTGTTGCTCGGCCTCAGGCCAGTACTTTCCCATCGATGATGAGTCGTCGGATTCGTCCGCCATGATGGATGATCACGATTGTTATGCTCCACTCTATCGAACTTTGGGTCGGCGCATGTGCGAAGATCGTTGTCGTCACTGTCTGTCTTACTTTTTGTGATGTTGGTGGGAATTCTTCTTCGTTTCTTGATGCCATTTTTCGTGGTTGAGAAACGATCCTTTGCTCGCCAACCAACCAACCAACCAACCAATCAACCACGAATGTGCAGAAAGCAGATACACGCCACGCAACTTGCACACTCGCGGAGCAGCGAAGCGATGCCAAACTTGACGATAACCACTATGCACAATACCTAATCGACTCTCTAAAACAATTGAATCATCTCATCTGCTCTGCTCTACATCACGTCCTAAAGTATGGTGCGTGGGGTCGCCGTTCCTGCGATCCATGGCTAAGCACGCAGGGACGCCGAGTCAGCTCTGCGCTGCATCTTTCGATGCATAGAACGCACGCAGGAGTTCTACACCTACATTCCTGCAAGCATATTCGGATTGTGCCTTGCCTTGCAACATTGCGCTGCATGATTGGATTGGAACGGAACAACCCCATTGCGGCCTATTCTAAGCAGCGACGGCGACCATGGCTGGGCGGATCAGCTTCTCGCCGATGACGAACCCCTTCTGGTACTCTTCGCAGATAATGTTCTCCTCGTATTCCTCGGATGCCCGTTGCATGACGGCCTGGTGGACCTCGTAATCGAACTCCTTGCCGACGGTCTCCACCTGTTTCACTCCGAGCTTCTCGAGCGTCGCAAGGATGTCGCTGTGCACCTTTCTGTACTCCTCGTCGATGGCTTTCTCCTCGTCGGTTTCTGGGATCACGATACCGAATCCTCTCTCGAAGTTGTCGACAAGCTCCAGAATCGCGCTGGCCACTTCGGAGGTGGCGACGACATCATTCTGATCCGTCTGGGCAGACATGCGGTCCTTGATGGTCTTGTACTGCGGAAGTTCGTTGGACAGTTCATGGATGAATCAATGAATCAATGAAGGAATGACGGATTGATTGATTGAGTTGCAAGTGGGCGGATGCACAGAGTTGGATGGAACAAGATGGAGCGGGGCGTGTGTGTTGGTGAGTATTCTGCTCGTACACAATTGCAATTGACGGATTAATGCGATTCTGGGGACAAGCAGATGGCGCATTCCTTGATGTACAAACGCATTCAAACAATCAATTCACAGCAGTGCTTCATCCTAGCATATCAACCCATCGCAGCTAGTGCCATCGATCCCATGTGTGCATGCACAACCCCGGTGATGCATGTACTGTGTGCATCGTTCGTCTGTTTCTTTTTTGTTTTGGCGCATCTTTTCGCTTTTGCTCGTTTGCACAAGCAAGAGAGGAGAAGACTCCACGCGTTCTCCCCTCCCCACATGCACGCATGCATGCATCGCATGATCATTCGTCACGGACCTCTACCTCCAGCTTGTCGAGCTGATCCTGCCACTCCTCCTTTCCAGCGGACAGACGCTCCTTGGCCTCGGCGATGTCTTCATCGGCCTTCTTGATGTCAGTCTCAAGAACTTCCAGCTTGCGCTGCAGGAAGGCTGGGGAATTCAGGATGTCGGTGGCGGACGATGCGTCATCGCCGGCCTCGATGGTCTCATCGTCGGAGGTCTCCTCAGCCTTCTCGGCCCACAGGCAGGTGGAGGTAACTGGCTGTCGCAGGAGGATGCCCGATGTTGGGCTGCCAACGGAGAACGCGGTCGCGGCGGATGTCACCATCGCTGCCACCAAAGTGGCCAGGAGAGCGCTTTGTCTTGTGCTGATCATCTTGATGGTATTCTTGTTTATATTCTCGATGTGATGTTCTTCTTGGTGTCGTCTGCAGGGTAATCCTTGTGGGTACGACTATGTCACCAAATGTGTTGGCGGGGCATCTGGTTCCGATGCATCAGCAACTCCGTTTGGGTTGGAGGATCGTGGATTTCTTTCGTCGGCGTTGATGCCCCGAACACCTTCCACGGTGAAGTTGATGTGTCCCATGACGACGAAGGGTGAAATCAGCATCGTGTCTCGGATTGCATGGTCGTGAAGAACGGAACCTTATTCGCATGAGTCGTTTGGGTTTGCGAAAGGGCTTTTTCAGAGCATTTGAATAAAAGGGGGAACATGCGAAACAACACTTGGGGGTATCTCTGTTCCCCCTTTCGTTCTTGTCGAAAGAGGGTTCGGAAAGCTTCGGCAGGTTTCGGAAAATCTGTCATACCGTGTTGTGAAAGCTGCGGCGATAACAGAATATATTATAACTGAAATCAATACTCGTTCGTTTCATTCTACTCTTCTTTCCTGGTGCTTGTGGTGCATTTCATGGCGATAGAAGATGCTGCCTGCGCACCTGCCCCCATGCATGCATAGCGTATCCGATGAAAGGTGTGTTATGCAGTTCAGCAGTGCTAATCTGCGAACCCGCCCTCTCTGTATCGCGCAGCATTCTTGATGTCGTTGAACATCCTTTCCAACATGATCGCGTTTTGCGCGGGACCATTCATAGTGTTTCCTCTCTCACTCGGCGAACCATTCACAGCTGCGCGAGCAGTGGCAGTAGCGATGCTGCTCGCTTGACCGATTGCTTCGTCCACTGTCGTCATCGCGGATGCCAAAGTCACTCGAAGTGAAATGAGCACGGTTCCCTGAATTTCGGGAGGGCTGTTCTTGTACATCGTGGCGGCGCCTTCGATACATGCGATGGCGCTGTCAATGTTGGCAAGGCCTGGGCCTGCTGCAGGCGCGTCTCCCAACACCGTGTTCATGATGCCGATGGCGGATTTCAGCGCGACCCTCAACGAGACAAGGAAAGTGCCTTGGATTTCTGGTGGACTGTTCTTGTACATGGTCACAGCACCTTCGATGCAGGCGAGGGCGCCGTCCACTTGCCCTTGTCCTGGATTGGACTTCGGAGCATCAATGGCAGTGCTGACGTCAGGGGCAGGCGTTTGAGCCACAGGAGTCTTCACTTCAACTTGGACGGTTGGCTGTGGCTTCGGGGGGCTTGGTTCTTGCGAAGGTTGCTGCGATTGTGGCTGCGATTGTGGCTGCGATTGCGGTGTCGCTGTCTTTGCACCGCCTTTCTGCACTCTCTCTCGCAGCTTGTCCTTGTAGCTCACGCCCGAATAGGAATTATCTTTGTCCTGGTTGGTCTCGAGAAAGTAAGGCGCCAGCGCCTCTTCCGGGACGGTTTCAAACAGATCCTTCTCCTTGCCTCGGCTCCTGTAAGTGCATGCATATATCATGAAGAAATGGCCAGCAAGAATAGTAGAGCATGTACGAACATGGAACGTAGCAACAGCAGATAACCGTGAGTGACCAATTCGCAAACTTGCACATGTTTGGATTGATTCGATTGCACAACACGGGAAGCCATCACCGTTTCTGAATAGAGCACGTATGGGCAGAATGAAGCGCACAGCAACGCCCCCCAAAAACAGCCATACGCAAGGCTTGCATCACAGATCACTCACTCTTTGAGATAGGGATTGGACGTGAGCATCCCTTCCAACTGCTCGATGCCTTCATCTTCCATGATGGCATTCGCCACCTCATCTTCACCGTTGTACCGCGCGAGCGTGCGGACCGTGGAATCGCGCTTGAGCTGAGCAAGGTAAAGATCGGCCGTGTTGGAAATGGCATCGGCATCGCGGTTGCGTCCCGCTGGCCGTGGGCTTTCCCGTTGCGGCGGCGGTGGTGGCGGTGCAGGCATGCCACCATTGCGCAGCAACTGACGCAGTTCGTCAGCAGACATGTCGTCGATGCCAGCTGGCTGCGTCGCCGGCGGTGGTGTCAGGAAGGGATTGTTGATCCCGCCCGATGGCATGCGAGATTGTTGCTGTTGACTCGCCTCTATGAGCGCCTTCAATCGCGAGCCGCCTTGGCCTTCCTCTTCGACATAGTCGCCATCGCTGCCGACATTGCGCTGCTGCAGCTGCGACTTGAGATGGTCGTTCCAGTCCGAACTGGAATCCTGGAACTCGTCAGGGTCGCTGCCAACATGAATCTTCGTGCTCATGAACGATCGATGCAGCAGCATGCGTTGCGGCGCGAAGGCGAAGACGCCATTGCGGGTGGCGCCATCAACGCCCGCTGCAGCCACAACCAAGAGTGTCAAGCGGCCGAACTGCAGTCTCATTTCTCATTCAAGATGCGGCAGAGTGTTCCGGCGTTCAAATGTGAATGTGAATGCGGACGTACGTATGTATTGATCTGCGTGAAGTGTTCGTCGTTGCGAATCGTTGATCGAATCCGTTATTGCCTTGCGTTGCTGTTCTGAAAGTACTATGCGTGTATAATATAATAGAATATTATACAATAGATGATAGAATATGATACTCGTGTACTCGTACAGAGCACGCTTGGATAGGATAGAATTAGGCAGGGATGCTCCCCTTCTATCCCTCAATTGATGGCTGGTCCGTATGTGTATGTATGGAGGTGTCGACTCTCTCTCTCTCTGTGTGTCTCTGTGTTTCTTCTTCGTTGTGCTTGATTGTGTGCACGGGATCCTTCATCGCCTCTCTTCCTCCTCCTTGACGTCTGTGATTGCAGTTGTGGCTGCGACGATGTCCATTTGGAGTTCTGATCGCCTCTTTCGTTGGATCCTTCTGTGTCACAACTTTCGTTCCGCGGGTCTGAGACATCCATTGATGTAGTATTTCTCTGGAGAGTAGAAGGGTAGAAGCAAGACGAACATCATGACAGGCAACTAGCGTAGACATCACCTAGAGTGCTCCAGAGAGTATTCATTTGGCTCACATAGAGTACTGGCGTAGCATTGTTCACTGCTATGGGTTCTAGAGACAGCACCTCCTGGTCCACGCTACCATGCTGCGCCTTTGTCTCTCCGCCATATCAAACGCCTTAGCTCTGCTCCACTATTGTTCTAGAAGGGAATCGCCTTGCCTGCCCAGTCGTAAAGACCGCCGGAATCCTTGTCAGACATGCTGTCGATGACATCCAACAGACTCTCGACCGTGAAATCGACAGGAAAGAGACGGCCCTTTTGCACGTTGGCTTGGAACGGCTTGGAAAGATCGGTGTTGGTCGTTCCAGGATGCAGGGCGATGCACCAGATCTGGGAACGCTTCAACTCATTCGACATGGTGCGAGTGGCCTGGTTCAACGCCGCCTTGCTCATGCGGTAGGAGTACCAACCACCGAGCCCGTTGTCGGAGATGGAACCAACACGTGCGCTGAGATTGGCAATGACAGCAGGAGCACGTGCGTTGCCTGAGGCATTCGCGGATTTGCGCCGCGACTGTTTCATGATATCCGTCAGTTCCTTGCTGAGCATGACCGGTCCGTACAGATTCAACGCGAATGATTTCTCCATCCATTCGCGATCGATTTTGGCAATGCTGCGTTCGGGGCCTGGCGTGGTCTGGCCATCTCCGAGGATCCCGGCCACATTCAGCAAGAGGTCGACCCGATCGCATGCCTGCTTGATTGTGCGGCCTGCCTCTTCGATAGAGGCCTGATCTTCCAGATCCAGCGGGACGATCGTAATTCGATCCGCATCTTCTTGCGGTAAAGTGTCGATGTACTGCATCAGCTGTGTTTCGCTGCCGACGGATCTGGAACAAGCAAAGACCGTCCCCTTGTTGCGCTTGATCAACGTTTTGCAGAATTGCAATCCAATCCCCCGGGATGCGCCCGTCACCACGAAGTTGGCAGCAGGATCAGCGTATCGTCTCAACGTTGACGAATCGGGCGGTCGCGATTCATACTTCACAATGTCGATGTCATCATACACGGCTTCGCCTTTCGATTTTGGCGGTGTTGGTGCTTGAAACGACGACGACGATGATGCCCATCGATGTGTCATGATGCGTGAACTGCGCACTTTTTTGGGTTGGTGCTGGATCTGTTGCGAATATGTAGCCATCGCAGCAACCATGCCATTGGCTGCGGCTGCTGTTGCTGTTGCTGTTGCTGTTGCGCCTGTTCTACTTGTTGCGAGCAGACTGTGCGATCTCCCAATCAACGATGAAACCACGATGCACTTCATGATACCGATTGGGCTGATAGTTGCATACATTCCAATATTAGAGAGATGGCAGCAGCGTGATGGATAAGGCAGATGCTGGACTGGTATGCGAGGACTACATATGGTATTATACGACTGATGAGAGTTGTGATGGGTCTTGTTGCCTTTGTTGCTATTGATTGTTTTGGTTGTCTTTGGGAGACGCAAGATCTCTTCGGCGCGAAAGATTTGATGTCGACAACGTCATTTCCAAAGAAAACGAATGAGCGGAACGGTAACGAAGCGAGAAGCTCCACAACAACTAAGAGGAGTCGATGGACCACATGACAAGAAGACAATCCACACAACAGCGTGTGCCAACACCATATTATACATGCTATGATCAGTACATGAAACAGTATGGAGTGCCGCGTCAGTACAAGGTTAATGTTCACAATTATAGTGGAATATGGTACCCTCCCAGTAAGAAAATAGATGCCGTCGCACTCTTGGCTCCATAGACTATCATCCTGCGCACTGCACGGAGCTTGCCACCTGCACGGTGAAAGGAGGCGCATGTCATGATGATGAGATGTGAAGTGACATGTGATGAACTCACATGAGATGAGGTGTTTTACACTTCAAAGTGACAGCTCGTGGCTGGGCGTTTGCACTCCGCTTGGAAGTGGAATTGCTGTCCTTGCAATTGGATCATCTGTTGATACAAAGGCCCTCGATGTCAGCCGGTCAAGGCACAAGACTCCGGAGACGAAATATGTGACTGCGCAGACGCCACTGCATTTGCGTAGACGAGTTCAGTTTGGTCCGCGAATCATTCGATTGTTGGGTATGGTATGGCGTCAGGCAAAAGGTGTCGATATTCAATCGAATATTTGGTTGGAGAGGAGCAGGAACAGAGAAGCAAAGATGAGAGTTGAGCAAGGGCAAGGGCAAGAGCAGAACATAGCACAATGGAATGATGCACATCAGAGATGAGGACGGGCTGTCATTGAATCGAACATGTCGTGTTGCATGCAGCATGCCGTACGTAGCAAGCTTTCTTTCGTCTCCCCATCGTTTCGCCAGTTCTTTCATAACCTCATCGACTCTACTCGTGCTTTCCCCCTTTTGATCCACCATGTCCATTCTGCACCATTCCCGAATCAAGCATTGGGCGCAATGCAAATAAAATACACACACACGTGCGTGTTCATCCCCACGGAATGCACTCCATCTCACAACTTACAGGATGAATGATGTGATCATCTGGAAGGCCACTGCGGAATGCGGAATCTCTGCATCCACGTTGGCAAACTCATCGTCGTTGATGACGTCGTCGTTTTGTGACGTGATGTGATTGTCCTGTATGGGATGAGATCCGGTGATCGCGGAGATCAGGAAGAGCAGTGCCCCTCGTGGCATGAAGCCCTTGAGGCCGATGAATCGCTTCACGACGGCATGCACGTCCATCTCCATGCATAGCGCAATTGCTGCCAGAGCGAGGCCGTACAACCGGATGATCATGTCGCGTTTCCCGCCGACAAGGTGTCGCACGTCACGCGTCGCCAGGATGTGCAGGAATGTGATGTACATCAGATCCGCCGCAATATTGAGGACCAGGAAGCACAGCGTGACGGCCTTGAGGATCCGCATGACGCCCAGCAGGGTCTTCGGCGAGACGAACGACCCCACGAACGACGTTATGGTCTTCGTCAGCCACGCGTACGTTGTCTGCCTGTCGTCCCCCACATCGATGTATTCCGTTTGCAAGGTCTTGTTCAAGCTCGTCTGCCTGCCGTTGCCGTTGCCGCCTCCTTCTCCTGCCGATCTGTAGCTATTCGGCGTCATCGGTGGGTGATACGAAGTGTCGACTCTTGTGTTGTTGTCCATCTTGTGGTAGCGTTTGTGTTTGCGTCTCAAGCTGATGCCTGATTAGTCAAGGAGACAACCGCCACGATTGCAGATCGCCTCCTGCTCTTCTCGACTTTCGCTGGTTGCGTTGTCTCGCCTGTTTCTGACGGCCACTTCGAACCGACGCTTCAGCAGATTCGTGACCTTGTTCACAACTGGTGTGTCGAATGTCTTCGAGCTTCTGCTGACTCTTTCGTTCTTGTTCTTGTTCTTGTTCTGTATCGATGTGTTGCGTGGCCTCCGATGAACTTCACCTGGCCTGCTTCGATGGGTCTGGAATTGGAATGGCAACTTGTTCGTCCGATGCGGCTCGCTGGATATTCTCAGAGTGGATGGAAGGTGATGCCGATGTTGCGGATGCTGCCGACGGTGCGGATGCTGCCGATGATGAGAATGTTCCGGATGCTGTATCAGGAAGAGACAGGGCGAGATAGTGTCAGGCGAGACGCAAGAGGGTTGCAGGTGTCGTCACAGGGCAGGTGATGTGTGCGAGATTAGGCGATGGGATGGAAGATGATGGCGTTTTGGTGCGTTGTTTCTTGTTTGTTTGACCAAGTGCGGCATCGCGAGCAATTTGTTTGTCTTTGGTTTGGTTGATTCTCATAAATACGCATTATCAAGGCTGTATACTTTTAATGTTAGTTTGGATCAAACACGCCGGTCGAGCATCGCTTTCCCCACACAACAACAATCGCCCATCAGAACCGGAGACTATGTGAGTACTTTCGACAATCACTACATGCTACGAAAGAAACTAGAGGGAGCAGAAAAGTTGCATCGCAACGCAAGCATTCCACGCGCGGAGTAACACCACACTACTTCCAAGCCAATCCACTTGGTTTCGAAACGAATGCGCATCTGGCTGTATACTATAGTCTACGCGTCTGAGTCTCCATCTGATCCCGACTGCGTCCTCGCCACTGCCTCCGCATGAACCAACCCAGCATCGGCAATGTTGCATTGTACTGTGCTGTGTTCTGCGACGTTGCTTTTGAGGATGGAAACGCGTCGACGACTACTTTGAATTTGGATTCCGTGGATGAGGGTGGTGTGATGTTCGTCTTGGACCTTATTCGGATCAGAATCATGCGATAGAAGGATGCGGGTCGTCACGCAGTGATGCCAAGATGTTCCCAGTGCTGCGCGGACTGCTACCTCTCCGTCGAAATCTGATGTGGTGGACGCGTTGGCGTCCAATCCAACCTGGTTGATGACGACGATGGCCAGGTCGAACTGGTCGGCAAGAGTCTTCAGCATCTGGGCACATTTGAAGACCGCGGCGGCGCGTTGCGGAGCGCAATCGGACCCAAAGTCTCGCTTCGTCGGCGCCGCGATGCTATCGAGGACGAGCAATCGAACAGGGTACCTGTCTGAAGTTGTGCTGTCAGCCGCCATCTGGTTGCGCTTCAAAATCTCCTCCTCCGTACTTTGCAACAGCGATAGCAATTCGTTGGTGCTGGTGGGTGTGTGGACCGTCAGATTGTTCAGCACGACGTCCGGCGATTTGTACTTGCACGCAGATGCAGATTCAGGGGATGCGCTTGCCGCATCGTTGAAGTTCCTTTGTCGGTGATGGCTAATCTCCTTCAGACGTTGCAAACTGATCTTTGCCTCCGTGTCGATGTAGATGCTTCCCTGGCCGAGTCCTGCCACCATCGTGCAGAGCTGGAGGCCGAGTTGCGTCTTTCCCGATCCTGCTCGTCCAATGACTTCGGTGATGTTGCCTATTTGCACGCCGCCTTTCAATGCATCATCCAATGACAGCACGCCGCTTGGCAAGAACCTTGCGCTGGGTTTGAGTTGTGCCGTGCCTATCGTTGGTGCAGTGTCCGAAATGCTGGAAGTACTTCCAATACAAGCAAGTTGGGAAGAAGGTACGCGCAGCATGGACAAGACAGTTTGCGGAAGTGGTGTGCAGTGTCTGCAAATCCGATCCGTCAATTCCTGGCACTCGTCTGAAATAAAGTGTCCGTCAACAGATCGTCAATAGATCGTCAATAGATCGTCGATGGATAGAATGATGGAGGCGATGGCAGTGCCACCCGATCATTCGAAGGTACAGTGAACGAACATTGTCAAAAGAAGAAGAAAAACAGAAGATCGAGAGAGTTGTAGCGTTGTGCAGAGCAGAGTAGAGCAAAGCAGAGATTGTAAGACTACATATGATCGCCGCATGTTTCCGTGTCAATGAGATGCCATGATCCGACCGTATTATACGTAGCGCTCAACTCACTGTACGTCAGGATGGGATCGAGGATGACCATGATCACCTTCCGTGATAACTTCAGCAAATCCCCGACCGTCGCGATGGGTTCCATCATGTTTTGATTTCCTCCGTTGTTGCTGCTTCTACTTCCGCGGAACTTCTTCAAGCATGGTTTCTTGAATTTGAGCGCAATATCCGACCGTAGTTGGTGCGGTGGCAACGGCGCATCCATTTCCCTCGTGATCAGATCAGTGAAGATCTCCAAAGGGAGCCGCGCGAGACTTCTGTGTTCTGCCGACATTGTCTCTGTTGTTCTGTGCAGAACTGTCGTTTGCTTTGCCTTGTACTGTTATTGCTGTTGCTGTTGCAGTTGCTTTCACTGGTTTCGGTGGGGTGAGCACGGAAGAAGAGAAAGCCTTGGTTTGTGGAATACGATGGCAGGTGGCGTGCAGAGTCCAGGATGTTTGTTTTGCGTTCGTCGTGTGGTGGCTGCAGATTGTGTGTCCTTTGCTTCGGATCGTTGTTTTGGTCTTGTTGCGTATTTGCGACACGAAACAATTGCCGATCAATGGAAGTTGGAAACTTGACACCAAGACATCGTCGCAACATTCATCAAATGCCCAAAGCTCATTCACTCCATGCCGACAACCACAAACATGGAAGTGAGCGAAGACAAAAGCACTCTGTGTGCAGGTCGTCAGGTATTTCTTGGAATCTAATAATTTGTTTACACCTTGAAACCCCTGGAACGACGGCGACCACGGGCGCGTTCGAATTTGCGTCCGTTGCTTCGTACGTATGGCTTGACACCGTCGTGAGTGTGTGGGTTGTTGACACTTGTGCTGTGACCGAAGTGGGCAAGGGCTTCGCGGGACTTTGGTCCGCGGAGGAGGACAGTATTGGATCCCTTTGGTGCGCGAAGGGCGAGTTGATCGAAGGTCAGGCATTCTCCTCCGGCTGCGAGGATGCGCTTTCGTGCATTCTCAGTGAAGCCAAGGGCACAGACGGAGAGCTTTGGGCACTCCAACATTCTGACATCATCGGTCACCTTGCCGACGATGACGGCGGTCTTGCCGTCCTTGTTGGTCATGTACTTTGAGAGGCGGTTCAGGCCGATCGGTGGCTGGTTGAGCTTGCTCATGTGCAGACGCTTCAAGACGGTCGCGCAGAACTTGGAATCAGTTCTGCGGGAGAGGAACTTGTACAGCTTGATCAAGAGACGGTTGTATGGATTCTTGGTCTTGACCACCTTCATCGAGCTCTTGTGCCCGATGCGGCGTCCGCCTGCCTTCAAATCAATTCCCATCTTGTCTGGTTGCTTTTGTGGATACTACTACGAAAGGTCAAAATGGATAGCGTCAATTGACTGTGGTTGCAGAGCGTGTGGTGTTCAATGTTGTGTGCATGTTGCGTCGAGGCGTGGTTTGCGTCAGTTGTTTCGTCAATGTTCACGATACCAATTGCGTGCGACGAATACGCGTAGTTCGTGAATAGGAGGTGAGAGTGGAACGCAGTGGAAGCGGATTAGTGTGAGATATTGCTTGAGGTTGGAGATGGCTTTGTGCTGCTGCGTTGCGCGTGGCAGTTGCGCATGTCAACCCAATCATGCTGTTGGCTTTCATGACCGCATCCTCGTGCTTGTCGCATCCACAGGCGTTCGTTGAATGCATGCGCACTGTCGCAACGCTATCTGACGTGCAGCGACCGCATTGCGTCATCTTGGCCATGATTGCTTGGCGTCGATGTTCACGCAAATACACGATACGAGCGTAGCGCGGATATCGCCGTGATGGAACTCCGCTCTCCCGTTGTGGTTCGTCCATCTGCCAAACGAATTCCGATGGCATCGTATCTCCCGAATCAATTCACACCATCGTCTCTTTCACAAGCATCCTTCCATCCATAGAGGCCTCGTCATGGCCGTCATCATCGTCAAGACACACACCTCGCTTGGTTGTTTGTTCCGTCTTGGTGTTGCTCTTGGAGGAGGTCTAATCCGACACCTCCAGAACAGCGACACCCACCAACACAACCGCGCCCAACCGCTCGCGACACCCATTTCGAGGCACATTGGTCGGAGGAGTCTGCTGCCTGTGTGCGTTAGTAAAGAGGTAAAAACCGGGAAACTGCGTCGTCTGTACGTCGTTCTCTGCCCAAAAATTGGGCGCAAGTCACACCAAATCGCTTTCGCGTCTTGTAGTATCACCATCGAAACTAGAGAGGAGTGCGGAAATTGGGATCACGACCAACGAGTTCATGAGAGAGACAGCATGGTACACTTCGCATCAGCACTACTCTCCAGAGAGAGAGAGAGAGAGTGAGACTACTATATCGGGTGATTGACCTTCACTGCTATTGCATTACGCACTCGTACGACTACGATGACTTCGTACTCGCATGGTGCATACCAAACTATTCTACTATATTCTACAAGAACTTGGTCTGGCTCACGAGCCACATGGTGACAGCCTGCGAACCAGCAAAAGCGAGCACCATGATCTCTCGCTTGGGACCCGTCGCCGATACGTTGGTGGGGGTGTTGTTGGCCATGGTCTTGAGCATGAAGTAGGATGCTGCGGACGCCGTGAAGAGGAAGGTGACGTAGAAGCCGGTCGTGCCGTATCCGAGATGCCCCGTGATGAGGCCGATGAACATGTTGATGCAAAGGCCCAGGTACTTGTATCCAGTGTAGCTGAAGAGATCCAGGATGGGCAGCGTGACCTGCATCATGTAGAGACCAACGCGGATTGCGATGACCTCGAGCACTTGGACGATGAAGCAATTGGTGGTGACGTCGGGGATGACCTCCGGATCGAACTGGCCAGACGTCCCGTAACACAAAGCGCAGAGGAGGCAGTAGGAAATCAGGCTCATTGATGGGATGTACAAGTCTGGAGCATTCTCATCGGAGTGAGGGAGCATGTAGACGATCGTGTCTGGTCCTCCCACGGATTCATTTTCCTGAGGCGTCGACGATTGTGCAAATAGAATTGTGTGAACGGATGAATTCAAGGATTGGATGGCCTCATTTCCACAGCCAAGGCAACAAAGACGATGCCATTGATAGTGATGGCATCGATAACAGTAACGCCAACCATCACATCACCATAGACATCAATCATGCCAGGTATGGTCCAACAATGGTCCACGTACGTCCAGCATGGGGAATTGAAGCAACGCGATTGAAATGTGAGATTATTGATCAACCGAAGCAATGTAACGCAATGTAACGCAATGCAATCAATGCAATCAATGAAGCAGAGATGTACAGTGCAATGCAATACAGTGCAATAGAGTGACGACCAATGAACCCAGGCACTTCGGTCGGCTACACATAGGATTCCGCAAGTTGCCTTCGCATGACGCAACCCAACATCGACGCCATCGTGATTGTATCCACTTACAATACGCCTCCACTCGGTCGATTGGAAGGGAAATAGCACCTTCTTCATCTTGGCGACGACGTAGTTGTTGTCGACGGCAAAGTACGTGCGCAGAGTGATCATGCTGCGGTCAAAGCCAGGAATCATGCTGGCCCCACCGGATTTCCAGGCCGCAGCTCCGCCCTGCATGGCCCAATCCAGCACGGCGTCGTTGGAGATCTTGCCCGAGGCCGCCTGCGCGGCGACGCCGACAACTGCCGCGGTCATGTTTGGATTCCAGAAGGGCGCTGGCGTCTGCTGCTGTTGCTGCAGGATCTGTTGCTGCTGGTTCGTGTAGGCATGACCCTGGGATTGCCTTTGCTGCTGCGCATTGTACTGGGCTGCCGGAGCCGGCGCCTGCCATTGCTGGAAGGCTGGTTGCTGCTGCTGCTGCTGAGATGATGCTTGTTGCTGCTGCTGTCCGAATCCGTAGGCATTGGTGTTGCCGCCGTTGTTGGATGGCTGCTGTTGCTGCTGCTGCTGTCCGAAGGCATTGCTGGAGCCGTAGAAGCCGCTGTTGCCGCCGCCTGTGCTTGCTCCCGGAGCTTGCTGGCCGTAAAATCCTGACATGGTTGTGATTGTTGCTTGCCGATCTCTGATGTCTTGCCTTGCCTTGTGTTGGTTTGGTTTGGTTTGGTTTGGATTCGATTGGATTGCCTCTCCTCCTTTCTTGGGTCAGCCTTGATTCAGCGTTTGATTCAACTTTGATTAAGTTTGATTCAAGAGAGAGGAGAGGGACGCAACAGCAAGTGTCCGTTGCCTTTCGCCATTTTGGTTTTCTCCGTGTCTCTCTGTGGTGCTGTTGGAGAGGCCGATTCTCCCTTGTTGTTACCGTGGTTGTGTTCCTTCGTTCCGACATTGGTGACTCGAATCACGAAAGCACGACTCGAGAACGAGAGACACAATTCGTTGGAGTGCCTTCTTTCGTTCTTTCTTCTTCTTGTGACGGCTTTCCCGCCTTCGTTCTCCGTCCACCGTCTCTGACAACGTGTTCCGAAGTGCACTTCTTGCGCCTCCCGCGTCTTTCTCATTCCTCCCAAACACAAAGACGTCTGATGCTGGTATACGGCTAGTACAAGTATTAGCTACACTTGCAACCACAACCACAATCACAATCACAACCACAAGTAGCGAATAGAGGGTGCACTTTGATAGATCCCATCAACCATTGTGTTATCATTCTGCACTCGCGCCATACCATGCAATCAGTTGACTCCGATGCGGTGGACTCCAGGTTCATGCGCCACGATCACGCCGACGATGTGCTGGACAGCGTCGCTTCCGAAGGCGACGGCATGTACGCGTACGAAGACGATCGGGTGGATGACGCTGAATCACCGCTAGCGCGCTCCACATCCACCATCATCGAGCTGCCGGACCGCGGATCCAGCCTGCCGGGCGCCATCTTCAACTTCACCAACAGCATCATCGGTGCCGGCTGCATCGGGCTGGGCGGGGCGATCGCCGTGTCGGGCGGCGTGGTCTCGATCTTTCTCATACTGTTCTTCGGTGTGCTCACCAAGGTATCGTTGGACATGGTCATACGGCTGTCGGTCGAGACGGAAGGAGCGCACGGATCTTACGAAGATCTGGCCAAGGTCGGGTTGGGCTCCACGGGTCGGTTGCTCGTGCTGGCCTGCAAGTTCCTCTATTCCTTCGGTTGTCTGGTGGCCTACATCATCGTCGTCAAGGACAACTTCGCGCCAGCGCTACGCAGTCTCATGTTTGGACACCACGCCACCACAGAAGATGGCTTCGTGCATGTCATTCATGAAGTTCTGCGAGACAACGACTGGACGACATGGATCCTCAGCGCGACCATCATCCTGCCGCTGTGTCTCTTGCGGGATATGACACCGCTGTCGCATCTCTCCATGCTCAGCGTTATTTCCATGATCGCCATAGTTGGCATCGTCATTTACATATTCTTCGCGCATCCGGAACTGCATCAAGATGGCGGTTCGGTCTACGAGAAGTGGTTCGAGATCAAGCCTGGTGTTGTGGAGAGGTACGGACTTGCAGTTTGCATGCTATACTACACATCTTCCATGGTGCTGTATGATATCGCTGTGGGTCACAGTTCCATTGATTCGGGGAGCATGTTGTGATGCTGATCATGGATTATTTGACGCCACGCCATCATGCGCTGTCGTGCAGAATGCATTTCTCACACCATTCGTCTACCTCTCTCTATTCTTCTTCACTCCACTCTATGCTACGATACTCTGCACACGATGCTGTGATGCAATCAATACAATGTCGCAATTCATTGTTGCATCGTTGCGGCACAACTTCACCAACCCTTCGTCACGTCCTCGAATCGACCGATGTCAATTGCAGCTTGGGAACGTTCGTGTTCACCTTCGTGTCACAGCATACCGTGCACCTGGTGTACGGATCCTTGCGACCCACCATCCGCAGCGTCTCCAACTGGAAGATTGTCTCGTCCACAGCGGTCAGCATAGCATCGGCCGTGTCCTTGTCGGTTGGCATATTCGTTTACATGACGTTCTGGGACAAGACGGAGTCCGACATCTTCGCCATCTATCCCGAGTCATGGATGATCAATCTCGCCAAGCTCTTGCTCTGCGTCACCATGCTCTTCACCTTCCCACTCCCATTCTTCACGTGCCGGGAACTCCTTATCATCATCTTCATCCATCCCTTCTGCAAGAACGATGTCATTGCGGAGGACGCGCTCGCCGCAGATGATCTGCAGGAACCGTTGATCGTTCCGCCGCAGGATCATGACAGAGATGCGGACAACATCTCGCTATCCACGACGTTATCGAGGCTTATCTTGTCCAGTGCAGCGCCCACCAAATGGCTATTGCCAGACGACGAACGGCAGCTCCAGCTCGTTGGTCACATCGCTCTGACGGCCAAACTGTGGTTCGTCACGACCATGCTCGCGATCGCATCTCCCAGCCTCGGCGATATTCTGGATTTGGTGGGATGCGCGTCCGGAACGATGATCGCCTTCGTGCTGCCATCCATCATCTCGTTCCGTCTGGAGGGTTACAGTCACCTGGCGATGTTTGTGCTTGCCATCGGTGGTGTCGTTGGCACGGTCGGAACATTCTTCAGCGTCAAGAAGCTACTTCAAGACGTTGCGTGATGATGTGGCAGCACTACACAAAAGCTGAGTACCAGTCGCAACCGGACTCGTACCAACTGTTACAGCCCAGTGCAGTCTATCGGTCCGTCGTAACAACGTACGTGCGCGCACCAGCGACCACACTCTCGATAACCCAAAATAGAGTAGAGTCTTCTAATAGTAATTCTCCAATTACGTTCGTCTACACAAATTTAAAGTCCTTTGGCGAATACTCTTTTCCAAACGAGTTGGTGGCGACGGCGCCATCCTTGTCCTTCAAGTTGCGCGCATCTTCGCGTCCCAGGTACGCGATGCCGTCCTTGGCGGCCTTTTCACCTTCATCCAAGGGAATGAAATCGCCGCTGAGGCCGTTCGTGGCGTCCATGTCCTCCGCATCCGGCTTGGAATCCAGCACGAGGCCGTCCAGGAGTTCGTCCAGCTTGACCTCCTGGTCATCGTTGCCTTCACCATCGTCATTGTCGTCATTGTCGTCGTTATCGTCCATTTCTGCATCCTCGCCATCTTCAGCCGATTTCTTCTTCTTGAGTGCTTGGCTCTTGTACAGATTCATTCGGTTTCTCATTTCGCGGTCAGCCTCGACTTCTTGCAAGAAGTCCTCTTCGTCCATGTCATCGGCCTCCGCTTCGTTCTTGGCAGCTCTGGCGCTCTTCATGCTCTCTGCAACCTCAACGTCGAGACGCTGCAATTTCCATATCCTCATCTTCGATGCGTTGACTTCCTCCGTCGCCACCCCGCCGTACAGCTTGCGGATCATGATGGCGTCGGGCATCTTGCCGGCCGCTCTCTGATCTTCGGCATCGTCATCGACGAATTGGGTTTCGTTGAGATCGTATCCCACGCAGATGTCGCCCGATTTCATGAGGTATCCCACATGCGATCGTTCTTCGACTTGCGTGTCGTTGATGCCGAGATTGTCCTCGCGTGCCACAGTGATGGTGGCCAACCGGTTGCGCTGCTTGCGACTGGCGGAACGCTTGGAGACGTTGCGCTCCACGACGACGGCCTCCTTGCCGAGCACCATGAACCGGTCCATGCGCGATCGTGCCGCAGTGATGATGGGGCGCAGCGGGTCTCGCCAGTAGGCTTCGGAAGTCATGGATGCTGTCTGTCCGGAGAGCGGATCGATGAAGTGGATGAGGTTGGAGATGTTCTTGACCAAGACCAGGCGGGAGATATTGCCCAGGTTTCGTGCCGTTCTGGAGGGGAGGTACATGAGGTCGTCCTTACAAAGCGGGCAGATCTCGACGAGGTTGGTGTATTTGAAGTTCGAAATATTGGATCGGATGTCTGTGCCAATCAGCTTTTTGGATGTTTTGACCTGTGTGCATGTTCGTGAGCGAGATGGTATGTACGAGGACGGTAGACGTGATTCGCCAGATCCAGAAGAGTATTGAAGTGTTGTGTATAGGTTCAGGGTGAGTACTTGATGTTGATGCTGTGAAACACATGGCGGATGCATTGGCAGCTGTCCTCTCTTGATGACGAGTCACTTCACATGCATCCAAACGCATCGGGTCCAGCTGACATCAAATGAGCGACATCAGATATCATACTTGAGTATGAGCATCATGCACATGATGAACAAGTGTAGAGTATGTACTACTCTATACTTGTCCATTTTGACACTGTCCAACAGAAAAAGCATGTACCCACCTTCATTGGCACCACGCTCTCCAAAAATGAAATGAAACGCGCTGCCTTGCCCTTGTCAGGAAAGTAGAAATCCATACCATCGCGGAACGTTTCGATGCTCAAGCATCCGCGATGCGCACCGTGCTTGAGAATGAGCTGCTCCAGATAGAGGAAGGTGCGCTTGTGACTGACGCGCTGACGAACTTGCACCAAGGACTTCCAGGAACCCTGGCGGAACTCGGCCTGGCATTCCAAGCACTGCTGATTCCTGACGACGAAGACGACCGTGAAGGCCTGCTGCAGGATGGTGCCCTGCTGCACCTCCTTCTGCACCGTGAGGCGGACCTTGAGTCGCATGGAGTGCGGTTCGGTCCAGATCCAGCTGGCGTCGATCAATCGCACGCGGTGTCCGCTGTTCTTGGACCCCTTGAGTCCGCTGACGTTGCTGAGGCACAGCGCCATGAGCTCGCGGCTCTCCAATTCGCAGGCGATCCACTTGCCGGCCTCCTTGTGCCAACGCTGGCAACCGCGGCACTGATGCAGCATGGCCTGCGTTCCGATGCCACGCGTGATGTCGGACGACGTCGCGAGGCACGTGGCGCAGGTGCTGGAGGGGTTGGGCGAGATGGTGATCCCGCACATGCAGCACAGAACCTGCACCATCTGCGGCTGCGTCGATGTGGCGATGGAACCTGTTCCTGCGAGGGACGCGTCGGAGGCTGTCATCGGATCTTCCATGGTGCTCGTCGTTGTCTCTCCTCTTTGTTTTGTCGTCTTTCTGGGGAGTGCTGATGGGAATGTTAATGGTACTGTTTACAGTTAGAGTATTATATGTAGAACTTGTGCCTATTTCTCCACTCTCTCGCTGTCCTTCCTTTTTGATTCTTTGGCTTCGTCGTCTCATGTGTCGGCACGTATGTTCAGCCACAGAACATCGGTTTGATGCTGTGCTTGTTATTGTTGTTCTTGTTGTGGTTGGCGCCAAAGATGGTTGGTTGTGGAAGAGTTCGTCGTGATCAAATGTGCACTCTTGTGTGGTACCAACTTCTGGTGGATGTATTGATCGAGTTAGTCAAATTTTCAATCTTTGCATTCTCACCAAGGCGGCTCCGCTGTGGGAACATGACAGCGGATCTGACCATGGCGGCATCATTCGCGAATAGGAGAGCACTCCGCGGATTGTACGACTATTGATGGCAACACCAGCATCAATGATCACACATTGCCCTGCATAGTGCTGTAGAAGACAGACAACGAACGAGTCCACGATGGTCTCCGGAATCAACGCAAAAACGCCCGAATTCTGCTTCATCGATTTCGATGTGAATGGTCATCGGCAGAAGCTGGCGACCGCGGCGGCCTTCGTGGATGCCACTGACAGCCGCTACGGCTTCTCCTGCAAGGACCTGAGGTATCTGGGTGGTTCGGAGATATCACGCATCCCCGAGTGCATCGCCAACGATCACGAGTGGGGTTGCAAGGTCGGCGAGGGCATCGAGACCAAACCGCCCATCGGCGGCAATCGCATTGTCGTCAAGTTGTACTGGGACACATCGCCGTTGGCTTGCGAGAACTTTGCCACCCTGTGCGCGAACGGATCTGCTTTACCATCCACGACGGACAGCAGCAGCGGCAGCAAGGTGAAGCCACCACCGATCGGTGAATCCGGCAAGCCATTGACATACCGTGGATCGAAGGTCCATCGCGTCGTTCCCAACTTCGTCGTGCAGGGTGGAGATTTCGTGTTTGGCAATGGCAGCGGCGGAGAATCCATCTACAACGGCAAGAAATTCAAGGACGATCGTCCCGGCCTCGCCTTGAAGCATGACCGCCGCGGTATCCTGTCGATGGGAAACAGCGGCAAGAATTCCAACAGCTCCCAATTCTTCTTCACGTTCGCTGCGGCGCCGCAGTGCGATGGCAAGCACGTCGTGTTTGGAGAGATCGTTAGCGGATGGGAGGTCCTGACGGCCATGGAAGCGCTGGGCACGCCCGACGGCGATGCGCCGCAGCAACCCTTGACCATCACGGACTGTGGTATCTACGCGCCGTTCCACACTCCATCGTGCGGATACTGGTACGACCAGCCCGACGCCGACAGCTTTTCCGGTGTCAGTCCCACCTTCATGGTGCGGCCGCGTGCCATCATCATCGGGCCTTCTGACGCTGTCGTGCAACGATTCCAAGCGGCGATGCAAACGCATGTGTCGCATGCCGTAACGTTAACGTCAGATCAAGCCGTCGATGCGCAGGCCGTTCAGGTTGAGGCGTTGCTTGCAAACTACGCCGTGGATGTGGTGCTGGTTGCCCCTGCTTGTAAGGCTATCATGTCCCACATCACGTTGCCAACAAGTTGGATGGAGAGAAGCGGTTGCGACATGGACGTGTCGCAAGTCGTGCTGCTAAGCAAGCCTGTCGAGGCTCTGTCCAGGATTCACAATGACTCCTGGATAGCGCAGCATCGGCTTCAATGGCATCTGGATGGCAAGGTTTAGGCAGGCTACTATGCGGTAGAATAGAGTATGTAGAGTATGTAGAGACCACCTGTATAGTATAATATGTATTATAGAATACAATGGAATGGACCAGAGTCCTCAACGTTGGAACTCAGATTGGCTTGGCTGGGAGAATGTTGAATTGAACACACGTTCGAGAAGGGAATGGAATTTAGCGAAGTGCAGTGGGTTGGAAAGAGATGAATAGTCGTACGACTAGAGTATTAGGTATAGCAGCGGTTGTTGGAACGGAACTAGAGCATGAGAAAAGATGCGAGGATGCAAGGACGCAGCCGTATCATACGAGCAGAATGTTATGTTGCACCCTTGAGATGTCTCGTGCGATTCCCCGCACCGTGCACCGCCATGAACAGATCACTTCGAAGGCAAAGATGGAGATGTTCACAAAATGTGATGCGAGATCGACGAGGTTTGCAGGCGTTTCGTCGTGAAGCATCTTCGGAGCGAAACTCCCACGATCAATGAATCTATTGATGTCTTATGTGACAAGTTTACATATATCAATTCAAAGAGGCAAATATTTGAAATCCGTGCAATTTTGTCATCAACGATGAAAGGTAAGAGACGGGGAAACTGTTGGGGCAGAATTCTGGAGAATACAGTCCGCAAAACAACGAGAGAAGAAAGCAGCAAACAACCAACGCAAACAGCGAAGAAGGACAACAACCGCAACGAACGCGTCCGTCTCCACCATGAACCGGCGCTCTGAAGCACTCGCAGCCTTTCCCGTGTTCTTCATCTACTGCCTCCGTCCCTCCGAGCTCACTCGTTACCATTCAACCACCAAGCCTGTTGTACAATAGCAACCCCCGACTCTCCACAGAGTTGTGCCCATTCATACACATCAAACGCATCAAACGCATCAAGCGCATCAAACGCAGCGCATTCCAAGACAGGACAGGACAACATGACGATCACTGACGAACAGAGCACAAACGAGGAGCGACCAACCGTCTTGGGAGGTGGCCGATCGTCAAGGAGCCTCTTTGGCAGGGCCAACAGCAACCGCATGCTCAGCACGGACCTGGAGTCCGCCGGAGGCAACCGCGCTGCCCCATCCCCCCTCTCCAACATGGTGCTGATGGAGAACCCAAGCGCGCTCGACAACGACTGCAACAACAACGAGGGCGGCGGCGACGATGACGACATGACCGTCATCCTCCTCGACCACACGGCCAACGACCTCGATGAAGGCGACAATGCCTTCGTCGATCACGACAGTCCCGAGATGCAGGAACGCCGACGCAACGTGCTGCTGCGAGAACTGCGACGCGTGCAGCGTGCCAGTTTCATCCACTTCCTCATCCTGTGCCTCATCCCCACGTCGCTGCTGCTCATCGTCATCACGACGGTCCTCAGCGAAGATGAGAGCTGCGAGTCCGAGGCCACCACCTGCACGCGTGAAGAGCGGACCTTCATCAACGCCTTCACCACACGGTGCGTCTGCGATGCCATCACCTTGGCGACTAATCCTTAGAAGAGTCGCGACAAGGCGATGGTGCATGGCGTGGCACAACAGTACGTATCCACTTTGCCAGCTTTGGTTGTGTGATATCGAAACGATGAAGGCGCCGAAGCAGGCAGCACGATGATGCGAGACGGCAAGAAGGAAGACGACGATACAACTGAGTCACCGTAAGATAGAATGAGAGAGTTAAAGAACCAACAACAGGACAGCGAGCTGAAATGAACGTCGTGTGGCTGTAATGCAATCGCAATGTATAGTACTAGGGTACCATTCTGAGATTGCGACAGCTTGTGCTCTCCCCTCCCTGGTATTCTGGCTCCTACTCCGCTGTTCGCACCAGTGCACTCTGTATCATCGAAATGCTGAGGATCTAGTATGTATCTAGCCTCATTTACGCAATCTACGGCAACACATCAGAATTCTGATGTTGATCGGTTGGGTCATTCGATGACAAATGATGGCGATCAATGATGACACGATCGTCAGCCAGCTCGGTTTTTCCACTTCATGACACGCCGCCACATCAACGCACCACAACCAACTCAACCAACTCAACCTTCCGCGAACCCAACAAGGCCCAGCACTCACTGCCCTTGGCTGTCGTCGTCAGCCTTGCCCTCCAACACATTCACACTCACAACTTTTCCTCCTCCACAAACACCAAGCCGAATCCATCCACAAACACCAATAAGCCTACTCTTCTCCCGTCCACTCTAGTTCTATTCAACAACAGCTACACCAATCAGCAATATGAAGTCCGTCACATTCTCCACCGTCCTTGCCGTCGTCGTCGCCATGAGCTGCGTCCTCATGTCGCAGGCATTCGTCCCACGCTCATCCGTTGGCCATGCCTTCAATGTCAAGGCCGCCACCACGACCACCAAGCTCAATGGATTCATGGGAGATCCAGAGCGCGAGTCCCTCTCCAGAGATTCGGAGCCAGAAGAGTTCTTCCAAACGTAAGCAACGCGCAGCAAAGCATCAGGTTGAATCAATCAATGAAGGCGAAAATAGTGCGAAAGGCAGATGAAGGTGCATTGTGACGTTCAAACATACAGTGTTGGTTACGTCCATCACGGAGTGGCAAGGCATGATCTGAGGCAACGGTGGTTGCATGCCCATCGATTTCATGGATACTCACGTCATTGGGTCTTTTGCTCTTCTTCTCTTCCCTTCACGCTTGCGCTTGGCGAAACTGGAAACTGCCATAACACCCCGTCCTTGCATGTCGATCATGGTGCATTACATGGGGGTTGATCGCTTGGATGACAATTGTGCAACTTGTGGGATTGCACTGCGACGACGACATGGGGATAACTCTAAACCGTCAAATGCTTCGCACATACGACGCGCATCTATCTCTCGCTGCACCGTAAATCCATGGCTTCCCTACGCTTGAAATACAGCAACACTGACAAGATGACCGATGAAGAGAAGCTCCCAATCGCCCTCGCTGGACTGGCCGGAATCTCCCTCCCATTCATCCTCGGACTCATCGCCTTGTACGCCGCCAAATAAATGCGGAGCCAAAATCGAATTGAATCGAGATCTACCGTACGGCAGCGACGAAGAAAGAAGAACCAAGACGCATCGACGCGTAGGATTCGGGTAATGCACTGGTGAGCTGGTCGATAGCTCTCGGGACAGGATGCACGCAGCAGGACCGTCTTGGTCACCATCATTATCCAAGGATGCAATGGAGGATTCTGTGTTCCAGGGAAATCGATGCCTCCGGCTAGTATATCATAATACGTTCGATCCTTTGGAGCTGACATCATATTATATTATTCTATATAATACTTCCGTCCTCTCACCCATCCATAAAATAAAATTATCAGCACATGGGAGCATCCAACCTCGCAAAGGCTCCTCTTCTGCCATCTTGTGCGTTGGCGATTTTGGGGGCGGTCCTCTTTGCCTTGCGTTCTCTTTGTTCCGTTGCGAGAGTTGAGACCCGCAAAGTCGGGATTCAGGATGTGGCGAGAAAGGCATTGACGGGCGATGCTCGGAACGAAGCTCGAACATGCGTCACAACAGACTTCCTCGATGCCAGCCTTGTCGATGTGTCGCCTCTCACGTGTCTCAGACCCTCACGAAGAGAGGTGGAGGACGGGCCCACGAGGATCACCAACAAGGAGTTGCCTGCGGCTATGATCGCAGCATCTCTCCATCATTTCACGCGAACTAGAGAACTTCTTGCCAAACGGATCCAGCCACACTTCTTTCTAGCAGATCAATCGCAACACTCCTTCTTGGCTTCACAGGTGCTGCCCTGTGTGACTCATAAATCCATCAACTCTTCAGGCTACAGACACACGAGCATCATCAGCCCGCAACGGCAGCAGCATCAGCACCAACCATCTCCGATGACCGCAGCAAACAATCCACCGACCGTCCCGTTTGGCATCGTGTCGGCAATGGCCAACAATCGCGTCATCGGCATCGATGGTGACCTGCCCTGGAGCATCCCGCACGAGTATGCGATCTACAGGAGACTGACCACGAATAACATCATCATCCTGGGCCGCCGGACCTTCCTGGAATCCGAAAGCCAGGAACACATCGGACATGCCTCGCATTGCATCATTGTTTCCAGAACAATGAAGAAAGCTCCCGTATCCAAATTCCCCACCAAGCTGGAGGTTGCGGGATCATTGGAGGCTGCGTTGGAGCGTGCCAAAGAACTGGCAACATCGAAATTGAACGATAATGCTGATGCCAACAGTATCGACGTTCCTCCCAAGTGCTGGATCGTCGGCGGGGAGTGTATCTACACGAAGGCAGTCCAAAATGAGGCAGTGACGCATGTCTACCTCAGCATTGTGGACACGGAGGTTGATTTGACGTCGCCGTCACCAAAGACCGGCAAGCTGCCAGAAGCAGTCGCCAGGTTCCCTGACAAATCTGTTTGGGAGAAGTCCTTCAAAGAGATGTCCAACACAGTGTACCCTCCTGAGGACGGAGCGCCGGGATTCACGCATTACGTTTACACGCGCAGTTCTCAATGATTTGGCAACATTGCTTTCCTACGAGTGGCTTGCTTTGGCATCACAAGGAAGCCTCGGCATGGCTACGAAGAGAGAAGAAGGTATAGTAGCAAAGAGGCAGTAAGATAAGGTTCTCAGTTAGAGTAGACTACGAGTAGTCGTACGAGTATCGTGAAGAATGCCTCCAAATCTCCGTCTGTCTGTCCATCGCTTGTCTTTCATTCGTCTTTCGTTGTGTTTTGCAAACAGCGAAGTTTGCAGAACGAAGAGGACGCGACTGGGTTTCTCCCTCCGACACACAAACAACAACCACAACCCAGGAATCACTTCGCACAACCGTGTCAGAGTCAACACATTCCAGACACAAACACGCTGCACAAACACGCTGCACAACAAAGAGCTGAGAGGCCAGTCAATACAGCACTTCAGATGAAACCATGAGCTGGAATGGGTCCATGCAGAACTTGAGGCTTGGCACAGAAGACAGTCAGGACAGTGACACCGCTATTGCTGCTATTGCTTCTGCTGCTTCTGCTTCTGATGGTGACGGAGATGACAGCCAAGTTGGCGCGAACTCCCAAGCGGCTCTCAGTTCCATAGCCTCCAACGAAGGTCGCCTTTCGTTGTCACAAGATGGGCAGCAACCAATCAATGCAGCTGTTGCAACAACAGCAACATCACCTGATGATGATGATGATTCTCGATGGCACAGACATGAAGGCAAGCGCAAACCAGCAGAAGATTCAAGCAACATCTCCACACCTGAATCGGACGATATTGATGATGACGATGACGATGATCAGGAAGACATGGAAGAGTACCTGCTGGGGACACTCATCGTGCGCGTGGTCGCTGCACGTGGTCTGGAGGTGAGAGGCATACCGTAATCTTGTTTGCAGCAAACAGAGAGGACTTCAGAGCTTCGCTTGTTACCTCCCAATGGATGCGTTTGCACAATGACATTCCGCTGGCCCCGTTCTCACAACTGCTTGCTTCGACCACGATGTATTATACTTGCAATCCCGTTGTCTTCATCACCATGGCATACATTCATACGCACGCAGAATCCGAAGAACAATGAAGCACCAAGGGGGTTGTTCGGTGTTGCCAGTCGATTCGGGGGCAATTCCAACCAAAATGCAATCAACCCGTACGCCAGCGTGAAGTTTGGCAATTCAACACAAAGGACTTCCATGGTCTTCAACTCCACAGACCCCACGTGGCCAAGGCATGAGTCTATGTTCTTGGATGTATCGCTCCCGGCCAACCACCTCATGCACAATCCGCCGAAGGACATCACAACAGAAATGACGACGACAACGACAACAGTAACGACAACAATGGCGACATCGGACAGCATGGCAACCCTTGACAGCAGCAGGAGCGGATCGCAGTACGAGTACAAGAAACCGAACTCCGTGTTGACGGTGGCGATCTTCACTGGCTCGGTCGACGGCGAAACGAAAACGAACAAGGAGGATAAGATGGGCTGGTCCAAACAGTCGGCGTCCGGCGATTCCGACGACACCTTCCTGGGAATGGCATCGATCGACGTCGTGCATTTGCTCACCGGCGTCAGCGCCACCATCGACAGCTGGGTATCGTTGACTGGGGTGGCATCGAATCGCGCCCGTGTGCGGATCACCTGTGAATACGAAAGCAATGAAGCGAATCTGCGGCGAGGGGATCTGTGCCGTTTCACGCAGTTCTGCCGTCCCGACGACTTGTTCCCCCTCGTGCCCCACCAGCAGTACCAGGTATCCGAAGTCATGGCCGACCACGTCCAGCTCTCCTACAAAACGCCGGAGGGATGGATCTGCTCGTTCCAGACACACAGACACATGCTGGTGTGTGAAGTGCAGGCCTCGAGCGCCGCCGAGATCTGCCAAGAAGAGCTCTCATCCATCCAGGAACGGCTCTCAAACTCCATCGTCGCGAGCAGTCTCACGGAGACGATCGATCGTGTTCCCGTCGACGGTTTACTATCCATCAGCAGCGAAGTGGTTCAAGGTAGTCTGTCCATCTTCGAACGCTGGTTCAATGGAGGAATTGACACGGCGGTGAGCGACATTGTGCACGCCACGAATTGGGACGGAAGGAACAATCCATCGGCATCATTCTCGTTGGACATACCGACGCACGACTCTCCCCACAGCAATTCTGGCAGCAGCAACAACAACAACAACAACAACAGCAGCAGCAGCACTGGTCAGCAGCACTCTCAGGCCATCCAGGAAGTCCAGGAAGAAGTCAGCACGTTGCTCGATCTGCAATCCACCATGGCATTGGATTTGGATGGGAATGATCGCACGGAGGCGCTGCCTGGCATGCCACCATGCCCAATCACTGGAGAACCGATGGTAGAACCAGTCGTTGCACCGGATGGTGAGTCTTGTGCAGATTGCGGTTGTGCGGACTTGTCCTGAGACCTTGTACTGAGACCTTGTACTGCGGATGACAGCAATACTCACCAACCCCTTCATTCTGCCATTCTCCATGTCTTCGATCTCTTCCATTCCATTCTGCACCCAAACCAAACCACGCGTATAACTACAGGTCATACGTATGAGAAGGTGGCAATCCGCCGATGGCTTACCACAAGCGACAAGAGCCCGCTGACTGGATCCGTGCTCGCACATAACAACTTGGTGCCGAACTATGGTCTCATTTCCAGCGTTGAATCATCAATACGCCAGCAGGCAGATACTGTTGATGGGGACGGTAGCAGGAACGACGTGCAATAGCCCTCATGCCTACTGTCATCCTATGTACTATGCACTCTTACGATACGACCTGTTGGAGATTGCAATGAATTAGAATAAGATCATTGATAGATGTGTTATTACGCATGATGGTTGTAATACGTAGAGTACACTCCCTTGCTTCTGCAGCCTGTGTCATGCCACTGTGCGACTGATCAGCATCACTCCACCATCTTACGGATGCTACCCACACGCGAAATGTGATGTTCACAGTGTGTGTCATTGTCCTTCATTTGCTGCCAACCCGTGGAACCTTCAATGCGGAATACGGTAGCTTGGCATCCTTCGATATCGTTTCGGGATAAATCCTGGACTGCAACACGAACATGAACATATCGAACGCGGTAGATGTCTCCCAATCAAACAATTCCTTGTTGGAAATCACCTTCTCGAGCTTGGCGGCATACCCATCCCTGTTGGAAAGGATTTTGTCAATATCTCGCAAGAACCGCTGCTCAGTGGAGATGTCGGCAAAGTACGAGACCTCATCCCAATCAATGAAATCGGCCTGCGCCGCGTATTGGTTGCGCCTCGTGAATATGGGCACGGTGTCGCTGAGCATGATATCCATCAGTCGTTGCGATCCGGCGGTGTCACCCCAAACCTGGAAGGAGTATCGGGCTTCCGCCAACGCCGGGCATTGCTTGCCTCTGCCGCAAATGCTCATGTCATAAGCCGACGATGAGGATGCGGCAAGGTTGCCGCTGCTGGTATCTTCGCCCGATGGCTGCCCCATCCACTTGCACAGATTGCGCCGATCGAGGAATCTTCGTTTCTCCGGATGCAGACTTGCGATCATTGCAAAATCATGCAACTTCTCTTCAGTCGGTTGACATCGGCTACCGAACTTGTGATCAGGGAAATTCTCCCGATTGCGGTGATTGTCCTTGCGTCCGTCGAAACCGATCATATTCACCCTAGAAAACAGATTCTTCCATGGCATGGCAAATCGGTACATCCAAGGCAGACGCTTCCAGTAGTAATTGTAGGAATTGACCATGATGTGATCCTTGCCGCCTGATTTTTGGAAGTACGGCGATTCGGAGAGCTGGTTCATGGTGTACTGCATGAGGCGGCCGCCACAGTGACCCTTGACGCAAAGTTCTTCCGGCTGGATGCCCCAGCGGGAATAGAAGTTGACCAGTGTGGGGACGACGAAGATCTTGGCCTCGTTGGGATCCTTGGTGCGTTGAGGATGGTTGTAAGCAGCCAAGAGGAACCAGAAATCTGTGCAGAGCTTGAACTGCATGATGGTGCCAAGATCCTTGAGGGATGTGGGGTCATTGATCAGACTCAGCATGGATTTGCCCTGGTAACTTCCATGTTGCAGCCAGTCCCAATCTTCGTAAATGTAGAAAGGGACGGAGAGCATCGCTTTGGCAGGATCGAGGGGTTTGGGTACCGGCTTTAGATCCATCCGGATGTTCGTGCTCTACAAGCATTGAGCAGTCGAGAACAAGTGTATGCGTGAAGTATAATATAATAGATGAGCATAGCAACGGTGAGGGGAAGTGTTGAGGATATCTGGGTCGGTGTCAGTGTTGGAGCATGTATGGCAGAGTAGGATAGAGTCGAGGTCTCAACTTCACTCTCCTCTGCAAGCATCACGCTATCTCACTCACCGCTGGTGTGAAATTGGGCGTCCCCAAGACGCTGTCGGTGCAGATGGAGTACACATCTGTGAATTCTGCCACGATCAGCATCATCATGCAAATGAAGAGCAAGCAGTAGCCACAGACGCGTTTTCGGTTGCGTTGTAGGAACGCAAGGAGGCGTGCCAGCACAACAAAGATGGCACTCTTCATTGATGTCGTTGTCGGTGATGGAGTGCTGCCATCATCGTCTCCCGACAGCTGAAGGAAAGGCTTGGTTTCAGCCGCATTGCGTTGTCGAATGCTCATGTCGACCGATGGGGATGGATTCGATGAGGTGGAACGGAACTGCATGAAGCGCGATGGTGATGACTTGCTCTTGTGATGGCTGGATTCCTATGCAAGTATCATTGTGTGGTGGAGAGTCGTTCTTCGGAGGTGTTGCTATGGATGGTTGATGGATGATTCATGTGCGCATGCAGGCATTCATGCCGACACCATTCATTTGGAGGAGGCGGAACAGTGCATGTGTGGGCATTGGAAGGGCACTTGCGCCGTCTTGTCACCTCAGCGAGCGACCTACCAGCGTGAGGTACCCTATGGCCCACTTGCTTCAAGTTCGCAGTAACCGTTCCATACCTTCTGTTTTGTCGCTTCCAATGAACATCATAGTAGTATGTAGAAACAATAACCGTCGCAGGTGCCATGATTTCGCTGTTGTTCCGAGAGCCGTTTCGTTCTTGTGCGGGTCGTGTTGCACGTCAATGTGTCCTTCGTTGGTGACACACGCGAGATACATCACTGGCGTGGTGCATCACATTGGCGAACCGCAGTGTCAGGTCCTCGTGACACCTGACGCGAACGGACAGACCATTGCGCGAAATGTCGCGGAATCCAGTTTCGTCCAACCAAAGACCCCCAGGGTTGATGCTCATCCACACAGCACCAACGATCATCTTCTGTTCCGTCTGCACCAGTGAACGATACCAAACATAACCACCAATAGGTCGTGCTGCAGGGACACCCGGCAAGTCCATTGAAATGTTCGTCGTTTGACTCACTTGACCATGGAGATGAATCGAGGCTGTTTAATCGAATTAGTCTTACCTCCACAATCTGTGTCGTCGCATTCGCTGAAAATGACCGGTGAATGTCGTGTCGTTAAGTATTCTATTTAACGAGATCGTGTACTGGTGTCCAATGACCGCCGTTGTGACTGTAGTTGTTTAAGTCACGAATCAATCTGATGCACAACTGAAAGTGCATTTAATGCACTCCAAATGCATTTAATGCACTTCAATTGCATTTAATGCACTCCATTTGCATTTAATGCACTGCATTTGCATTTAATGCACTCCATTTGCATTTAATGCACTTCAAGTGCATTTTTTGAACTCCAAGTGCATTTAATGCACTGCAAATGCATTTTTTGCACACCAAATGCATTTTTTGGTGGAAGCACACAGGTCGCGGGACTCGCTTGAGCTGTTTGTGTGTGGGTTGGCGATTGGAGTGCAGGCCCCAAGAACAGGATTTTTCGCGAAAAGATGGTGCGAAGTTCGAGGGCCGCGCTCGTTGCCAACACGAGCGCTTGAACTGCCGAATCAAGAACCTGAAGACCATGAGCGACACTGTTCGCCATGGCCACCAATGCCATGTGCACCCATTCGAGGCCCTGTGTGTGATTCTCCAATACCAAATGGACAACAGACTCGAGTTGTTTGCTGTGTGGACTCAGCGTGAGCACAAGACCCATTCAGGATACGATTGAAACTTCGTTCTGATACATTATTTCAGCACTGAATTCATCCTATTATGCTGTATTGGGTATTTGCGTGAAGTTATAGACTCCTGAACCTTGTAGTTACAAAGTTTTTTTTTCGCATTAGCCTTTGCCTAAACGCGTCCAGCGTGCGGACGGTGGAGGGCAAATGGGGTTCGGAATCGTCAGTCGTGTTTCGACATGCTGTCCAGTCGTGTCTATCATCGACACACTCACATTTCACGTGGGTGAGGCGGTTACTTGTAACAACATGTTGAGGATTGCGTGGTGGCAGTGGGCATGCCAAGGCTGCTGCTTTGTCTGGGCTTTGGATCAATGGAACCCATGTGGAAAAGAATACATATGGTGGTGAGCAGGTTGCAGGCTCCATGCTACCCAAGGATGGTACACCCCAATTCAACCTTTGCCCTCACCCTTAACTCAAGCTGCATCATGCCTTGTTCTCGATCCGCTGCTGTTCATGGTCCAGGACGTTCAGCTTTGTCCACATATCAATCAGCACACACTTCCTTCCCTCCATATACCTACTCTATAGTACAGCCTCGTCCTTGCTTCAGGTCTATTCCCTGCCTGTGTGTTTGGACCTCCTCTCTGCTCGTTGTCGCCAATGGCCATCATTGGCTTTGAACCGTTGCTCATCTGCTCCCCCTCTTTACTTCTTGTTTCAGTGGTATTGAATCCACAAGCACTTGAATCACGATGCAAGAAACAACAAGGATGACAACACTACTGTCACCAGTCTCTTTCTGCACCATGTCAACAGCTCAGCAGATGATTATGGCGTCCCATGTCCAAGGGGAACAAAGCAGGTTGTGCAGGACTTTGTAGAACATTCACAAACTAAGCCAAGTATTATTTAGTATTGTATTTTGTTGTGCATAGCAAAGGATAAGTCACTGCCCTCCATTACATTACATAATATTATGTTGTGTAGCATTCACACGTGTGGCTGGTGTGGCCGACATGTAGGGATGACACCACCAATGCTTTGCTGCTTGACACAACATTGGCAGGAGGAAACACCCAAAGGAGCCAAATCACCAACAGCGTGAGCAACCGACATGGCACTGGACCTGTCACGACATCACCATCCACACCATTGAATACAATTTCGGTCTGTCATCGACCGTCAATGACGTCATGCCTTTTGTCCGCGTTGAGGACAAGCCAGCCAGTATTTGTGTCGTAGACACTAGCTAAATATGTATTACCCTATTTGACAACACGTTACATCCTTTGCTAAGAAAGTAGTGTTGTCCGATTCGCTATATTCAGGAAAACATGACGGTACCCAGCATGGGGCTTACAGAAAACACGATGGTACCCAGCATGGGGCTTGCAAGAACCACTGAATTGGCAGCAGGAGAATTGTTCTTCATCGCCACGGCCACCTTCCGTTCGCAAACAGTACGTCTGGCTCATGCAACCACCAGTTTTGCGCCCAGTGGTTGGATGTGGCGAGTTGACGCCAGGAGGATCCATTCACGAATTGTGGACAGCAAAACCGATCAAGTGCATTTAATGCACTTCAAATGCATTTTTTGAACCCCAAATGCATTTAATGCACCCCAATTGCATTTAATGCACTCCAAATGCATTTAATGCACTACAAATGCATTTAATGCACTCCATTTGCATTTAATGCACTTCAAATGCATTTTTTGAACCCCAAGTGCATTAAATGCACTCCAAATGCATTAAATGCAAAAGGAAGCAGGTTCGACGGGACTCGATGACACTTCAACCGAACGGAAGCAATGACTAAATTTGTCCGAGTAACACCGACTGATAAAGTAGTAATATCAATGAGTCAAACGAAGACGTCGCTGCGACATTTGCTTTGTCAACATCTCACAAACAACGAAGAAACACAACAAACGACAAAAACCACTTTTGAGTCGTACTAGTCGTAAACTGAAGTATTTGATGCACTTGCCGGGTGTCCCAGAGGCATGCTCCTCCACTTGTAGCTCGCGTGATACTGCGTGATAGCTGGTTTGGATTTGATGTGCTGATTGGGTTCTTTCTGCTTTTGTTCACCAAGACATAGATACCTACTTGAAATATGTAATAGGCCCATTTGGGACTTAAAATGTCTTATTTGGAAAGCACAAATGGAATATTTTGGGTGGCAAAAAGGAAATGATGAAATATTGGAGCGGTAGAACTACGCACAAGATGTGAAACGTGAGACCTTCCCTCGCAAACCACCATCAGCACCATTCAAATGGTCACCAGCATCCTCCAGCACACTGCTTTCAATCGTCGCACACATTCACAATTGGTTGCACAATGGACTCCCAAAAAGATCCCACAGAATGGAAATCGTTGCTGACATGGTCCAGAGGGATCCGTGACAAACATCAGCGGCAGGCCCAACAACAAGAACAGCCACATCGAGAGGACATCGAAGATCTGCAGTTGATGGCATCACACTTCCGATCGTTGAATGATCAGCTGGAGGACTTCATCATTCACCATGCAGCTCCCGACGACAGCGACGAGACACGCAAGCAGAGGATCCTGCGAACGCGAGGAGCGCTGCGGTATGGCGTTTCTTGCATATCCTTTCGTAACGATTCCAATCGTCGGTACATACAGCAGCAAGCCATTGCAGAGGACAGGCTGCATCTTCCCATTTCTCAATTGCTCTGCAAGGGTGGCACGACGGATGCCAAGTGTCAGCTCATGGCTGCCAAACTCTTGTGCAACCTTGTCACTGGTAACAAGGAAACGGCCAGGATCATTGCGAACGATATCCCGATTGAACCTTCTTCTGATGATGTCAAGAATCGAATGCTGGAGCAAACGAATCTGTTTGAGAATGCGACAACAACATCATCATCGCCATCATCATCATCATCACAACCAGACGCGCACAGCCGATCGTCGAATTGGGTGGATATGATCATCACGTCCGCGCACACGAGCAATCGCGAAATCCTCGGTGCTGTTGTGGCTGCATTGCACAATTGCGTCGTGTCGTTATCGCCCAATTCCGATGGCAATCAGGATTCACCAAGCACTCCTATCATCGAAGAAGGACAAGACGAAGAAGATGACGACAATGAGAATCATGCTACTGCATTCATCACAGCACTTGCCAACAGCCAACTGCTGATATCCAATCTGCTGCGGTACATTATCTCCACCCAATCCATCCGAGAGAATCTCACTCAAGACAAAGCGAATACAAAACCACCGTCAGCAACAACGGAACCATCCGACGACCCAGCCGATTCGGCGACGGAGTGGATCGTTCTGTTGCTCCTGCAATTTTGTCGACGCGACATGGTTGCTAACATCTTTCATGCGGCGGGCCGTGGATCCTCGCGATCAACTCATGATGATGACGGCACGAATACGATTATATTCCCAGAACAACTCGTGTTGCTGCATTGTCTCGCCAAGGAGACGGAATCCGACAGCGAACGACTTGTCGGCGACGTTTCGCATGATTTCTTGGTGTCGTTGTACAACTCTCTGCGCGACCAGTTGCCTCACGGCAGCGCGCAGATGGAGGCAACGGCATCGTCGCAGGACGACCCGCTGGGCCAATCTGCCGCCCTTACAGTGCTGGACATACTGGCGACGTCCTTGAGCGGCGACACGAGCGACTGCGCTATCCTCCGGTTGCGACTCGGCACCCTCCTCCTGCCGAACCTGCTGCAAGATCTGGGCGCGATGGTGGACATTCTGCTCAAACGCAGTTTCGGCAAGAAGGCGAGAGAGCTGGTGCTGCAACCGGAAGAGCAACACGCCATGGTGTCGCTGGTGCGATGCATCGGCAACCTGTGTTATCAATGCTGCCGCAACCAGGACACAATGCGCGCTGTGCAAGGTACGACACAACGCACGGGGTTGCACGTCCTGCTGTCATCGACGTCATTTGGACATGCCTGCTTCACACTGCGCGAATGGGCCTTGGTCGCCATTCGCAACGCTCTACATGAGAACGCGGCAAATCAAGCCATGGTGGCCGAATTGGAAGCGCAGAAACCGGTGGAATCGAAGGAGCTGCAAACTGCCGGTGTTAAGGTGGAGATGGACGCGCTGGGGAAGGTGTCCGTCGTCAGCACTGGTACTACTAAGAATGAGAGTGTGCGTGCGAGTGCTCATCATAGCGAGAGTACGAGCACGAGCACGAGCGTGAGGATGGGGCAGATTGAAGAGGAATCGATGGAAGGAGACGGTCGAAATGGTGTGTAGGACGGAAGCTGGAGTGTTGCACTGTAAAGGAAAAATACTACACTGCGTAATCCAACTGTGTTACTCTCCTTATCTTTGTGCCATACTCATACTACAATACGTATTGTACAATGTTACTTCTCAAGTTCGCTGGCACTGCGGTATCCGTTCGGATTGTTGGATTGCCAACGCCAGACATCTTCGCACATTTGATCAAAGGTCCGCTTGGCCTTCCACCCCATTTCGTTCGCGGCCAGACTGGCATCAGAATAGCTGATGGCAATATCCCCAGGACGGCGCTCGCCCAGCTTGTACTTGAGCTCATGCCCGCAGGCCTTCTCCATGGACTTGAGCAATCCAAGGACGCTGACGCCGTGCCCCGTGCCGAGGTTGTAGGTGTAGAGTCCGCCGGTCTGTTTCTGGGCATGCTGGATGGCTTGGACGTGACCTTCGACGAGATCCATGACGTGAAGGTAATCTCTGACGCCCGTGCCGTCGGGAGTGGAGTAATCGTTGCCGAAGACGGTGAGGAATTCGCGCCTGCCGCAGGCGACCTGCGCGAGGTAGGGCATGAGGTTGTTAGGGATGCCGTTGGGGTCCTCCCCGATGAGGCCGGATTCGTGGGCGCCGATGGGGTTGAAGTACCGCAGGAGGATGACGGACCAGTCGGTGGACTTGCCCTTGAGCGTTTTCGAGTTGTAAAAGTCCTTGAGGATCTCCTCGACGAAGTACTTGGTGCGTCCGTAGGCGTTGGTGATGTCCTGGCCTGCTGGGAATTGCTCCGTGATTGGCATGGTCTTTGGTTCGCCGTAGACGGTTGCCGACGAGGAGAAGACGATGCAGCGGCAGCCGAACTCATCCAGGAGCTCGAGGAGGACGAGGGTGCCGTAGAGGTTGTTGTGGTAGTAGAGAAGGGGCATGCTGGTGCTGTCGCCAACGGCCTTGAGACCAGCGAAGTGGATGCAGGCTGTGAAGGTCGGCGATGCCTCCATGACCTTCCTGAGCTCCGCCCTGTCGCACACATCGACGTTGTGGAAGACGATGCGCTCGCTGCGTTCCTCCTGCGGTATCTTGCATACCTGCGCCACCCTGTCGAGGGCTGCGTCCGTGGCGTTGGAAAGGTTGTCAACCACCACCACGTTGTAGTCCTGATCCAGCAGCGTTGTCAGCGCATGACTGCCGATGTACCCGCAACCTCCGGTCACCAGGACCGTCTGTCTATTCTTCAGTGTCATCGTGCCTTGCTTTAGTGTTGATCTTCTGCTGTTCTGCTGTTCTGCTGTTGTTCTGTTGTTCTGTTATGGACGTGATGAATCGTCTGCTTTATTGCTGTGCTGTTGTTGTGTTGCTGTTGTGTTGCTGTTGTGTTGCTGTTGCTCTGTTGCTTTTCTATTGTGGTTGTTGTTGTTGTTGTTTTGCTTGTGACTTGGTTTTATGTGTCAAGCCTCGGCCGTTCTTTTGTGATCGATTCTCTTTCGGTCGTTGGCCTGACGGGATGCGAGGTGATGCGATGTGATGCGATGTGATGGAGGAGGAAGGAATCGGCGTCGCGAACTCAGTGTTCTCTCTCCTCTCTTCTTCCATCGTCATCGTTGCCATCGTCGTCGTCATTGTCACACGACCACCATCACGAACGCTGATGTCGGAGGCATCCCATCCCAACAAACCGAGGAAGGCCGTCAAACACGATGACGATCGAAACGCGAAGGCTTCGGCATTGTTCAACGCCACGAATGAGAGATGAAACACGAATGAAAGAGGTGGGCATTGTAACGTTATATTACGGCTAAATGAACGATTTAAAAATTGGGCGAATCTCAATTCGAACGAGTCAAGGTGAATGCCGGCCGGCGCGCGGCGAAATTGTGGTGGGCTTCTCTCGCCAACTAGAAAAATCGCTACGAAAGCCAACGCACAAGGGCGCGAAATGGAGGAGGGAAAGTCTGTCGCAGCCAAACGCCAAACCAACGACACGAGAGACAAAAGCACGGTGAACGCGACTTCTTCTTGGTCTACTACTATCTGCCACTGTTCCGCACCCGACACGCTCTGCTCTTCCGTTGTCCGCGTTCATTCGACACAAGAAAGACACAGTTCTGTTGCAGAAGAAGCAGCATCAACATCGGCAGCAGTTGATTCCACAGCCACTCCACCACTTTGCTATTATACTTCCAAGGTATCGAATATAGCACAGCAGAGCATCATACACCGGAGATGATGCCGGATTCGCAGTACGTGTCGTTCTCCCACGCTTCATCGGACGATGAGCCGGAGGGCGATCAGCAATCGGAGACACGCCAAGGGATCTCGGGTGGCGTTGCGGCGAACATGGGTGGCACGCCGCTTGCGGATCGCTTGACCGTCAGCTTCGAGACGGAGATCGATCCTCAATCAAGGGATGACGCGTCGGACGACGACCTGCAGACGGTCGAATCGCTGACACCGCCTGCAACCATCCAGGGCCGCAACTACCAATCGACGCTCCTCGCGCACATGACTTCGCCATCCATGTCCTCCGCCGCCAACTCGCCCACCACCATTGAACTCGCGATGTCTGAACAAGCAAGGCAGGAGGCGTATGGATCTGCACAGGCATCGGGAGGCTTTGATCCGTTCATGCACACCCAATCTGCATCCAACAACCAAGCCGTAGCCATTACCGGAGGTCCCACCGCGGAGACCCTCGTCAATGTCAAAGGCAACTCTTTGCTTGACGATCAATCCTCCGTTGCAACGCAAGACTCTTTCAGAACAGGCTTTCAACGGCATCATCAACATCATCAACAGCAGCAGCAGCGGCAACAGTATGGCGCGCACAGGGAACCGCCAGTCAATTCGGTCTTTCCGGGCACTGCAGGTTACCTAGAAATCGAAGAGGAACCGCCCCGCATGAACGCGCTTTCTGCAACGCCAAACAGTGCAGCAACAGCGACTAGAAGTACCCCAATGGCCATGCCATCATCCTCAAGGAGATCAGTCAACGATCAGCAGCACGACGCAGACATCTCCCGATCGCCGAGTAATGCATCAAATGCGGTTCGCAACGATGGTGGGGAAGAGCCCATCAAGACATCTTCGGGCCTGTTGCTCACGCATAGGAAGAGTCCGACGATCAGAATGCCGACAAGATCACCGCACGAAGCAAACCCATATGCCTATTCGCATGCCCACGATGATGATGCAAATCAAAAAAGGAAAGGTGCCTCCATCGGTGCCAAGACATCCAACCTCTTCGGTGCACTGGGACAGGCAGGGGAGAGATTCAGACCCACCAGATCGCAGTCTTCGCAACCGTCACACTTCAACCCTGACCGCGACTACTTTGAAATGGAAAACGGAAACTCGTGGTCTCGGGGCTTTGCCCACCGTCCACAAAGCGGTCCATCCATGGCGTTGCTCAAAGCCAGACGCCTCCTCTCGTTCGTCCGCATCTGGATGGTTCTAGCTGCTGCTCTGCTCTTGACCTTCACGGGGGTCTTCATGCATTCCTTCGGTCATTCCGATTCCGATGTCACGGCCTCCGCCGACGCCAATCTCGTTGCCATCGGCAATGGGAATTACCAAACCACCAACGCCAACACTGCTAGTGCCAATGATCAAGTGCCAGAGCAAATCCTCTTGCTGCCACTGTCCAAGGACGAGATATCCAGACTTGGTCAGCAGAATGATCCACGCTTCCGAATGGCAGAGCCCATGCAAGCCGTCTACCAACAACATCACAACGCTGCACATGGTCAGCACCGCGTCCTCCTGGAGATGGAGGAAGAGCTGAGGGAGAAGTTCGAAAGCTGGGCACATCACCATGGCAAGAAGTACCATTCTCACGAGGAGAAGGAGCATCGTTTTCATATCTGGTCGCACAATCACGAACGGTAAGTCATCCGTTGGCACAAGAGCTCCGCTATTGTTCCTCTTTTCTTTGGTTGGTTGGGTGGTTCTGAAGAGTATACTCTCTGAATTACCCTGTTGCTTCTCGTTCCTCATCTTCAACTTCTTTCTTTCTTTCGTTTTTTTGCCAAACATGAATCAAATGCGCGACATGTATCACACGGCCACAACCAAATACTCTGTCTGAATACTCAATGTTGCGCAGAACGAAGCAGAAGAATGTGCAACATGGTGCGTGCAAGATGACCAAGAAGGAAGTCTTCGGTTCCAACGGTCTGCAAGACTTGACGCATGAAGAATTCAAGGCCAGATACCTCACCGGATACAAGGGCCTCATGGGTGAAGACTGGCATCACCATCAAAAGCACAAAGCTGTTGGACCCAAGACGCGCCGATTGAGCCACGGCTCCGGACACGTCCTGGACCCAACGAAGGCAAATCCAAAGCTGCAGGCATCTGCGAAACGCCGTGTCCTATCCAAGCGAAGCTTGGCGCAAGATTCGCGCGTCATGTCATCCTCCAGCGCTAATTGCAACTGGTACAACGTCTCGTGCTGGCTCAGGTGGTTGTTCAATTCCGCGGGCATCCAATTCGGCTTTGGGACCATGGAACCAACGTACGATGCCGATTCCTACCCCGTCGCGGTCGATTGGCGCGATGGCGGCGCTGTCAGCGACATCAAGTCGCAGGGAGATTGCGGCGCGTGCTGGGCCATCACGGCCGTGGAAACCATCGAATCGGCAACTTTCCTGTCAACAGGTCAGCTCTACGATCTTTCCGAAACGGAGGTCATCGTATGCGACGACACCTGCGAGATGTGCAGCGGCGGGTGGCCACAGAACGCCTTCGAATGGGTCATGGAGCACAACGGTCTGCTGCTGGAGAATGACATGGCGTACGATGATGAATTCCTTCTGGAACTCACCGAGGCGATGGAAGGCACGAGCTACACCTACACGTAAGTGGATCACTGTGTTGCGTTGCTTGATGTTTTCGTTTGTTGATTGTCTCGCGCATGCTGCACCGCGCACTTCTCACACATCTGTCAACAATTGTGCATATTTGCACTCTGTCTGCTACCACCACCACGATTCTATGCTTTTGTTTCCTTTCCTGTGTTTCTTATCATTGTATTTGTGCAGAGCGGATGCTGTGCAATCCTATGCCGCAAAGATCTGTCCTGCGGAGGGCAACTCTCACGACGGAAGCAACGACAACAATGATAATTACAACAGTGGCAGCCAAAGCCAACGGTACGGCCAGATCGATGGCTACGGATACGCAACCGATCGTTGCCTGTGCTACACGGATGGCAGCGGTTGCAACTGCGACACACAGGATGAAGCGCTTGCTGTGCGCAACGTCGCATCCTACGGACCAACAACCGTGTGCCTGGAGGCATCACTGTGGCAGGACTATGCCGGTGGTATCATCACGGCAGAGCTCGGCTGCACATCCGCCTTCTTGGACATGAACCATTGCGTCCAAATCGTGGGCTACGCCTTCAACGACGGTGACGAAGATGGCGACGATAACAACAACAGTGGAAGCAATAGCCACAGCGGGAGCGGTAGCCGTGACGACTCCGATCGCGAAGGTTATTGGATCGTTCGCAACCAATGGGGAAGCAGCTGGGGCATGAATGGATACGCTTACGTCGCGATGGGTGACAATACTTGCGGCATTCTCAATGACATGACGCAAGTGTATTCCAAATAAAAGTGGTCATTCCCACGGTAGGGGTGTGCGCACAACGATGTCCTGACGTGATATGATTATGCTACGACATGCTATGTTGTGCAAATACCAGGATCGATCTTTCCGAGCTCTGCATGACTATTGTAATGAAAGTGGAGTAAAGAAGTTAATCTGCTACAATACGCCTAATATTACTGCAACTGCCACCGTACCGCCACTCCCAACTGTCCGCATGGGAAAGTGAGGAAGATGGCATCAACGTTCTCAATGCACACACACAACATGCTTGTCCATTGATGCACCATCATCTACTCTATCATTTTCGAGGAACAACGAGGTCGTCCTTGACGATCATCTCCACCACGCGACCTGCCGCAATGAAGCCGAACGTTCCCGTCACGAAGCATGCTGTTCCCAATGCACCATCGCACCGTCTGAAGGACGACACAGTGTCCTTCGACACGACCTTGGTCGGTTCCGTGGAATACACCGCCGGCACACGCCACTTCCTCGGCATCTTCGTGTTCTTACTTCGCTGCATGTAGAAGGCCACACCAGCCGAGAATCCGTGCTCCTTGCGCAAAATCCTGCGCACCGCGCTGAGCAGCTTGTCACCCTCGATCCGGGTGATGTCGTCGTAGCGAACCCGCGTGGGATCTGTACGACCAGCTGACCCGCCGCACGTCACGACCGGAATTTGACGATCGACGCACTGCGAGATCAGCGCGCACTTGGCCTCCGTGCCGTCGATGGCGTCGAGGCAGGCGGTGATGTCGGGCACGCGATCGAGGATATCCGCGATGTTCGCATCGGAGATGTAGTCATGAATGAGCGTGATGTTGCAGGCCGGGTTGATGTCATTGAGACGACGTTGCATCTCATCAATCTTCATCTGACCGACGGTCGATGCTGTCGCGTGGAGCTGCCGGTTGGTGTTGCTGATGCAAATGTCATCCAGATCGATGAGCACGAGGGAGCCCACCCCGCTGCGGCACAGCGCCTCGGCAGCCCACGACCCCACGCCACCCAGCCCGATGACCATGACGGTAGCAGATGACAATCGATCCACGACCTTCAAATGAAGATCCTCTGCGTTGCCCTCCATGTTGCGATTGTAATCCTGCTGCGTCGTGTACAATCGACCGACGCCCCCGAATCGCAGGTTGCGCTGCGTCAGTTCTTCGTTCTCCAGCTTGAATGGCGCAATCGGTGACAGCGTCGTTGCCTCATCCTGCGCGTGCTGTTCCCTTTGTTCCATGTATGTTTGCGTCTGCGTTTGCGTCTGCGTTTGCGTCTGCTGTGAAGAATCTTCCACCTCCTGCTGAGAACTTTGCAAGATGCTTCTCTTACCCCTTCGTTCGGTTCTCGAATGGGCACAGATGGATGGGTTGGATGGCTTGGACGGAATGCCAAATCCAATCACCCTTGATGTGAGAAGGGCTGCCAGCCCGATGATGCAAGCAACGCAGCGTTTCATGCTGGGTCCTTGACGTCGACTTCCGGACTTGCGGTCTCTGCGTTCTCGGGATGATTGATCTTGACCTGTATGAGAGTATAGTGCCAATGTTCCTGCCACTGTCCCCGGATGCACGTCCGCGCTTCCTTCCGATGCCAACGGCCGCGCGGATCTTCGAGAGAGCTTGATGTTGCGGTGAACAAAACCAAGTGGTCACAACAAAAAGTGAGGATTGAAATTCTTGGTTTGTTGTGTGTGTCAACGAGCACTGACGCCGTCCAGACGAGAGTCCACAAAGCGAACGGAATAGCGCCGGGATCTTCAGCTCGTGGCCTCCAATGCCGTGCGTCATTGCCATGGTTCGGACATGACGAAACGGTGTTGGATCATAAGTAGGATGTCGCCGAGTGGAAGCGCGCCTCGCCTCAAACCACAACGATCAGAATCGATTGGTTGTCCACAATCATGGAAAACAAACAAACAAAAAACGGTTCTCCCAACGATGATGCAGCACACATCTGCCTGCAAAAAACAGAAACAGAGGCAACGAGGTCGTCATCATCGTATTCCACATCCGGTTCGACTTGGCAGTCACAACAACGCCGACGACGAAAGTTCGAGATCACAAGGGAAGCGCGGTAAAGACACCACATGTGTCGATTTGTACTTTATTCACGCTTGAAGCGCGTTCTGCCGTGCTTTGTTCGTTGGGATCATCGACTCATGCGACTACTAGAGCACGCCTTTCCCGTGTCGGCGTGACGTTGCGCTTATTAACGTGAGTGCCTGGCGATGTCCAACACTGTGTGAACGTGCCAATGACGTCCGCTTTGCTCTCCTTCCACCCTTTCGTGTCTGCTCCAAGACAGCGCCATTCCCAAACCCGCTACGTCACATTGCCTCCTTTCGACCGTGACAGCCCTTCGGCTCAATCGCCCCTTGCTTTTCAAGAGGGTCCTTGCTTCGCATTCGTTGTTCGTGCTGGTGCGTTTCTTCGTGGCCGGAACAACTCTCGAACGTGTGGGGTGGTTCCTTTTCGCGCCACAATTCCTTGCTGTGCAGCACACCAACAAACATGCATTGTCTCATCATACTCTTGCCCGGTGTACTTCGATTCTTCACTCGTCACTCTCCACACCTGTGACGAAAGTGAGCATGTTCGTTCGCAGGGGGGTAGGCAGCATCATGTCCTACCTTTCCTGTCCTCATAGCCACGCGTCATTGCGTGATGAACCCTGCTTGTGTCGCTCCCCTGCTCGTGTCGCTCTCATCGTCGGCTGTTGCTGTGAACATCCTCCCACCCCTCCGCTGAACGTGCGTGTGATTGCACAGTCCAGATGTTTCTCTGGTGTTTTCGTTCGTTTCATTAGGACACACTTGGATTGTTTTGCGCAAGCAACAGTGTCTGGTTGCCTAGTCCATCCTCTTGTGATCCAGGAAGGATGTCACCCCACGTGGACGAAGCTCCTTGCCCATTCTCCACCACGGCTTTCCAGTGGGTCCAAGATGCATCGTTGGCAAATAGTGTTCCCCACAGTAAAGCAGAGCACTTACACGATGAACCAGTCAGCGCGATGCTGTGCTTGCCTTTTTCAAACCAGGACACCAAACACGAACTCACTACAACAGACAAGGGAGGACATCAACGATTAACATTTTATGCTTGTTAAATTCTGGCTATTTGTTACTGCTACGTGGGACGGCCTAATTAGTAGTGTTTGTGTGTTGTGCATCTGCACGGGCGATGGCACGTTCGCGTGCTTCTTGCATCGCGACAACCACGTCAAACGAGGGGAAGCCGTTGCTCAATTCAATTTGCGTCACGATGGCAACCGCGTTGAATGCAAGGCGATGCTTGTCCGCGTGGTGCCGCCACTTCAGGTGCATGCATTGCCAGTGCTTGATTCGCCTGTTGACCGTTTCGTGGCGGCACCGCATGATCCCATCTGCACGAAATGTTGGGGGAAAGACACAAGGGTCCCCACGGTATCCGGCGTCTGCGACGACGACTTCGTGTTGCGCCAATTTCGGTTTCAGACCCAGACGGAAGATCGAAAGATCGTTCAACAGGCCACACGGGAAAGGACCATTCGCCCAAACGATCTCGCCAGTGGAAATCGCAACAGCCAACTCGTAACGCAAACCAGCAGCGCGAAATTTGAACGAGTACCACTTCTGGCTAAACGGTTTGGGTTCGGTGATTCGCATGTCAGTCCCGTCCACAGTGACAAGAGCTTTTGCATCGTGACTTGCGCCAACGAAACGACGGTTCCAGACAATCTGTCAATGGGAGCGGTACCAGGAAAAATCAGAACCATGTGTGAGTGAATGGAGTGAACAGAATTTTGTGTCGCAGTTCGGGTGTGTGAATTTATTAGTACTTACAATGCGATCTTTAACGGTTTCAACGGCTTCCATCATTAGCCACATCCATTTCCGAAGTGTTTTGGCAGAACACTTGCACATGGTGGCAAGGGCAGTCTCAGACACGTACAGACGAAGAAACGCGCACGTCCACAGGAGATGTTTCGGTTTCGCCGTGAGTGGCAGAGCTCGCGCATGACAGAGCTCGTTCCACAAGATGTGCACGATGTCAGGATGCGTTCCGAAAACGGATGCGAACTGTCGCAGTGCCTCCCTGGAAAGGTTGTTCGTGTCCAAGCCTCTTGGGCGTGACCCAATCAGCCCGAACCCCAGGGTGGCAAATGTTCCACTTGGTAGAAGCATTCTCGTGTTCCTTGCGAATTATGAGCTCTTGTGCAACTAGAAATATCAAAATGAGGCGAAAAACAACAATGCCAACAAGTAACCGTTGAGCTAGTACAAATTGTGCGCAAATCAACTGCAACTTGCCAATGACGAAACGAGCTTTCTTGTGGGGCTTCGCATGCTCTCCAGCTACAGTAGTTGTTCCGCGCTTTGCTGTGGGGAAGCCAATCAAGCGAGGGCGTTCTTCCAGATTAATCGCAGAGAAGTCGAACAAAGTGTACGGTTGTCCTCCAATGCTGCGCCCACTTGTGCTTCGTTGTGACCAAGGTGCCAAGGAAGGCAGGATTCAACGGACGAAACATCCAATGAATTCCTTCGTTGCCGGATGTAGTGTAATGATCAGGGGCACATCCACGACTTCGTGGGAGGCTCTCTCGGACGAACGTGCGCGCTGCTCCGTTCGCCCGGCACTGCAAGCAAGCACGCTCTGGAGGGGAAGCAAACGAGTATCGAGCTGAATGCCCTCCAGCGTGCTGTATCATTCTTGCACGCGTGCTGTTGTGCTCTATCTGGGGAGCCCGTAGTTCACCTTGCGCTCAACACGAACAATCATGGACATACAGCCATGGATAGACAACATCTGACCGCGCACTGTCGTGGAGTCTTACCCTTGTCGTGAATCGGTCTTGTACTAGTCGTGCTCACGTCGTGCTCACGTCGTGCTGAAGTCGCGTCCCTTGCTCGTCTCCTTGCTCGTCCCTTGCACGTCCCCTTGCTCGTCCCTTGCACGTCCCCTTGCTCGTCGATTCCTGAAAAATCGACACCTCCCTTACCGCACTTTACTTATAGAGAGATGTCGCAGTATCGTAGGTGATCAGTCTGGAGTCGCCGCGATGCAAATCTCTGTTATCAACTGTGTTTCAGAATGATGTTGCAATCAAGATCGAATACGTGTGCTACCATGGTATAGATCGTACGCTTACATTCATGCATTCTAATTTTTGAAAAGTGCACTCTATCGCCTTGAATATACAACTAGACTAGACATGGTAGTATGGCCCATTTCGCAACATGTCGCACCGACAAAACCGCGGTAATTGCGAGAAATTTGGTCGTCCCTTGCACGTCCCCTTGCTCGTCCCTTGCACGTCCCCTTGCTCGTCGATCCGGTCCTCTGTCGTGTCTGTCGCATGTCCATGTCGTGCTTGTCGCAGGTCGATGTCATGTTGGTGTCTGTCCCGACGTGTTGCACATGGTGAAACACACGCGAGCCTCACGTCAATGTCCCGTTGGCTCCCCACAAACGAACTCCCCATGTCGTTGCTCACGAAACACATGGCGACGTGCCAACACGCCAGTGTACTTACATGTGTATACTCCGAGAGAGTGTCGCACACGACAGAAGACCCATGTTTCTCCACCATCGTCGACTAACAGGAGCAAATCGAATAGATACGTTGAGCGTTGAATCTAGACCAACACTACATATGCACTATAGTCGTAGCCGTATAGTTCTTTATGCTCTAGGAAACATCTATGTTCATTCAACGTATACATTAATTAGACAATAAATATATCAAAAAAGATGTAATATTGGATATTCCAGGCAAAACGGATGCGTTGAACTATAGTAGGGCAGCGTAGACGTCTACGTATCCCGTGTTTTTGTGTTTCGCATTATCACGCTGCAACGCGGTGATCGATTGCTCCACGGATCCTCCCAGCGTGCGTGCTCCACAGCGCAAGGCACCGGTTCATCACACGTCGCACACGAACTCCTCAGGTTGCCGCGGAATGGAGCGAAGTCTTCCTCTCACAAATGACGTTCATACTCCATCGATCACTCGTTCACGATTAAAAAGTAAGTGCCGATACAACATGCCACGAAAAGCTGCTCCCACGAAGCACGACAGTTGTGATGGAGCGGAGTGGAACGAGCAGCTGTACTCCCAGATCCGCGAATTGAGGGCGAAGATCGAGAGCGGCGAAATTCCGATGAAGAAGACCGCGAGGGAAGTGTGGAAAGAGAATCCCGATTTGGCATTCCTGTCCAGACGCAACTTCCCTCGGAACCTTCGGAATTTGCGAAATTCAGTGAAGAGAAGGCGCGAGAAGGAGGCAACTGAGGCCGGTACGTGACTTGAAGTGCATGCCTGAAATTGTCATTTGTTACGCGTTTATTCACGACATCATTTCTCACCCTTCTCAGTGCGCATGGATACGAAATTCTCTCCCAACGTTTCCGATCTTGTCGCGAACGCAACTGCGTACAAAGATCAATTTGACAAAGCGATCAAAAAAGTATCAACGCAGCAACCCGAAGACGCGAAGGAAACCATGGACGCTTTTTCGCGCATGGCCTACAGCCCGGCACCCACCGCTCCAACCGCGATGCCAACAACAGCCCGTCCCTCCGCCGAACCAAACACGGCGCACATGGCATCGCCCATCCCCACCCATCCATCACCAACACCAAGACCTCTCTACCACACCATGGACACGATGACTGCTGCTCGTACTGAGCCCTCGTCTGTTCATGCCCCTCCACCGCATGTGGCTTCTCCTCCTGTTGCTCCTCCTGGCTTTGCTGCAAGTCGTGGCATGCTGGTGACGAACACTGTTACTGGGACACCCTTGCAAGAGGGCCCCAGTCGTGCGCGTGCGATTGAAACGTGGATGAACAAGAACACCGAAATTTTCTTGCCCGCTGTGCGCCACGCGTACTCCCCAGCTGGTCGTGGGGAGGTGTTCGAAATCACGTTCGAGCTGCCTGGCGGGACTTGCTACGGCGATGTCAACGTGCTGATCAAGGAGCATGGGCGCGTGTTGGAGGTCAAGCTCGATCAGAACCAAGAGCTCGCGTCATCCGCCGCAACCGACAAGGAGCTGCTTGAGCGCCTGAACGAAACGGTTCCTCCGCACCTCAAGATCCGTTCTTTCCGTGGGCAACGCGAACGCAGCGAATCCTACGCGCTTGCTGTTCGCAACATGTGTCGCGGGCACCCACGACCTGTCCGCGTGCACAAGGAATTTCTGCCGATCCAAGTCAGTGACCGGTTTGAAATGACTATTGATCAAGCCATGCATGGGATTGATTTTATCAATCCTTCTGTTGGCATCAATGATCGGGAGAGCGATGTGCACACTGATGCGCCCCTGCTGATTGTGCGCATGGTGCCGGTCTACAGCGCGAGCCCGGTCACCCATTGCGCCACCAACTTGGCGCGTTACAGGCGAACAGAGAGGCGTAGCAAACTTAAGCTGAACCCCCGTGCTCACCAGAGAGAGGATGACTACAGTTCGTCCGATGACGAATTAACATTTTCCCGTCCTGCTCCTGTTCGCATGACAGTTGCTCGTGGTCGCCGAGCTACCGGATCAGGACATTCTGCAAGGGTAAGTGTTTTCGATACCGGTTTCGTCTTCTGTTCTTCACAACTCCCACTTGTTCACTCACACATCCTTGGGTTCTTTCTTTTCACTGTGCAGTCCGCTCGTCAACCATCTCGCGTGACTGTGGGTTCGATGGACACGTCTACTCGTGCTTCCCGCCGCGCTGCTGCTCGCAGACGTGCTCGTCGCGCTGATATTCCTGACCCCGTCGTGGTGCCTTCCGCTGTTGTCTCCAGCGCCAGCACTCAGCGTTGCGCCACGGTCATTCGCAAGATTCGTGTGGCTGAGTTGATTAAGATTGACTGCGACTCAGACCACGAGGAGGAGGAGGAGTACTACTGGCCGCCGGTAAGCCCCAAGACCGAGGAGGTCGACCCGCCATCCGAGACCAAGGAGGGCGAATCCACAGACACTGAGTAAGACTGGAGCGAGTCCCATGCAGCACGAACAACCAACGTAACATAACTAGTGACCAACCGTAATACCATGTTCACACTACGTCGATGAACTGTCTATGGGAGTACCTTCTAGATTGTGAATATGTTACACGATGACTACTTGGACTACCAATGGAGTCCCATCGGAAAACGACGCCGAAAACGTATTTACCGCGCTTCCCAAGGTTCAACCATGGCTGCCAAACGCAAGAACAAGAACACGGCAGATACTCGTACGCAGAAGGGTCGCGAGGGACAGCCGCTGACCTTCTCTCTGCGCAGCGTGGTGGCCATCGTGATGCTCTGCGTGTTCTGTACCAGAAATCTGCAAGATATGTCGGTGATGGTCGCGTACAATCCTGATCGATCCACACTTTTCGGCAACGCCACATTGGAAGGTGATGAGAGCTGGGAGGAAGGTCCCGACCGACGGGCGACCGCAGCACCAGGCATGTCCAAGGAGAGGGCCAAGCACACCAGCCGCGAGATTGATTACATCCCGCTGGAGGATCTCGTCCAGACGAGCAAGTTTGACCCGCATATGTGCCCCAATGGCACCTTCTTCATCAACAGCACGTTCGCCAACCAAACGCTGCCGCCGCGCAAGATCCCAAGGATCGTGCACATTAGCGGCAAGAGACCCTGCTTGACAGGGGCATTCCGGTCCAGCCTGAAGAATTGGGAGCTGGAAGGCCACTCCTTCCTCTTCCATGACGATCCAGCCGTGGATAGGTTGCTCACGAAGTTTTGGCCCGAGTTTCCGCATCTGCAACTGATACAGGAATGCCTCATCAGTGGCGCCGCCAAGACCGATCTCTGGCGATATCTTGTCCTGTATGAGTACGGTGGTATCTACTCCGACATGGACAGCGCCCCTGGACCTCGGTTCACCACCGACGCCGCAATCCAGCCGGACGATGATGCCTACATAGTCGTCGAAGGCGGTGGCTTCCCCGCGCAGTACTTCATCGCGGCATCGCCCAAGCATCCCCTCATGTTCTACGCCGTCCATCGGGTCTACCTTCGTCTGTTCGACGTCAAGAACGTGCTGAAGCAGAACATTCCCGTAGTCACCGGACCCGGCGCACTGAAGACGGCCGCCATCGATTTCATGAAGGACGAGAAATTCGGCTATCCCGAGGAAGGTCTGTACAACGATACAGGCGGTCGCCAAGTCCGCGTGTGGGGAACGAGAGCAACCAACAACGAATTCATCGTGCGAAATGCCGTGCGTAGCAGGTACAAGAGAAACGGCTGGGCAGCTATGGATCAGAAACCCTACAGCACTATCGCGAATCAGGTAGACGAAGCGACGAAGGAGTGGCTGCTCCAATCCTGTAGGGACGTTCTCTTCAACATTTCGCAAACTCGGAACTTCCAATACTGAGGAAATGACGTGGTGTGTGTGTCATTCGAAACGAGGAGAGTACGTATGTTAATAGTAGTAGCAGTACACTACAATAATTCCCTCTAGAATAGTGTGGCATGTAAATACGTGTGAGTAGGAAGGGGTGGATACTCCATGTCCTCGTGTGAATGTACCTTGTGGTGGGATACAGTTGGAACGATGGCTTGTACAACATCCCATCATTCCGTTGCACCGTGCGCTCTCAGCGATTGATATCTCTCCATCCGCAAATAGGAAAGAGATCACCAGGTACCAGAGGATGCTCGAGCCAACTGATTGCGCTCTTGTCCATTTACGATCGAAGCCGCACATGTTCGTATGGCATGGCATCGCATGTCCGTCACGAGGGTTTGTTCCACGATGCAGGAAAACTCGATGTAACTCGACTGTGTCCAAAAATTTCAGCGTCTGTGGAGCCGAGCTGGACCTCATTTGACTGCATGGTTGCCTGACGACTAAACTGACTAAGCCCAACGCCCCTTCCTTTTCCATGCTCGGGTGACGTTGGCGTTGGTAGTCCTCCCTTTGTCGCGTGCTGGCCTTGGCACATGGTCTTGACGTGCAGAACCTTTTTTACGCTTCGGCCTCAGGTGTGGGAAACTATGAGCCCCTCGAGCGAGTTGGCCAGCCATTTGAAATGGACATTCTAACTTTTCATCTGCGATATCCAAACCAAGCACATATCCGTAATCCTTTCAATCTTCTTATAAATGAATAACCGTTACATTTTAGTTAGATCTTATTTTAAGCTTTATGGACCTATCAATGTGTTTCGTCTAATCGCGTGGATCCAACAGCACAACACATGTTGTTTGGTGGCAGAAGGTTCAACGATGTTCTCCGGTATTTATCGTCAGGTGTCCAGTCACGGACTTGGTCCCGAAGGCGTCGGTCGTTTGGTACGCGTTACTTACACGTTATCATGTGTGGCATGATTTGACGTTCTGTGCGTCCCAGCAACACACAAATCGTCCGAAAACGTGACACACCAAACACAATGCACCACCGTCAGGAATCGAGGGTACGTTTTTACCAAATTACTCTTGATTGCCTCACCTCCCACCAACATCATCACGACTCAACGTATCAACTCTGGTTGACCACACTCGGACAACCTTGTAGCCTGTCCCACCTCGCACAATCATCTGTGCGTCGCCTCACATCCAGTCATGTCCTGTGACAGAGTCTGGTCATGGTCCATCAGGATAATGAGTGCGAATCTGGGACTCGACCACTAGGGATGCATCCGTGCATGAGCCAAGAACTATGAACGATACCAACAATACATCCCAAACAAGTTGACGCGCCTCGACGGACAGAGACACTTCGGAGCCACCTGAAAGGGAGAAACGCTGAGAAAGAGAAACAGAGACAATCCCTTAGTCACCCAAGAGCACGAATGACAATGGGACATGTGACAGATATGATCATGGATGACATGGTGGTAGCGTGAGAGGAATACTGAGGAACAAACGATGATGTCGGACCGATCGACATGAGACCCATGGCAAGGTACCCATATGGCTTTGAGATGTATTGCTCAAATGTAGAAGAGAAACAAAGCTACTGAAATGCATGATGAGACAACAAGAGAGAGAGAGAGAGAGCAAGATGAAGATGTAGATGAAAGCAACCGTGGACATGCGTATGATCATGGTGTGCTACTGTGGATCATGCTTGCTACCGAATTGGAATTGAGAAGAGACAATGAGATTGATCTCACAGTTCTAAAACGGTACGATCTAATAACAGATTAGATTCCTACTATAACCCTGGATTTCAAACATGGGTTTGTCCCATTGGGGAGGCATGGAAAATCATCTGTGAGGCAATGTGTGGCTCCTGCCCTTCCCTCTACCCCAAGGGGAAACCCAAGGTGAAAACGATGAAGCGCCATTCCCAGCACCTCATGGATCACACAAGCAAGTACAATCGTCTCCATCCTCACAGAGGTGACCATAGCAAGTGCTGGCATGGATGGCTTGGCCAACTCATGGATGCTCATGAGGAGCTCCAGAGCTTCCCTGAGGATGTCATCAGCTCTGCCAAGTGGATTGCTGGTTGGAAACGGCTGACAGCCAAAATGGAGAATGTGATGTTGGGGCGTCATTGTCCCATGGATAAATTCAGCACAAATTCTACAATCAGCACTGCAGTTGCCTCTGCAACAGCTGCAGCCACGCATGGCAGCAGTGTTGCATCCGCCACCAGGAAAGCACTGCCAGCACAACAAGTTAGAACTACGGCACAGAAGCGCAAGTCCAAGCGCAACTCTGCGGTAGAAGACTCCAAGTAGATGGCCAAGATCATGGCTGCTCTTCAGAAAACACAGGATGCACTGACGGGGTGCATCACATCCAGGCTCTGCAACAACTTTGATGCCCCCAGCATGGCATACCCAAGCAGCACCAATGGAGGCTGCAAATCTCAATCTGTCCCTTGCCCTTGGAACTTCGCCAAGCTGCATCCAGTCTCCAACCATCATGGAAGCCTTTTCTTTCCCACCAGCAGATCCTGGTGGCATGTCTGAGGCACCAAGTATGTTCTCCAGGTAGTTACAGATGTCATTGAGGGTCTCCCTGGTGTTTTCCAGCTTGATGAGGGAATCAGGCATGTCCAGCATGGGCGCCTCCTTGATTTGTTGTTCCTCTTGCACAGCGTCCATGTGGTGGCAAGACAAGCCTTGGGGGCATCGGCTGCTGTGAACAGATGTTGAATGCAGTTGCAATGGAATCAGATGCAACACAGTTACTGGAGCTCCAACTTATGGACCCATCCAATGGTCACACCTGGGTTCTTGATGCATGTGGGAGTCATTGATGTTCATCCAGATACATTGGATGGGTTTTCCACCAGACCACTTCTGCTGTGGATGCGCTTGCAGAGTGCTTGAGGTCGTTGTTTATCAACATCTAGAGCGAAATTAGGTACCCATCTCCCATGACTGTAACGTGATTCACTATTTCTGATTCGACTCGATTTGAGAGTATAGTCGAGTGAGTCTTGATACACGATTGAGATTCAGTCACTACAGTCATCGAATCTGACGTAGGCACTGACATCATCAATGACATCAGAGGATCAGTCAGTGTGATCCTCGGAATCGAGATTATATCTTAGTCATGGTATGCTGACCTGTCTAGCAAGACCGAGTGTATCATCGAGCACGTGGCAACAATACTTAGGATCCAGAACAACATCGTCAGGGGTGATGTAAGCACCCTGCCGACGTAGATGGATCAACCCTTATATGATCAAACAGAGATCCAGGCAGACAAGATCAGACAGAGATGAAGAAAGACCCAAAGGCGAGAATAACACGAGATATTGTGTAGATCAACATGCCATCTTGGGCAATGTTTTAGGAAAGACTGCGAGAGAAACCACGAGGTAATCGAGCAGCACATTAGAAACCCGTGCAATAGGCACCATCATTAGCAATAGGAGATCATCATCTCATAATTCAAACTCAATCATCAATTGACACACTAACATAGCAACAACAACAACACCAAACACACTGACTCCACCTCTTGGCTTGATCACCCTGGTGGCGTAGTAAGTGCAGTGTTTGGTGCTCCCCTCTTGTCCTGTGTGTAATTGCTGATTATCATTGTTGGTGAACATGAAGAGGTTTCAAATTGGAACAGCCCTTGTTTGTTGAGTGCAACACCAATGATGTTGTTGGAGAAGCTCAGGATGTTTGTGATGCAGTTGCGGATCTTGTCATTGTTCATCAACATGGTTGCAATTGTTGAGGTTGATGTGGGTGTGATGTGTGTACAAGTGCAAATGAGATCGATGTGTGAGAACAAAAGATTCAGAATGGCGCCAGAAACCACGCTGGGACAACGTGTGTTTCATCTGGTATGGGTTTTTTATGTCTGGTGTGTGCTTCGTGTTGTCAGTCCACGATGAGAAGCACGGATCTGGCATGAGGAACAAGGATCCTTCACTCAGCAGGGCATGTGTTGCAGAAGGGATTCATGTGTGACCTAAGGTCGGTGCGTCCACTTGTTGCCAGCCTTGTCATGCAGAAGTGAATGGCAGGACTACATCCCTCTGACGCCATTCATAAGGTGCCAGAACACAATGGGCAAAGAGGATGCAGCACTATCCAAGCCATTCCAGCTGCCTGGCAGTCCATCCTCAGAGCGGGGTCCCAGTATTCTTGGCGTCTCTTCAGGTGGTCCCTTGCTCACGTCGGCTCGCATGAGCGAACGAGTATGATAAACCAAGTCATCACCAACATGGAATCCAATAAAGTGGTGGCAAAGCCACAAAGATTCAGAAAATGGAGGTGATTTGGTCGTGTAGGCCCACTGCACCTTCCCTCGCGCACTACCAATGGGCAATGCTCGTGTTCGCACCGTAACGCTGTGTTAACCGTTTCGCGTGCATCTCGCTTGTGAAGATAGTCGCCCGCGGTTATTCGTGAGAAACCTGCGTAAGATGCGTGTGTTGTGGACCGCACACATCTGCCTGCAAAAAACAGAAACAGAGACAACGAGGTCGTCACCATCGTATTCCGACTTGGCAGTCACAACAACATAGACGACGAAAGTTCGAGATCACAAGGTTCAACCATGGCTGCCAAACGCAAGAACAAGAACACGGCAGATACTCGTACGCAGAAGGGTCGCGAGGAACAGCCGCTGACCTTCTCCCCGCGCAGCGTGGTGGCCATCGTGATACTCTGCGTGTTCTGCACCAGAAATCTGCAAGATATGTCGGTGATGGTCGCGTACAATTCTGATCGATCCACACTTTTCGGCAACGCCACATTGGAAGGTGATGAGAGCTGGGAGGAAGATCCCGACCGACGGGCGACCGCAGCACCAGGCATGTCCAAGGAGAGGGCCAAGCACACCAGCCGCGAGATTGATTACATCCCGCTGGAGGATCTCGTCCAGACGAGCAAGTTTGACCCGCATATGTGCCCCAATGGCACCTTCTTCATCAACAGCACGTTCGCCAACCAAACGCTGCCGCCGCGCAAGATCCCAAGGATCGTGCACATTAGCGGCAAGAGACCCTGCTTGACAGGGGCATTCCGGTCCAGCCTGAAGAATTGGGAGCTGGAAGGCCACTCCTTCCTCTTCCATGACGATCCAGCCGTGGATAGGTTGCTCACGAAGTTTTGGCCCGAGTTTCCGCATCTGCAACTGATACAGGAATGCCTCATCAGTGGCGCCGCCAAGGCCGATCTCTGGCGATATCTTGTCCTGTATGAGTACGGTGGTATCTACTCCGACATGGACAGCGCCCCTGGACCTCGGTTCACCACCGACGCCGCAATCCAGCCGGACGATGATGCCTACATAGTCGTCGAAGGCGGTGGCTTCCCCGCGCAGTACTTCATCGCGGCGTCGCCCAAACATCCCCTCATGTTCTACGCCGTCCATCGGGTCTACTTGCGTCTGTTCGACGTCAACAATGTGCTGAGGCAGCGCATTCCCGTAGTCACCGGACCCGGCGCACTGAAGACGGCCGCCATCGATTTCATGAAGGACGAGAAATTCGGCTATCCCGAGGAAGGTCTGTACAACGATACAGGCGGTCGCCAAGTCCGCGTGTGGGGAACGAGAGCAACCAACAACGAATTCATCGTGCGAAATGCCGTGGGTGCCAAGACGAAGAGGGACGGCTGGGCAGCTATGGATCAGAAACCCTACCACGAGATCGGAAGGCAGGTAGACGAAGCGACGAGGGAGTGGCTGCTCCAATCCTGTAGGGACATTCTCTTCAACATTTCGCAAACTCGGAACTTCCAATACTGAGGAAATGCCGTGGTGTGTGTGTGTCATTCGAAACGAGGAGAGTACGTATGCTAATAGTAGTAGCAGTACACTACAATAATTCCCTATCTAGAATAGTGTGGCATGTAAATACGTGTGAGTAGGAAGGGGTGGATACTCCATGTCCTCGTGTGAATGTACCTTGTGGTGGGATACAGTTGGAACGATGGCTTGTACAACATCCCATCATTCCGTTGCACCGTACGCTCTCAGCGATTGATATCTCTCTATCCGCAAATAGGAAAGAGATCACCAGGTACCAGAGGATGCTCGAGCCAACTGATTGCGCTCTTGTCCATTTGCGATTGAAGCCGCACATGTTCGTATGGCATGGCATCGCATATTATGGTATGGCACGGTACGGTACATACTAGTACCCCACCAAACGCTCCGTCTCTTCGTCGCGATGCGCCAAAACCCAGTGCCGCAGTCCATCCGGAATCTTGCGCCTCCCAAGCATCTCGGGACGCGGCGCCTGCGGCTTGCACGACGCCGGCAGATCCCGCATTCCCACCATCGCACCGACCTGCCGCATCAGAAGGGCCGTGCCGTTGCGCACGAGATCTTCGTATCGCACCGCCAGGTATCCGCCCAATCCCAGCAGCATCGGCACTTCCAACATGAAGTTGACGATCTTGTCGCTGCGCAATTCGAGAATGTGATTGTAGGCTTCGTCGATGGATCGATTGCCACCGCGTTTCAGCTCGTAGATGGGATACTGCTCGCGCACGAGGTTGTCGGGGATGGTGCCGCCGTCGAAGCGGCATGGGATGACTTCGTGATACTGCATGCCATTGCGGCATGGCAAGTGTTGGCGCGGATGTTTCTTGCGCATCTGCACGACTTTGGCGTCACGCTTGGAGCGGTTCATCGTCCATGGTTTGCGCACGAACTCTTGCCACGGCAATGGGATTGGTTTGCTGTCGCTGTCAAATCCCTTCTGGTGCAGCGTCATGTGATACGGCTTCGCAATCATGGCCGCCACCCATTCGACGGGTTCCCGGACGATGGCGATGACGATGTGGGAGCCATACACTGCAGGGTTCCATCCAGGCAGACGCTGAAAGAAATGCTTCGATCGCCCAAAGAGATCGCGCTGAATCTGAATTGTGGTTGGGAAGCAGCTTTGCAGTTCCTGGACGATCCACTTGGTGCCGGAGTTGCGTTCGCCGATGAGATGGATCGTGAGCTTCTGCTGCTGCTGGTGTTTCAGCCATGGACGAGGACCATTGAGACAGCGCTGGACGTCGGACCAGGTTTGGATGGAGGCGGCGCAGGATCCATTGAGCTGGAGCCTTGCATCGGAAGGCACGCAACTCAGGATGTCATTGAAGGACTTTTTGGCGTCGCAGTTGGTCGATGAGAGACGATGGTGGCTGCCGCTGTTTCCATCGCTGCTGGTGCTGATGTTGCTGCTGATGTTGCTGCTGATGTTGCTACTTCCATTGACCATGCCCGTCGCAGTTTGTGATGCTCCATCATCTTGGGAAGGATCGAAGCGAAGGATGATCCTCGCCGTGAAGCAGAACCAAAGACCGATCAAGGCGACCAAGCATCTGTGGATCTTCGCTCTCCGTTGCCACTGCCTCATGTGCTTGCTGTTGTGCTTGCTGTTGTGCTGGTGTCATCGGGGTGCGTTGAAGGGTATGTCAAAGGGCGAGGTCAAGGGTTGGCCAAGGGTTGCTCATGGCATGCTGCTCCGCTCTGGTCTGCCTTGTGTTTTGTGTTGTATGGCCATTGCCGATTCGTGCCTTTCTTGGACGTGGATCTTTGATTTTGGCGGGCAGAGGGGTGCAAACACAATCCCCTCTTTTCGTGGAAATGATGGAGGTGGGCAACATCACGATGAACGGGACGGACATGACGGACGAAGACTCCAAGAAGGGGCATTCAATTGTATCTGCACTGTTCTATAATATTATATTGGTTAGTGTACCACTCTCACTCGTCGAATTTGCTCATTGAAAATCCACAGAGTAATGGGCAGAGTAATGGACAGAGTAGTATAATAGAATGCTCACTCGTACCTATCCATTGTCTTGGGTTGTGTCGTGGAAGACATACGCTCCACGATTTCGCGACGGCGATCTCATTGAGGTACGCTGTCGCAGAGTACTCATCCTCAAATCCATTGGATGCATTCCCGCCCATCGTTTCATCTGCGTTTCCATCCGTCTCTTCATCTGCATCCGACTTGTCTCTACGCGTTTGCGAATGCAAAAGGCACGTGCACGAACGTCAATGTGCCCGCCGTCTTCGACCACAATGGCAGCACACCATGCTCGTCGAGCAGCACTCTATTTCGACATGAGACCAGTGCTGACGTCCGGCGGCGTCGCAAACTTGCCAGGCGAACCCTGGTTGTTCTTGACGCCGTTGGATGCCATGGCACCTGCGTTACCAGCCCCGCCGTTGAGTCCGCCAGTCGAATTCCCCGACGGTGGATGCGTTTGCGATTGGTAATTCACACGGTTGGCATGGACCTGGTGGATCTCGCGGATCTCGTCAATGCCGATGCTGTTGTACTGGTGGTTGGCGAGCGATGCGATGTCGTGACGCGCGGCCGCGAGGAGGATGCACGTTGCGAATTGCAACCAGAAGAGGACGAAGCTCCAGAACCAGACAGCCCGCACCGCAGAGCTGCGGTAGTTGCAGAGATCCAGAATTCCCAGATGCAATTCGGCTATCTGCGGCGAGCTGCCATCCATCTGTTCGATCCCCCTGCACAGTTTGCGGGTCTTGCCAAAGACAAGGAAGAGGGCCATCGACAGCAGGGTGCCGCCGATGGTGATGCCCAAGGAAACGCCGACGATGAATTCGTTTGGCGAGAGGAACCTCGGCACGAAGGGCATGCGTCCCTTGTTGTTGGCCACGACAGCCACGCAGGCAGTCTGCAGGTTGAGGAACATGGAGGCGAGGAAGACGAGGTAGGAGATGGACCACGATGACAGGAAGAGGAAGAGGTCGCATATTCCCATCATGACCAGCAGGTGGTTGAGCAGCTTGGGCAGGGTGTTGAGGTTCATGGAGATGTAGGGCTGGAACGGCTGCGGACATTGCCACAGGCAGGCGTCCACCGTGCTCTGCACGCATCGCGGGCTGATGCTTTCCTCATCCATTCTGGTCGTTCTCTTCAGTGTGGATTTTGGTGTTGCTATGAATGTGCGTATGAATGTGCGTATGAACGTGCGTATGGATGCGGTGTGGTGTAGTGTGGTGCGGTGTGGGTGCTCCTGGTGTTTCTATCACTCGTCTCTCTGGAGAGAGTGCGCTCCTGATGCTCGTGTCTCTCGGTGCGGCCCGTGATGTCAGTGATGTCCGTGATGGCTGTGATGTCCGTGACGTCGTTGGATCGGGAATGGTGTCAACGTGGTGGACGATGTGGATGCAGGAGCGTGGAAGTGTTGTGATGATAGCCGGCGGTTGTCGTACTCCTATTAGTGGGAAGCACTGGTGCGCAAGGAATTGCCCTTTGATACTAGTAGCGATGGTGCTCTGCTTGCCTTCCCTTGATGCCTCGTCAGTGATGAACGCAATGTCTTGGCGATGATGGAATTCGCTCAATGATTGTATTATCTTGTGTATATCTTATTAATAATAACATGCAGCAGGATCAGCAAATGGATTGGCAGATGAGAAAGTCTCAGGATTTGTTGGAAGTATGGCGATGTGCGCAATGATTTGAGAAAGGCTGGATGCGCAGCTCCTCGCACCAAAAGGTCAGATCTTGGGGGAGAACCTCTCGTCTCGCTGTCTTTGCTTGTCTCTCGCTCCGATCTTTTCGCGTTGTGTTTGCGTCTCTCCTTTTCGCACGGGGTCGTGTTGGGCGCATTCTGTCTCAAACCGAAGGAGATCTCATCGATGAGTTCTCGTTTCTGCACGAATCAACCATTCTGTTCGCCATCTTGACTCCCGCAAACAGTGTACTTAATGAGTCCCAATATATGTGGAAAGGAAGATCCAATGAGTCGAGGATCACGAACGAACAGATTCGTTGGAATCCCACGAAAGAAGTGTCAACGATGCACAAACGAATCAACACGACGCAAACCAGAACAACGCGAAGAAAAGGAGAGATGTTGAACGGTCTTCGCGAAGCGCGAAGAAATTGCGTCGTTGCGCGTCGAAGTCCCAGCATCATCATTCATGTGACAAAAGAACTTCGCCGCAACGAAAATCATTGTATCTGCACACATCCGCACACGACACCTCCAAGGCATTCAACCTCCCTGCCTCCAAACGCAAGAGCCCAAGATCCTCAAGTGCAAAGCGCAAAGCGCGACACAACATCATGATGGCATGGATGAGATCCAGGATGCGATCAGCCGCGATAATGGTGGGAATGATGGCGATTGCGGCGAACTTCGTCGCTGTGATGGCGACGCAAGGAGTTGCTCCACCAGATTCATTCACCGCAGCGACCACCGCACACAGTGATACCATCAACAACGATAGACACAACTACGACACCGCAAGCATTCAGACTGGCACATGGAAGGAACAAGATGAGATTCTGTTTGATCTCGACATTGATAGCGACCTGGATGTCGCGGTGGATGGCGAGAACAGCACCTGCGCCACCATCTTCGATTGCAAGGCCTGCACAAACACCTACACGTGTCACTGGTGCGATGCGGATGACGCGTGTCACGCCAGAGGAAGCGTGCATGGATGCGTCTGGGGCAGCGACTGCAAGGCCAAGCCGGGACCGAAGCCGAAGCCTGCTCCCAAGGAAAACACCACGTGCGCATCGCACAACACGTGCTCCGAATGCGCCTTGGCGTCGCATCTGTGCCACTGGTGCGAGTTCGACAATGCCTGTCATGCAGTGGGATCGCCCTACGGCTGCAGCATCGGGGTGGACTGCTACTCCAACGACCGGTGCCGTCGTGACAAGCCGCAGAAGCTCGACAAGTTCATCATCACCGACATGCCGCTCTGGGCCATGGGTTGCGTCATCGGCGTCGCATCCGCCCTCATCGGCTTCATCACTTGCTGCTACTGCTGCATGGGCGAAGTCAAGGGATCGTACGATGAGCTCGCCACCATGACCGTCGCCGCGTCCGTCGCGCCGCTATCCGTGATTGGCGGTCCCACCTTCCGACCGTCCGAATTCCAATCCAACCTCCAGACCCATGCGGAGGGCGACGAGGATGAAGATGAGCACAGCACTGCCGCAGCTGATGGCACGCCGGACGTCCACGAACAGATCAACGATGAAGAGCAACCGCTTCATCCGTCTCCTTCAGACAACGCGGAGGCAGCAGCAGCAGCACAATCCGAAGCGTCTGAAGGAGGAAAGGAACAGGCATCCAAACAGCAAAGTCAGCAGCAGCAGCAACAAGAACAAGAACAACCCGAGTCGGAAGGCGTCTGCCCTCCCATCCAAGATGCTCTCAGCACTCCCCTGCTGCCCGCAACTTCCAGCGCCAATATTGATGCGTTCGACAGCAACAACCCGCAAGATCTTTACGCCATGGCCGACATGGACCCCCCGACGCACATGGGTCGGCTCTACCAGTTTTGTTCTTACTTTTACTACGTCGCGGTCGCATTCATCGTCCTCCTCGCCATCGTCGTCATCTACCTCTATCCAATCATCCCCGATTACAACGTCTGCAATGACGCGGTGGCGTGGTCAGGCATCATCTCCCAGATCGTATCCTTCCATCTCGGTGCCAGCTTCGAAATCCTCATCTCCATCAAGAACGTCAACCACGTCAACGTGGTGCTAGACAAGGGCAGCGGAGTCTTTCGGTACGACAATGCCCAGGTGGGAACGTTCACAATCCCACCAGCGTACTCCGCCGCCATGTCCATCACCGACATCATGATCATTGCCAAACTGGAACCGGACAAGTTCCAAGCCTTGCAGATCGTGGCCGACTACCACGCGGGCAAGCTCGTCCTCGATGCAGATTTCACGGCGGACCTTCGAGTGCCGGGCATCTTCAACTTTGGATTGAAGTACCAGGACAAAGGATTCGTCATCGATATCAGCCAGATCTCCGATCGAAGCCTCTGCCATTGCCCAACGTGGGGCGCCGACAGCACCGAACCGCTTCGGTTTCTTGAGCTCGACTACAATTAGAGTACGGCATTGCCTCACCGAACATATCCGTCGACGAAGGGAATTGCAAAGGTCTTGATTCATGGAGATGGAAGGACATCGCTCGATTGAGATCTTTCATCAACCTCCTTACACATGTTATTTTGTACAATAGATTGCCATCTCCTGTGGCAGGATCATCGTGGAAGAGCTGGCCAGTTCCATCCACAAATACGTAGATTACTCAAGCACTCATAACCCTACATACTCTGCAACACACGCACACGTACATCCACACAATACAGTTCGAGTCGCGTCAATGCTTCTGCTGCGAGGATGATAGTATAAAATACACTGAGGCATTCTGCTACATTGTTAGCTCCCAATTAATGATTGTTTTCTACACACATGTCAGCACCCCGTGGTGTGACTCTCCAATATCCTTCACATGCTCTTGTGTTCCCATCGTCTCCGCGTGATTGCTCCGGTCATCCAGCGCATCAGTTCGATGGATGGGGCGAAGCCACTTTGCTCCCGACAGTGTTTCCGTACGATGCAAGAAGCACGTCGTTGCTGCAATAGGCAGGCATGGCCATGCAGCTCTCGCACCATCCCGCTTCGCCATCCACCTTGTTCCCTGTTTGCGTCGATGGCACGAGCAATCCGCAGCGCTGACAACTTGTCCCATCCTCCAGTAGACCGAAGCCACTGCCATCGATGCTTTGGATTCCGCCATTGCGCAAGAGGACCTCCACCTTGGATGCCACGTCCTCGCCGTCCTTCAGCTCCAGCGGCTGGCACAGGTTCTCAAACCGCTTCTGAAGCTGCGCCTCGGTGCGGTCGAGGAATAGAGGTCGCATCTTCTTCCAGTTGCCGTTGTCGCGCTCGTGCAACCGAAACAGCAGGGCATCCTCCCACGCCTTCCAAGGCTTGTGTTCCGCCCGTCGGCGTGGCTGGGGTTCCGGCGCGGGACGAAAGATGGATTTGGGCACGCTGGGTCGCGGGAGGTAGGCGTCAAAGGGCCTGGCGTCAATCATGGTACGCTCCTTGTCGCCGTCGCTGAAACGCACACAGTGGCGTTTGGTGGTGGGGTCGTATGTCTCGACGCAGCCGAATTGCCATTTGCGTTTGGAAATTCTCTTGACGGGGACGTGCCAGCCCACGAGGCATTCGGAGCAGAGGCTGGGAACTTGGTTGCTATCGAATGCCTGGGCTCTGCAGTTGTTGTGCAAAAGGGAAGGACGTACGTGTACGGATGAGAATCAGAGTGTGAGAAATGGAGGCAAGTTCCACAGTGCAAGCAGCTCATACAGTGCATGCAACTCAATACGATGCAATGAAACACGATGCAATCAAATGTCCCAGCCTTGCGTTGACTATTATACCAACTTACTCTGAATAGTCATTGATGTAGACTTCATGGAGCTTCTCCTGCGTGTCTTTGTGGCACTTGGTGCAGCGTTCCAATGTTCGCAGTGGTCCGTCCCAGGAAGTGTTGGCCTTGATCTTCTGTTGGCTCTCCCTTTCACTTGGTTCCAACAAACCTTCGTTCCTGTTGGTGGTGGCTGCGACGGCAGTGCGGTTGCTTATCTTTGTCTCGATGTGGGTGCTCATGATGTCTTCGTGGTCAGCGTCGTGAGAATGATGGTGTGATGAAGTTCTGCGGTGATCTTTCTCAGTTTATGGGCAGGTTTGGAGAGCATTGGCAACATTGGAGGAGAGGCAACCCGCCGCCGCGCGCAACAAGCAGGCGACATCACATGTTACTGCGATGATCCCGTCACTGCGTTGATCTGCTGTGATGTGCTTTCTCATCTATGCTGTGAGAACGCTTCCCTTGCTTGCGCAGCCATCTTCGACGATCATCAACCCCACAATGCCGGTCCAAATCCATCCACCGAGGAAGGTCCATCACACGATTTCTGTTTTCGACAGATCCTGTGGACAGGTTTTGATGGGATGCGCGGGCACGTAACGGTTTGTAACTGTCTCTTCTTTGACTCAAAGGACTCAAATGGCATGACCCACACAACGAGATCTCCAGCCAACACGAATTCCACGATGCCAGTTCCTGCATGCACGATGGCACAAGAGAGATGGATGGCTCTTGGTCGCCGTTGGCACAAACAAAGCCGAGCCAAGACATGAAAGTGAGCAAGCGCGGGTGGGTGAGTGAGTGAGTGAGTGAGCGAGTGCGGGCTGGAGCCATAGTCGTCCTGGAGGAGAGATAGCGGCAGAGATCCACGCCACACGATTGCACAAGCAATTAGAGAGAGAGAGAGAGAGAGAGACAGATTGGCACCCAGACCGTCGAGTGGTTCGGGACGGATCTTGGTGCTGCATCAGATCAAAGAAGGTTGTATTGTATCATACGTACCCGTACTCCTGCTCGTGCTCCAACTCCACCGCTCCCACTCTCACTAGACGAGCACTAGAGAGAGCACGAGTGGAGAGAGACATACTCATACTACACCAATACACAGTGGAGTAACTGTATCAGTGCAGGACTGGCACCCAAGTGGCACTGGACGCTCTGCTTGTGACAAGGCGAAGGCCTCAGGCGGAAGCGCCTTCGTCTGCAGAAGGAAGGAAGGAAGGAAGGAAGCCCAAGACCAAACACTCTTGGAGCCAGAGTCAGTGTATCTGGAGCGTAGAACACCATACTCCATCTGATCAGTGGAAAGGAGGGGAGATGTCGGAATCAGCCGCAGACACTCCAGATGCTCCCAAGGAGAGAATCAAAGAGGGAGTTAAGGACAGACACGAGGCAAATGGCGGCCAGAATGGCGTCAGCAGCGATCACAAAGATGAGGCACGAAGTGAGGAGCAGAAAAAGAAGGCCATGAGCACAAATCCTCGCACAACCAAGAGCAAGCAAGAGATGGTGGACATCACGTGGCTCATTGAAGGTGCTGCATCTGCGCTCACGTTCGCTGATCCGATGATATGCAACAAGGAAACCTTCAATTTGCAAGATTCAATGGCAGCCTTGGAGATCATGGACAAGAAGATGGATTGCTGTGAAGTTCCCGCATCGCAAGTTGCGCCGCACGGCACCAAGGCTCCGGAGGATGTCTACGTGTTCCCACGTCCCGCACCGCGGGGAATCGATGACCGCATCTGCCCGTTGCCATGGGATGATCTAACGATGGAGGATGCCATATTCATCGCCATGGAGATCCTTGTCCGATTCGAATGCCTGCTGGGTGGAGCATCTGTGGTGGAGAGCACCTTCACGTGCTTGTACACACACCGTCCCGTCATCATGGACATGAAGGAGCGACTTGGCATTCCATCGCCCGCCCAAAAGGCGCCATCGGAAGACAAGGCAGACCCAAAAGCAGAAACTGCGGCAGATGCAGACGCAGATGCAGACGCCGACGCCGACGCAACCAAGCAACCACATCAAAGTAGCGAGCGTGGCCAGGGCAACCAATCAGAGAAGGAAGAGACGATTGAGGAGACGATCGAGCCGAAGGGAACGCTCCCACAGCAGATCGTCTTTGCGCTCACCATTATCCTTCTTGAGCTCACTGATATCGTCCGAAGCATCGTCCTGAATGCTGACATCTACGAGGAGGAGGATTTCAGTGTCAACACGTACAGCATCAAAATCTTCGAAGACAGGGACGAGGCACAGGCTCTCGCATTGATGAAGCATGTCATCGAGGAGGTCGGAAAGCTGGATCTGCACGAACACCCACAGGGAAAGCTGATGTTGTCGATATTGGAATTCTTCTTTGATTTCTTCCGAACGTGCATCGTGCTTGCGAGATTAGCAGGCAAATCGGTGCGAGCGGAGACAGAGAAGGCGTCCCTTCTTGCGGCTGTCTGCGGCACACACTTAAAGAGCATTGAATCTGCCTTGCCCGAGTTGGAGGAACGGAAGAACGACCACATCAAACGCTTGTTGCAGAAGATATTTGACTCTCTGGTCAATCGTCCCTTGGTCGGCAATGCGCCAGTTCGCAAGGTAGTCTTTCACACGCAGGCGGAGTCCGTGTCGGTCATGAAGCAGATAAGCCAGGATTTGCGGAAATCGCTGTGCGACCTGCTCTTGAGGGGCAATTCGTTGGCACGGATACGGCGGATGCTATCGCATGTATCGACATCATCCAACAACATCCTGGTCCGATCTCTCATCATCCTCAACCTGTACTTCGATGACAAGGTGTTCGGTCAGCACGGCCTCCCCCAGCTCATCGTCGGCCACATCCAGCAGCTGTCCGAAGCGCCAGAATCCCACCTCGTCCACCCCACCGCCCAGGCATTCTTGAGCCGTCTGGCAAAGCCCATTTACGACACGCTCAAGCTGCAGATACTTAATCGCAACCGCCAACGAGCCTACATGGATGCGGTCATGCTGCCGGACTGGGCATCGCTGCAGCAGGAAGCCAACGTCGTGGATGCTTCCTACCGCCGAGATCACGCGCAAGGCGGCACCGTCCCACCCTACATGAGCCTCTATGTGCTACTCACTTTGATCGAATTGATGGATCACTTCGTCGTGCTGGGGGTGGAGCAGGATCTCTTCTGCAGCCACCATGAGTTGATGGTCGCGTACTGGTATCGGGACTACCTGCTATCCTCTCAGCTCAGTCAACTATCATCCTTGCGACGGCTGAAACAGGTCGGTCAAGAGACGATACGAAAACAGGAGGCCGAAGCAGCGGCAGCAGCTGCAGCATCCAGTGCCAGACAAAGCAAGGGCAGGAAGAAAGGCGGCAAACAGAAGAAAGGGAAGGCGGCTGCTGCTGCACCAACAGTGGCGCCTCCACCACCACCAACGCCGATGGAGATTGAAGATGAATTTGATTTCATCTTCGTCAGCATGAAGCGGAGTTTGTGCAGGGGGATTGTTCGGGTGAGTGCCGATGTGCCGAGGTCGGTGCTGGAGACGCGATGATAAAGATCATTTGGCGCGCTGCTCTACTCTGCATGTTCGCCGTCTATGTGTGCATGTTGCCCAATGCTACCTGATCCATTCGCAGCATCTCACTCTGTCATTTCATGTTCCAATTGTCCTATTCTCCCGTGTGCTAATGGCACTCCATGGCACTGCACTATCTGACTTCCGTATCACAAAATCCCATCTCCTCTCCTCCTTCCACAAATCTACTGGTGATCAAACGAAAACAGTACCTGGCTGCATTGAGCAAAGCAGAATATCTGAAACACAAGGAGTACGAATTCACAACGCCGGGCAAAGTGTTCGCCAAACGTTTCGAAGCATTCGGCGCCATCCAGCACCCTCCTCCGTTGGTGTACAACGACTTCGTCAAAGGTTCCGACTTCCACAAGGTCGCGCAGAACGATCTCATCGTCTCTGCTACCGAATGCTTCCAATCCAGCAAGGCAACGGCCGACAAGCTGGTCCAGCACACCAAACGCATCGATGCTCAATTCGGGTCGGCCCAAACAGAAGAACTGCGGCGACTCGTGAAGGTCTCCGTGAGTGGTTCCATCTACCTCCAACGACTGCGACAAAAAATTGCATCGTCCAGTCCCGATGCCACGGTGACATTCGACTTCGACACGCACAAGCATTATTGCATCATCAAGTTGGTATGAGCTACGAATAGAGTACACTCGTATAGAGCGCTGTACTGGGCAAACTGTGTTGGATGCCAGAGTCACAATGGTCAAAGTAGGAATTGGTGGTGGGAAACTCAATGAGCATATTGTCTACTTGACGTCTGAGGCAGCAGCCCTCTTGCTTGCGAAGTATAATTGATATTATACGAGCGACAAATAGAATCATTGTGGAACACGATGCGATACGATTCTGCTGGTCTGATGTTGTTGACCCATCTACGTGCGTGCGTCAGTGCATCCATTCAGGTATTTCTGTATGCATGCATGTGTGTGTTCGGTGTCCGATAAGAGGTCTCTTAATTGGTAATTTGTGGTTGTTTTTGTTTCGTAGTGGGGTGCGTTTGGTATGGTAGAATGGGAAAAGGGTTGGTGTGGCAGAGGATGCATCGCTCCATCAATCAATGAATGCAGGAATGAATTCAAACGACGCTCGTGTTCACGATCGCTGCTCAAGTCTGAATGGATGTCTTGACGGAACCCAGAACGGTCTGGCAGGCCTTGACCTTGCGACCATTGACACGCACCACGCAGGTGCCGCAATCTCCCTGCTGGCAGTTGACGGGGATCTTGACGCGGACCTTGTTGGCGACGGCAGTAATCTTCTGTCCCACGACGGCACCCTTGACTGGCTTGCCGTTGACTTGGACGGCTTCATTGATGTTGGGGCCATTCGAAAGTCCCGCATTTTGTTTCTTTCCCATGTCTTCGTTGCCGAATGCGTCCTTGAGGGCGTTGCCGAAGATATGGAGCTCGGTCGTTGATGATGGCGGGGCTGCTGCCGTCGCTCTCGAGACAGCTGGGTTGCTGACCTGGAATGCGGCGGACTGGCTCACGAGGAGCGACGAGCACAGAAGGACTGCGGCGGAACTGGAGACGGAGCGCATGGTCGTGAATTGAGGTGTGCCGAAGCGAGCAGAGCTGAATGTGCAAATTGGATGAGTCTTTCGGAGGGAGGGAAGAATTGTGGCCAAGTTGATGTTTGTGATCGGACCCACCGTCGCTCCTCAACAGTCAGGCTGGGGAGGAGAGGAAAGAGACGAAGAGACGAAGAGACGAAGGGATGGGGCCGTTCGCTGCAACGAACGTCCGAGATGATGGGTGATGTCTGCGCTTCGTCTTTTGACATGAGTCACAAGGACAGCAGGACAAGAGGAGAGACGCTGAATTTGATGACACGATCGCGAAATACGTGGTGCGTTCGTTGTGGCGAAATCGTTTTGCGCTCACAAAAAGTGAGGTGGTGAGGTCGTGTTGGTCGACTCTTGACACTTTATTCGTTGCCATGTGTCAGTTTGTCCGAAATATTGGCAGTGTTGGTGTCCGCTGCAGATGAAGACGTTTTGTTGTTTGGTGATCGCGTGAGACACGGACAGACGGCGGATGGGGATGAAACACGCGAACCAAACAACAACGAGTCGTTCAAAAAATCATTGGTTGGTCCGTTGGTACGTGGTGGATGCGGGTGGGAGATGGTTGCTTGTCTCTCTTGCGTTTCTTTGGTTGGTGATGATGTCTTTGGCTGAACGCCTCCGAAATTGTGGTGGTTGTGAGTGGAAGCGGATCGTAATTTGCGCGGTGTCAACGACGGTGATGTCGGATGCAGAAGAGAGAGAGAGAGAGAGAGAGAGAGAAGACCAGAGAGGACGCCAGGGAGAGAGAGGATCGCAAACAACGCCATCCATTCCCAACATCAACTTCGGGGACGCTGCGTTCATTCAACCTCTTGTGCTTGAGTGCGGTTCTGTGCCTCTGCGACTACAAAGCATACAAGCACCAGCTGTGAGGACATCAAATCAGTTTGCCACCACTTCAAGCTAATACTCCGCACTGCATTGCATCGCGCCGCATCGGACTTCATACCAGTAGCTTTACAACGCAGAGCAGAGCAGAGCACAACAAAGAGGAGAAGAGAGGAGACAAAGAGAGAGTACTGCATTTCGACGCATTGAATTGGATTGAGAAAGAACGACCGAAAAGCAGATTTCAGACGGCTGGGGCGACAGACAAGCACAGATCGTTGACACTGTCAACCTCGACATTATTGCTGTTGCTCGTCGCGAAGAACGAAACTTCGCGAGGATTTATTGACCTCCGTCCACCATACTCAAAGGAAGACGGCGTTGGAGGCAACCAAGGAAGGACGAAGGCAGCGATCGACTCAGAACAGACGACAGCTGTGCGGAGTCATTGATCATCAATCCACTCCTTTGTCCATCGCAACCAATCGAGAATTTCACAACGGAAGACCATGCCAGACTCACCCTACGTCTATGGCGGCATCGTGGCGCTCGCGCTCATCTCATACATCACAATTCCAACACCCTTCCAGCCACATCATGGAGAGGAGCCATCGATACAACATGTCTTCTATTACGGGTGGCTGACTGCGATAAGCACAGGCTTTGGCGTGTTGCCATTGATGCTGACAAAAAATCTGGCAGAGTATTGGGTCGGAATATCCAATGGTAAGCCTGCTTCATGCTCCGACATATGATGGGCATGATGTCATTTCCAATCCTTTCAACAGCAAAAACAGAACCACCAAACACAGACAAGCAGCCAGTCAAGGAGATCGTTCTGATCATCGGTGTTATCGAAATCATCATTGCCACCCTCTCTGATGAGGTTGGCATTGTTGGCATTGCCACTCCACACAAACAATTCGGTCTCCAAGCAAATGATTGCTTTATCTTGTTCTTCCAGCAATTTCCTACCTTTGTACATATATGGCTCTTCTAACCTTTCATAATTCAATCATTCCGGCCGCCACTTTTGCTACCGCCATTGCTACTAACTATCTTCAGCCGCCGCCGCCGGTATGATGATTGCTGCCAGCTACTCGCTTGTTACGGAGGGGTGCAACTTCGACGATCCGCATGACACTGCAGAATTGGACAGCTACACCAGAACAGGCATCGGGGCTGTCATCGGGCTTATTTTCATTCGAATCACAGAGAAATTCTTGTCGAGCCATGAAGAGCTCAGCATCGGGAGCTTGGGTGGTGCGGACGCCAAAAGAGCCCTGCTGATATTCTTCGTCATGACGCTGCATTCCTTTTCGGAGGGCGTTGGAATCGGTGTCAGCTTCGGCGGCAGCCACGGCAGCGAACTGGGCGTCTTCATCTCGGCCAGTCTCGCCGTGCACAATATCCCGGAGGGCCTCGCCATGGCAGTCACATTACTGCCACGAGGCACCAGCATCCCAGAAGCCTTCCTCTGGGCCGTGCTCTCCAGCATCCCGCAACCGCTGATGGCCGTTCCCGCTTACGAATTCGTGCATCACTTCATTCCAGTGCTTCCAGTTGGATTGGGCTTTGCTGGTGGTGCCATGGCGTGGGTTGCCCTCTTCGAGCTACTCAAGGAGGCAATCGAAGAGGCCGGTTTGGCCACGACGGCCGTCGTCTCATCCTGTTCGCTATTCACAATGCATTACGTCCAAGAGTTGATCGATGTGGGTGCGCGGTCGTAATTTGCGTTCACACGGACGGGCAGACTAATAGATGCATGGTTGGTTGGAGTGGATGAACGAACCAAAGAACGGACGAATGATACCATTAGACAACAACAACCGAAACGCATCGACAAAGCAGCGAATCTTCTTGTTGTTGGTCCCACCAGTACACACGTACACAACGTGATGGCATTTGGAGACATCAACAGGGTATGTGGAAGTAGAATGGGGGATCTCTGTCTCCCGCTCTCTCTGGAGAGACACACGGAGATTTGACCGCTCAGCGTGAGTCCAAACTCAGCCAACTCTGTGGCCATGGTACCATAGCAAACACTTTGCTCTATTCCTGTACTTGCAGTAATCTTGTATTGCGCACTGCTTATGAACTGCAACGGAAGGCGCAGGGGTACCGGGCAATAACACCCCAGATGTATTGATACACATGGTGCTACGTACTTTCATTATCTTGAAGACGGCAATATCCTCTCCTGCCATGTCTCTCTCGCTGTGTCTTCCTCTTTCACTCTTTACAGAGAGAGAGAGAGAGAGAGAGAGAGATTACTGGAGGTCTCTCCGTCACGATACGGCTCGGACCTCTGTCCTAGCGCTTGAGGAAGAGGCTCGCAACCCCGGCAGCCAGACCAATCGCCACAGCCGCTCCGACCCCGGTCACCACCTTCTTCGTTTCTTCCCGTTCCTTCACTTCCCTTGCCTCGATGCATGCCAAGTGAAGCTCCGACGTGGTGCGAGACTCTGGTCTGGACCGAAGGATGGATTCGCAACGATTCTGCGCCGCATCGTAATCCTCCAGCAAGTACAACGCCACCGCGGCACCGTACATGCAATCGACCTGATGCTCGTATCCTTCCTTGACCAAACCATCGAGGATGGTCACGGCGTAGCGCAGCTCCGATGGCTCCGACGATTTGGACAGGCAGAAGGCGTACTGGAAGGTGTTGTCGGGGCTTGGGTCCTTGGCGCAGGCCACGGCCAGGTCCTCCAGGATCTGACGGCTGGGTTGGGCCAACCGCAGCTTGTCGTCGAGCTGCTGCTTGGTCTGCTTCTGCGCGCGTTTCGTTTCGCCCATCTTCCTGTCTTTGTTTGCGAATGTGTTTGTCGAGTAGGTTGGAGTAGTTTGGAGGAGAGTGGAGTGGCTGGGGTGTTCTTGTTCGTGTTGTGCGTGCTGTTGTGTTTGGTTGTTGGTTTCGTTTGTTGTTGTGTTTGTGTTCTTTCCCACAACCCTTGAGCTTCTTGGTTCGTGTTCTCGTGTTCCCTCCTCTCGTTCCTTTTGTGTTGTTGCGTCCACTCGCTTTTGTGCCGCACGAATCGCTCCGAAATCTTGCGATCTCTTTGGACTTCACCATCGCCTTCCACGAATTGGGTGGAGTAAACGGGACTGGGATGTGCGACCTAAATCTCGTGTAGTATCAGTTCGACACTTAAGAGCAAAACAATCCCATTTTTGAAAATAGCACAACTCTAACGTTTGTGAATGTTGTTGTTGTTGTTTGTTGCGCTGTGATGAGAGCACACTTCGTGTGGGAGAGCACTGGAGGTATGATGTCGAACATGATGCCACTCATCATTCTGTGTTGCTCCGTCTCTGTTTCTCCCTTCCATCGCTTCCGCGTTGCACTACTTGATTCGGTCCACTCTGATCCATCCATCCATCATATCATTTGCCGATTGACGTGTCTGCTACAGGAAGGTAAACACTGTATTCCACCACACCAATTTGGAAATGAGCGCAAGAGTGGCAATAGTGATAGACGGGAGCAATCCTGTCGGAGATGGTGCGAACACAAGCGGAGCCATCGAAGTTGATGCGGACACAGCAGAAGTAACGCTCGTATCCGTGCGACAACCCCATGGCGATGCCAACCAAGGCAACCAGGAACGACCTGGAGACCTGGCCATTCCTAACGCAGGAGCGGCTGCGAGTACTGTGAGAGCAGCCACGGTCACGGTATCAAATTCGCGCCAAGAGGCAGCAAGCACAGATGCAGCTACTGACAATGGCTCAATGAAACGAAAGCGTTGTGATGATGACGGTGCAAATGACGCAAGTACGAAGGTCCCGTACCATCAACCTCAACAAGGTGAGCCGCAGCAGCAGCAGCCAATACAACAGCCAATGCAACAAGAACAAGAACAACAGAAAGCGCTGCAACCATTCCACCCGTTCCACTTGGCCATGCTCAAGGCACTCTACGAACAACCATCAGCGTTTGCCTCTCTTGATGAAGGCAGGGTGGATCGACATGTCTGGAGTCTCATTCATGAGTACATGGACCAGCGGAAGCCCATCAAGGAGAGGATCACCAATGCTCGATACTCTAACGTAGCCAGCGCAGAGGCCAAGAGGATGATGCGGGCGTTGTCAACGCAACCGCAAGCTGCTGGTATCACATCACACCGTACAGAATCGTGGTTTGGCACCACCAGCAATAGATCAGCTCATCGCATCCCGACAATGAATGCGCCTTCAACTGCAGGTGCAGACGGAGCCGCAACGCAACAGTCTTCTATGCAGGGCCCTCGCAACCGCGCTCTGCGCCAAATCTCGCCCGCATCGTTCGGTTTCATCGCCAACTTGCTTCACAAGAAAGCCGATGTCACGCGGTTGAACTTGAAACGCAAATCGACTTCCATCCAAACACTCCAGCGGATCGTCCAGAAACGAATTCACGGATTGACCAAGTACAGCGACCGAAAGTCCCGCGTGATGTTCGAACGCAGAACGACCAATCCCAGGTTGCTGTCACAAAATGATGAATGCACGATCTCTCATTTGGAGACTCTGATGGAGCTGTGGACGCTTCTTTTCGATGATCTGTGTGCGCATTCTGAGATATCGTGAAGGACGTGGCAGCGTTCGAGAGGTTGACGATCTCCTCTCGGATCGCGCAACGCAACACAATCACTGCAACACAAAGCAAATGTCGCTCATTCATGCTCTCTCTGGAGGAGGATCTATGGTATGGTGTGATAAGCACTCCTATTATCCTCGTCATATTGCCAACACAGAGTAGTCAATGATAAAGAAAGCAGCACTAGTGTCCGTCCGTCCGTACATGCTCGTAGCCTTAGATGAACAATTCGAGGGTTGTTCGTGCGTACGTGTTGGATTCCTCGTCTTCAATCATCGGATACCCCATGACCAATGCATCAGCCTTGTATATGTACAGGGTGTTGTACACACGCCAGTACACCTCGCGGACCTTCCTGGCTGGATGGTACAGACCCTGCATGACGTATTGGAGGATGACGTTTGGACCGAGGGCCACCATGAGACCCTGGATGGCATCGAACACGGCCTGCAGCACGTGCGGGCTTTCCTCGAAGATGTTGGGCCACACGAGGTTGAGCAAATGGATGAGAGCTTCCTCGCAGCCAAGGCCCGTGACGCCCAACGCCAGATGCTTCACCGCGGCGCATCCTGTCTGTCGATGGACAGGGTCGCGGTCCGTGATGGCATCCTCCAGCAGCGGGGTGACGGCGAAGATGTAGTCCTTGCCCATGTCGCCGATGTACTCGAACATGAAGCTCATCGCCTTCAGCACACCGTTCTGGATGTTGATTTCTGGCACTCGGTACTCGTTCATCAGGGCGGGGAGGACGGTGAAGGGACCGCAAGTCTCGGCCACGATGGCGATGGCCACCGTCGTGCAGACTCTCATCTGACGGTCCTGCACCTTGAGGTTGTTGAGCAGGGTGTGCAGGACATCCTGTGGACCGATGGCTTTGGCGATGAAACCGAACGTGCTCACGGCTGCGCGTCGGATGGCTTTCTTGTGAGCCTTGAGCATCTCCAGCAGTTCGAAGCAGATGCGCATCCATTCCTTTGCGGAGACGAATTCGGCTCCGCGGTCAGCCACACGGCCGACCAGGTCAATGCAGTTCTCCTGCACCTTCTCGTGCCTGTTGCGCAGGATGGGAGTGAGGCGTGGCAACAGATCACGGATGGGTGGCGTCATCTTCGTCATTCCGATGACATTCACGATGGCGCGCAAAGCACCCAGGATCGATCCCAGAACTTCAGGATACTCTTCTCCGAGGTACTCGTACAGCACCACACCCAAATGCCCCATGAGCTGATCCTCGTCACACGCCTTCATGACCACAGCGATGCGGCCGACCAGATCTGCCGCTTGCATTCGGACAGTGGCAGCCTTGTTGTTGAGACGCCACTTGACGGTTGCCACAATCTGCTTCAGATACGGCTTGCAGCGTTCTCCGAGCGCCACCACGACGCTTCCGAACCCGTCCAGCATCACCTGGCTCTCACGTCCAAGTCCGCCGCTGGCACTGGCGCTCGCATCCACGGCCTGCTCCTGGAATGCGTACAGGATGCCGTCGATGAGCTGCTCCTCCAGCCGATCATCAATGTCCGCGGCCCCGAGGTTGTCCATGACCTTGCGCAGTGTCTCCATCACCATGCGCCTGTACGGTTCGGAGTCGTCCTTGAGGTCGTCCACGATGCGGCTGACGATGTCGGAGGAACCGACCTTGTTCGCGAGCTCCTCGGTGGTCTCCACGACCTGCTTGTAGTTGCGCCTATCCAACGCCATGCGACGGATCCAGAAGTTCTTGAAGAATTCTGGCAGGATGTCCTTGCGGATGTAATCCGGCTCCACACCTGCGGTGGACACGCATTGCTGGATCACCTTGAGGACGATTCGCTTCATCTCTTCGTCGGGGGAATGGAATTCGCGGATTAGGATGGGCATGACGAGACGCGTGTAGTGACTGGCGTAGCTCTCCTCCATCAATGGGATCACGAATCCGATGGCCTTGAGGAAGGCGGCCAAGGCCTTGCCGTGCTGCTCGAGCGCACCCTTCCACAGTGGGCGGATGACGGAGTCGAAGCTTTCGATACCATACGGATTTGCGGCCTCGGCAAGCGCGGCGCAAGTCAGGGCCGTCATGATGCGGACCTTCTGCATGTCATCCGTCAAGCCATGCGCAACGATGTCCACGAGCTCACGCAGGTACGGTAGGATGGCGACGCCCATCAGCAGGGCAATCTGCTGGATGACCTTGATTCCAGTGTGGCGGGCCTGCCACGACTTTCTGGATTGGCAGACGGCCTTGAGGAATGGGAGCAGCGATGGGACGCCCAAGGCGCTGGCTACAACCGCCACGGCACGCGAAGTGACGTTGCGCACGTACTCATCGGGCGAGTCGATGTCCGGGCGCATGGTGGCGATCATGGTGGCCAGCCCAGCTGCCTTGGCGAGGTTGCTGATGATCTCACGTCCCTCGACGCGGGCGTAGTAGTCTTCGTCGATCAGCAATGGCTCGATGACGGCGAGGATGCGATGGACGAATGGACGGACCAGGTCATCGAGCTTGTACAGGACGCGATCAATGACCTTCACGAGGAGATGCCGTTCCTGATCCTCGAGCGTCGGGCTCATGAGCAAGGGCAGGATTTGGTTGAACAACGGCCCCGCTCCGAAGGACCGCGCACGGTCGGTGATCTGACGCATGGCGGTTTTGCGTTGTGGTGGCGTTCCGCTCTTGATCTTGAGGAGCAAGGCCATGATGCGACGTTCGTTCATCTCATCCTTGTTCGCCTTGCCGTCCTCCACCTTCTCCGTGAGACGGCCAAAGTACTGCATATCCTCCGGTTTGATGTACGGCAAGGCTCCTACCTCGCTGCCCTCCGCCGCGGTGGGCGCAAGCGGGACTCCGTACGCCTCGCGGATTTCCTGAATGCTGGCGTCCTGCCTCTGTTCGACCGGGATCTCCATCTGGAATCCATCCTGGCTCTCCTCCGCTGCATCTGGAGCTGCTAGGAGCTTGCGACCTGGGGTTCGCAGGGGGACGTAACCCTGTGGCGGGTGCAGGATGGCGTATCCGTCGGATGGCAGAATCGCTTCGAGCGCTGCTTTTGTCCATGGACGATTGCGCGATTCCATCTCCTTGTCGAATGACATCGTCTTTGCCATGTTGCCTGTCACCGGCGCACCGCCAGCAGCAGCAGCAGCAGCAGCAGTGCCAGCAGAGGGAGGCGATGCCTCCCACCGATTTCGCTTTTGGGTTGTGGCGCTACCCGCTGCTGGTGTGGCATCCCACTTGCTGGTGGTTGAGGCTGTTGTCGTTTCCGATACTTTTGCTGTCACAGATGCGGCGGGTGTTTCGTCCCACCTCCTCTTCTTCTTGCTCGTTGCAGAATCCTCATCGCGCTTTGATTTCGTTTTGGAAATGATGGATGCGGCGTCCGCTTCAGTGTCCGTCACTATGCCAGATGGCGCGTCTGCCGCAGATTGAGGCAAACCGCTGCTGGCGGATGAACCACCCTGATCCCACCTGCGCTTTCTGCGTGGCTTGGATGCTTTCTTCGGCGCACTGCTGCTGTCCTCCGTCTTGACATCGCTTCCGCTGCTGGGCTTGCTGTCGTTCCCACCACCATCTATATCGTCATCATCCTTGTTCAACTCGCGGATGAGCTCTTCCTTCTCCTTCTCCATGTTGGCCTGAGCCATAGTCTCCTTGAAGGAGAGGCCATCCTCGCGCAGCATGCGGTTGTGACGTCTCTTCTGGTAGCTTCCCTCACGGTCGCTGATTCGCGTATTGACGAGTCCGGTTCCACCCATGGCATCTTTGAAGGGATCGACATCATCGCCGTCATCCTCCTCTCCGACCCTCTGCGTTTTGAGTTATGTGTGTAGTGTTGATGTGAATGTTGATGTTGATGTGAATGTTGATATTGATGTTAGATATATGTTGGCGAGGTTCAAGATGAACAATGGACGTATGTGAATGCATAAAGGGATAAGGTGAGAAGATGTATGGACGTGCATTGAAACGCATAAACGCATGGGCAGGGGAGTGGTTGGGGCATGAAATGACATACACATCCCAAGAAGATACAGGAGCATGATGATATGCCGTACTTTGCAGTGAGAGCGCATTCCAATACATCAGAGACACCAACGCACACCAACGCACACACAAACAACCAAACAGGGTGCGTGTTTCAGAACAGAGTATCTGTAGTTTGCCGTTCCGTACCTTGCCCTTGGATGCGGCCAGCGTGCTGGGATGGTTGCTTACGCGACCTTCATCCAGATTCTCCAGATCCTCCTTCCGACGAACGTCGTCCGATGCCATGTTGCGTTCCTCCTCATCGGTGGGAAGGGACGTCACTATGTCGCTCTTATCGATGTCGTCATCTCCACCCGAAGCGCCGAATGTGAGTCCCTTGCCCTCACTGCTGCTTTTCGACTTTGACTTTGACTTCGACTTTGATCTGGATCTCTTCTTCTTCGCCATCTTGCCTTCTTTGCCTTTTGCCCCTGATTCCTGATGCGCTTCTTGAATTGCGTTTGGTTTGATGTGGGTGATCAATCGATCGATCCTGCTTTCAATCGTAGAGAGGCAGCGTCGATTGATGATGGGTGCAAACCGAAGAGGGTGTTGTGATCACACAGGCACTGACCGTATCGACGTGGGCGAGGACGGAAATCGGCAACAAGAGAGGGGCCACAAGTTCACCATTCCGCAAATTTCCGCAATCTCGAATGGTGGACAAGAAAGGTGAGGCAGATGTAGTCACACGGGTCGATTCATGGCGAGGTCTGAAAGGAGCTCTTGCATGCGATACAACTGACTCATTGGACCATCCGTTCCCGCTTTACTGCCCATTCTTCGTCAGTGTCGCTGTGAGTAGAACATGTACTGGCTTCTACGCGAGAGCGGAAACGCAGAAACACTTGCACGACCAATCAAGAAGACCAACTTCATAGAGACTCGTTGAGTTTCTGCGTCGAGTCGTACTCGCGTGGTCCTCCAACCGTGCTTGGCCACGAACTAACACGAAGGAGCGTTTGCTTGGAGCAACACAGCGCGGTGGAGGAGGTGAGGGTGTTTCGCAACAAACGGAGACGATGTGCTCAGAATTTGCTGTATGATCTCGATACCGTCGGTAAGTCGCGAAACAGCGTTGGTCGGTTGAGTGGCGACCATGGTGCTTCGGATCGGATGAACGGCTGCGGCGGAATGCAACGGAAATGATGGCTCCAAATCTGCGATCATCTGTGTTGCATGATCGCGCTGTCTCGGTGCAACGATGCGCGTGCGCGTGACACTCCAACTCACCATCTTGCCTCCCACCGCTCTGCCGTCTTTCTTCTCACCCGCGAATTCCAAACACCCGGCGATGACAACAACGACAACAACAGATTTGATCAACCAAGTTCTACCATACAAACCACACACACAAGCAAACATGCAACTCTTCGTCAACTCTGTCGCCTACGAAGTGGACCCTTCTGCCTCGGTCGAGAGCCTCAAGCTCATGGTCGAGAACCAGGAGTTCGTCCCAGCCCAGCAGCTCAACCTCGTCGTTGGCTCCAAGACCCTCGAGGCAGGAACGCTCGAGGGTAACGGTCTCGAGGAGGACGATGCCCTCGAGATGCGCCTTGCCGTCGATGCCGGCATGCGTAAGAAGTGGAAGAAGAAGCGCATGCGCCGCCTTCGCAGAAAGCGCCGCAAGATGCGTCAGCGTGCCCGCTAAACAGCAGGTGCGCTGAAACCGGCTTCTTCGCCACACAACAGAGAAGGGAAGGGAGGTCGCGGGGTGGACGACATCAAAGACGTTCGAGTGTCAACCACTTTTTCCTCCCTGCTCTTTTGCGATGACGGAATGAATGGACCCTTTTGACGTCGCGGGATGCTCGCGTCTCAACAACAACGTCAAATAAGTTTAGAAGGACCTGAGTCGTAGATTTACACAAACATTTCTCTGTGGCTGTTGCGATTGCCGTGGCCGTACAGTTAAAACGTATTCGTAGACGCGTATCTACACGGAGTTGCTGGCATCTCGAAGCAGCGAGAATGGGTAGTAGCATGAGTAGTATTTGATTGAAGACCGACATACCAGCACGTGAACTACGTAAGCAACATTTCTATTTACATTTGCTATCTTGGGGGCAAGCTGCCCAGAGTACACGACTCTACCTACATCTCCGTTTGATGCATGTTCGTATTTACAGACGGATGCTACCTCATGGCAACTGCATGCGCATACTCGTGGTGCGTTCCGGATCCTCAGGCACTCCAACACCAGTAGCATCAAACGCGCAAGGTATGCCATTGCAGCCCGACCGAAGCCAAGAGAGAAGAAACTCACTCTCACTCCTCCGTGACGCACGGATGGTACATTGGATTGGGCTTGCGTCCCGGTACAACGCTGTGAACTGTCCGTTTCCGAATCTGCATGCCCGTCTCCAGCACATCCATGACATGGCTCATCATCGGATGGCCGCTGCCACCATCGTTGCCCCGCACCATGTCCTTGTACTGCTGCATCGGTATCCACGCCGCCGACTCGATCTCGCATTCCTGCGGCACGGGAGCTGGTATCATCGCAACGCCCGCCTCATCCACAACCTCGACGGGATCCAAACGACACACGAAATACAGATCCGATCGACCGTTGCCCAGACCATGCGTGTGCCGAAAGCTGAGGATGCTGTGGAAGGTTGCGTCGATACCGGTCTCCTCGAGCACTTCGCGCTGCGCCGCCTCCGCAATGTGCTCGCCCAGATCGGCCAGACCGCCGGGGATCTTCCACGGCATGAAGTTGCGACGCAACTCGCGCACGCACAGGATCTCGTCGCGGCTGTTGATGACGACGGCGCCGACGCCCACGTGGTGCGTGGCGTATTCGGGGACCTTGGATTCGGTGGCATCCTTGAGCCAGAGATTGAGCTTGGCCGTCTTGCCTTGGGCGTGGTGGAACTCGAAGCCCAGCGCGTTCATGTCCTCGATGAGGCTGGCGCGGGTCATCGGGATCTCGACCCAAAGGCTGGATTTGCCAATCTCCTTCATTGCTGCGATGGTGTTCGCCAGGCGTTGTTGGAACTGCGACTTATCGAATGCGTCAATGCATGCAGTGTCGCCGTCTGTTGGATCCTCCTGTTGGTCACACTGCTGCTGCTGTTGCTGATGATGATCTGGTACAACGATCCGTGCTGAATTGTGTGACCCTTTCTCGTATGGCAGCAGATCGTTCCATATGGTATTGCTCTCGTCCAATGCAGCACCCATCTCATCCGACGTTGCTGTTTGGACCTTGGCATCGGCTGTTGCCGATTCGGCCTGCGCCATGTTGAGGCTGATCTTGCTGTTGCTGTTGCCGTTGCCGTTGTTGCTCTCGGACGACGCGAAACGAAAGATTGCGGGTGTCGATGACACAATCGATGACGGCTGGAAGGCGTGATGTGAGCAATGGTGATGGGCCGGATGCGTGATGGCGCTTGTGACGAAGGAGCTGGTAAAGCCGACTGACAGCGACAATGATGAGAGGGTCAGCGCACTGGTGGTGGACGATCTCAGAAACGATCGCAGTTTGGTCATCATGTGGGCTTGTCTACCATGTGTGTGAGTGAATGATGCAATTGCCGTCAGGCGTAGATGGTGTGGTTGTGAAATGTGAATGCGTCGATACATTCAGAGTGAACGAGTGAATGAATGAGTGATCATTGTGATGAACATGTTGGCGGAGATGTTGCTGTGTCAGGATTAGCACGAGTTTGGGAGCTTTCTCTTTCGCTTCTCTGGATTCGCCGAGGTACACATGACGTCATCTCGCTGCAAATTGCGTGGATGGATTGCATTCGTTTCGCCCTCTCGCTTCCGCAACATCGGCAACAAAGCAGCACATTGAGTACGAGTACATGCGAGTGCCTCTATTATGTTGTACATTGGTAACCTGGCAGAGCCATCATATTATAGTTAGGGATGGACGGGTAAGTGGGCGCCGTCCTTGTATCGTTCGCTCCTCGCTCCTCGCAAAAGAAGACTTCTGCTCGGCACATTGTGTCATTTGAGACTGACGGAACATGCTGCGCCATTTGCAGTGGTACTACTATGCCGATTGTCGTCCAAGTTCACATGGAAAGCTGTTCATCTGAATCGAAGCACGATTGCTCATTCCAAGTTGTCATATTTACGAGCCCAGCCCAACCCAACCCAACACAGCTCCTTCCACAATCGAGAAACTTCCAAAAATACTTGCATGTTGTCAGCGAGGAAGCACCATATCACTTACCACTTTCGGAATGTCTTCTTGGTCTGATGGTACGACGCATCGATCATCTCGGGCGGAATGCCGAATCGGCTCCACATCTTGACGCTGAAATGACGGAAGTAATGATGCCGGCCAAACACGGTCCCGACGCACACCAATAGCGTTGCATAGATGGGCGTCATCACCACTAACGAACAGATCCGGAAGGACCATGGTCCTTCCTTGAAGCTACCCTTCAGTCCCAGGCCTTTGGATACGGCTGGCCGGACCTGTGCAGTTGCGTCGATTTTGTTCCATTCGTATGAAAATTGAATTGAATTGGATTGAATTGGAATGAATCGGATGAGAGCACAACACAGTACAGTACGTTGGATCGCAGATCGGATGAAGCACACGTGATATGGAGATGCTTCATCAGCTCTTTTGATTCGCTTCATCATTGCAACTCGAGTTGAGTTCCATCACATGATGTCATTGTGCTTGGATGACAGGCACAGCACAGTAGTCGTACTCGTGGAGTAGCACACAGTATCGTCCAAAGATGCACCATCAGATCCACCACGCAGCGTCGTCAGTAACTCACCAACACCATTGTGGATGTCCCTGTGATGGCAAACACCGTGCAGATCAACGTCACTTCCCTGTACCACGCCATGGTCCAACGCGGTGGCATCACCTTCGGGCCCAGAAAGGTATTGAGTTGCTTCTGGAATGCGGTCTGCTCCGGTGCCTTCTTGACTGGCTTTTTTGGTGTGCCAGATGTGAGCCATCGCGGCGTGTAGCTGCGCGGTCGCAAGCACGATGCCGACAGCGAATGAGACGGTGCTGTGGCTGTCATCGTTGATCTGCCTGCCATCATTCCACTTCGAGCTGTCATGGAGACGGCCGATCTCATCATCAAACAAGCCATGGTACGATAAGAGTATGGTTGCGGAGCGAGATCTCTCGTTTCGGTTCACTGATTGTGTTGTGTTGGATTGGAGTTGAATTGGATTGGATTCGCTTCGTTGCGTCGCTTTGTATCTTTGCTTCCAACTGCAGCCACAGAGTCTCGCAATTGATCAAATGAGAGAGTGGCGCAGAGAGTCTTCAGTGGAGTGGAGTATGAGGATGTGGAAGTCTTGTAGGAATGCTCCGTCGGAACAGATGATCTTCTTGTTGCGAATGGCATCCTTGTTCCTCCTGTTCTGGCCAGCTCACCACAGACCATCATCAGGATCTTCGATGCTGTTGGTGACTTGAGCAAAGGTATCTTTCAGCTTCGTTAGTTCTGCGCGCACAGAATCCACTTGCCTGTTCCGTTCGTTGCCACCCAAGCGCGCGGATGCACGAGCCATTCCACAAGGTATTCATCGCAAACAGCCCTCCTGCAAACCAGTATAGACAGGATAAATCATCCATCCGTAGTAGAATAGTAGAATACACTATTATAATACATTCTATGACCATGTTGATTCTACTAAATCTCTAAAGCAAAGTATTCGGGAGTTCTCTCCTTGGTTGCTCCACATACGAGTATTCTTCTTTGTGTCGATTTATGCCACACCATGAACGGGATGGCGATGGCGGTGGTGATGGTTGTGGCTATGGCGACGATGACGATTGCCGTGCTCTTCTGTGATCTCATGCTGCGACGATGAAAGTTGTTCTTCACTCATCAAGGCGTAACTTGGGGACGAGGCTTCCAGTTCAGCAGCTTCAAAGTTTTGCAACCACCCTTCGGATGTCAGAAGGCGTTGCGATGACGGTTCCACCGATTTCAGCGCCGATTGGATACGGGAGGATACATCGTCGACCTCGCCGCAACCATCCACCCGGAAGAATGGCGCATCCTTCTCAAGCTCCTCGATGATGTCCTCCAAATTCTCATTGTACCGGCGGATGCGTGGCGCCACGGTCTCTATGCGATCATCGTCCCGGTGCAGCAGTCGGGACTTGACTTCTTGTGGCGGTGGTAGGTACTGGAGATGGTAGATCTTTCCCGTTTCAGGATCCAGGCGTCGTCCCACGACCCTCTGGATGAGCTGGTCTTCTGGGACATCGAGCAGCACCGTCACGTCGGGTGAGATGCCTGAGTCCTTCAGGAACCTCGCCTGCTGTCTTGTGCGCGGGAATCCATCCAGGATGTAGCCGCGTGATTGGCAGTCCTCATCCTGGAGGCGTTCGCTGATGATGCCAGCGACGACCTCATCCGGGACGAGCTCGCCGGCGCCCATGAAGCTCTTGGCCTTCATGCCTTCTTCGGATTGCTGTTTCACTGCCTCTCGAAGCATATCGCCGGTCGACAGATGCACCAAGCCTTGACGCTGTGCCAGAAGCTTGCATTGCGTTCCCTTTCCGGAGGCAGGGCCGCCAAGGAACACGACGCTCTTCGGTGATGCCACGGATGGTGTTGATGTTGATGGCAATCGCGATGGCGATGTCGGTGTGCGTGAACTAGCACGTGCTTGTTGTGTGTGATGCTTGGGTTGTCGCAGGAATGCAACGGGATGGATGAGCTCCTCATGCCTTCCCTCTCCTCTTGCGGTGAAGGGAAATGGTGAGTTCCAGTGTGCTGGATCGCGGTTGATCAACCGGTTCAATCCCTCAAGCACTTCCACATTCACAGTTGCGACGGTGGGAACCAGGTGCGATGATGCTTCCAATACCGGCGCACCAGCCAGAGTCGCTTCGCGCAGCCTGGTTTGGTGGAAGGCATCGCACGTTGACATGCCATGCAGTGCTAGCAAGGACGTTGTGGCAGCCATGAACACCGTGCGTAATTCGAAGTTTGCGCGCATGGTGGTGCCTCGTCGTTGTCTTCGTCTCACCGCTGTTGTGTGATGATCATTGTGCGTACTCGGTGTGCTCGTGATTGTGGTCGCACCCGTCGTCATGCTCAAATGCATTCTTGGGCGTGTGTTTGCGTGTGTGTGTGCGAGTAGAGCGGAAGGACTTTTGTGGTTGTGTTCTTTTGGGTTGTGCGTGTCAATCGATTGCGTTGCGTTGTGTCGACGTGTGTGTCTTTTCTATTTTGTGGTGACGATCGATTTCTCGTCTGGAATGAATGGTTTGGGATGCGGAGCGATGAAGTTTGAAGTTTGTCTCCCTTGTGTTCGCCTCTGTTCGTTCTTTGGCCGCAGTTCTTTGCAACTTCCTCGATTTTCGCTTCCATTTTGTGACACGTAAACGAAAGGAAGATGCGTGTCACTGGTTCTGTCTCGACAGAACACGGATTGGACATGTACGACTTGAATGACTCATTCGGTTTCGATACACGAAAGCACGATTGAATATGTCCGTCATACATGTTCGATTGAAAACGGTATTGACGAAAAATCAAACACAATTGTGTTCGTATTTACTTGTCCGTCAAGTCTAACTCAGAAAACGAACAATATGAAAATGTCGTTTCTGTCAGTCTTGTGGTTTTCAAACAGACAGAAACAATACACAAACAGACATGGTTGATCGGGCTATTGTCCGTCATGAGTCTTGTTGTTCGACAAATCAACTCAGTCTACAGAGATTAGCATAGAAGCTTGGTTCCAGAGCAAGAGCATGTGACAGCAGACTCTGAAGAAGGCGAACTTTCAACATCGTACATGCTGCTGCCATCAATACAGATGCGGTGCTTCAGAGTAGAGTCGGTCGTAGACGTCCTCGTCTCTGATCCGGTTCTCCTGGACCATTCTCACATTGTGGAAAGACACAGAGTTGTAGAATATGAGTTTGGTGTGTGTCCTTTTTGTTGGAGGAGCGATGAATGACGTCATGTGCTCACGACAACGAAGATCAGTGTCGAACAATCCTGCCTGGCCTCCATCTCCGGAGAAAATGACCACATCACATGGCACGGCGCACAACCAACAATACCAACGAAGACACCGAAGCAAACAGCCGCATCGCAATCGCAGCCGCAGACACAGTGCCATACAGTCGCCGCCTGAACAACCTCACACCCCAACCATGATGCCAAGAAGTTTGAGGACGGGAGACCTACTGCGGTTGCTGCGCAATGGCCGACCAATCCACAGCCCAGCCACAGGACGTTGCTTGGTCGTGCAACGTTCTGCAACATCGTCATCGTCATCCGTATCTGTATCCGAAATCCTGGAACAGGTGAAGAATGGGACGATGGAACCCAGCGCCGCCGAAGCGCTCCTCACAACGACGCCGGAAGATGCGCTGGCCCAGTTCGCAAACTTGGATCACACGCGTTCACGACGGACCGGATTCCCCGAGGCTGTCTTCGCGGAAGGCAAGACGGCATTCCAGGTGGCCAAGATCCTCGATGACATGGCCAAGAACGTGAACGAGCATGTGGATGCGGGGGACTTGATGGATTCCCAAAAGGCCATACTGGCAACCAGGTGGGTGGAGAGCAGTGCGTGTTCTGTTGCACTCTGAGCTGTATTGATTGGGCATCCGCAGATTCGTTCTTGAATCTACAGGTGGAGCTGATGGCATTGGTGTTTCACCTTCTCCTGCCGCCGCCGCTGGTGCTCTGCCTGCTCTGCTCTGCTCACTGGACGTTGCTCTGTCTGCTTCTATGTCAATGGCATCTGTCCCGACGGATACCACACTGACAAACAACATCAAATACTCTACTCTAATGTACTCGACTCTATTCTACTCTACGACAATGCCGTTGCAGAGTGACAATGCAACAGTACGAAGAATTGAAGCAATACCCATTGGAGAATGGCTCAATAGAGTACCATGAGACTGCGAGGATCATATCGATGCAAGCATCGTCGCTGTCCGATGGTAACGAGGCTGATCAATCGTCAGCAAAATCGGCCAACGCAATGAAACGGATCATCGTCGCCACGGCCGGCACAACGGATTTACCAGTCGCTGAAGAAGCCGCCGTGACATTGGAGGCGACGGGTTGCGACGTGGAGCGCATCACGGACGTCGGTGTCGCAGGGTTGCATCGCATCGTGTGCAACATCCCCAAGCTGAGCGACCCCGAGGTTGGCTGCATCATTGTTTGTGCTGGCATGGACGGTGCCTTGCCCAGCGTCGTCGGCGGTCTTGCCAACGTCCCCGTGATCGCCGTGCCGACGAGCATCGGATACGGCGTGTCGCTGGGAGGCATCAGCGCCATGCTGACGATGTTGAACAGCTGCGCGCCAGGCGTTGGCGTTGTCAACATCGACAATGGATTTGGCGCGGCGGCGTTGGCGCACAAGATTGTGCGGGTTGGGAAGTAGAGTGGGGTACTCGTGAACACGAATGCAGATTAGGATAGTAAAATGGAAGGTGGCGATGTCTAATAGTGGTAGCGCTGCATTTTTGGACGGGTCTACGTGTACTCACTCTGTCAGAGGAGTGAGAGATGGAGTTTTAATCATTGTCGATGTGTCAATAAGTCCACTACTCTCAAGGAAAGCCGTCCACAAGTGTAGGTACGTTCGTGTATTCTCTCTCTAGATCAGATTTGATAGACTTGTGGTTGACGTTTCGATTTGTTGTGCTGTTGCTGTTGTGGTTGCGATCTTTGACACATCACACAAGAAAGATCACCAAAGAGCGAGGTGGATGACGCCGATGACAACCTGGTCACAATCAACACGAACGCACCAACACATCATCCTGTCGACACCCACAACAACCAAAACAAATCCAACTTCGCAATTGGGGCATTCGTTGTCGTAGTACTACGAGTTACAAGTACCTGCAACACAGCAACTCATAATCTCCATACCAATACTCAAACCAATAGATTACATACACCAACTCATACCCATACACCAACCACGACAACAATCACTATCACTATCAAAATCACCATGATGCGCAACACTTCGTTCGTTCTGCTCGCAGCCCTCTGCGCGTGCGTTGGAATCGGCAACACGGCTGCTTTCTCGCTTTCCATGGAAACAAGCAACGGCGACATCAATGGCGCCCTGCAATCCTCGCGACGAGGCTTCCTGACCACCTCCGTCGGAACGGCAGCAGGACTGGCAACGGGCCTATCCCTCGCCAGCAGCCAACCCGCATTCGCCGCTGACACTGCGCCGCAGATCTTCAAGACGGCCGGAGGCACCAAGTACGCCGTGCTGAAGGACAAATCCAGTGGCAATTACCCGCAGAAGGGAGACATCGTCGCCATCGAGTACACCGGATACCTCATCAACGGCAAGATCTTCGACGGCACACACAGCGAGGGCAAGCAGAATGTTCTGCTGTTCCAGCTCGGATCGACGGCCGTCATTCCGGGCATCAACGATATGGTCGCCGAGATGAAGGTCGGCCAGAAGGTGCAGGCCATCATTCCACCGGAGCTCGCTTTTGGCGACAAGGGCATTTGTTTGGAGGACGGGGAATGCCTCGTCAAGCCTGGCAGTACTCTGGTCTACGACATCCTGCTCAAGAAGAGCTCCATTCCGCCACCTTAAGTATGGCATCTACACTCGCAGAGCGCTCTCATCACATGATACTACCTACTCTATTCTAATTCTACAGCTAGCGAATTGATCTTGCATTCCCACAACATTGTCAAGACTTGGGCACATGAATGAATGCCTACTCTGCCTCAAATACTCCACCAATCACTCCTTGAACTAAAAGAATGATAACAGAAGGTGATGAAACGCACCATTCAATGATTCATGGAGTACACATATGTTTGTTGTTCCTGATCATCCGTAGTCTCTGTCGTTATGTGAGTTTGCTACACCGTGTATGGTATGTATGGTATCTTGCCCAACGCGTAAATAGGTGTGGACGGTAATGCAATAGCTACTCGTATGTACCGTGCTCTACTCTACTCTCTATTGGCTCACCAACTCCCGTTCGAATGGATACTATGTGATCGTGGCCGCTTTACTGCATCCGTCCAAATGTTGCGCAGCGTGTCTTTGTCGATGATTGCTCGTTGCGGCGTGTGCATGATGTGCGGAAATTCGGTGGGCGCTGCGGAACCAAAGCTCATCGGTCTGGTTCCTACCGAATCGCAGGATTGGACGAAGGATTCGTCATCGTTGTACTCGCTTCTGTCGCCGTCTTCATCGTCGCTATCTTCGTCACCTTCCTCCTCCTCATCGTCATCCTCGTCATCATCATCATCATCATCATCGTCGTCGTTGTCATGTTCGGATGTGACACCGCCCGCTTCAATGTGAACACCGTTGTCAGTATCCGTGTCGGCCATGTCCTCTTCAAAGTCATCATCATCCAACGGTCCTTGCCAGTAGTTGTACACCGGTTCGACGTATCCGTGTGATCGTCGCAGCAGCAACGGATCGAACGGGAAGAACGAGTTCAGTGGATTGGAACCCTGTCCCAGACCACCCACGCCTCCGGTCTGACGCCGTCGCGCCAATGTGCCCGCTGTGGAGATGCGCGATGCCGACTTGCGACCGACGCGCCCGGTGGACAGGTTGCGCGCGTCCTTCACCAGCTGCTTCAGGACTTGCGTGTCGACGAGCTCGAAGACGTGCGCCACGTGAAGGAATTCGCTGCGGACGCTTTCGAGGCAGAATTTAAGCGGTTGCAAAGGATGTTGACAGATCACGGTCCATCGTTTGCCGGCGATGTTCATGTCAGCTTCATACTCCTCTTCTTGGTGGTGTTGGCGTTGATGTTGTTCGTCACCTGTCGGCGTTGCTTGCTGTTCCATCACTCTGCGGTGGTACAGGATGGCGTCTTTGCCGCGGAAGCTCATGATGTAGAATGCGGCCTGGCACACGGTGTAAAACAGAGAATGGAACTTGCTCTGCTCTCTCGAATCCGTGGCATGAATGTAGGTATCCTCGATGGACCTGATGTAGGCCTCGGCCCACCGCAGCAGCGCTGCCACCGCCTCGCAGACAGTGTCGGATGTCACGTAGTTGGCTCTGCTGATGAAGGAGGCGAGGTAGCAGGCGCCGCTCTGTCTGGTCGTCGTGGCGCGGTAAGGATCGATGATGATCTCCAGTAGCTTGGATGCAAAGTCGCGGTCCAGCGTGCAGCTCTGCGCCAGCTCGTCCGGATCTTGGATCCGTTTCTGCAGGGCCGCAATCTCCAGACCGCACAGATGGAAGACGCAGAATTGGACGAACTTGGATTTGTGCGTCGTCAGGATGGATGACTCGAAGATGGGTTCGATGTCCTGGTAGATCTGTCGTGCATCGGCCTCGTCCTTCACTTTGTCGTCGACGTACTTTAGCAGGATGTACAGGAGGCAATCAAGCTGAAGATGTATTGTGCAATGGGATCGCAGAGGAACGGTTCGCAGAAATCGTGCGATGGCATCGGAAGGGAGAGGATCACGTTGAAATCGGGAGAAGCAGTAACAGCAACGACAAACCATTGAGTATCTGTTGCGGAAAGTGCAGAGCAGCACCACCGTCGTCCGCAGTAATTATGTTGATGAACACCGCCATGATGCTCCCAAAAGTAGTCTTTCTGCTCGGATGATATCTCGCGTCCCGTCGTTCGCCTTGCGGAGGCCTTACCTTGTCCGACAATTCATCAACGTCAATGCCAGCGGTCTTGGAACTTTGCAGTTGCTTCTTGGCACCAGCCTCATCTCCCGTCCCCAGATCCAAATCGAAAGCAGCGTCGTCGCCGTTGTCGTTGCCTTTGGCCTTGTCGTCGACGGAGGCCTCGCCGGTGTCCTTGATTTGGATGTTGACATCCATCTCCAACGATTTGTCGATGATGAGCTCCAGCACTTGCGTCTCGATGCTGGGGTGATACCTGAGCACGGAGAGGCACTGTCTGTAAAACCAAATGATCTTGCTCTGGTCGGCCGCCCAGAATGGACAGGTGGACGACATGACGGAGAACATGTCCGACCGTGCGCGCGGCACGAGACGCATGACGCTGGCGAGGAAGGCATGTATTCTGTCGACCAACGAATTGGGAGCGTTGCCGTCGCGCGAGATGAGCATCCTCCAGCCATATCGCAAGGCTGGGATGACGTTGGTGGACTGCGCCGACACGAGGGCCAGCAGCACATTCATGTGAGCATCCGCAAGCGAGTAGGTTTCGAAGGGCTTCAGCATATCCTGCGTCGGCGGCTTCTTGTACGCGGGCGGGTCGAATGAGTTGAGCCGGAAGAGCAGGTGGATGAGCTGGGCGTGCGTGTGCGCCGAGCCAGTGAGCTGGATCATGGTGGTGCCATTGCCAGCCGTGCGAAACGCGAGCAGAATGCGTCTAAGCATCTCGGGATCCGCAGGCCGACGCAACGCGTCCAGGATCGCAGCATACGCCTTGTCATGCGCGGGGTTGTCATCCGACGTGTGTCTGGAGGCAATCGCATTGGCAACGAAGCTTTCCACAGGCTGCATCTCGCGTGCGCCTGGCGTCACGCACTTCGGGAGGAGGAAATTCTTGAGTCTGTCATACACGCTCTCTCCAGAATCAGCGGCAGTCGCAGCATTGGCGCCGGGACTTTTGGCGTTGGGCGTGACTCCAACACTGCCACCCACTGCGATGCCGCTTCTCGTGGCAGCACCATTGGCACGATCAGGCGCAACGGGCGTCACCGTTGGGACGATGCGGTCAGAGATGCGGGTGGTCGACTTCACCTTTGTGGGATGTCGAGGCGTCTGCGCCACCACGGCAGCGGTGCTGTCGACCAAAGCAGACATTTCTTCAAGGAATGACGCTGTGTGCTCGACCGCGAGTGTGGATGCGGGTGTGACAGACCGTCTCTGATCAATTGATTGATCAATTGATTGATCAAGTGGTTGGCTGACTGAGCGGCAGATTGGCCTACGCGATCGCTCAGTCGACCACGTGCCCACAACCGACGTGAATGTCTGGCTAGTGTTAATTAAGAGCAGAATGGAACCCTTTCTCTCTTTTGAATATGGAGCAAGTGGAGTACTCAAGCTCGGTGCTTCTCACACAACCGTCCCCTGCTGTTCTTTGTTAGAGAGGACTATATGCACGGTGCGGCACGGTACGCTAAGCTACTCCAGTCTCTTTTAGGCTCTATCGTCGTCGCCTTTGTGCATCAACCCTTGCAAACACAAACGCTGCAAAGAACTGTCTGTCTTCTTGTGTGATCACGGCTGGTGCTTCACTCCTTGGCAATGCTCTGGTGCGCGTTTGCTTCTGGTCTGTTTGTCCAAAGCAACAGTGTTTGAACTCCTCTGTCTCTGTCTCCGTCTCTGTCTTGGGTGGAATGCAGTGTGTATAATGGATCGACTGTGTGATGACCATTGTGCTGATTCGAGGATCAGAAAACTCCAGAAGTGGCCCACAGTCCGTTGCGGAAGTGTGTGGCGTGTCTCCAGCTTCGACTCTGCGCCTTGCTTCACGGTGTGTTTGTTGTGCTTTCTTGTTTGGCACAAAATCGTGGTGTCGTCACACCATCGCGTCCTACTGACTTTGTCTTCGTCACGCCATCGCACATGCAACCACAACAACAACGACAAAAAGAAGAAGCCAGAAATTCGATCCAACACAAACACATGATTGGTGATGAGTTGAGTCAATCTAGTCAATAATCACGGTTGCTTCTCCTTTGGCGATAATAGATCAAAGCAAATGAATACTCACCACTTTCACACAATTATGGCCTACACGGACGTATTGGTACTTGACTAGACTCAAATCAACCAACAAAGCAGCCGAAAGTGGATGAGAATTACACAAGAGCTAATTGATCCCCACAAACCAAACAACAACCACAGAACAAGAGCACATCAACACATCAACCTGAAACCGCTCGGATCTTCTGGCAACTCTCTGCACTCCAGCCGTTCATTCGGTGACTTCACCACACCATACTCGCACCTTCCATACTCGAACGTCGGGGCAGAAGCATACGAGCCACCACACTATTGGCATAACACAGAGTTGGTCGACGACACACGATTACAAAGGAGCGCACCCAACGGGACACTTCAGAATTCAGACCGAAAACCAAACCTTCATCGTTGAGCAATTGCCACGATTATGTTGGGTTCTCGCGCTTCAATTCTCGCGGTTGGGGCTACCGTCAGCAGTGCGAAGAGGACGGCGAGGAGAGCGGCGTGGGGCCCGGCCAACGCGACCAGGCGACAGACCGTCCAACGATTCTCATCGTCGCAACTGCACTTGCGATTGACCCGGCCGTGCATTCGGAACAGCAGTATAGCGTCAACAACGAATGCTGTCATCCGATTTACCGATTCGGCACGCGCTCTTGCGTCAAACCCTTGCCTTTCACAGTGGGAATTGGGATGGCCGCAGATTGCAGATGACAGGTGTCATGCAGCGGTTTCTCGCCGGTTCCTTTCGTCCAGCCAGCGGCAGAAGAAGCAGAAGCAGCAGCAGCAGGTCCACGACGACCTGCACGACGATAGTGACGAAGGCAGCAGGGAGGCGGCTGTCGCGAACATGTTAGAGGGCTACAGCCTCGACGAAGAAGACAGGGCCATGATTGAGCTTCTCCTGCAGTACAGGGAAGAACATGGTGATTGCCACGTTCCCTCCAGCAGGGCAAAGGCATGCCGCGAGGAACGAAAAAAGTTGGGCGTCAGCGAAGAATTCGCAGAATGGATCGAAAGCCAACGCTCGGCATACCGCAACAAGAAGATCAGCAAGCTGAAGAAATTCCAACTCAAGGCAACGCTATTGGAGTCGCTGGGTTTCAAGTGGTCAAACAATGAGGCCATGTGGCACAGGCACTTCGATCACCTGCTGCGATTCGCTGAGCAGCACGACGGACGCATGGAAGTGAAACGATCCGAGAACAAGACCTTGAATTATTGGATCGAGAACCAACGCAAGGCGTACAAGGCCAACCGGCTGGATCCCGAACGCGAGAAGATGCTGCTGAGCATTGGCTTTAGCTTGGATCCGCTGGAGGAATGGTGGTGGAGGCTGTACGATCAGCTCTGCGAGTACAGCAAGGAGCACGGCCAGGCGCAGGTGCCGTCGACGGACGAGGAGAACAAAGAACTGGCACAGTGGGTTGCCAGACAGCGCATCATGTATTCGGCCGGCAAGGTATCGCAGGATCGCATCCGGGCGTTGGAGAAGATCGGCTTTTCCTGGACGTTGCGCCAAGACTCGTGGGAGGAGAATTACGAACGTTTGTGCAAGTTCTACGAGGAACACGGACACACGCGCGTTCCCATGTCCAACCACGCGTTGCACACGTGGGTCGCGGGACAGCGCATCAAGCTTCGCAGATTCTTGCGAGATCATGATGACGTCGACGAGGATGATCGATCCAGCGAAGGTGGGAGGCTCAGAGCCTTGGGAAGGATGAACCTTCATTCCGACGACGATACCGCCAGCACGAACAAATCGAAGACGAATGCCACGGCACATTTCGCGGCGAATGAGCATGGACCGAGCAAACTGCGGGATCTACCATTGCTTTTGGATGTGCATGAGGAGACCTGGCATGCCAAATATCAGATGCTGGTGGAGTACAAAAAGAAGCACGGGCATGTGGAAGGCCCGTTCCCCCGAGACGCAACGGCCAACACAAGCTTGAGCCACTGGGTGAAGCGGCAACGCACCGGGAAGGCGCGAGGTGTGCTGAGCGAGGAACGCGAAAGACTGCTGACTGATCTCGGGTTCGTTTGGAACTTCAAGAAGGAACAATGGAATCGCAAGTTCGAGGATCTGCGCCAATTCAAGGAAAAGTACGGACATGTTGACATTGGTTCCAAGCCGAAGCTTTCCTTGAAGCACGCTGCCCTGCGAATATGGCTGGACGGACAACGCCGTCGATTCAAGGGGGTCGCAAGCGCCGACGATATCTCCAGCGCCATGCACAGATCTCAATATCAGGCTCTCGTTGACATTGGGGTGGATCTGCGAGGCACGAGGCTGGACCAGTAGTGGGACAACACAGAGGCAAACGACGGCAGCAGCAGCAACAACAACAACTTGAGTATGGCATGGCTGCAGCATGCTTGCCAACTTCGAAGAGCTGCGGATTGTGGAATTCGAGCGGTGCTCTGGAAGTGTGTTCTCGCACAATACTCTAGTCAATGTAATAGAACAGTAGAGGAGCACCAATTGCACCATGTTGCGATTGGACCAGGTCACGACCACTTGCATACGACTCTAAGTAGAGTAAGATCTACGCATGAGTATTGGCGCGGTATCTGTGCGAGAAAGGCGGATCCAGAATCTTTCCAGTCCCTTGCATTGATTCCCGCCACAACCACAGCTTCCGAAAAAAGACACCAAAAAGAACACCCACGAAAATGACGGAACACTCCAATGATCGATCCGACACGGTTTCTGTGGAATGGGATTGTCTTTTGGGTACACAAATCCCTCAATCTACCTTCACAAAATCTTCAGAGGACTGCCAAACACTGCGGATACGAGTATTATGCTATACGTACTCACAAAGGAATCCAGCCAGCCATCACAAGAGCAAGTCATCACCGTCGCACTTCATGCAGTTCCGTTCCACCTCATCGAATCCATCCCCATCGGTCGAAATGAGCATTCGACAACGCAATGCGGCTGAAACCAAGCCTTTCCTTCAGCCGTCGGGAGACGACGATGATGGCAGCACTCCATCACCGACAACGACGTCAATGAAGAGTGCCATCTTTGTTGTGCTGGCACGCCTCCTTGCATTCCTGCAACGCAACGGAAAACGCATCTGTGGCTACTGCTTGCTCTTCATTGGCATGATGATGCTGATGGTGGCAGAATTCACAGATGTGTACTCCATCTGCACCGACAGCGTCTTGGGGACGCCCAATTTCACACCAGCGGTGAGTGAGACAGCGTGGTGCTTGCAGAGGAGGGTGGAGTTGAGACCTCGACTCTATCCTACTATGCCATACTTACTCCAACACTGACACCAACCTGCATATCCTCAACACTTGCCCTCACCGTTGCCATGCTCATCTATTATACTTCACGCATGTATTTGTTCTCGACTTCTCAATGCTTGTAGAGCACGAACATCCGGATGGATCTCAAGCCGGTACCCAAACCCCTCGATCATGCCAAAGCGATGCTCTCCGTCCCTTTCTACATTTACGAAGATTGGGACTGGCTGCAACATGGAAGTTACCAGGGCAAATCCATGCTGAGTCTGATCAATGACCCCACATCCCTCAAGAATCTTGGTACCATCATGCAGTTCAAGGTTAGCACTGACTTCTGGTTCCTCTTGGCTGCTTACAACCATCCTCAACGCACTAAGGATCCCAACGAGGCCAAGATCTTCGTCGTCCCCACACTGGTCAACTTTTATTCCCGTTGGGGCATCCAACCGGAAGAACTTTGCGTCAAGGGTCACTGTGGCGGCCGCCTCATGCAGTACACCATGAACCAGCTCTCCGAATCGCCGCACTTCCAAAACTCAGGTGGCAAGGATCACATCATGATCAATTCCTACAATTACTACTGGAAGCGTCTGCCTTGGATGTACCGATTCGCCATGCCATGGAAGAACTTGTTCTCCAAGGTTCACATGGTCGGCTATGAAGGGCGCAAGGACAACTACCGCAATCGAGAGCACTTAACCGATCACAAGTTCGGCAGCCGGTGCGAACCGACTGAAGAGAAGTTGCATGATTTTGCAATGATAGCAAGCCTGCATCCAGAAAGACGAAGATTCCTCGATCGGCGCAATCTGTGCAAGTGGATGGGGCAGTCATCGGGCGAAGATACCAGCAGCGGCAACCTTGCCGCATCCTCATCGTCGGCTTATGACATGAGCATTTGCGGCAGAGGCAAGCAATGCCCGGCGTTGGCGGAAGCCCGATACTCCTTCCAGGTCTTGGGTGATACTGCGGGATCGCAACGACTGATAGACATCGTGCTCAGTGACACTGTGCCCATATTCACACGGCCAAAACAGTATCAAGCGCAGGCCGATTTCATTGATTGGGATGAGGTCTCGTACTTTGCCGACATCTCCACTGAGCAACGATTCTTGCGAGATATTGACAAGGTCATCACCAACAGTGTTGGGTACGCCGTCAAGCTCGAGAAGGTGATTGCCAACAAGGAATTGTTTGATTGGGAGACATCTACGACATTCGATATGTTCATGTTCGTGTTGCAGTCCAGGATTTATCCCGAAACGATATCGAAGGATGCCAAGCTACCGTATTCCGCATTGAAGGTTCCACGGGTTGGCGACAAATGAAGGACAATGACACACACCGTGAACATCACATTTCGCGTGTGGGTAGCATCCGTAAGATGGTGGAGTGATGCTGATCAGTCGCACAGTGGCATGACACAGGCTGCAGAAGCAAGGGAGTGTACTCTACGTATTACAACCATCATGCGTAATAACACATCCATCAATGGTCTTATTCTAATTCATTGCAATCTCCAACAGGTCGTGTCGTAAGAGTGCATAGTACATAGGATGACAGTAGGCATGAGGGCTATTGCACGTCGTTCCTGCTACCGTCCCCATCAATAGTATCTGCCTGCTGGCGTATTGATGATTCGACGCTGGAAATGAGACCATAGTTCGGCACCAAGTTTTTATGTGCGAGCACGGATCCAGTCAGCGGGCTCTTGTCGCTTGTGGCAAGCCATCGGCGGATTGCCACTTCCTCGTACGTATGACCTGCAGTTATACGCGTGGTTTGGTTTGGGTGCAGAATGGAATGGAAGAGATTGAAGACATGGAGAATGGCAGAATGAAGGGGTTGGTGAGTATTGCTGTCATCCGCAGTGCAAGGTTGCAGTACAAGGTCTCAGTACAAGTTCGCACAACCGCAATCTGCACAAGACTCACCATCCGGTGCAACGACTGGTTCTACCATCGGTTCTCCAGTGATTGGGCATGGTGGCATGCCAGGCAGCGCCTCCGTGCGATCATTCCCATCCAAATCCAATGCCATGGTGGATTGCAGATCGAGCAACGTGCTGACTTCTTCCTGGACTTCCTGGATGGCCTGAGAGTGCTGCTGACCAGTGCTGCTGCTGCTGCTGTTGTTGTTGTTGGTGGTGGTGTTGTTGCTGCTGCCAGAATTGCTGTGGGGAGAGTCGTGCGTCGGTATGTCCAACGAGAATGATGCCGATGGATTGTTCCTTCCGTCCCAATTCGTGGCGTGCACAATGTCGCTCACCGCCGTGTCAATTCCTCCATTGAACCAGCGTTCGAAGATGGACAGACTGCCTTGGACCACTTCGCTGCTGATGGACAGTAAACCATCGACGGGAACACGATCGATCGTCTCCGTGAGACTGCTCGCGACGATGGAGTTTGAGAGCCGTTCCTGGATGGATGAGAGCTCTTCTTGGCAGATCTCGGCAGCGCTTGAGGCCTGCACTTCACACACCAGCATGTGCCTGTGTGTCTGGAACGAGCAGATCCATCCCTCCGGCGTTTTGTAGGAGAGCTGGACGTGGTCGGCCATGACTTCGGATACCTGGTACTGCTGGTGGGGCACGAGAGGGAACAAGTCGTCGGGACGGCAGAACTGCGTGAAACGGCACAGATCCCCTCGCCGCAGATTCGCTTCATTGCTTTCGTATTCGCAGGTGATCCGCACACGGCCGCGATTCGATGCCACCCCAGTCAACGATACCCAGCTGTCGATGGTGGCGCTGACGCCGGTGAGCAAATGCACGACGTCGATCGATGCCATCCCCAAGAAGGTGTCGTCGGAATCGCCGGACGCCGACTGTTTGGACAGGCCCATCTTATCCTCCTTCTGCGTTTTCGTTTCGCCGTCGGCCGAGCCAGTGAAGATCGCCACCGTCAACACGGAGTTCGGTCTCTTGTACTCGTACTGCGATCCGCTCCTGCTGCTGTCAAGGGTTGTCATGCTGTCCGATGTCGCCATTGTTGTCGTTACTGTTGTCGTCGTTGTCGTCATTTCTGTTGTGATGTCCTTCGGCGGATTGTGCGTGAGGTGGTTGACCGGGAGCGATACATCCAAGAACATGGACTCATGCCTTGGCCACGTGGGGTCTGTGGAGTTGAAGACCATGGAAGTCCTTTGTGTTGAATTGCCAAACTTCACGCTGGCGTACGGGTTGATTGCATTTTGGTTGGAATTGCCCCCGAATCGACTGGCAACACCGAACAACCCCCTTGGTGCTTCATTGTTCTTCGGATTCTGCGTGCGTGTGAATGTATGCCATGGTGATGAAGACAACGGGATTGCAAGTATAATACATCGTGATCGAAGCGAGCAGTTGTGAGAACGGGGCCAGCGGAATGCCATTGTGCAAACGCATCCATTGGGAGGTAACAAGCGAAGCTCTGGAGTCCTCTCTGTTTGCTGCAAACAAGATTACGGTATGCCTCTCACCTCCAGACCACGTGCAGCGACCACGCGCACGATGAGCGTCCCCAGCAGGTACTCTTCCATGTCTTCCTGATCATCGTCATCGTCATCATCAATATCGTCCGATTCAGGTGTGGTGATGTTGCTTGAATCTTCTGCTGGTTTGCGCTTGCCTTCATGTCTGTGCCATCGAGAATCATCATCATCATCAGGTGATGTTGCTGTTGTTGCAACAGCTGCATTGATTGATTGCTGCCCATCTTGTGACAACGAAAGGCGACCTTCGTTGGAGGCTATGGAACTGAGAGCCGCTTGGGAGTTCGCGCCAACTTGGCTGTCATCTCCGTCACCATCAGAAGTAGAAGCAGAAGCAGCAGCGGTGTCACCGTCCTGACTGTCTTCTGTGCCAAGCCTCAAGTTCTGCATGGACCCATTCCAGCTCATGGTTTCATCTGAAGTGCTGTATTGACTGGCCTCTCAGCTCTTTGTTGTGCAGAGTGTTTGTGCAGCGTGTTTGTGCAGTGTGTTTGTGTCTGGAATGTGTTGGCTCTGGCACGGTTGTGCAAAGTGATTCCTGGGTTGTGGTTGTTGTTTGTGTGTCGGAGGGAGAAACCCAGTCACGTCCTCTTCGTTCTGCGGACTTCGCTGTTTGCAAAACACAACGAAAGACGAATGAAAGACAAGCGATGGACAGACAGACGGAGATTTGGAGGCATTCTTCACGATACTCGTACGACTACTCGTACGACTACTCGTAGTCTACTCTAACTGAGAACCTTATCTTACTGCCTCTTTGCTACTATACCTTCTTCTCTCTTCGTAGCCATGCCGAGGCTTCCTTGTGATGCCAAAGCAAGTCACTCGTAGGTAAGCAATGTTGCCAAATCATGGGGAACTGCGCGTGTAAACGTGATGCGTGAATCCCGGCGCTCCATCCTCAGGAGGGTACACCGTGTTGGACATCTCTTTGAAGGACTTCTCCCAAACAGATTTGTCAGGGAACCTGGCGACTGCTTCTGGAAGCTTGCCTGTCTTTGGTGACGGCGACGTCAAATCAACCTCCGTGTCCACAATGCTGAGGTAGACATGTGTCACTGCCTCATTTTGCACTGCTTGCGTGTAGAGTCCTTCCCCGCCAATGACCCAGCACTTGGGAGGAACGTCGATACTGGTCGCATCAGTATTATCGTTCAATTTCTGTGTTGCCAGTTCTTTGGCACGCTCCAACGCAGCCTCCAATGATCCCGCAACCTCCAGCTTGGTGGGGAATTTGGATACGGGAGCTTTCTTCATTGTTCTGGAAACAATGATGCAATGCGAGGCATGTCCGATGTGTTCCTGGCTTTCGGATTCCAGGAAGGTCCGGCGGCCCATGATCATGATGCTATTCGCGGTCAGTCTCGTGTAGATCGCATACTCGTGCGGGATGCTCCAGGGCAGGCCACCATCGATGCCGATGACGCGATTGTTGGCCATTGCCGACACGATGCCGAATGGGACGGTCGGTGGATTGTTTGCTGCGATCATCGGAGATGGTTGGTGCTGATGCTGCTGTCGTTGTGGGCTGATGATGCTCGTGTGTCTGTAGCCTGAAGAGTTGATGGATTTATGAGTCACACAGGGCAGCACCTGTGAAGCCAAGAAGGAGTGTTGCGATTGATCTGCTAGAAAGAAGCGTGGCTGGATTCATTTCGCAGAAAGCAGTATTCTATTAGTTCGCGTGAAATGACGGCGATCATCGATGATGGCACTTGTTGGTCGAGTGCAAGTAGAACACACGGTGCACCCGTCCTCGATGTGTCGGGAGGAATACACAACGCTGGGGTGGATGTGCTGACCAGTAGGTCATCTGGTGACCAGTGCGCCGCGCGAACTACTCTCACGCGACCGTGCCCGATACGGGGAGTCCATGTCGATGCAAACTCTGCTTGGGGGAAAAGCTTGGAGTCCATGTCGATGCAAACTCTGCTTGGGGGAAAACTTGGAGTCCATGTTGATGCAAACTCTACTTGGGGGAAAAGCTTGGAATCGAAGGGGAAGTGCCGATTATGAGCCCAAGGCACGAGCCATTTACATCTACCTCTGGCATGGTCTCCACTGTGCTGCGCGCGATTCAGTTGCTGGTGCCCTGGTCAAACAACCAATTGACTGGAAATAACGCTCGCGTCTCCTTGGATGAATTGTGACGAGGTTTTCGGCTTCGCGTCTTGTGAGTCGATCTACCTCTGTACCATTTGAATATGTACTATTTGGTACCCAAAAGTGGTCTATTTGTGTGCCCACAATTACGATATTTTCAGTTGTGAATGCGCTTGTTTGGGAATTCCAAGGAGGCATTAAACGTATGTATGTCGTCCGTGTGTGCCAAACAAACAAGCAAAACACACACAAACACAAACTCGGATCGAAACTCCACCAAGAACTCCACCCAAACACAAACAGCACACCGGATCTCAATCAGCCACCACACATCACCACCCGTTCAGCTACGCCCATCTCTCTGTCGTGGAGAGCAGAGTCTCCATCTTCATCCCCGCACTTGCCATACGAAGCGATATCGATAGCGACAAGAACGACCATAGAATAGCGAATAGCGAAGGAAGGAAAAGGAAGATACGAACGATGGCGAAGTCAACAGCAATTCAAACCTCGGGAGGCATGAAGGGGTTCTTCCAGAAAGCCGGGAAATCGTTCCTGGCCGGCGGATTGTGGGCCAAGGAGACATCGTGGTGGCTCATGCAGAAGGGAGGCACGGTCGGCCTCTTCCTGGCGTCCACGTCGATGGTCATCCTCATGCCTTTGGTTTTCGAAATCAACCGTGAAGTTCAGGTAGGGACAGCATCGCCCGCAGCCAAACGTTCATAGTGTGGGGAAGGACATGGCATTGCATGGCTTTGCTCGATGATACTCGCATGTGCAAACACTCAATCCACCCACAACACGCCACCAGATGCTCACCTGTCCGTGCATTGCCACTCTGCTTCATGTGCTTGTGCTCTACGATTCCGCATTTGCATTTGCATTCTTCACGTTGTCTTCCACGATCATTCAATAATAAATCATGGCAAACATGCACGCCAACACGACGTGCTTTCACATGCTTGGATCGTACACGCGATGCCGCTCGTCGCAAACTTGAATGCGGATACAAATATAATATTATGGTATGACCAAACGATGGACCAAACAATGAACTGCGCAGATGCTGGATTCGGAGCGATTACAGGTGAAGGAACTCAGAAATCAAGGGCACAGCGACAGACAGCTTCAGGAACTGGGATTCCAGTCTTCGGCATTGCATAGCCCGTCAGTGGCGTCCCTCGGAGGCATGAAGTAAAGGCTGGGACGAGCACCATGGCGGTGATGTGGAGGAAATGAATGCCGAATCAACCACTGAACAAGAACATGGGCGGACAGCAACTAGGTGACTGGAAGAGCGCAACCTTGCTCGTGAAATTTGGGATGGATGGAGGACACAACAATGCTTGCACCAGTCGGTGGTTGATGCTGCGCTCAGCATTTGGAAAACACCCAGTGAACAGAATGGGCTGGATACGGAAATCAATGCGAGATTGTGCAAAACCAACAGTGGTACTTCGATGAAGTATAATAAAAGCTCCTAGTAGGGCAGCAGCGAAGTGGCGAATGTCTCGGCCGAAGATCACCAATTTCATGGATTCCTGGGTTCAGAAACATGCGCATATCACCACCATGCATGTTCCTTTGCCAGTGCTGATCGATTGATTGATTGATTGATTGATTGGTGTGAAGCAAGGCGTCGTTAACGCAGCAGGAATGGAGAGTGCACTTTGCGTGTGAGTTTGCAATACAGAGATAGCTCGTACCTGTATTCGTTCCATGCTGGCGGTCGCATTCACGTCCCTCATCAATCACTCATTGTCGGCTCGAGGAGCGTCGCCCAGCTCGTCTGTGTGGTGTCAGTCCTCTTGGACCCCAGCTCGCACCATGCTCCCCACACGGGTGCGACAGATTCGGGTGCCGGCTGGCCACTCCACGCGATTCTGCTGTGACGATGACGTGTTTGCTCTGGATTGGTGGTTAGTTCGTTGAAGAATGTTGATGAACGACGGGATTGGCATGAGTGTGGCGAAGTGAGGGACTCTGCCTGTTCGTTGCTCGGTATCTATTCGCATTCGCAACCTCAGATGTGGTGATGCATTTCCAACCACCACCTGCCCACGAGACAGCACCACGTCGCGCGAACTGCGCAACAGGCCACACACGAAGAGCCATCTTCACCCGCGGCGGCGTCAGCGTTGATGCCACTGACAGGTGGGAACTGACATCCAGGTCACCGGCGATTGATGATTCGTAATGATGACGTCAAATGCGACAGCAGAATGGGGAGACGAATCCATCCCACAGTACACGGATGACAATTGGACAGCAACGCGAGAAGGCCGAATTCGTGGCGCAGTGCTGTCGAATGTCAATCCCAGGACGACCAACAGGCGACGCGAAGAACAAGGATCGCAACGGAACGATTGTTCGGTGACGGCGCCACCCGATGTGTACTCTTCGCTGACCTCTGGTTGTGTGACGAGGTTAAGGCTGTGTTGCCTTTACGTGCAACGTACGAGGATGTCCAAAATGAGTGGACCCCAGGCACAGGGGCTGCTGTTGTGACATCACAGAACGACAGCGCTCATTAATTAGGGCGTGTTGCACACGACACGAATCGCGGTTCGGGTGCAAGCACTCTTACGTAATGATGTTGTGCAAGATGCGTTAAACCGATAAGATGACATGGTGTGGCATCTGCTCGTTTTCTGCGATCTGATTGGTTACGTGTTCGTCAGTGCCGCCAGATGGTTGCAAGACGCCTATAATTGACTTATGTCCCATTTGAATCTGATCAGATGGTCCTGTTTATCGCTGGTGCAACCTGCGATCGTTCGTACGCACAGTTGTACGTGGAACTGTACGGAGTAAGTTTGGGACAGCTGTCCCACCACCCGGTACGACAACCTTGTCTTGATGTGCGCCAAATTGCGCGCCGTGGCCACAACAAACGGGAGGAAAGCAAAGCACAAGAAAGCAAACGAAATCGCCACAAAGACCACTCATCAATCCATCATCCCCACCATCCCAACCAAGCAGCACCCGAGCACAGCATAACACAGCAGCCATCAGCTTATCAACCCACTACTAACCCATTCATCCATCCATCCATCCATCCATTCATCAAGCGATCATCGAAAGCATCATTATCAGGAGCACGACCGCAGTGCAGCATTCAAGAGAGACAACGGACCAGCAGAAGCCGCGACGGTGACAGCAAAGACGGCATCAGACGCATCAGATCGGATCACATCCACAGTCACATCTGCATCTGCGGCAGTAGTAGAGAGACCGGGAGGCAAGGCGGACGGAAGTATCGGCCGTTGTTGCTGTGGTTCCAACAGACTAGAGAGCGCAAGGAGACAGCGGAACAAGGCAGATCATCGGGCCCTTTGATCAAGCACTTCCAACAAACGAGGCTGGGGTGATCGGGAACAACTGTAAGCAAGACACCCGCTCTCGTGTGCCCGCTGTTCCACCGCTGCCCAGAAGGAACAACTGCGGAGGCAAAGCACTTCATTGCACTGCACTGTACCACTGCACTGTACCACTGCGCTGTACCACTCCACAAGCACCGCGAACAGCAGGATCAGCAGTCACCGCCGCCACAGCAGTATCAGCAGCAGCAGCACTGACTAAGGTGGCCGGTGCGATAACCACGGCTAGTACTACCACACAGGTTACCGACGGCCATGGCGCACAACAACGGACCTCATCAGGACTCTGGTCCTACCAACGACGCTGGGAACACGCCCAGCATCAGCCAGGCCGCGGCTCTGGCATCACAAATGAGTGCCAGCCAAGCACTGGCGGGTGCGGCCTCCGCGCAAGCGGCCCCGTTCAACGCGTTGGCAGCAAACAACGCTTTCACAGACCCGAATGTCATGATGATGACCAACGCTGTCGCGACCATCGCGGCGATGGCAGCATCGACCATGCAACAGGCCTCACAGACGTCGCAAGTACATCACGCCCCCATGCAGCAGACCATGCATGGACATCAGCACGCGCAAGCGCCACCCAATGCAGCCATCCCAGGGATATCACCTCAAGTAGCCGCAGCTGCGCGCAAGTTGCTTGCCTCGGGAGGCGCCATTCCAACGATGACGCATGCATTCAACCCTCCTCCACAGCTGCCGCAGTCCAACATGGCCGCGCTTCTCGAGATGGGCTTTGGCGGCGGAGCAGGCGCACCGGCTGCAACTGCGGCCTTGTCTTCTCTGCTGGCGGGTGCTGCTGCGGCCGCACCACCTGCAACAACCACGCCGCCACCTCTGCCACCACAGCAACTGCCACCTCCTCCGGTTGCTACGACTTCCGCGCCTCAACCAGCACCCCCTGTGCCTCCGGTTGCCTCGGCACCTCCGACAACGACATTGCATCCATTGCACGCCGCGCTGCCGACACCGAAGAGCTCCGATGTTAGCTCCATCGGCGGCCTGACGAACGCAGCCATTGCTTCTCAGCAGGTGGCGCACGCATCGGCATTCTCACAAGGGCAGTACAACAACGCCCTTCTTCCGGGAATGCAGAGCTGGACGTTACAGCAGTTAGGTAAGAACGCTCAGCAGCTTGTTCCCTGCGTCATTTCCTGGATGATGTTGATGGTGATAATGCCATGCTGATATTGTTCACAATGGTTCGCTAACATCTTCATTCATTGATTCATCTTTATCTATCATGCACCCATCCGTGCATTCATCCGCTACATCCATGTGCCGGTGTGCTTTGCTGGTCTTGATCGCTGCTGCTCTTGCCACTCGATTGCAATGATTATCGTGTCTATGTACCCACCATGCCCTCTTTCAACACATGGCGACACCAACACAATCGCAAACGCATCAAACTTTGCATTGGATGCACAGAACACCATGCCAAGATGCTCAACCAGCTTAACCAGCCTGTGCCACAAACCGTTGCCATGCTGCTAGCAGAAGCACGTCGCAAGGAGGAGAAGCGTGCTGCCAAGCGCGTCGCCAACCGAAAGTCAGCCTGCACTTCCCGAGCACGGAAGAAGGCTTTGCTCGAAGAGATGGCCCGCACAAACGCCCGCCTGCGCCGACATGCCCTCATTCTGTCCCTCCTCCCAGACCTGGTCATCGCGGTCACGTTGGAGGGTGAAATCACCTTTTGCAGCGAGCAGGCCGAGAGAGTCCTCAAGCACGACGTGAAAGACTTGATTGGTGTACGATTAGAACATCTCATCGTACCGTCTTCCAGAGAGGCTCTGAAAAGCCTCGTGAACCAGCTACTTCGTGGCGGCAGCGCCTCAGGCAGAGGCGCAGGCAATGCCAGCGGCAGCAGGAAGAGGCGAGCATCAGGACAGGCGAACAACGGAAGCGATGCCAACGGAAGCAAGGCCGCATCGGCATACGGGAACGACAACAGCAACGCCTCAGGCCAGACCTCGTCGCAAGGACGCAGCTCAGATGCTGCTGTCGTCTCTGAGCAATCATTCCCGCTCTCAGTCGTCGAAGTTGACAGTATGAGACCAAAACGAGCCAAGACTCAGGCAGACACATCCGACACGTCAACTGGCAATGGAAGTGGCAAACAACAAACCATTTCCTCGCTAACAAACAGCGCTAACCTCAGCCGGTCCCCCACAGCTGCTGGGTCGTCCGTTGACGGCGAGGTGGCCCAAAACGATTCCACCAAGTCTGACAAGAAATCAAAGAAGAAGGCCGGAAGAAAGAATGCCAGCAGCGATGATGCATCGTCGTTGTCCTCCGACGCCAAGAACATGCAACGAGCAAACGAGAACCTCGACAGAAATGTTCGCCTGCACAACAAGATGAAGCACACCAAGAAGTCCAAAGGCAAGGGGCCGAAGGACGACGTCACAGGTGCATCAGTCACGGCGAACAACGCATCCGCAAGACTATCTTCCTTGAAGCACGTGCCCGAGCCTGAGCCAGACAAGAAAGTCAAGGCAGTGGCCGCACCCGTGAAGCAGGAGGAGCCCATGGCACCGCCAGCTCCCGCACCAGCTGCGAAGATGCCCGCTGCGTCAGCGCCTGCAGCATCGGCCCCAGCAGCGAGATATGAAAGCAATGGTGAACAATCGTCGTCCGACGACTCGCTGCTGGCAGGAGTTGAAGAAAAGAAGAAAGGGGAGAATGCTTCAGACGACTCGGGTTACAGAGAGTCCAATGATTCAAGGGAGGAAACATCGTCGTCGGGGAGCGACACGTCGACGTCGAAAGGTGAGATCTGTGTGAACTTCGAACTTCGTTGAGGTCTGCGTTGTGTCGTCCTGCATTGCACTCCGCGCAAGACCTTGCTCTGGCTCGCCGTTGACAGATTGATTTTCTCACACTCTTTCGTTTCTCTATTACTTGTTGCATCCCTGTGATCGTCGTCCATTCTTGTTCAATACCGTCGCAACAGATCGTCAACAAGACCAGCTCTCGCCCACCTCGAAGCTTCGTCTCATCCGATCCGATCTCACCACTGTCTGGTGCGAGGTCACTTCGTCAGTGCGGACGAGATCTGCGGAGGAGGACGGTTCCGAGTCATCGACACCAACTTCATCGGTTGCGCCAAAGGGGGCAAAGTCCCCGCCCCGCAACGAAGGCTCCATGCAATCGCAAGAGGGCACCAAGGAGATCCTCCTGTGCCTCCGTCCAATCAGAGACGGTGACAAGCTCTCCGATGAGAGCCTGCGGCTGTATTCGAAGAAGAACTCAGTCACATCGACGAGTAATAGCAACAGCACCACAAATGTTGGCACCTCTCTCAGCGCTCCAAACGAGACGACTGCTGTGTCCTCCAGCAGCGCTGAGGCGAAGAAGCAGAAGAGCTCTTCGTCGTCACAAAACGAGTCCCTGGACGCAGCGCAGGATACGTCCGCGACCTCATCTGGTGATGCGAGGGTTGCGAAGCGCCCGCCCAAGAAGAGGGTGCTCTCGACCACGATGGACCCTCTTGCCCAGAGAGATGGGGCCAAGCGCCAAAAGAGTGAAGCAAAGAAGGGAAAGAAGGATGGCTCCCCCCAATCATCCGAAACCGAAAAGAGCGTTGTCGAATCGTTAATGCTGATGAACAAATCCCAGTGAGCACCCGTCGTTCCTTGCACAGGTACCGTGCGCCAAGCCCAGTTTTCCGTTTCGGATGGGCGCTGGGGGTGCTGAGCATTCGTACCGCACGAATGCGAGTAGTCCAGATGCAGACGGCGTCATGGCCAGCAATTGTTCTGGTCCAAAAGCGACCCGAGCTGCTTCGCGCCACACAGGAAAAGCACGTTGCAATCAATCTAATGCATTTTTACAAGTATTCTACATTTAGATCTACTCGTCAACTAAAAGTGGTTCAGGATTTGCCATGCCACAGAATGGAGTCCGCCCAGGCGGAGCGATCTGCTCCACCAGTCACGAGAAGGACCATCTAATCGTGGGACGCGATAGCCGACGAATGGTTTGGAACGATTTTGCCCTGCGATCGGCGTGGTTTTGTTCTTGCTGGCTGGTTCGATTTATTGCTGTTTGAAGCATTCGGATTGGCTCGAGTGTTTCCGAACGCAATTCTGGTTTGAATCACATCCAAGGTCTGGGGATGTCAGTCCCACGAGTGTGGTTCATCGAGCACTTTTTCCGTGACTAAATTATTCGCACTTCACCTGCGTTTGAATCGTGGTGTATATCCGGGTGTTCAATTTGATGACACGAATCGGCACGTGCAGGCGGACACGCGTTGTTTGTTTGAATGTCAACACGAACCTGGCATTGTCCTTCGCGTCGGTTGAGGTGCAACGATGGGCAGATGAACCGGACACAAAACGAGTCAACATCACACGAACAAGGCATCAAACACTGCCAGGGAGTACTTTGCTACATTCCCCATCCGCAAACACAGCATCACATCAAACTCGCTCCACGAGCACAGCACATCTCTCTCGCTTTCACCACACAAACAGCATCACATCAAGCAAATCGATAGAGAGCCACAGAGCATCACAGCACATCATGGTACGTGAAGAGGGGTGACTGCCGCCACGGATTCACAATCGCAAAAGAGTGGCTGGTGTGCTCGGGTGGTCATCAAGGGGAGCCTGCCGTTCTACGTTGACACTTGGACTGCTTGCATCATGCGGGGAGGGAAAAGGGTTCAACCATTCTCGTATTGCACAGAGCGGTTCCTGCTTTCCCATGTTGATCAATGCGCCATCATCGTCATCATCATCGTCATCACCGTCGTCGTCTCTCTTTCTCACCGTGCGTGATTTGATGATTCCATTCGCTGCTGCTTTACCGCCGCTCTTGATACCATCTCCATCTCATCCCCATGTTGACGTTGACATTGACATTGACGGCCGTGCCTACTGGTCGTACGATCACAGGGTTCAATGTTTTCATGCGTAGCCACCGGGCTCGGGTGGTGCTTCTGCACGGCAGCGGCATCCTTGCTGGGATCATGCTGCGGTAACGACAAGCCATCCTCCGAAGCGCCTGGCGCGCACTCTGGCCGCAAACGGTCGGTGTTCCTGTTGCTGATAGCAATCGCCATTGCCTTCATATTCCAATACGGCGTGGCACCTGCAGTGACGGATGCACCAGTATCCAACTACGTGACAGACGCATGGCTGGATGGTTGTGAGAAGTACGACGAGGATATACTGGTGGACCGTTGCGCTGGGCAGGCGGGAGTGTACCGCAGCGCTTTCAGTTCGACATTGTTCTTCATCTTGGCAGCAATCGGCGTGGCGTGCAAGCCATCCGCCAACCGGGAGGCTTGGATCGCAAAGTACACGCTGTTCTTCTTCCTTGAACTGCTGATGTGCTTCATCCCCAACGAACCGCTGTTCTTGGACGTGTACCTCAATATCGGGCGCGTCGGTGCTGCACTCTTCATCTTCATCCAACAAGTCATCTTGGTGGATCTGGCATTCAACTGGAACGACAGCTGGGTGGAACGGTCGAACAAGGCAGAAGCCGAGGAGGTTGGGTCCGGCAGGAACTGGTTGATCGCTATTGTGGTTTCGGCAGCCATGATGTTCATCACTTCTTTCGTTGGCTGGGGTTTGATGATTCATTACTTTGCGGGATGCCCCGACAACAACGCCTTCATCGCCATCACCATCGTGCTTTGCGTCATCATCACGGGCGCGCAGTTGAGCGGGGGAGAAGGGAGCTTGTTGGCAAGCAGCTTGATCACGCTATACGCAACATCTCTCTGCTACAGCGCCGGTACGTTTGCACTTACGCATACTCGTACAGCACTGCGAGTGGGGGATAGGAATGTTGCTTCCATCCTGCGGATGGCCCTGGAGGAATCGAACATGCGAAAGCGCTGCGTGCGACGATTATACTCTCCGGCTTTGAGGCACTGTGCATGCTGAATACTACACCACCTGTTTCTCACGCTGTTCCTTGTTACACGATCACTCAATGTCCACTGTGATCAACTCTAATACCACGTGCTGCAATTGCGACACAATGTTTCACATACACCCAACGTATGTAAATCGCAGTGTCCAAGAACCCCGACCGCGATTGCAACCCATTCTTGGGAGAGGATGACTTCCTGGGCATCTTCATTGGCGTTGGCTTCACTGTCGTTGCCTTGGGGTACGCCGGTTGGTCGTTCACGGCGGATCAAACTTTCAACAGAGACAGGTACGAGGATGTTATGTGTTGTCCTGGGTGTTGTCTTTGCGTGCGTATCTGCTGGAATGATTGCTGGCGCATCAGCCGTGTCCGTACCATACCTACACACACTTACCTGTCTTGTTTCAACTTCTGTGCTCGGCGGTACCATGCATGCTCCGTTTTGTTCTACACACCACTCAATAACGAATCACATCCGGGAGCACAGTCAGGACGAGATTGAGAACAGCAACTTTGATTACAGGAAGAAGACCGAAACGACAAACCCGGACGGTGAGAGAAAGGTGACAGGTGTTGTCACCTATGGCGCGAACAATGAGGATGCTGGTGGTGATGAGGAGAGCCCAAGCGGCGGACAAAATCGAAGTGGCAGCGCTGGGGACGAAGAAGCCGTACCCAACACATTCAGCAATTCCTGGAGGCTGAATGTGATCCTCGCGATCGTCAGTTGTTGGTTCGCCATGTCCTTGACTGGATGGGGAGCGATAAAGTCGGGCGGCACCGCTGCGAATCCGCAGGTCGGAGATGTTAGCATGTGGATGATCATTGTGTCGCAATGGCTCGTGCTGCTGATGTACCTCTGGACGCTGATCGCACCGCGCGTGTTCCCAGACCGCGACTTCTCGTAACGGTATCAAGTGACGAAAGCGCAGCGGGTGCTGCTGCTCCCAGGAGCACTCCATTGGAGCACTGGTCCCGAATCGCATTGCTCCAGAAAGAAGTGGGCCAATCAATGATGCTCGATGCGGGTCGAGGCATGGTATAGCACCATAAAATGCACTCCATATTCTCAGTCTAATGTATAGCGCAGTAACAGTCGCAATAGCAATATGCATTTGAACACTCGCATCAATGTGCTGTGCGATCTAATGGGCTGTGCCGTTGCCCTCAAAGATGTTGGAAACGGCCTGAGTGCATGGTTGATGGTATCCAAGGTGGCGGGCACCGGAGACACACGGATCACCATGGTGGTGGTGTGTCGCACAGCCTTCCTCCGCCCGTGGCCATCCATGATCAACACTGCATCATCCCGTCTACGCAAATCCGCATCCGAGACACGCAATCGTACAACACCATGCAACAATGATGACCATCCAACATCCGATCTCCGCCGACCCATTGCCCCTTCTCGAAGAATGCACGTCGACGATCTCCTGTCCACGTCGAACGTTCGCACCTTTCTCACATCCAGTCCTCATCTGCGAATCCTCGAGCACTGCACCAACTGCAGGCACGAACACGAGTACGTGTGCGGATCCGAAGAGAAGCAGTCCGCATCAACGCCAAAACAGAACAATGTGGTAAAAGAGAGGGACCAAAGGTATTTGTTCTCATGAGAATTTGTGCACACAAGAAAGATACTTTGCGTCTGACGCATGCGGTGGCATGTATCTCCCGAAAGAAGAATCGCCGCCGCTTCTTGTTGGGATCCGTGCGCACGGTTCCGCCATGGATGTCTTTGCCTCTTTGTCGCATCGGATTCTGTTCTTTGTCTTCCTTTCGTCTCCTGTTCTCATTTCGTTCGTGTGAGGACCGTGTTCTCGGATTGGTCATTGTCGCCATCGTGTCCCTGATTGGGACAACTGTCGCGCTGTCATTTTTGAAAACGGACTCAGTGTCGCTGTTGACACCTTTTGTGTCAACGGGGCAAGCTGTGCTGGCTTCTGGTGCGACACATTTAATCCAATCAAAACGTTTCATTTACGAACAAGAACAACGATGACAAAGGAATCAAATGGAAAAGCACCAAAGCCCGTGCGAAGTGGCGAGACACAAGTCGTGCGCAGCGATCCAATCAGACGCTCGAAAATGCAGTCGCGCAGAGAGTTCGTCGTGTTTTTCCGCGTTGTGCTGCAGAGTTCTCAGACCTCGCGCGGGGGATACTGCGCGATGATTTCGCGCTTCGCGTGTGGTGCCTGGACGAGGATCAGCTGTCGCAGCGCGCGGACAACAGCGAGGAACCGAAAACGTTGGGAGTAACATGTGTTGTGACACAGCCGCCGAAGTCGGAACGCTCACCTGGTCTCTTCTCCGCGTACTGGTGTGGCACCAACGCCATCAACAACAACCAAAGGAAGAAGAAAGACACAGAACAAGTACGGAGAGGGAGGAGAGCGGAGAGCGGTGAGTGGAGAGCGAGAGAGCGACAAGGAGGACATCAAGAACAAATTCCTCGTCAGTTGGTCTTTCCGAAATCATTCTTGCCGATGCAGCACGACTACGACTGCGAGCACAAGTATCCACCATCCTTGTCATCACCACCACCATCATCTCCGCAGTCTGCATCAGCCTCGTCACATCACCATTGTCCAAGCTGAAACATCGGTGCCACAAGCAGGCAGCAGCAACAGCAACAGAGTTCTCGCAGGAAGATCAAGTGTGTATCCATACCAACCATTCTCATACACGCACATCGAACTCGCAGCAAACCAACACTCCTGCGGAATCGTACGCCCCCACCCATTCGTGCAAACAAGCAAGGACAATCATCATCGAACACCAACAAGCGCAAGAACAAGCAACCGACCGACTGACCAGGAAATCAATCAAGCAAAGAAGCACGATAACCACAACCCGAATCGGTGCAAACGGCATTCTCGTGATGCGATCGTGCGAGTAGGCAAAATACCAAAGGTGTGTAAATTTGTTCGTGGCAGGGTCTTGTGTGGGCGCTGGGATGATGCGGTGACAACGGTTGTCAGGTGTAAGATCGTGTTGGCGATCTTCTTGGTTTTGGCGGCTCCGTCGATGATGCCTGATGCCTATCCGCATGGGTACTGTATTATACCGTAGATCGCACACACCCATGACGGACTTCGTTGTGTTCTGGGTTCAGTGCCGTTCTGGAGCAACGAAGTTTTTCTTCAGCAACGCAGAGAGAAGGCGCAACTGCCCCAAACGCACGCAGCGACGATCGCAGATAGAGAGACTGAGGGAGAGGCGGAATTTGTTGACTCACCGTACTATCCAGCTCACCTCCTTGCCTGTTTCGTCGATGATCCATTCCTCAATGATCGTTGTTGTTTGTTGCCATTCGTGCGTTGGCGGAATCGCAACTGTCACGCCTCTACAAACCCAAACGATCCAAACACCCAACAAACCTTGACGATCCAAACACCCAATCCAACCAAACCACTACCCACAACCAATAAGCAGACCTCATTCCGACACACCACCCACCTCGCACAAGCTTCATTACCAAACACGCTTTGTACCACACCTTTGACATCTGGCATCCATACCGACGCTTGCTCCAGTGTGTGCACTTGCGATTGCGACTGCCTCTGGTGTCACACTCCTTGCTGCATTCATACACGCATTCATCCACACATCCACATTCATACTCCACTACGATCTACCAGCACCAATAGTCTACCTACAAGACACCAACATTCACACCTGCATGACACATCCCAACACCAACAACGACGTTCCCATCATCGCCATTAGCAGCAGCAGCCTCCTGAGCGTATCCCGCCGGCGCATCTCGCATCTCCATTCCGCCAACAAACCCGCGACCGGAAAACAACAGGATCGGTGACAGGAACCCCCACGCTGCACTTAACCTCCAACAATCAAACAAAAAACTCAAAACCACCACAAACAACCACAACAACCATAGCAAAAGACATCCTTCGTGGAACAAAACAATACTCACGAAGAACAGAACTTCGAGACACAAAATTCCAACCCTTCCAGTGACATCCCCCATCACCGCACAACCAAACACCGACCACCAAGCAACGCTCTGCCACACCCGCATCAGCAACTAAGCACAGAAGGACTCTGTCTCATTCCACTCACAACACCAGCAATCTACAACAACCAACACACCCAACAGCAAACAGCAGACACAATAGCAACACACAGCACACAGACACATCGTTGCAAGGTGACGACTGCTCCGGTGTACTTGCGGAAGTCCTCGTCTCCGCCCTCCTTCGGGTGGCCCATCCGGTAGCACCAAACCAACAACAACAACACATCAACAAACCAACACCAACATCATTGAAAATACCACACCAATCAACAACCAAACAAACATTCATACTCACCAATCAAACAAACATACAAAGAACAAAGACTCCGAAGGCCCCGCGTCGTTCCGGCTTGTTCGCTCTTCTCTTCCACTTCACGCCAACCAGTCAGCAACAAGTTTCGTGACATTCCGGCCAATCCAATCCTCCTCACCCCGCACTCACAAGTCAACACTGCAAGCCCAACCAACGCACACCACATCACGCATCAACACGCAACAAGCAACACACAATCGCAGCACAAAACAAAGCAGACAACAACCCCCCGGCGGAAGTCATGTTATTTGTGTCTGCGGAGAAAGCTATTGAATTGAATAAAGCGAACTATCGGACGCCAGACCTTGAGCTCTACGTCCGTGATGTGCGCGATCGGCAAGCGCGGAGGCGCCGCATCCTCGTCCGATCGTGGTCCACAATCAAAGACGTGAAGGATGCGATTCAGCATGCGACGCACATCCCTTCCAACGCGCAGCGGCTCTACTTCGGACCGCTCCTCACTTCTGGCAAGCAGCTTCCCAACCACCGCTCCCTGCACGATGTCGGCATCTACAAATCCGGAGAGACGCTGCTCATGGACATCCGTGGTGCCTCAGCTTCTCTGTTCGACACTCTCACGGTGTCAGCATCCTTCAAGACGAAGCTGGAGTTCACGCATGATCTCTGCCCATCACCCTCCGTCATCGACTTCGCACCAAGGCCGCTACGTCATCTCATCCAGCAGGCGCGACGAGGCTTCGCGCTCGGTCTCAAACCTGAGTTCATCCTGGATGGTTCCGGCGGCAGCTACTTCCTACATGATGCTCGCAAGGTCAAGCTTGCCGTGTACAAGCCAGCCGACGAGGAGCCCTACGCGGAGAACAATCCACGCGGATACCTCAAGCAGCCGGGGCAGCCCATGGCACTGCGAGAAGGCATCGTCCCTGGTGAAGCCTGTCTGCGAGAAGTCGCGGCTTTCATGCTTGATCATGCTGGATTCAGCGGCGTTCCCATGACGACTCTGGTCGAAGCGCGTCACCCAGCGTTCAACACCAACGGATCGCGGTTGACCGTCGCAGAGGGCGGTGCATCCATCGGCTCGCACTCCATATCGGCGCTGCAATCCCCAACGAACATCGCGGCTTCGCCGTTTGGAGCCTCGCCTCAGTACTCGCCCTTTTCGCGCGCGTCGAAACTGACGAAGAAGGTCGGCTCCTTTCAAGAATTCGTCAGAGCCGAATGCAGCATGGACGATCTCAGCCCCAGCAAGATATCGGTCGACGAGGTGCACAAGATCGCCATCCTCGACATCCGCATCATGAATGCCGATCGCAACTCCGCCAACCTGCTCTGCAAGAGACGACCGGACAACACCATCGAGCTGGTGCCGATCGATCACGGCTTTTGCCTTCGCTCTGTGGCGGACGTTTCCTGGATGGATTGGTGCTGGTTGGACTGGCCTCAACTCAAACAGGTAAGTCGTTTCGTTTGCTTTCAATGCGCCTCATCTGGAGCACGCTGTTGCTTCCATCAGATTGATTCATTTTGTATCTCACCGTCTTCCTGCCTCTCCCCAAACTATTACTACTACTACCGCAGCCGATGAGCGAACGCAACAAGAAGTACATCATGAATCTCGATGTGGAAGCCGACATCCGCATGATGAAAGAGCAGCTGCACATCGGGCAGGAGGCGTTGGACATCTTCCGCGCATCGACAAGCATCCTCCAAGCCGGCGTCAAAGCCGGACTCACGCTGTACGAGATTGCCGTTATGTGCTGTCGCAACGACAACATGGGAGAAATCCCATCCAAACTCGAGGTGCTCTTTTCCATGGCATCCGAACTCGCATCGTCTGCGATCAAGAACGGGCGGTGGAACCACGAAACCGCATCCAGAGCACTCACGGACCAGCTGTCACCAATGGGCGGCAGCCTCCTGTCCACACATCACAAGCAATCCGCCATGCGGAAGAGCCTCTCATCATTCCAAATATCCACCTTCAACTACCCAACCCAAGAGGAGAATCTCGCCATTGACAACAATGCCCAGAAGGATATGCCCGACATGATCAAGTCGTCACTGTCAGACTCCAGCAGTTACGATTCAGCTGACGACGCTGGCGACGACGGCGACGACACTGACGACGATGTTGGTACCAGTCTTGATGACAGTGAACAGAACACCGATGACCGTCACCAACACGATGGTGTTGTTGCGGAAAGCAGACGAGAAGGCGGAGCGATCGTGGATGCCGATGCTCCCTGTTGCAACAACGAGTACCAGATTGGATGCGGCGAATGGGCAGCAGCGCTCATCGCCGACGTCAGCCTGGAAAAGAGCAGACGAATCATGCAACGAAAGCAACGATCCATCTCAATCGAATCTGAGGGGTCGGTGGACTCCGGGCAATCGAGCGGCGCTGGGGGTTTCTGGCACAGAGCACCAGGCAGTGACGATGACGACGCAACATCTGTCGAAGGTGACGACGATTCCGTTTCGTGGTCGCCCAGCACTTCGCCAGTGTCAAGCAGGTTGCACAAGCCACTGCTGTACAGCGACAGTCACAAACTTCAAATGCATTCACTCAAGGGCAGCCCACCGCTGCCGATGAGGCTTGACGATGGATCGTTCCGACCTGGTTTGCTCATCCCCCCGAGCATCCCCAGGGTATCGTTCTCGGGTAGCACAATCGCAACAGCTCGGAGCGATGATGATAAGCCTTTCGCGAAACCTGCGACAGAAGCTGCTGCAGATGAAGGCAAATCGCCACAACCAAAAGTCGTCTCCTTCGGCTTGCCGCCAAAATCATTCCTTTCTCCATCTTTGCCGAGAGCTGACGAGCAGCAGCAGTCGCCATCACTACCGGCAGCTCCAGCAACGGCAGCATTGTCGTCTCTCTCATCGCAACAGGGCATGATACGCAGCAAGAGCTTTTCGGCGCTGTCCTCGTCATCGTCTTCGTCAACAACACCGTCGGCGCAAGACGATAGCAACAGAGGAATGCTGTCACTGTCGACATCCCAGGCGAAGTCCAGGCTTCCAATGCACAGGGACGGCGAACAGTTCCGAGACTACTTCCTCAAATTCATCGACCTCGTCATCGTCCGAGAGACGACAGCGGCATCACGGCTCAGTAAAGGTATATTTTGATCCCTTCCAATCCGACATGCGTACGATATGCACAATCTGAATATCTTCCTTTAGATTTCCACGATGCGTTTTTGCACAAACACAATCCAACACTGATTCTTATTTCTTTGTACCATCTGTAGCTTATTATGCTTGCCCCGAGTACTTGTGGAGCGCAGTGCTGCATCGTTTGCCGGGAGCTGCTCGCTCTCAATCGCATAAAACCCACGTAAGCAGATAGATTTCTCGATGTCGCTGCTGTTGTCACCGGCGCAACACAAGCGGAGCGAGAGCTTATCCGTTCCTCTTGATGTCACTTCAGCGGTGGATCTTTCAGGTACACAGTCAGTTCTGCCGGACAAGTAGGCAAAGAAGAAGAACAGTAGCAACAACAACAACATAACAAAGGGATACGAGTGAGTTCAGAGCAGAGTACTATCCTTCTTTCATGACGAGAGCGGCGGTAGATTCTTGGACAATCTGTTGTGGACATCCTCGCCGAACAAGTTGTGAACCATGAGAACCGCACGAATGCCATACATGCAACAGATGCGTGTGCATCATGGAAAGTACACAACAGCACTGACCTATCCCATCGCGCAGCACATCCGTCTGGACTGAATTGGACTGCCTCTCCGCCTGCGAATACTCCACGTATGAAGTCTCCAACGTGGTTTCGACAACGCCATCGTTTGCCAAGGTCTTGACGTAGTCTCTGTAATCATCGATTCCCGCAAAGATGACATTGTCCGCAGCCACGTGCGTCGCCTTGCCAATCAACCTGTTCGCTTCCAACTCTCGAAGGTCGGGCAAGTAGAGCGACTTGTCATGATCGATGAACACGAAGTCTGCTCGAGATGCGCTGCCGTCCTTGCAATCTTTGCCATCGTCTTCCATTGCCCCCCTCAGCAGCTGCGACACCGTCATGGACCCCACTGCAAGGTCCAGCAGCAACACCTGGATCTTATCCTGCAACCCTGCAAGTTCAATCATGGAGCGTGCCACCCGAGCATGCTGTTCCACGGCTTCGACCGAGAATATCTTGTACGCGGGCCCATCGTTCGGCTCTTCCAACGTCGCGGCCATCATGATCGCGGCGTATCCGCAGTACGTTCCCAGCTCCACAACGGTGAATGTTGCCGTTGCGGCAGGCTTCGTGGATTGGCGGTGCTTGCGACTTTGCATCAGGAACCGTTGCAGGATCGTTCCCTTTTCGGCACCAACATGCATCATCCAATGTCGATGAGCGCAGAATTCATCGATGCTATCCAAGACAAACTTGGGCTTGGCCGCTGCCGATGGATGGTTGGCTGCAACCTGCGTCGTGACATGCTGCAACAAGGCCTGTTCGGTGCCTGCATGAAACGCGAGGATGCCGCAATCATCGTCACGCACTGTTGTTGCGGATTTGTTTGCGACAGCGCTGATAGAAGGTTGCTCGGCATCATCGTTGGTTGCGTCCTGAGCGCAATCGTCGGCGCTGTCATTGTCATCGTCGAAGCAGCTGAACGGATCTTCCTCCATAGTTGCTGTGTGAGTGCGTGCGTGTGCGTGGATGTTGGTAGAGTACTAGGAGTTGGATGGGTGTTGTTTCCAGTATGGTGCGATCTCCTTTATTGACGATCATGGTCGCCTGTTTGCGCTCTTGTTGGAGCATGAGTGCTCCAGTATCCGGACCCACGCGATCTACAGACGCAGTGGCATGATCTTTCCTGGTAGGGTGGGTGTGAACGAGTTGTTTCGTGACTGGGTTGGAGATGCGTCACAGACAGGACTTGAGTTTCCAAGCAACCAACACAAGACACACCAAGGGCGCCAGAGCACCATGGACTGCTCGTACGATCTAGAGTACAAATTAGCGCATCCACTTCTACACCTACATCGGCCAGCACCAATACCATTGAGTGGATGGGCGATGTCATATGTACTGATACAATTATCTGCAGTCCACTGTTATGTGCAACATCACGTCGATTGGTCCGCGATACGTGATGTTGGATGCATCAATGCCAATGCCACTGTCGCTGTCCACTGCGCCTCGATGAATTCGCCATCGAGCGTCGCCCGTTGAATTCGAGATAACGAGATCGTCTTCATCGTCTGCTTCTCGGTATCGGCGGCTCCCACTTCGTCCTCCAAGAACTGATGCTTCCCGTGCTTCGGATTCTTCTTGCACCCCGACGCCAGGAACGAATTCAGCCATCCCACGCCACGATTCACGTCGGTGCGATACCGTCCCAAGAAATGAAAGTCCGTGCATTGGATCCCATCCATCTCCTCGTCGACTTCGCGCCGTGCCGCCGCCTCCGCGGACTCTCCCGGTTCGATGATGCCACCGATGATGGCCAAGGATTGCCGACCCTCCAGCGCGTACTTGGTCTGCTGGAACACGAAGAATTGGCGCTCGTCGCCAGGTTGCGTCTCCATCTCGACCAGCACGTTGATGCGATCGTGGTAATCGACCCACAGCCAGTCGTCGATGACCCCGTCGGTGCCTGGAAACTTCACCGAATGTTGCGACACCTTCATCCATTTGGATTCCAGCAAGCATTTGGGCTTCCCGACGCTGCCGCTCTCCGGGCTGTAGTACTGCTCTCCGTTGTATTTGCCAAAGAACAACGCGCAGTCGCCTTCGGAAGTTGCCAGGCGGCTGCCACTGCCGGAGCCTGCAGGAATACTCGTATTGTCCACAGCAGTATGAAATCCCATTTGCGAGAAGATCACAACTCCCGCTAGACACAGCGACAGGATGGCGAAGAAATCCCTCTGGATTTGCAACGTGTCCTTGTGGTTTGATCTGCCATTGAAAGAGGCCGTCGTGGCATCCTGTTGACTGCTACTGCCATTGTTGTTGGCAATGTTGGCGGCGCTTGCTGTGCTTTGCGGCATCCCAAGATTCAACCTGTTCCTCATCGTGCGTACGAGTATGATGCAGATCGCATTCGTTCAACTAAAGGTGGGAGTACGTGGAATGGATGATGCTTCGACTCTCGTTCTTCCGGATCAGCTCTTGCTTGGATGCAGCAATGGTACTCGCAAGTAGGGGGGATGAGTACTCTGCGGGGCACTCCAACTCATGCAACTGCAGAGTGGCGAGAATCAAGGCTGGTCATAGCGGGTGTCGTTCTTGGTCGTGGTGCCTCGTCCACGCGTGTTTTCTTCGCTGGAACGAGATGGCGATGTTGTTCGCCCATGAATGACCCCAACAAACTTCGTGCGTTGGGTTGGGGTGATGTGCTTTCTCATGAAACAAACACAACCAAACACAAAATGTTCGACGAGCATATTGCGGGACTGAAACTGTCTGGACTGAATCTGGTCTTTCTGGCCATTCACTGACTTCCACGTGTCGACAACATCGTTTCGTTCACGACTTATTCCCGAAGTCCGTTTCCTTTGAACAAGCTGTCCGACTTCTCCGCTCTGTTCGTTTCATTCTGTGTTTGTGTTATGTGCAGACGGTATATATGTCGCCCAAAACTGTTCGGGACGTTAATGGGCGTTATTCGTTCGCGCCATTCCGAGGTTTGATGTTTGTTTTCAATCGATCTAGTCGAGAATGCGCCAACGACACTGAAAAAGACAATTGCGATCTTCGACACCAGAGATTCGCTGTCGGCACTTCCTCACTCCACTCTTGTGGTCGTCCACCACCCACCCGTCTGTTCGAAGCATACTCGCACAAGAGAATCATAGGTATCAAGCAGAGAGTCTAATCAATCCTCAGGCGGCTACAATAATCTCGAGTACAACAAGATAGCGACGCCATGCTTTTCCGTAACGCGCTGGTCTCCTCAACAGCCCGGCGCCTGCGGCGATGGATGAAGTTCCAGGGCGATCTGACCCGCAAACGTTGGTTGGAACCAGATCGCGATCCCAACGGACCCATCACACTGTTCGACTTTTCCAACCCCATGGATGCAATGGATGCGGTCCTGGTGGATGAAACCGCGAAGAAGGGCGGGTGGAGGATATCGGATGACTCCGTGATTGGAGGTGCCTCCAAGGCCAACTTGCAGCTCATCGCCACGCTGGAGGATTATCGCAAGTACTTTCGGTTGGAGCAGAACAAGCATCTGGGTGTTTCTGAGGATGGTCACAAAGGCCTGCAGTACGATCTGAAGGAGCTGGAGGAAATTCTTCTGGCTGCGCAATCACGCAAGAACAGTCAACCTCAAACGCAGCAGCAGCAGCAGAAAGACGAAGAGGACGCCAGCGACAATGATGACAGCGACGACAACCGCAAAGACCACGTTTCGGCAGAGGTGGATGAATTCACACCCTTCGTGCGGTGGCACGGGCACATCGATACGACGGTGCCAGAGAACAGCAAGGTCAATCGCTCTGGTTTCTGTGCCATCCGCAGCCCCGATTTTGCCTTCAGAGGGGTGGATCTGGACGGGCGGTATAACGGATTGGAGGTCACATGCCGTTCCGACGGTCGCCATTACGCCTTGCGCTTGCAGGTGGAGACCATGATCCCTGGCGATATCTTCCAGTGCTCGCTGAGCATCCCGCCGACCATCCAGCCGGATGAGAACTTCGACGAATCCCTCCATCCCGGACGATTCGATTCCAGCGTCTTTCTCTTTCGGCACTTCTTCGTCACAGCCGGCGGAAAGATGAGAGCGAGACAGCGCGAGCTTGACACGACCATCCGCATTCAGAACGTCGGCCTCACGCTCATGGATGGCATGTCCGGCGACTTTCAGTTCGATTTGGTCAGAATACGGGCTGTCAACTTCAATGAAACCGGCATTCACGGAGAGCACTGATCGGTCCATCCGTACCATTCTCATGACCGATAGCTGAAATTCGCACAATAATCAACGAGCAATCTACATACACAATCGTGATTGCAGTGGCAGTGGCATCAGCAGCCATTGTAGAGTATGTACGGGTCAGTCGGAGAGTCGAGTACGAAAGTTGGACTGGCGTGTACTATACTTGTGCACACGGCAGGAGCAAGGCAATTGTATGGGTGTCCATTCTCCGTATTGCTAGATTTCTTCTATTTCACATTCGGGAACTGAAACTTCTTGATGGCAACGGTTTGCATAGTGCCAATAGAGCGGAGTGCTCTACTAGTGCGTACAACAGTAGTCTGCAGGCTTATCCGCATTGTAACGCTCACCGTGCTGTGCTGGCCGGCAATTCGATCGGCAACACATCGGGGACGTTCGGCATTCTCATCTGCGCAGATGACCGTCGCCGTGAGAGCTTCTTGTTGGGAAGTGGGGCGCCTTCCGCTTGTGCTGGCAGCGGAGACGAAAAGTGAGAGTAACCTCCAGACGCCTTGTTGTAAAAGCTCTTCGAGGTCTTCTTCTGCTTGGATTTGTGCAGACTCGAGATGATGTCCAGTATGGAGCTTTCGCCTTGGTTGCTTTTCGTTGTACTGTTGGTGTTGGTGTTGGCGCCGGCGTCGGGTGGTGCCACGAACGACGATAGAGGCTTCGCATTTACTGTGACGTCGGCATCGGCATCAGCACTGCTGCTGATTTTGGTCGGCGGAAGCTCGGCCAGGCGCGACAGAAATGCTGCGGCACGTCCGTAGTGAGCATCATCCTTGAGGAAGTATTGCGTCGCCTGCGGTTGTTGAATCTCTGTCTCGAACGCATTCGCATCATTGGAGGAGAAATCGCCGAATCCGTCATCGTCGTCGTCGTTACCATCAGATGATGTGACGGCGGCGGCCACGGAAGTAGCAGATGCTTGCTGAGGCGTTGCCTCGGCAGCTGCTGGCGGCTTCGTAGCATTTGCCGCTGAGTCAAAGTCCCCAAATCCGTCATCATCACCGTCATCCGCCGGGCTCGCAGACACGATCTTCTGTTGTTCTGCCGGTGGTTGTGCTTCAGCAGCGGTTGGGGCGGCATCGAAGTCTCCAAAGTCGCCGAAGTCATGGTCGTCGCCGTCCTCGACGTCGGCCGATGCTTGTCCAGAAGTCGGAGCAGCACCTGCATCGTCGCCTTGTGTGTTCGTGTGCGCGGCGGCACCAGCGTCAGGGTCAGCACTATCGAAATCGCCAAAGTCATCATCAAAAGCGCCAAAGTCGTCGGATAAATCTGCAGGTGCGGAAGGGATGGGAGCTGTCCCATCTGAAGTAGCAGCAGCTGCAGCTGAAGCTTGAGTGTTTTCTGCTGCTTGGGATGCTGGTGCTGAGTCGAAGTCACCAAAGTCACCAAAATCGTCGTCGTCGTCATTCTCGGCGTTCGTGGCATCCATCGCAAGAGCTTCCGTTTTCGGTTCGTCTGCGACCTCAGCTGAGGCTGCTGCTGTACCGAAGTCGCCAAAGTCTGCACCATCATCCTCTTCCTTCGGTTCGTTAACGGAATCTGCTGCCTGTGCAGCGGCTGACCCTGATTGGTCATCCTGTGCCGATTCGAATCCACCAAAGTCACCAAAGTCGTCGCAGTCTGCGGAGACATTGGCCTGATCGGTATCCTTTGGTGCCGCATGACCATTCATCTCGGGCGTGTCGAAATTACCGAAGTCGTCGCCAACGTCATGATCGTTCGCAGTATCTTTCTTTGGTGCTGCTTCCTCGACCGTTTCTTGATGGAACGTCTCTGGGGTATCTGCGCCTGCGTTGGCCGCTTCAAATCCTCCAAAATCTCCAAAGTCGGCTTCTTTATCGCCATCTTCGTTCGGCTTGGGTGTATCCATGGCAGCAACTTCTTTGGATTCGCCGGTCGTCGCTATGGCGCTGTTGTTTGCAGTAAAGTCACCGAAGGTATCATCGTCGGTTGCCATGGAGGGATTAGCATCATCTTGTCCAGCGGCGGTGGATCCGTTGTTGTTCTTCTCGGCATCCTCAAAGTCGCCAAAGTCATCATTTGGAATCAATGTAGCTGTGTTGCCGTCGGCGGACGACGGACTGGGTGTCGCAGTGTTGTTTGATTCGAACGCACCGAATAGATCCTGCTGTTCGGGGCTTTGCTGCTGCTCTGCATCTGGAGAGGTGGACACAGCTGCTTCTCCCACTTTGCTGTCCGGAGCATCTGCAGGAACAGCGGTCGTACCGAAGTCACCAAATGAATCATCGATATCTTCCGTCGGTGGAGCTGCTGTATTTGGAGCGCCATCATTGTTGTTGTCACCGTCAGCTTTTGGAACAGCTTCACTCTCGTTGGGCTGAGGGACATCAGAGGATGGGATGCTATCGAAGGCACCAAATGCATCATTGTCTGATGCTGGTTCTAGCACGTCGATTGTTATTGCTGGTCCTTCTGAGGACGGGACAGGAGCCACGCTATCAAATGCACCAAAGGCATCAAAGTCTTCGCTGCTCCCTGCTGCGACTGGCTGCGTTTCGACGGACGGAGGCGCTGGAGCGATGACGTCAAAGGCACCGAATGCATCCGGGGTTGCTTCCATTTCTTCGCCCTTTGCGTTTTCAGCTTGTGAGGCACCTCCAAAATCGCCAAAGTCCGCGCCCGAATCCTCCGCAGGCTGAGATTCTGTCGTTGTTGGCCCATCGAAGTTGCCAAAGTCATCGTCGTCGGCATTGTCTTTGGATGCGAGAGCTGCGTCAGCATCGTGTGCTTGAACGGCTACAGCACCCGCAAATGCATCGAAAACATCGTTTCCTGTGGTATCTGCACCTGGTGGTTGCGTGGTGCGTTCCTCGGCCTCTGCTGATCCGAAGTCTCCAAACCTCATGTCGTTTCCGTTGTCTGCTGCCGATTCTGGAACCGCCTTGGCCTGCGCGATGTCGCCGCTTGCAAGAGCTGTGCTATTGATATTGGATTCCGCCGATGGTGCGGCTCCAAAGTCACCGAAATCATCTGTTGCCTCGGTCTCTGTGGATTTCATCGTCAGCGTCGGTTCTTGTGAAGGCTGCGCCAACCCGGCGGGATCCTGCGAAATTGCATCGAACGCACCAAATGGATCATCTTCATCAGCTGCTGCTGTAGTTGCCACTGGCTCCGGCAAAATGACTTGCGTGTGCGCAACACCCAGCGCGCCTCCAGCTGCGTCTGAGGTCGATGTCACGACTGGGGTGTCTGAAAAACCAAAGAGATCTGTGCTCGGCTGCTGTGGCGGCGTCATGCCTTGCGCTGGATCCGATCGAGACAGGGAAGCTGCGTTGAACAGATCGACATCGTCCGTGGTTGGGACATTCGGGTTCACGTCCGCTGTGACAGCTGCGTCACCAACGAGTCCGTTCAGTGCAGTCGGTGTCAGATCCATCTCGCCGCCGCTCATGTTTGTGTTTGTATCTGCGTTTGCGGTTGCACCTGCAGCTGTAGTTGTATCTGTGGTTGGAGCAACGCCGCTGAAGTCCCCGAAATCTTCGTCATCGTCGTTTTCGCCTTCGTTGTTGTGGCCGACTGGTTGTATCACGGTTGTGTCTGAAATCGTGGAAATCGGTGTTTCGGTTGGCGCCACGACTCCCGCGGGATCCGAGAAGTCGCCAAATTCTTCGTCTTCACCTCCATCCACGTCGCCGCCGACAGGAAGCGTCGCAGCTGCTACAGGTGTGGCCAGATCCTCGGCGCCATTCATCATGGACTCCAACGTCTCCCCCAGAACTGGTGCCGGAGGTGCCAGAGAATCGAAATGGCTGAACGGGTCGCTTGCGTCTTGCTCAGCTGTCGTCTCATTTTCTGGTGCTTGTGACACGTTCGCGCTGACCTCTGACCGTGGATTTGGTGGTGCTGAAGTGCCAGCGGCTATTCCATCACCTTCAGCATTTGCTTCGTCTGGGGATGATGAGTCTGCGAAGAGATCATTCGATGTTGTTTCCGTCGGTGCATCTGGCATGAGTGTCGGAGCGGGTGCTTGTGGGAGACCAGAAAATGGGTCATCGAAGTCTTGCGACTCAGAAGGCTGCGTTGCGGCGGCGGTGGAAGGTCCCGATTGCATTTCGGGAGCCGCACCATCATCGAATGCGCCAAATGCATCCGCATCTTCGTCGGCGTCGGCACCTGCATTCATATTGGTGGTCATTTCCATAGCGCTCGGAGGCTCTTGCTGCTGCTGCTGCTGTGTGTCCTCAAAGTCGCCAAATTCCTCGTCGTCGTCGTCGCTTGCTCCGCCATTCCGAATGATGGAAGACTGAGCGGTCTCTTGCTCAGGTGTGGGCGTGGTGTCTTGCATGGCGTCTTCAAAGTCTCCAAAGCCGTCGTCGTCGTCTATTGGCGGACTTTGGTCGATGTTCGCGCCGACGCTCATGACTGTCTTTACCGGGGGAGCGATCGCATCGAACGCACTGAAGGCGTCGGTTGCAGCATCGCTGGTTGGCATCGTGCCGTCCGCGACTGCAGCAACTCCAAACGTTTGAGGCTTCTGGTCAATTGGAACGTCGCCGGACGCCTTCGCGTCTGCCGTGGCCGCCTCGAAGTCACCGAAGTCATCGTCATCTTCTTGCCCATTGTTGTTTGCGTCACTCCCATTTCGATTTGTCGGTGCGATTTCCATCGACGTAGTTTGTGCGTTGGTCATCGATAGTATGGATCCACCGTTCAGCTGCGCATCCACCGGCGCCATGGGCTGATCTGCAGCAGATCCGAACATCATGCTGCTGATTGCATCGGCTGGATTGGCGACTGCGTTCGATAAAGCTGGACCGACCGAGGCAGGTTTAAATGCAGTCGGTGACGGCAATTCAAATGTCGATGACTGTGCCGCAGGAACCGCAGCTTGATCGTTCGACCCGAACGTGTCTGTTGCATTTGCTGGGGTTACGTCTTCAAAATCGCCGAAGGCGTCGTCATCGGGCGCTGCTTCTTGTGCTGTTTCCTGGCCAGAATTCATTTCCATGGATGGTGGGGCAGAATCGAAGTCGCCGAAGTCGCCATCCTCATCATTGGCGTTCATTCCATTTGCCGTATGATCGGCGATAGGATTTCCTGATGCAAGCAGTTCATCTGCTGTTGTCATCATGAGGGAGGATGGTTCCATGATCGTTGCCATGTCGATGGCGGGTGGAGCGGGCACTTGCATTGCGCTCGACAAGCCCATGGTTGCTGGCAATGGTGTCGCGGAGCTGTCGGGGCCAATTCCAGCGAAGGGGTCATCTTCCTCCTCCTCCTCCGCCTCTTCGCCGCCGCCGTTCTCATTGGTGGCTTGAGGGATGTTGGCAACCATCGTGGTTGGCCCAGGTTGTTGTGTCAAGTCGCCCGATGGCATGGCCTCATCGAAGTCGCCGAAGTCATCGTCGTCGTCGTCATCATTACCAGTTCCTTGCGGTTGGGTGTTGTCCACTTTCATTGGTTGCATTGTGGAGGAGTTTATGTTTGCTGTCGTCATTGCAGCAGGTTCTGCCGCGCCAGACAGAGCGGGCTCAGCCAACGCCGATACATCATTGTTTGGGACAGGAAGTCCTGCAAATGGATCATCAAATTCTGCGCTACCCGATGTTGACCTTGATAGGGCGTTGGTTGCATCTGGCGTTGTAGCATTTGCATCCTCAAAGGCACCGAAATCGTCGGTGCTCTCGCCATCATTTGCAGCGTCTTCAAAAGCCCCAAATCCATCCGAATCGCCTTCTTCGTCTTTGCTGGCGGCCTCGCTTCGTGATGCAGTGCCGGGGGCATCTTCGAAGGCACCAAATGCATCATCGTCGGCACCCTGCGCAGTTGCGTCAAGGCTTGGAATGGCCACAATTGTGGGACCGGTGAGAGTAGAGAGTGCAGATGGTGGCTGAAGATCGTCGAAAGCGCCAAACGCATCCTCATCAGTGTCGCCAGTTGGTTGCGATTCGGCGGAGGGACCGTTGAGTGTTTGCGTGGCGTCTTCGAAGTCGCCGAATTCATCGGTATCATCTGCGTCCATGGCATCGGTTGGCTCGGGAGCAAACATGGATGATATGGCTTCACTGGGTGTCGATGTGTGAGTCGATTGCACCGCGTCTTCGAAGGTGCCAAAATCCTCATCGTCTTCGTCGTTGCTGCTCGTGCTCTTCTTGGTTGAGTCTGCGAATGGAGTTGGTTGTGGTGAAAATGGCATCTGTGCACCAGATGTGGCAATGTCCATGGACCCTATGGATGGATTATTGCTCATCTGCATTGCCATCTGAACAGCCGCCATCATCATGTTGCGCGTTTCTTCAGACATGTTCTCGGTATCCATTGGCTGCTGCATCATCGTCGCATCGCCACCCATGTTCATGTTTGTGCCGACAGCAGCGTCCATGGGAACTTCAGCTGCGCTCTCCGCCACTTCATTGGCGTTGCTGTTGGCAGGTTCGTCTTCAGATGGCGTGTCCACTGCCTGCGTTGTCGTTTCGGGCATCGCGGGCTCCAAGCTTGCGAAGGCATCAGACACAGACATGGTATTCAACGACGTTGGCATTGGCAAGGCGGACGCGGCGTCAATTGGTAACTCCACCATGGTCGGTCCGATCTCTGCTGCCGATGTCGTTTGTGGTGCCGAATCGAAGCTGCCGAAATCATCATCTTCGACGACTGCCGGAGTGCCGGTGGCTGCAGCTGGTGTGGCTTCCTGTGTATGTGCGGAGTCAAAGTCCCCGAAATCATTTTCCACTGCAGCGGGAAGCTGGCTGGCGATTGGAATGCTTGGAGTTTGCGCTTGCGTTTGCGGTGCCGAGTCGAAGCTTCCGAAACCGTCGTCCTGATTGCTGCTGACATTGGCAGCAGTCAGTGTTGAGAGTGCCGGTGCGTTGTTCATCATCGGTGAGGCCATCTGTTGCATGGCCATAGTCATATTCATGGCCATGTTTGCATCGGGGGAGAATGGAGTTGACGTCGTTTGTTGCTGTTGTTGTCGTTGCTGCTGCTGCACCTGTTGCATTGCATTCATCATCATAATCATCATGTTCGGATCGAATTGATTGGGGTCAGCCGCGTTATTCACCATTCCATTCATGCTGTTGCTTGCGATCATGCCGTTCATGTCCATACCCATGTTGGAATTCATGTTGCTGGTGGCGCCCATGCCAATTGATGAAGTTTTGTTGTCGCGAAGAGGCGTTGCCGCCATTGCGATTTGTGAAGCAAAGTTGCTCATTGGGGTCAACGCGGGTGCGTTGTTCGATTTGGACTGCGGCGTCGCGAAGGAGCTGCTACTGCCGTTGGCAATGATATTTGCATTCATGTTCGCGTTTGTGGAGTTCCCCATGCCGTAACCATTCGCCATTCCATTGACATGGCCATTGACACCAGCACCAAAGGTGGAGCTGGAACCCAAGTCACTGCCTCCAGTTCCTTCCTCCTCTGGTGCCTCCCAATTATTCTTGAGGACGTCTCGGTGCTTTTGCAGTTGCTTGGAGAAGCCGCCGGATTGCAAGACCTGCTTGCGACGTTGCTTCATTTGTTCCGCAAAAAAGCCCGTTCCGCTCCCCTCCTCTTCTTCATCGTCGTCGTCGTCGTCGTCCTCTTCGTCTTCGACCTTCATTCCTGCGGTCGTGTTGGCCAGATTGCCTGGAGCAAAGAGGTCGGATATGGTGTCGGCACGTGAAGTGATGCCATTCGCGTTTTGACTTGCAAGGCCGGTCGAGGGTGTTGGATTTGCAGCAGCAGAGAACGATCCAAACTCCTCCTCATCATTGGCGGTCGCCACATTAGCGAAGAGATCTTCCATGGTTCGTCAGGCAATCGCAACCAAGCGGAGTATTCGAGTTTATGAGGAAAGACCTTGGCAGGTGCAAGGCTCAGATGGCTGGTCGCAATTCGACGTTGATTTTCTGTGCCAAGGCGGATGGAGCCGCCAACAAGGCCAGATGAGTAAAACTGAGCTGAGCTGATGGGGGCGCGACGCCTTGATTGATGCTCACTGGTGCTGCTGCCCGCTCGTGAAGATCGAATGGCTGCGGAGGATGAGATGGACGCCGCAGATGCGGTTCCAACGGACGCTCGTCTGTGAAGCTGCTCGGAAAGTCAGCCAGCGAGCCCAACGCAGAGGCGGGAGTCGATGGTGAACGTTGCCGTTGAAGTTGCCGTGGCGGTGATAGCAATACTCCGTGCTGTCGACGAATGACCCTGCAAGTAGAGAGAGGGCTCGTATTGACAGCAAGTATTCCGTGCCGACGCCAAGATGGGTGGCAATGACCGGTGTTTCGTCGTGCCAATGACACCCAGGCCAAGTCGACAGCCGCCGTCAAGGGATGTCCAGAACAAGCTGCTTCGAGTGCGATGTCCCTATCGCCCTTCTTCCTTTCCAACAATGCGCCTTGCTCAACTCTCAGATGAGTGTCGAGTATGTATTTATGTATTTGCGTGTGCGTGCGTTTGTTGCAACCAGTTGGTTGGTTGGTCGATTGATTTTTTGAATGCCCTCAGTCTTCTCTCTCTCTGTGACGACGCGACTTGTCCCTCCTGTGCAGTCGATGTGAGGTCCACCTCGTGATTGTGTGGCTTCCGCTCTGCGTGTGCCAGTGTTGCGCGCAGCCGTTGTTCGCCGTGTCATTTTCAACTTGTTGTTGCGTCATTTGTGTTTCGTCTTCTCGATGTAAGCAGAAAATGATCAATTTCCTTTCTTTTTGAAGTATCAGCTGATTTATGACACTTTATTCGACCTTTCGGATATTGTTGATGTGTTAAAATCGACTCGCTAGACCAATTTCGTGGGTGATTGAATTCCGTAAATCGTATGAGTCCACTGCGAACTCCCAGGAATGTCCAAGAATACGTGTCTGAACCAATCAAACCCTCTCACACAATTGAATTGAATCCCGGAAGAGAAAACTGACACAATTCGTGTCACAAAAACGCAAGAAGTTCCAACCACTTCTCATCTCATCTCTTCACCTGTGTTGTGCCAAGATAGACCTCAAGGGCACGACAACAGAATGGCAAGTGCAGACCTCCCCAACAGGCATGCGTACGGCAGAAGAGAAGAGAGGCGAGAGACGAGGGCAATGCATGAGGGGTATCCGGAGGAGGTTCCCAAACATGACATGCTCTCCAATTCCTTTGTATCTGCCCACAAGCCAAGTCCAAACACAAGCCAAGCCTGCGACAAGTACCAGTCCAGTCATTCGGTGCAGAACAAATAGAACAGCAGACCATCCCATACGTGCGCCACACTCTACTTCGTGGCCACGTGTTTGGAAGCGTTCTGGAGTGAGACCGCCCATTCGCTTGCTCTTGCCATCATCGCAGCAACCGACTTCGACGTTGACAAAGGAGATATTCGCGAGTTCAAAGGTCGCTGTGTCTCATTACATTCCTTGTCGATGGATCTTCGTGCTGGTGCTATCATACTATCGCAGTGCAGTCAATTCCTGATCCATTCGCATGGAACGACACCAAGTGAGATAGGCAAGACACACAAAGAGAGAGAGAGGGAGAGAGAGAGATCTGCAAAAAAGGCGCTGCTCAGATCGCGACGTGCGCAACCAGAAGACCCGCAGATGGTTCCCAATCCCGACAGAAGTCGGTGGCACCAAGCCAACCACAGCCATCGTGGACATCACGGCTATCGCCGCTCTCGGAGTGATCGCTTCACCTGGCCAAGTGCAATCGGGAGCAAATACGACGATGAACATATCGATGCGCAGATCTCCGCACCACCAAAGCCAGTACAAACACTATCCTTGAAGCAAGAGAAAGGCTGGATGCCCCATGCCTGCAAGCTGAACGTACTTGGACATTCCCCCCAAGTCAACACGAGCGCATCGTTCGCGTCGCGCTCGTCATCGACATCTGCATTCACATCCAAGACTTGCTGGGAGGCGCTCGAAGATGTGGCATCGTCAAAGTGCGCGCAAGGGAGCGAGCCAGCATCTCCCTCTCCGTCGATATCGTCATCATTTTCATTGTTGTCAGCAACGGCAACCAGTCCGTCGATTTCGTTCTCACCGTGCACCTCTGCCACAAACGACGATGGAATACCACAGGTTGAGCAGGGACATCTCACACATTCCATGCGTCGCGATCCAACGCCCACTACAACGGCACCAGACAACATGGTAGCTCCCGTACAGGTCACCGCATGGGCGGGCATTGCGAAGGCGTTGCGGTCCAGTATTGGAGAAAGACAGGTTCGGTCCGATAAAACGGACGACAACTGCTGCACGCCGGCAGATGTTTCGAACGACCCAGCACAACCTGATACTGCGGCCTCGCCAAGCCATGTGGACAAATCAGACTGTGACCACGTCGGCTGCAACAACGCCAATACAAGCGGCAGCATCGACAGGGTTCCTTCCGCGGCGCCATCGCAAACGTACCAACGCGATGAATACGTATTTGCGACACCGCCGGTCGAAGACACGAACGACGAAGAAGAGAAGCAAAGGCGCCGCCTTGCATTGGCGAAGGAGCAGCAAGAGATGATCTTGAAGCAAGTCATGAAATCGCGCCAGCTCTGTCAACCACCCGCCAAGTCAAACTCCCGTCCTTGCCGTGCCCGCCAGCGCAATAACCAGAAGGTTGGTGATCAGAAGTACCAAATCCTACAGTCCCACAATCCCTGCCAAACCTCGAGACAGAAAAACGAGGGTGGCCGGGCGAAGCAGAATTCTGCAACATCGTCAATGGCTCTCACATTCGCATCGAAACCTTCGCAGAAGCATACGCTGGTGGCTCCGTCAACGCAACCACCACCAACGCCGCCATCCCCCGGACATAACGAAAGACAGCAAGGAAGAGCAAGTCCGAAACATCGAGGAAAGAAGCAAGGTACGCAATACCGATCGCCCATGCGTCGTGCCGTGTTGTTTGCGATCGAGTGGCGTGATGAGCGTGAGCATCAGCTTGATGTACATGCGCAGGCGCTTGCACATGAAAATCGCAAGTGACAGTTGCAGTAGTCTCCTTCTCAATCATCGTATTGCGCATTTGCATGCTGCGGAAATGCTTTCACTGACAAGTTCAAAAATGGATTTGGCCAACCTGCCGTTCGATTCAAGCGCTACTGTGCACTCTCCCATTGCTCCAGCAACACACATTCGCAAGCAAGATGGACAACAAGCAAAGTGTGGACAATCAAATCAGTCAGTCAATAATGTGCGCGTATCCCGAAGAAGGTCCAAGCAGAGGAGCGAAGATCAACACAAGCCAGTCCAAAGCTCCACACTGCTCAAAGCAAACAGTGAGGATGCGCCAAGACGGCATCGCAAACCGCGAAAGCCACAATCGAAGGTGCCTGGTGCTGCGTGCAACTCAGACGAGCCGAATGACAAAGCGGGATCCAAAGCCTCCAAGCCGCGTGCCCCTGCTCGTAAACTCACCAAACCAAAGAGGCCATACAAACCTGCAGGCAAAGGGAAGGGAGGCCACCGCAATTCCGAATGATCTCCTGGCAACCCCGGAGCTGCGTGTCAGCCATTGTGGACAGAACTCGAGTTGCATGAAGCGATGCAATCGTGCTGCAGCACGGTTGCAGACGAACGTCATCATGTATAATATAGCGGTAGTATTATAGCACAGAGTAGTTGTATGTGTATGTTTGTATGGCAGGGGTGTGTCTGTATCAACTTGATTGCTTCCTGACAACTAGTATTACTCCTTGCAAGCTACTCGTAACATCATTTGCAGACGGGCTACCAAACCTCTGTTCTTCGCAGGTCTGCGAATGCCTCGACAAGCTTCCTCCTTTTCGTTTCTTCCTTCTGGGTCTGCAAGTACGTAGGCGGTACGAAAGTAACTCCAGCGCGTAAACCACCAAGCGATCCGCGAACAAAGGCCGAAAGACCAGCAAACAGGAACCGTATTCCACAAAAGATGGTGTCCAAGCTCCTGCTTCCTGTAAGCTGATCGGTTGCTCCATGATCTCCAATCAACTCCAGAATGAAGTCTGCGAAGATCTCGCTCGCCATCCCATCATCTATTCAGTGCATCATCGATGACACAAAGAGAACGTCGGATGTCGTACCTTCGCGCTACAGGATGTGTTTCTTCTTTCCTGTTTTCATCCTCCGTTTGGCCCTCTTCATGTCGGTTGCTCCAGATCCACGGAATTTCGCTCCGCCGTCACTTACGAATGGTCTTGCGCGCTTCGACTGCTCTCCGTGCAGCGCAATAGAACAGAGTATAGTATCGTAAGGCGTAGCACTGCGGCACTGCAGCTTCGCAGTATGGCAGAAGCATCAGTCTATCATTCACCACCACCACCATCTCTCTCCCAATCCCAATACCCTCCTAACGGTATCGGAAAGTAATACGACCGCGCGTCAAATCATAGGGACTCAGCTCGATGAGGACGCGGTCTCCCACCAGGATTTTGACGTAATTCTTGCGGATCTTTCCGCTGATCGTCGCCAGAATGGGTGGCTGAGTCTCCGGCGCACCTTCCATCTGGCAACGGAACATTGCGTTGGGAAGACTGTCGATGACGACTGCATCGATCTCAATGACATCGTCCTTGGGCTTGCGCACACGGTTGGCATTGGTGGCAGCACCCTTGCGAGCATTGCCCTGGGCGCGGGCGGCCTTCTTGCCGAAGAGGGCTGTGGTGGATGGAGCCGCCGCCGTTGCTGCTGATACTCCGGCTGCTGTTCTTGTGGATGGCATCACGGTGAATGCGCTGGACAAGCTGACGAGCAGCGCGCACATGAGCGAGATGAGGGTCAGTCGGTTCATTTTTAGCTGTCTTTATTGAGGGTACTGTACGTGATACTACTCTACTGCAATGCTATTGCCTTGCCTTGATGTATTTGATGTGTTTGATGCACTTGATGTGTTTGATGGGATTGGTGGGATCGATGGGCTTGATGTGGAGGGTGTCTTTGGACTCGTATAATGGTTGTATTCTGTAAGGGCGCTGTTGGTGCAGAGTATGAGCAGAGGTGTTGTTGAAGACAGAGATCGAGGGAATGGGACGGAGGTGGTTTGTGTGGGTGTCAGAAGAGAAAGGGACAATCCATCAACTCTTTGGCCGACGATTTTGTCCCATTTCGTCATTTCGCACGTTGTGGGTGGTCCACATTGGATGCGTGTTTGCGTGTGGTGTTCTGTCGCGTTGTTGTTGTTCCCTTTCGTTGATGTGGTGTGTTGTTGCTTGGCGAAGACTGACGACAGTTCGGGCGATGCAAGACGTAACGTGACTCATAAAATCGGGACTTGAAGAATCCGCATCAACGCGACTCCGTCCCATTTTTCTGCTCAATTTCGCGTGTCTCCGTTCCTCTCTCTCTTGGACGTCGCTCGTACGTGCTCATTGCTTGCGGCGTGTCGGGCAACGATGATGACAACGAGTGCAAGACACAGTTCGAAGAAGAAGAGGAGGAAGCTGAGTGGCGATGAATGCTGCAGCTGCTAGTTCCATCGCTGCCACAGTTGATGGGTCGACGAGTGGCCTGATCTATGTGATCTCGTCAGTGGCGTGTGTGATGTCTTCAGTCCTTGCCGCGCACAGATGATGCATCATCGGCGGAGAATGACATCTGATCGGCACCACACACACACACACACTCTCTCTCTCTCTCTCTGTGTGTGTCTGGAGACGTCTCTTCTGCGAGAGCATATTGGGAGTACACAGAAGCAACAGCGCGATTACCAAATCAAGCTGATATTTGGTTAAATGGTGTGTGGTTTACTATGTATGATTTTACTTGTACATATAGAGCATGGTAGTTTGGAGCAACTCGCAGAGCATCGTGGTGTGAACTCTTGACAATGACACTGGTGATGACGATGATCCGGTGGGATCATTCGCATTCATCATGCCACCTGTGTGCTTTGACAAGAGTTCACACCACGATGCGTTGCCCCAAATGGTGTTTCTCTTGTTGCTCGTTGTATGGCAGATTGCCATGCCATAGCATATTGCTTTGGTTCAATGTTGTTGTGCTTTGCATTCGTTGATTGTTGATTGTTGTCGTCGCTGTCTGGTTGTTTGGTTTGGAAGTAAAGGGGATACATCAATGTTGTGGGCCATGAAGCCGCGACAGCACAGATGGAATGATCCCCGTCAACGATCGAGGATCGACCATTGTGCGTTCGCGTCTGTTGCCATTGCCACGCAACCAGGCAGACCTCTTGGGAATTCTGTATGGTCCTCGTGCGCATATGTGAGGATCTATGCGCATGCCGATGCATTTGGCGCCGTGCAGTCCGTGCTTGCGTCCGTGATGGTGTATGTCTCCAAAAAGTTCATGGAGCACATGTCTTGGGCGACGCACATTGCACATGGAGTCGCAGCGACACAGATGCCATCAGCCACGACGAGATCGTTGCGAGCGTTGTCACTGTTGGCAAGACCATCACAGCTGCCCATTCCCATGCACGAGCCAGTTCCCACCAGCAGGTCCCCAACCGTCTTCCCGTCTCCTCTGTGTGCGTTTCTGCATGCCATGTTTCCCTGGCAAGCGTTAACTCCAATGATAATATCAGCCTGCTGCGGGCTCACCACGGCGGTTGGTTGATTGGATCGTGCTCCAAGCATCAGGCATCCGTCGATACCATTGCAGCCGCTGTTTTGGATACGGAAGGTACCATAGATATTCACTCCCGCGCCCATGCAACTGTTGACGTTGGTGCATGCGGCTGGTCCGATAACCTTGGGTCCAAGAGAGGCGAGCATGTTGGGCTGGTCTGGCGTGAAGGAACCCAAGTTTTCGCATGAGTTGGCCTCAAGGCAGCTGCCGAGGATGATGGCATTTGGGGCGAGGTTGGCGCAGGAGGATCCACCGGCGCATGAACCTGGTGACATGGTGATGACCTCTCCTGCCTGGGTGGTGCAGTCCGTGCCTGGGGTGGCGCAACATGCCTCGCCGGTGCATGCCGTGGTAAAATCGTTTGCTGTGAAGAGCTCACCACCGGACGAGACGGCCGTGAAAAGAGCGGCGGTAATCTCTGGGTCGTTCTTGATCGCGTCGAAGCGCAACTGTGGGATGTCTACTGTGGCGATTGGCGCGAGCGTCGAGTCGCACCCAAAGATGCTCTGGAGCATGTTGGCTTGTGGTGCGGTGAGAGAATTGATGTTGTTGATAAAGTCCGTGCATGTGCCGACATCGTCGTCGCAGAGAACTTCCACCGGTGTTGGGGCAGTGGTGAACGTTCCCATGTTTCCTGGAGGATTGAGACATCCCACTTGCAGTCTGGACTTGTTGATAGTCGGTGCGTCGGTAGGATTGACAGTTGGACCCTGGGATGGAAGCTTGGATGGGAAGTTGGATGGGCTGATAGAAGGCAGGACGCTTGGAATATCGGATGGCGACGCGCTCGGAGTGGTTGTTGGACCAAGGGATGGCATTTCAGATGGAAGAACGGATGGGACCCCACTCGCAAGCGGAGTCGGGGCGAACGTTGGGCAATCGGTTGGTTGGGTGTTCTTGTTCGCGCAGAAGGAGTTCACGATGATACTTGTTGGGTTGTCCCCCGAATCTTTGGGGCAGGCGAGGGTTGAATCGCTGATCACATAGACTTCGTCTCCGGCACAGTTTCCGATTTGCGCGCACTGTGTGCAGCTGGTGGCAATGAGACACGTGAGTGGTGGAATGACAACGTCCGTGTTCATGGTGTTACTGAATCCCAACTCGAAGCAGGAGCCGCCGGCGGTGCACGATCCGTCTCCGATGATCAGGCTTCCCATTTGTTTTCCTCCGGTCCCTGGTGGCATGACCACTGATGCATGGGCAAATTGGCAGGCGCTGGCTCCAGTACAAGAATTGGCGCCAATGTCCACGTTGTTTTGGACTCTGATGAAAGTGGTCTGGGGAATGCGCGAGGCGGCGTCAGCGCATGCGTTGGGTCCAAGGCAGGCACCATTCTGGACCGTCAAGTCTCCGTAGGTGAACGAAGCGAGATTCGTGCAGGAATCTTCACTGGTGCAAGACACTTGTCCGATGAATGTGACTCCTGCGATCACTGGGACTGCGTCATTCTGGTTGGCGTTGAGGCAGGCGTCATCGCCCGTGCAGGAGGAGTCGAGAATGAGAGGATTGGGTCCCATGTTGGCGCACGGAGTGGTTCCAGTGCAGGCACTCAGAGCAATCGTCATGTACTGAGGAGTGGTGGACGAAGTGGTGCAGTCGGCGGCAGCCGCACAGCACGAGCCAGCGCATGCAGCCATGATATCTGCTCCCTCCAAGGCCGTGACGAGCTCTGTCCCGGCGTCGGCCAAAAGTGTGAGCTCTTCCGCAAGCATGGGATTGCTCGCGTATCTGTTGAACAGTACGCGGGCAGCTCCCTCGGACAAGTCACCGGCGCATCCGAAGAAGGTCTGGAGGTCGGTGTCCCTGCGGACAGCAGCGACAGTCTCTCGGCACGAGGCCTTCTCGGCGTTGCAGAAGACGGTTCTGAAGTCGGTATTTGCTGGTGTTCCAGAATCTGGGAGGCAGGTAACGAGGATGGTAGAGTCGAATTGGGTTGGCGCGGCGGTTGGGTTGCTAGTGGGCAGTGCGGTTGGATTTGAGGTTGGCAGCGCGGTTGGATTGCTGGTTGGTGCGGACGTCGGCGCGGTAACCGGGGCAGCGGTTGGTGCGGATGTTGGTGCGGCCGTCGGCGCGGAAGTTGGTGCGGATGTCGGTGCAGAGGTCGGTGCCGAAGTCGGAGCAGAGGTCGGTGCGGAAGTTGGTGCAGAGGTCGGTGCCGAGGTGGGTGCAGAGGTCGGTGCGGAAGTTGGTGCGGAAGTCGGTGCCGAGGTGGGTGCGGAGGTTGGTGCAGAAGTCGGCGCGGAAGTCGGTGCTGAGGTGGGTGCAGCGGTCGGCGCAGTGGGGGCACTGGTCGGGGCAGCGGTTGGTGCTGTTGGGGCACTGGTTGGGGCTGATGTTGGTGCGGAAGTTGGAGCGGATGTCGGGGCCGATGTCGGGGCTGAGGTTGGTGCGGATGTTGGTGCGGAAGTTGGAGCGGATGTCGGGGCTGAGGTTGGGGCTGAGGTTGGCGCGGAAGTTGGGGAGCGGGTCGGGGCAGACGTGGGGAAGGAGGTAGGTCTTGCGGTAGGGGCGGAAGTAGGGGCCGCAGTAGGGGCGGTTGGCACGGAAGTCGGGGTGCTGGTCGGAATGCTGGTCACGTCCATCTTGCCGCTCTTCGCCATCTTGCTTTCACTCATGCTTGACTCCTTGGTATCCTTCGTGGGAGGGTCCATCACATTGTCATCCATGCTTGATTCCTTTGCCTCCTTCATGGTAGCGCCGGGAGCTGCGGTGGCACCGCTCGAGCTAGACTGTTTCATCTGCTTGAGCTTTCGGGTGGCCTGGACGACGACTTTGGCCTTGCCGGTTCCTTTGGTCATTTCCTTGTTTCCGCGAAGGACGGCGTCGGTCGTCGCCAGGTTGGCGAAGAGGAGCGCTCCGATGATGGCTGCCTTGAATCTGAACATGTTTGCTTTCTGCGTCTGCGATGCTTGATAAGCTATGAAGTTTGGTTGGCTGCGTGGTGTGCGTTGTGCGATTGCGGCTGCTTTGTGTTGTGGAGACGAGGAGCGTAGGATTGCGAACAAGCGTGAGCGAATGAACAGAGATTAGAGTTGTCATCGAGATGACAGACCAGCGAGCTGGAAAATGATGTGCCGTGCTGCGACAAGGTTAGCACAAGCCAAGGGGAGCGATCCGTCGGTTTCCATGCATCCAGCATTAAGTCTCGGAGCGGAAGGAAGGAATGGGCAGCACAGCACAGCACACGCGCAGCATGGTGGCGATGGTATCGTCATCTTGAAGCTGCCGTCGACACACCTTTGGAGATTGGATCACGTCGGAACAACTGCGAAATTGTTCGTTCTTGCTTTCCTTTCTTTGGATTTGTTTGCGGTGTAGTCTGTGAACCTGTTGATTTTGTGAGAACCTAGAAGTGAAGAGGGCGGGAGGGCTTCCAACATCGGATGGGACTATGCTTCTTGCATGCGTCCTTCCAACCACAGCCCTCCCCTTGTTGACTGGTGGCACATTGCCATGCGTCGGAGCATAGTATGATGCCCAAGTCTTGTTCGTTGGTGCGACTGCGACATGGCTGTCGTGTGTGCGCACGATATCTCTGTGATTTGCAATTCATCTGCAGGGACTCGCTGCCATAGCAAGTCTTGCTCCGAGTCGTCCATGGGACACATGGAAGTAGGGCGTTGGCCGAATCTGTCCACCTCTTGGGTTTGGCATCTTCGTTTGCTGTGTTGATGCGACGCCTCATCGCATCGTGTCGTGGCGCTTCATTTTTCGTCGGGTGTTCGACGAACGCGATGGACAGAGAAATCGAAAAAACGCGTTGGGCCGTTTGGTTGTGTGACAACATTTTGTGACCGTTGTGCTCTCAATTTTGTGTTGGAGACAAGAATACCGAAGGCGGACAGACGAGTTTTTCGCGCCATTTTGATGTTGTTTGCCAGCAAGGCTACCATTGAAGCTAGAGATAAAATCGTGGATGCAATCTTCGTGATGGCATGGAGGCATGATGGGGATGGTGGATTCTCCAGTTGACATCAAGCATGTATAGGTCATAAGAGGTTAATTTTATTTCCTCCAGGAGCACGCAGCTGAGATATGTGATTTCCTGTTGTGCTGATCGCCGGAAGTGTTGAGACAACAGTCCCTTATGTTTCCGGGATGTTTGAGGAATGAGCTGTTCTGCGGATATGATTTCTTTGTCGGAATGGCTGCCCCTCTCAGTGGATATCAATGTTGTTCCACCCTTGGAGAATGAAAGAGATCCGAAGGGCCTTCCCTCTCTCTATCTCGTTTGATTTGCCACCAAGGCGCTGAGTTGGGGCTGACCCAAAGCAAGGCAATTCTTAACCACCTATTTTGTTTCTGTTAAACACATCGGTTCTCTCCATGACGAATCGTCGAATCTCGAACAAACTCCGTGCTCTTGCAACGCCTGTTCCGCTCCGCTCCACTGTCGCATGCTGTGTGATGCCGCAATCTTGCAGTGCCAGGCACTACAGTCTGGATCGCATGACGATTGCATTTGACGATTGTTGCGCTGGTGCGCTGCCACCGGGCAGCCCCTGCACCACCGAGATGGCACCGGCGTACTTGATGATAGTCCGTGCGATCCATATGGATATCGGGTCCTCGGTCTGCCCATCGCTGTGCCCTTCCATCCCAAGAAGGTAATCGACCACGAGAATGACGGACGGGTTGCATTGATAGGCGCGATAGCGACGGCTGCCAAGAGAGGATGCCGACAAGATGAGCATCGGCATGGAGATTTCTTGTGCAATCTCCTGCAAATCAGGACCGATAGCTACGATTCCCACCGGATGCTTCCATTGCTCCCGTTCTTGCTGATGATTGGCATTCGCATATGCGTTCGAAAGGTATTCCATTGTATGGTTGCATCCAGAGAAGCAGGTCCAGAGCACGAAGCATCGTGTAGGGCATCGTTCTTGGATTGCTTGGCTGTTTTCTCGCAGCGCAAGGAGACAACGGCGCAATGTGAGAATGCTATTTGAATCGCGGAGTGTTCGAACAGAGGAAACACAAGGCGCGCACTCGATGCAACAACATGAGTTGATGAATCTGCGCGCGTGTGAATGATGCTTGCGCGCAACTTTCACCACAGCCAAAGGATGAATGACCGTGTCAACCCTTCCCTGCACACTCCGGAAACCAGGACTCACCGCGTTTCCTGCCATGGGCTGCCATCGTTGACTTGGATGGCGATCATGCCAACGCCCTCATTGCAGCACATTGATGAGACGCAGTCCTCCGTGCGGGCGCACTCCTTCTCGCAGCCTTCCTTCCGCACGAACACGACGGTCGGAACGCCGCCCCGATGCGATGCCGTGGGCGCGCTCTGCCTCGATTTTTCCATGATGGCACGTGAGAAGCGCGCATCGATGTTGCGCTGCAGCACCGCGGACATCAGCGAGCAGATGCGTTCATTTGACGACGTTCGTTGGGCGTAAACGTTCCGCATGGATATGCACTGTCATCCGATGCCTTCCTTCTTGGGCGATTGCACTCTGCGGCAAGCCGTTGTGTTGATCTTTGTTCTGTGTTCCTTGTTCCCTTGTTGCGATGCTGCCTTTCGTTCTGTGTCGAAACAGATCTTCGTGAACAATGCAGACAGATGAGAGAGAAACCAAACACGCTCCACACCTCCTCCATTTCCGCGACGAAAACAACAAGTGATCCTTCGCTATCGTCTCACAATCATCCAATCCACGGATCATGCCAGATTCACTAGTTTGGAGATTCTCGTACCAGTATATAGTACTAGTATTATATGATGAACTACTACAGTCATATTCTATCCTTCGATGGACCTCAATTCGTACCGCTCCTGCTTTGGCGCGTCAATCGTGCACTCTCTCTCTCTCTCTCTCTCTCTCTCTCTCGAGACTCAACCGTAGATACATTGACGCAGCCATCGAAGAAAGAAGAAGACGAGGATCCATCGGTAGTCGGCGAGGAAGCGCAGATTGATGCGCCAAACTCCAGCATACAAGAGCCACTGGCCGATGGTCTTTAGTGCAATCGCAATTGCGGCCGCCGCATCGCCCTTGTCCTTATCTGCGCGCTCATCGCCGCGGCCGCCCACGACCTCCTCGTGCAAACCCAAACGCTCGTTGATCGCGTCCGACGCGCGGATCACCCACGGCACGAGGAAGGCCAGCTCGTGGCTTTGCGGTGGGGCGTAGTACCAATCTCCCTCATCCATATCCAAGGGAGATATCTTGGCAGTGCCGCCCAACAGCTTCAGGCGATCATCGGCAGAAAGAACGCCACCGTTCGATCGGTGGACGTTGCCATCACCTGCCCCAGTCGCGCTTCTTGAGATGCTGCCAGAAGTGCCCGCGCCGTCGCTTGCGAGCACTTCGTACCCTGGCGGGAACGCAACGATGATCTTGGCGCGTGCGACGATGACCGCCAGACTCCTCTCTTCGTACGACATGGCGCCCGTGCTGAAGAAGGTCTGCAGCCGTGCCTCGATGCGGTCGATGATGCCAAGATCCCGGACCTTCTTTCTGTGCTGCAAATGTGCTTCCTCCAGCAAATTGTGCATGCTCGTCTGCAATGACGTCAACGACAGATCCCAACCCTCCAACGGGCAGTGGCATCCCAAGTTGTCTTCGTGCTTCTTCACCAACGACGAGAATCGCGCATTCGATTGGCGCGATGCGAGCAGTCCGTTCAAGACCGTCACGACCTCTGGGGTGAAGACACGGAACACACGTCTCACAACATTCATAGATCGCCGGAACTCTCGCGGAGAGAAATCAAGTTCGCGGGCTCTGCGCAAAAACAAAGCGAGCGGTTCGACGTAGAGATGGAGGTTGGCAGCAATGTACGGTTCCCAGGCCGCAGTGAATCGGCTGGCTGCGTTGGCCTTGGGGTAGATGAGGGTCGACTTTCTGCGCTGGTGCTTGTCCATGGCGCTGGTCACAGAATTGATGATCCCTTCGGCAGTCACTCGGTTGGTTCCTGCGGTGTTTGCATTGATGAATGAAGGATGGTGCGCAGCAAGAATATTAAGAGAATGGGATGGTGTGACGAAGCAGGCCGAAAGAGAGCGTGAGATCCTGCGAACAAGGTGTACAAATGCTGTCGCTCATGCTGTCGCTCTTGCTGTTGCTGTTGATTGCAGCGCAAGACATGATGCATTCATCAAAATCTTCATCTTCATCTCCGGCCGATCGACTTACTGTGGCTGGTGTTCCATGGCTCCAACCAGACCAACCATGCCTCCATGGCAGCGTAGAATGGTGAACCAGATACATGAATCGGCGCGCGCCGGAATGCTGCTCGGACGTAGTTGTAGAAATGCGGCTGCAGGACCGTCAAGGTGGGAGTGAGGCACCATGTGCTGCCGGTGGCCGCCCAATCGTTCGCAGCATCCAGAAGCGCACCGTCGGTCACGGCTCTGGCAATCAAATACCGGATGGATCTTCGGATGGTTGCAACCGGGGGATCGTAATTGCATTGCACCAGATCGTACGCCATGCTGAGATCGAAGACCTCGACCTGCCGGCGTTGCTGGAAGCGTTGGAATGCCAGCTCGGTGGGTTCCAGACGGTTCATGCCCTGCATCCAGAGCTCGATGATGAAACGGATGAAGAGCTCTGACGGTCGCTGCAACGTGTCAAATCCGGAGAAGTGCCCCTGCGGGCGGTTGTTGGGGATGAAGTACTCCAGGTAATCGTAGAACAGGTGCTGATACACGTGGTGTCCGTATTGTTCCGGTCGTCGCTGGCGCCGGGCTGGCCCAAAGTTCTGCGGGGCCATGTGAACCGGCTGCTTGGCAGGTGGAGGAGACGCAAGCGGGTAGCGTATGTACATCATGAGGTAGTACTCCAGCATGCTGAGCATGATACTGGGATGCTCGTCCATGAACTTGTCCTTCGACACGTTGGTCGGGGACATGGGAGGGAAGCCGTTCATGTTCATGTTCATGTTCATATTGCTATAGCCCGGACTGAGCTGCAATGGACGACGCTGCTGCTCCTTCCTCGAGGCAAGCCGCTGATGGTACGCCCGCAGCTGCATCTGATCCACGGGCCGGACCTTGAGCAGGGAACCGAGCAGACGGCTCGCATTCTCGTTCGGCAAGGTGTTGCCCGTCGTCATGCCCGCCATGGCGATCTCCAGCAGGGCCAGCCAGGCCTCCTGGGTTGCACGCGGCAGGGCATGGAAAGGGAATGGATATCGCACGTTGGGACGGTGCTCGGCTTCCTTGGAGATGGCCTCGATGAGGGTCTGCAATCGCTGCTGCTGCTGATTCGGGTCTCTGCGACCTGCGTCGCCGCCCGTCCCCAGCAGCTTGATGACCGGATCCGTCTTGATGGAGTTTGCCTGCGCGGCATGCACGGATTGCGGAACGCCGTATCGGCGAACGGCCTTCTGCTGGCTGCGAGGTCGCTCCCAGCGCATATCCCTTGAGAACCATCCGCCGGCTGCATGTCGGTACTGGTGTTCGCTGTGTTTACCACGATTGCTGTTGTTGGTGTTGCTGGTGTTGCTGGTATTGCCCACCTGCTTGGGGACAGCGCCAAAGGCTCGTTCGCACAGCATGGAGAACAGCCGGAAGAAGCGCGCCTCCGCAGATGCACCACCCGCGGGCAGCTCCACCTGCACGAACGACAGCATGGCGAGGGCCGCCTCCGACGGGGAGTACGTGGGGGATGTCAACGCTTCCTCGAGCATCGTGGCTGTCGGGTCGTTTGGTTGGTGGCTTGGTTGGTTAGTTGGTCGCTTGGCTGGTCGCTTGGTCGGCGGCAACAATGGTCTTGGCAATCTTGAGGTTGTGAGGCCTGTCGTTTTCACCTCCGCTGATTCAGTTTCTACCGCAATGCGTCAGAGATGAAGACAGAGAGCTGTTGCTGTCGCCAGATCGCTGTACCGGGACCGAGATGCTGATGCCAGTGATGGAAGAGTATGGACAGAGCTGATGGGTTGCGAAGTGGTTGGATTTGAAATTGTGGGTTTGCTCTGTCTCCTTGCCTTGCCTTGGCTCTGGTTGGTTGGTTGGTGGTTTTGGAGGTTTGGATTTGAAATCATCACTCAGCATCGGTTTCAATTATTTCCGTATTGCAATGTGCTAAGAATACGGAAACTGAACAATGTCCAAATACTCCAATAGAAACGCAAATGAAGGCTGCGATAGGAGCGCAGAGAGTCACGAATCGCCATTTCCCTCCTGCGAACAGCCCAAATCATCTCTCTAATCATACTACTACTAGCACGAGTATTGCGATGAGAGTGGCCCTCTCGGACATACCAATGCCACAATACGATCAATAGTTGCGTAGGGCAGTTCATTTGTCCGTCCTATCATCGTCTTGTTGCTTGCAGATTCAAATGGACTCAAGCCGCAAGAGAGGAGATTGGCAGAGCATATCATCACATCGAAGTTGAAGAGGACGTAAAGTATCTGTATGGTACAAACATGGCGTTGTTAATATTATAGAATGCAGAGTAGGATAGATTTTCGACCCGTTGCTTTCAGTTTGAACATGAGATTCATCTTCCTCTTCATGGCTACAGCACAAACAAGACGGCAACGGCGCTCATGCAGCATGTCACGAAGGGAACCACCCTCGTCCACGTCGCGGCGTCGCTCGAGTTGCCGGAACAGGCATCGACCTGCGATGTGGAACCGACGGCGGAGCATTCCATCCCGACGGCAACAGCCGCAGCACCGGCCGCGGATGCGACCGTCTGCGCACCATCCCGCACCAGGGGTATTCCGTCATTGACGATCATGTTTTCTTCCAGCACGGATGCGGCGTTTTCATCGGACGCCCGGATGATGGGGATGGCGGCCAGCGCGTACACTTCTCCCAAAGCCAGCGACTGCGAACCGGACGACGATGGTGCGTCCACGTTGTCGATGGCGTACCGAATGATGCTCTGCAGCAACGGAATCATGATGGTGCTCTTGATCTGCTCCCCCGTGCGTTCCAAGTTGTCACAATTCTCCGCGTCGATCTCGCCGCGTCCCGCAAACAGCAGATCCTCCAGCCTGGCACCGACCTGCGAATATCCCTTCGAGTTGGTGGTCTGGAATTGGAAGGCCCGTCGGTTAGCCAGGCTCCAGACGAGCTGACCGTCCTCGACATCCGGGGAGCCGCCTTCGCTGGGTCCTTCCAACGACCCGATGAGCAGCGCCGCAACCTCGTCCCAGGGATGCGTGAGATCGTACTCGTCGTTCGTGTCCTCTCCCCTGCAGGCGCTGACGGCCTCGTTGATCTGTGCGATGGCGTGGAGGTAGAGGACGTGGAAGGCTGCCGTTTCAGCCACGACCACTGAGCGCTGGCTGATCGACGATGCCCACTTATCCTGTCCATCAAGTGCTTTGCGGATGGCGTCGTCGGCGTAGTTGGGGTTGTTGTAGTACTCCACGTAGTTGGTGTAGATGGGATCGGCGTTCTTTCGCGATGTCGACACGGCAAAGTCTGCGAGAGAGTAGAATGCGAAGGGATCGTTGGGGCTGTCACGTTGCACCGGTGAGTTGCGTCCGTATTCGTAAAGATATTTGGCAAAGCGGAAGCGTTCCAACGACGTGAGGATGCGCAATTGCAGCACGTCCAAATCAATACGTGAGACCTGCGGGATGGTTGAAAGAGTGGATGGCGGATGGTGGATCGACGAAGGATAGGATGTAGCGTAGAGCATTGTTAGAGTAGAACAGGATTATTGCGTGAGCGTAGTGTGGATGGCAACGCATGAGAAGGGAGCATGAAATAAAATTCAACATAAGGCAACAATGTTCAATGCAATAATATTCAATGCAATAATATTCCATGCGCGCCGATAAAAGCAGGACTTACCGGATGAACGGCGCTGGTCGGCGTGTACTGCGCCATGGCCGGTTGCAGCAGCGGATTGGGACACATGGGAACATCGACCGTCGTGCTGGGCGTGTAGGTGCCGATATCCTGGCACGTGAATCCAAGACAAGGATAGATGGATTGCAGATCGTCGAGAATGATCTTGGAACGCTGAAAGTTGACGTTGCCGACCAGCAATGCTTCATTCAACTTCTTGAAGACGCTGGGCCGACATTGCGATACCTGCGGCACGACGGCCAGCGCATAGAGCTGCACGGCCGCCGCGTCCTGCTGCGCGATAGCGTCGATGAGCATTTGCATGAGGGGGATATTCATTTGCGCGATGATCTGATGTGCGATGGTCCACAGACGTCGCGGCGAATCCGGTGTCTCCCTTGTGCAGGCCGTGTCGACGCTGAGCAAAGCCGCGCCCTCCTGGTAGAGAAGCTTGATGTTCTTGTTGGCATTGCTCTCAGTGGGCGTGGCCGCGAATTTGGCATCGGCCGTCTGCGCCAATCCGTAGAGGGAGTGTCTTGTGTCGCTGCCGATCCAGAGCGCGATGAACTCGTCCATGCCTCCGCCATCGAGATGGAACTGTCCCGGGTTGTCGGCGATGGCCATCTTGTTGCAGACATCGAAGCCGTCCATGAGTAGGTGCGTTCCGTAAATCCACATGATGAGGGCGACGACTGCGTCCGGGCCTCGCGTGCCGCCGGCCTGCGTCGCCTGCGTGATGAAGCTGTCGGCGTAGAAGGCGTTGTTGTTGAGCTTGGTGGGATCCGTGGATCTGTCGCTGAGGCCGTATAGATGGAACATGTAGTTGGGCGTTCCTGCCGATCCCTCGCGCGCCAGCTCCTGGTTGAGGCTTCGCAGAGCGTACTTGATGCTCTTGCGCTTCTCCGAGTTGCGGCCGTTGTTGTAGACATCGAGGGCATCGCCGGCACCATTCTCGTTGGTCAGGAACTGTCGCATGTCACGGACGTCGAGGGAGAGTGCGGCCAGGTAGTCCACATTGACCCTCGTGGTGACGCCGTTTCCCAACTCCGTCCCCTGCGACGAAGCGCTCCCAATGAGCACGGCAAGCAGCGCGGCGGTCGTCAGTGCGAACTTCATTGTGCGACTTAGTATTGTATGTTGTGTGTTGCGTATTGTGTATTGAGTATTGTGGCTGCTCTTTCGATATTGTTGCTTCCTGGGGTTGCTTCTTCTATGCTGCCTCTTTGATGACTTGCTCAATCAATTGGTGTGATTGTGTTGTGTTGTGTTGTGTTGTGTTGTGGAGGAGAGCAGAGTACTCTTTGGTGCTTGGAGGCTTGTGCCTTGGACGGACGAGCAATGAATACGAATCCTGGACAACACTGCCGCCACACTTTCGAATCGAGGAGAGTCCTGATGGATGACTTGTTCCCTTTACTCGCACGAGCATGTACAAGTATGTTCGAGTATGTATGAGCTATGCTACGTATGGCGGACGAGGGCAAGCACACTTTGGTTTGCTCCTTGATGGAGATGCTGAAAGGACGGAAACGAACGACACTCTCCACACGAATGTCATCGCCAGCGGTAACCCAGAGACGCAGGCAACGACCAACCACCAACCACCAGCAACATGCAAGGCTGCTACCACAACACCACACGCAAACAGCCCAACACATCGCGAGTCGTTCACTTCTTCCGTTTGGTTTTCCGTGTTGGAGGCACCTTGTGCGTGACCGAGAATGCGCGTGAAGCACGAATGCTCTTGTGACCGGAACGACACTCAATCGTGTTGCGCCACTTCATTTTCGTCGACTCGGCTGAATCCAACGGTCACAACGAACCTCATTTTTGACTAGTGCGATCACAAGGGCAGCTCCACTGACACATTCGTGACTTATCAAGACATCGTTTCCCGTTTCATTCCAAAATTGTCTCGTGTTAACCGTTTGTAACCGTACAAATCAATAAAGAGAAAACACACACTTTTGCGCGACTCCAAAGCACGCGCGACGGTTTCGGACACGGAGGTGCGGAAGAAGACACGAGAACAGCAACGGTCTTCTGCCCGAAAGGTCACCCACGAACAAACGAAAAAATCGTCAACGACAAAACTAACCGCGATGGCAACGCGTCGCACGCCATTCCAGCGTTGCCGAAAGCAGCCAACGACATCGGAAACGGCGGAAAGGGTCGCTCTCGGAGAGTATTGGTAATCGTTGATCGTACACTGGAAGTGCACCACAACATCAGCAAACCCAAATACTTCTGCAATCTTCACCAAACGAAGTTGCATCATTCGGCGACACAAGACAGGAACACTTTGCGCCATTGTCCAATTGTGCATCTATCTATTCGTACTCGTGTCCACCGATCCATCCATCCATCCATCTCTGGCCATCACTCCCACTCCCACTATCACTATCCATCCCATCACAATAATACTAATAATCGCACTCCGCCCAACTCTCCCGTGAAAAGGCAAGTGAGGAATCAAACAAGCCCCTTTCCTTCCTTTCCTTCTTCCGAAGCTGACGCGGCACAAACGCACATCCACCGGCATCCGCGGACCGCAAACAACTACTCTGCTCCCGGAAGCAATTCAGTCTCGTCGTTCTTGGCATCAAGCAAGGGTCATCGCGACGGACTTCCGCTGCCTTACGATCCATTCCATTCCATTACATGATAATACTTGACTGCACTCCACAAGTACGATCTATTCTGGTTCGTTGTGAGGTCACCAACTGACGTAGGTAGCCCCAGCAACTTGACACACAAACGCTCAACAAGCCATCCTCACAAAGCAGAGCAGAGCCGACCAACAACACATCCAGACAACTCAAAGGCAAGAGGCCAACCACCACAAGAGGCGACACACAATACATAATATTTTACATTGTATTATAATAGAATAAGCAGATCCAAGATGCCATCACCAACAGCAGAACAAGCGCAGGAGCAGCAGCAGCAGCAACACCAACAACAGCAGCAACAGCAGAGCCTGCTGGGATCCACAAAGGTCATCCAGAAACTCTACGATCAGGAAATAATGCTGGAGATCGACCCGTCGATCGCCGGCGGATTCGTTTCGCTGCTGGGCGGCGTGCCATCGGCCAACGCAGCACCCGCCGCCGACATCAACCTCAGCTTCCTCGCGCTGACGGAAGGCAACGTCCTCGATGCATGCTTCGGCGTCCAGAATGCCAGCGCCAGGCGGACCAAGGATACGGTGGCCTCCAAAAAGTCAAAACAGGGCAAGGAGATACTGGCCGACGCGGCCTACGTCAACGACGACTTCAAGACCATCGCCGTGGCGGGATACAGGGACGCCTTCCGGGCGGTCGTCGCGTACCACAAAGAAATGAGCAAGCTCAATTGCTTCACGGCGTGTATCAAGTCTGGTAAGATCCGCAAGAAGGCGATGGCCAACCTCAAGGTCGCTCTGTTGGCCGTCGCCGAAGCTGTCGAAGAGACGCCATGATGCCCAAGCGAGCGCGAAGGGATGGCATCAAAACTGACAAGGGAGTTGGTTGACGGTTGTCGTGCATGCGACTAGCAGTCGTACGACAACCACATGCAGGCCATTGGGATCAGGCCATTTCGGCGTTGGATTGTCAGCGCCGACGAAGAGTTAAAACACAGAAAGATACGACGACGAAGCAGAACAAACCCAATCTCGCCGTGGAGACGGAGGACAATACCATACCTGCGACATCCTGCATACCTCCCCTTGCAGCCATCAATCATCATCCGGGCACACGCAAACGCTTTGGTTGCGCCGGGTTGCATCTTGGCACTTCGTCAGACCAAAGTACGAACGAGCATGTGGCACCGAACACAGCAGACTGGATTGTGCCACAGTCGCACAATTATCCAAGTACACCATGCAACACCCATAATCTTGTTTGGGTTTCCAAAGAGAATGCAATCGACTACTCTGTCCCTGCGCCAGAGCATACGAGACTGTTCAAACGCAACAGCCCATACGCCATGTACCATATCCCATCGATAATCACTCACTCCCCACAAGGAAGAACTGTAGAAAAATGAAGCAGAGAAAGCAAAGCAACTCACCAGCATCGACCGCAATAACGACAGCTGAATCAACAACATATCTACTCTATAGAGACATACATATAATAGCATACGACTGACATTCCCAGCACTGCGGTACTTTCTATGGCGTCGCAGTTATCACTCTGGCAACTGCATCTGACGTTTGCACCGCTTGCATACCATCGCATTGTTTGAAAAGCGATGCAACGCGGCTTTCACCTGTCCACAGTTGGAACACATCATGCCGCATCCAGCGTCTGGCGTTGCTGTCGGCGTTGACTTGGTACTCGATTCTCCTGGAACTTGCACAACCTCCTCATTCTTTGGAGACGGATCGTTTATTCGCTTCGCGGAAGATGGATTCAGCTCTGTCTCCGTCTTTGACGGCACCTTGGACTTCGAAGTCTTTGTTGTCTGCAACAAAGCCTTCTGAAACGCAAGTTCCCATGATTGGGTGAGGTGGCACCCATCCGCACCCGTCGTGCAATCCGCGCACGGGCCGCCTTGCGTCAGAAACATCGGTGGGCTCGGCAAGGTTATGCGGATATCCTGCTTTGCATCTTCGCCATCCTCTTGTTGCTGTTGCAAACCATCGTGAGCACCTTGCACCAGCTCAAGGCACAGGGTCCAATCCGCAGCCCGATTGCCTGCCACCTCGTCCCATCGTGCGACGGATGCTTGTTCGTCTTCGGCATTCCTTTCTTCGCAGTACTCCTTGGCCAGCTGCAGCGGCGTGCGTTGATCCCGATCCCGCGCATCCAGCGCCTGCGCCAAACGATCGCGAGCCTTCAATTCTTGCAGCAGCAGCGACACCGCCAGATGCCGTCCACCCGCAACGGCCTTGTGCAACGGCGTCATGGCATCTCCGAAGCTCATATCCTTCGCCAGAATGTCGCAGGCACCATGTCCCAACAGCAGCCGCATCGTCGCAACGGCTCCAGCGAACGATGCCCGGTGCAACGGCGTGGCTCCGCCGCTGGCTTCGACGGAGCATCCCAGCTGCAGCAGGAGGCTCGTCGCGGCGACGTGTCCATGCTGCGCGCTGTAGTGCAGCGGCGTGTATCCTGCTGCATCGCGAGCCTTCGCAATGTCTTTGCGAGCGGCGAGGGCGTGCAGATCGCCGAATTCCGCGGCCGTGAACGACGAGAGGGACGACGTGACGTACTTGCAGGGGCATGAGCGTGGGTGGTGGCTTTTGCTCATCGCTTTCATGCTTGATCGTCGTCGTGGTATTGGCTGCTTTGCCTTGCTTCCTTGCTTCCTTGCTTCTTGTTGTGTCTATACATGTATTGTGTTGTATGTGGGTACTTGTGTGGCAAGAGTACGACTGTGGATCATGCCTTCTTCATCCCAACGCTCTTCTTGTTTGTGTGCTGGTCCACTGCATCGTTGTGTTTCAAGTCGAGATTGCGTGTGCTGTCGTGTTCTCTTCCTTTGTTCATGTTCGCGTGTATCAAGCACGCACATTTCGCCAAAAACGATCGTGCCATAGTCTACTTTCGTAGGATAGTCTACGGAAATTGTTCACAAAAATGTGCGTTTGCTTCAGCGAAAACCGCAGAACGCGAAGGTTCCTGCATCATCCTCCTCCTTCTCCCTCCGACCGATGCTGTCAAACACAGAGTTGCCAAAAACACTGTTTCCGAGTTCCTGAGGCCCGGCTGCTGGTTGGTTCCCCACTCGCCCTCCTGCGGAGTGACCAGCAGGGGACTGCCAAAGCAGCCATCGCAACGACAGTACTATTATTGTACTCTCCGAAACGATTACGTCATATTCTATTGCATTATAATCTATCACCTCCCCACGGGTGCTCGTACTTGACGTGTTGACATCAAGGATGGCGACAGTCCTCTTCTCTTTGCTTGCATCCATCGGCGGTGGCGCCGAGGAAGACTCTCGCAAGGCCCTCAACAAGGTGTGCACCAAGCCTACCCATTCCCGCTCCTCATTCTTTGGTGCTGACTTCAGCATCTTCGCATACGCCACGGGTGCGAACAACAGCAACAGCAGCGGCCAGGCCAACAAGCACAAAGATGGGAGATTCTTTGTAGCATCTGCATCCGAGCTGCTGCTCTTCGTGGACGACCCCCAGAGTTCGAATGGTGGTCGAAAGATCAACGCAACTGGCGGTCAGAGAAATGGCCGTGCTGGCCACACCAGCGTCGCAAGTCCCGGCAGCAGCAGCAACAGCAACAGCAACAACAACACCGGTATGGGATACCATCGCAAACCGCTGCACGTCACGCTGGCTGCCATCTTCGTTCCACCTTGCCTCCTCGAAGGCGTGTTCCAAAAGCACACATCCGACACCCAATCGCATGCGCATGGTTCATCGTTTTGGCTGGACGCGGATACATCGCGCAAGGTCACCGCGGATGTGTTACCCAGAATCCATCCATGTCTGGCCGCATGTTCCATACGAGGCATCATACTCACGACGATCGCATCTGAGTTCGGTGCCACAGCCGAAGTGGTCCTTGTGGATATTTCGCATTCCAACGTGTCCTTTCAGCATCTCGCCACCACGACCAACGGCAAATGCATGTCCGAGAAACCTCAATTCATCATCAAGATGTTGCCGTTGTCGCAGGTGCAGTTTTGCTCCAACGAGCAGATACAACGGAGGTTCGGCGAGACGAAACGACCGTGCCTTCCCACATGTCCTGTCTGCTTGCATCGCATCGACACGGCCCGTTTGGGGCTTCCCCAACCGAGGAACGAAGATCTGTGTTCCAAATTCTGCCCCTTCCCTGGACTATCGTACGCAGGCGAGAGAGCGTACGGCGGGCACTCAACGGACTGTCGGGACTTCTGCCCGAGACAACGAATCCTGAAGCGATGGCCATCCCCATCGCGGTGCACGCCCTGCAGCGTCATTGAGCATTACTGGCATCAACCGGAGCGCGAGAGCGAATACAGCAACCTCTTCTGCGCCGAGTGCGCCATGCACAAAACGCTGTGGGTGTGCCTCACGTGTGGATTCGTCGGATGCGGTCGGTACACCAACAAGCATTCGGTGGCGCACTTTCAACAGACCGGGCATCCGTACTCGTTGGAGCTTGCCACGTTGCGGATATGGGACTATGAAGACGGCGAGGCCGGCGGGTACGCACATCGCGTGGACTTCCTGGACTGTCCCTCCTCACCGCCGCTGGCATTGCCGTGGATGACGAGCTACGATCAATCCTCCGCGGCGGCAGCATCCGCAGTCACAGACACCTTGAGTCATGCGGGCATTGCACGCATGCGAGCCGAACAGCAGTATCCTGGTCAGTACTCGTACGCGGATGTCGAGAAAACTCCCAAGAAGGCCGTGATGATCGGGCAGGAGTACGAGGCCTTGTTGCAGAGCGCGCTGGAGGATCAGGCCATCTATTACGAAGGTGAGATGGCGCAGCTGGTTGCAGACCTGTCCGCGGCTGCAGCGGCCAAGGATATCATGACGGAAGACGAGCGCAGGGAAATTGAGCGACTAAAGGATGATATCGGCGGTCTACGCGGCGAGATCGGTCAAATGAGCACAACGTTGCTTGATGCGCAAGCGCAGGAGGCGCAACTTCGTACCGAGTCGCAACGGTTGCTTCGCGAGCAGCAAGTCACGAACGATGTTCTGTCCAAGCTGCAAGAAGAAGCAAGGTCGGAAACCGAGCGAGGCAAGATGCAGATGCAAGAGCTGGAGCAGCAGGTCGCCGATCTCACTGCCAACCTTCGCATGCGGCAGCAATTCTCGGAAAGCGCGGAACTGAACAACGCGCAGATCTTTGGTACCGTGGAGAACACTCCCAGCACGAATTCAAGATCATCGAAACGGGGAAAGAAGAAGGGGAGATTCGCGCGCCGATGATGATTGTTGAGCAGTGCTATTTGTGCGCTTCTCTCCTGCTCTGTTTTGTGCAATGGACATGTGTACCTACTCACATCTCAGCATCATCAGAACACGAACGACGATGTTAGATCTTGCGAGCAACGGAACTGCTTATATGGTGCGGGCGAGCATGCACGTCACATTCACATACATGTTGGTCGAAGAGCGCCAGGGCGTGTGCATCGTTCATTCTTGTCGAATGGCAGCAGTAGAAGCTACATGACAGAGACATGATCAGAGTATTCTGTACAATTCGACTTAATTAATATAATACATCGCAACATGGGGCATCGCCCAGCTCGGTTGTTTCTCGTCGCTCTTTGAGCCCTTTCAAGTTTCACGGGTTGAGTAATTGCCACGACTTGTCATCGTCCCAAAGCACATACTGCAATCTGTCCCGTGTGGTTTGCTTCTCCATCATCTGGGAATACCCGCTGCGCGTCTCCTTGATGTATCGAATGGTCTGTCAATTCATGCAGTCAAGACGGTTGAAGATAGTGGGAGAGGGAGAACAGAATGTGATTGTGAGTTTGCACCATTGTCAGAGCAGTGGTGCCATACTATCGGGTTGAGGCTCGCTATCCAAGACAGTATGGCACCGTAGAGAGCAACACTACGGACGTCAGCATTGACCATCACGAGAGAACCTGCGTCGGTTCAATGGATGGAACCAGCTCTTCTGTCCCAACAACCCTGACAAGCATTCGTTTCAACCATCGCTTGTCAGCCATTCAACGTATTTGGGCACTCACATAGTATGGATTGTCGGGACCATCATCCAGATGGACAGCGAGAACATAGGCGTCATGATACCACACCTCTGTCCTTTTGTGAAAGTATGTCACCCTCTGGTTCTTGATGAAACGTCCCACCAACATGGCCTCGCATTCTCTAGTCTTCTGATTCTCCAGCAGTGACTCCTTCCACGAAAGCTGAGGCTTCGCAGGGGCTTCGCAATGATTCTCCACGCCGTGGTCCCGCGATGCGTCAGCGGAATCAGCAGCAGAGGTGGTAGTGAGATTCTCATTTGCATGTTGCTGTTGTTGCTGCTCATGCTCGCCTTCCGTATCGTGCAAGGAACTTTTGCGGTGCTTGTGATCCTCTTCAAAGTTCGCACTTGATTCCGTTGGTTCGTTCTCGGTGCCATCCGCCTGACCGCTGGAGTTGCGGCCTCGTTTCGCAACCTTCGCTCGCGATGACTTCGATAACTTATGCGAGGATCTTGCGCTTCCGCTTGCACTTAATGTTGAGGCAGTCGTGATGGGTGCTTGATCTGCGGATGAGCTGCCGGCCACATCTCCCAGGTCATTTGTATTGTGCTTGGCTTTGCCTTTCGACTTGCCCTTCCTCTTCTTGCGGTTGGGACTCAAATTGGCGAAGAAGCCCATCTTGCTCTGTTTGTTGCTGCTTCTGCTGTTGCAGGCTTCTTGCGATGTTAACGCTTTGTCCTTGATTTATGAGAAGGAGGCGCTCACTGCATGGAAGAGGCAATGGGACTGTTCTGTTGGTGTCATGATGCCTCTCGCTGGCGGTGTTGCTGTCGCTGTCGCTGTCGCTGGTGTCGATGACGATGATTTGATGCGGGCTTTGTGATGCGTTTGTGGCGTCAAGGTTGGTGAGGACATTTGAGAAGTTGTGAGGTTTGAACTTGGAAACGTTAATTACACGTTGCGATTTGAGAAAGAAGAACAAACGGTCCAATGATAGAGTCGAACGGATCGAGGCAATATGAAAGTACTTTGGTAATCGGCCTTGTCCAACATGATCCAAAACAAGCACCATACATTCCACAGCGAAATTGTGTTTTTAATATTTGCAATACTGCTATTTCCACATCGGTTGAAGAAACCGTTCCAACACGCTCACTCCAATGCGCATCTGCTTTCTCCTGCGTGGGTTGTCCATCAAATCCTTCGCTGGCACAACTCTGCATGGATACTCTCCGCTACAAGTAGAGTACACATGGTACAGATACCCACCAATTGACCAAGGCAGACTGCAGCTGCAACGAGTGGAAGCAAATCAGGTGTGATACCATACAATGGCATCCCAAGCGCAAGATGTGGCCGTGACCATGGCGATCGTGCTCGCGACGATGGTGGCTGTCGTGGGTGGTATCTCTGCGCTACAAACCCCATCGAAGGGTGCCGCATCGCGCTTCCTCCCGGACCGCACCACAGAGCCATCAAGATACGCCTACGAGATGTTCGTTATGATCTACACGCCGATTTGGATCTTCGTGTTCGGGATCGTCGTCGTCTTTCAGCTCTACGAGGACTTTGACGCGTGGATGTACATCAAGTTCTGCGGCGGGATGATGATGCCGTTGCTGTTGCAACCGATCGTCTACCCATCGGCCGGATTCGATTCACCTGATCAGGCACGTCCATTGTTGGAACGCTATTCCTTCAAGGCCAACTTGTGGATTCTCGTGTATTCCTTCATTGGGAACTACTGGTACACGCATTGTAAGTCCCATGCAAGAAGTACAGGAAGGCGATTGATGTTGGTTCGGGTTGGAAAGGATTGGGGACACATGCAGAGATGCAGATGAGTTGTGTGGATGGGTTACATGGATGAGTTGTGTCAGGAAGGTTGTTGTAACGAATGAAGCGTAGAGGCTCAATCTCTTTGTCTCTCTCCTTGGCTTTCAGCTTCTCTTCGTTCACTCATCGATCGTTGCAACCCTTTACCCCTGCTCTTCGCTCCCCGCTGCAATGCATCGCACGAGTACTACGCGAACAGACTTCTACTCAGTCCTCAAGGCGTCGTATTCCATGCCAAGCCATCGATTGAACAACGTCCCGATAGCCATGATCTTCGCCACCCACTTCTACTTCTCCACCTACCACTTCTTTTCTAATGCCATCCTGCGCAAGATCACGACAACATACGCCGCCGGCGCGATGCGCACCGTCCTGTTTTGCAGTGCGATACTGGCGTTCTCCTACTTCACAGCCTTCATGGAGACGCTGACGATATCGTCGTATCCGTACTACGCCTTTGAGGATCGGGATATGGCGTACACTGTGGGGTCGGCATTCTACGGCATCTACTTCCTCGTGAGCTTTCCGGCGTTCTTTGCCTTCGACCCCAACGTGGACGATCCGAAGCAAACGTCAATGACGGTTTGGGAAGTGATTGTGTCGAGCTGCGGGTACGGCATGATGATATTGAATCTGTTGGACTTCGTGCGATTGTATTTGGACATTCCGTTGACGGTTGGCGCATGAGATGTCGCAAGCGAGATACACAGTTATTGCAGGTCGTATCAACGCATCGAACATCACACGAGTATAATACTGTGAGGATAATTTCCACGCGAGCTGTTGAGAGCATTGGGAACGCAAGTCGCTGCGTGGTGCCTGCAGCAGGTTTAATAGTCTTACGAATATCGTAGCAGCACGTACTCTTGAGCATGTACTTGTAGAATCGAGTGTTGAAGCAAACTGCGGCGGATGCATGTGTCCAAATTGGTTTCGTTCTACGATGAGGGCTCTCGTGACACATACATATGGTATGTGGTATTAGTACAGTAGTATGATCGTCAGGCACACCTTGAGTGGAGCATGGCAAGTTGACACATAACTCAACTCAACTCAACTTGGCGCATGTATGGGCATGTCCATCGCTGATTGATAGAGAGTCCTGGAGTCGTTTCCACCCACGATCAATCAATGTATTCACTCATTCATCTCGGCCGTGCCATGCCATTCCACTGTGGATTTTTGCGAATCAATCAGCGCCACCATTCATGTTGCGTTCATTTTCACGAACTTGATCCTCGAGAAGTTGCTGCATGGCCATCATCTCTTCGCGGTTGCCTTGCCCGTTGAAGCCCATGGCGATGGCCGCCTCACGTTGCCGTCTCAGTTCCACCTTGTGTTCTTGATTCTTGCGACGCAGCTTCTTGCCAGATTTTCGCGCTCCCTGCTCTGGCCTGTTGTTGCCATCATCAGCACCATTGACAGCAATTGGTTCGCGATCGCGATCGTTATCTGCTTGCTGCTGCTGTCTCCGTCTGCCTCCGCGATTGTGGTTGTTGTTGTTGTGATTGTCGCCATCGTCATCATGACGAAATGCCTGCTGATTTGGTATCGCCGCAGCTGCCATTCCCATCCCAACGTGCTGGGCCAGCAATGCGTCTGCATCGACACTGCCCAGAATCCGCTGGAAGCCTCGATTGAAGACGGAGTACGCGCTGAGACCTTCCTTGTTCTGGTCATCTCCCAAACCAAACGTGAAGATGGCAACCAATCCTGACACAATGAGTACCAACGGACCGGCATCCAAGTAGCTGCGGGTGACAAACGAGAAGAGGGAAAGAAAGAGGAAACAAATGAATGGAGAGGCATGTGAGCGTTGTGTGAGAAAATACGAAGAGCACGGTGAGAAAATCAACTGCGAATGAGCACAGAACAGCACGGGAAAAGGACATAGAGAGACGCTGCCTCTTTGGCTCCACAGTCGTTCCTTCAAAAAAGCAAACTCCAACACTCCCATAGAATTCGCAATCATTAATCAGCTGAAAGCCGCCGCTCGACTCACTGATGCGCCAGCCTGACGAAGTAATAGTACGATAGGACCGCACCGAATCCCATCCACTCTTCCTGGGTCCGCGTGCGCAGGAAAGCCAAGAAGGATGCTGTCCAGGAAGGTGTCTGCTCCGCGATGTATCGCGTCGTCTGCATCCCTCGCCTCAGGCTTGCTTGGAACTGCGCCACGTCCTTCTTGGAGACGCGGAATGGCTGCAGCTCATACAGCACGACGTTGAGCCAGCGTTTGGCACGCTCCGCCGTTGTCCCGTCCGTGCGACGGGCATCGTCCCACAGCATTCGAGATCGTTTCATCGTCCCCCTTTCTCTCGTCGTGACTTTGCTTTGGCCTTCTCGTCTTTGTCTTGCTTGCTGTCTTCTTCGCGCGCTTCTTTCGTCACTCTGGTCTCCTGCTGGAGATGCAGCTTGGGTTGAATGGATGGAGCTTGGGAACGAGGTTGGAGTGGTCGTTGTGGGTAGAGTGTGCTAATGAAGAGTGTCAAGAGTTGCTCTGATTAGAAAATTGGCCGCGCACTCTATTGTCCAAGCATCAAAAGTTGTCTTTTGCCTTCTTTTTGGGCTGTTTGTGTGTGGACAATCGAAATACTGGTTGTGGACGTTCGTTCGTGCGTGTGTTCACCGCGTGTTGTTTGTGTCTTGTGCCAGTTTGTGGGATTCGTTGAGTCCACGTAATCAGCGAACGAGACAAAATCGCAGAAATGGCGCCACGATGGTGGTGACGCACACGCACAGAGAAAACCAAACAAACAAACGGACAAACAGACACACGCATCATCACGCGATCGTCTGTATTGTTCGTGGAATCATCGGCATCATCTGAAACCCACTATCATCACGTTCGTATTGGTGTCGGCATGGCCTTGTTGCACAGAGTGGAATACCAGAAGCACACATCACTCGCAATCTGAACGCATCTGCTCGTCTGAGCACACGCAATGAGGAACCTCTCCGCAGTCATCTCTGCACTGTTGGCCATCGGAGGACAGGACAAGAGCGCTCCCGCAGCTTCGAGCGCATTCATGCCCACAACGGCCACAATGGCCAAGCATGATGTGACCATCCAAACATTGGCGCAGTGTCCCGCCGACGACATCCTGTCACCATTTGTGCAGCTCATCAACGATGTCTACGACGTCGCCGAAGATGGCATGTGGAAGATCAAGGGAGTGAGAACGAATCCCGACGAGATCAAGTCCCTCATTCAAGAAGGGCGGCTGCTCGTGGCGACGATGGAAGGCAGCCCGGCGATTGTGGGTTGCGCCAAGCTCGAGCATGTTGCTGAGGAGAATGGGAAATCGAAGATTGGCGAATTTGGAATGCTCGTCGTGGATCCGAACCAACGTGGTCACGGCATCGGTGGCAAGCTGATCGCGGCATCGGAACAGTGGGCGTTGCAGCAGGGATATACAGAAATGCAGCTGGAGTTGCTGACGCCAAGAGATTGGGAGCAGCCCTCGAAGGAATTCAACAAGAAATGGTACGCGCGGTTGGGTTATGTTCCCTTGCGGACGGAGCCATTCGAAAAGGACTATGCGCACCTCACGGAATACCTCGCAACGGATTGTGACTTCACGGTGTGGCGCAAGAAGTTGGAATGAAGGAAAAGGAAAATAGACCAGAGCAGAGCGGAACCAACCGCGTGTTCACATGAATGCGCAGGAGTATCACAAATAAAATAGATACTATGCTCTAAGAAAGCACTCCATACATCTGGTAGTGTCACAGAATAGATGATGGTTCGTCTCTCCCGCTCTCTTTTTGACCAATAACCTTCTCTGTCTTGGCGAGACAGGCCGACTCGTTCCTTTGGCCTCGTTTGTTCTGTGCCATATGTCGTGATCATTGCTGTGCATTCCTGACGATGGTGATCGGGATCTTTGCAAAACCCTCCTCGACTCTCACACCATCGCGGGGTCCTGTCCACCGCGCATGGCCGGGAGCCGTTCCCTTGTCAGGCGCGACGGACGTCATGAACTCCATCCCTTCCCTCCCATCCTCCAGCTTGCCAATGTAGGCCTGAACTTGCGGAATCTCGCTGAATTGTCGCGGACGTCCCCACATCTCTCCGCTCTCCAGTTGCTGCCGCGCCACCTCGTCAGATTGCGTGGGAGATTTTAGGCGATGGAATGGTCCGTACCAAAGCTCCGGTTGCGACGACGACGACGAAGACGACGATGATGAGACATCCTCCTTCTGATCGTCGGTACGAACAGGAGCACGCTCAGTTGGAGTCGTCATCGCCATTGACTTTTTGTGCTCTTTGATCTCCAAAGGAAAATGCCAATGGATTCATCCATCCAATCTAATGTTTGCTTCTCAATGCTCGGCGTCGTGGTGGTGGCTATCCGTCTCAGGAAGATGATCAACAACAATGGAAGGAGGCGAGGTGGAGTGAGACGAGGTCAACACATCACCGCGATTGTGCCTTCCGAACCACGATCGTGAATTCCGAGCGCGTTTTGGTCGATGGCGCCACGACTCGAAACAAGTCGTATTCGTGAATCAACTTTATCATTTTCTCAGTGTCTGAATCACGGGTATTCCATTCAACAGTTCACATTCTAACTTGGCAGGCTAGAACTAGCAAGAATAGACAAACGAACCCAAGCTGCACGAGGTGCTTCGAGGCAAGTGGGTGTGCTGCCACGTGGTGAGGACCTCTGCGCCGTCTTAGAGCTTCGACTGGGCATACCACACGATAGTAATATTTCTGCCTGCTCTATTTCAGGGTAGTGGGACAGAGACCAAAACGTCACGCACGCTTCGCGAGCGACCTACGTTAATACCACTGAAATACGTGTATGCTTGTTCGTGGGAGATAGAAGTCAGGTCGAGCACACAGCGCGTGGGGGTAGTGCAGTTGGTTGGTGGGCTGTGACCACAGTGATGCACCATGTGAGTGCACTTCCTTCTCTGCCTTTGAAGGCGGCGGAAGGGCGATTCCGCGTTTCGATGCGGTTGCAAACGCAGCCATCGTCCTCTCATCGTCGTTGCAGTTGTGCAATGCTGGCGCGAGGCCGTTCTCAACCAGCTGGGTTGGCACTGTATTCCCTTGTGGATCCAAAAGCTCGTAAATGAGTTGGACACGATGGTTTGAATTGGCCTCGACGGAGCATCATGCATAGTGAGGCCATTGAATGGGTGGTGGCGATCATACGTATAGTAGCCACGTGCATGCCATGCACCAGTACTTGTTGTGAAGCGCATGTTGGCACGCTGCTCGTTGTCCGGGTTGCCTGGCTTGTGAGGAAGAGAAGAAACGAGCCGAGTTGTGCTGAATTGGAGTGCAGAAGGCACCGATGCATGACGGCATCATCAGCTCTTTGCTCGTTCAGAGGTTGCGCAACACCTGCTACGGACATGCGGGGACAGTAGCAAAGGTCCATGACTTTTGCTGACAACGTCGTTGAGAGTGCTGCTGTGTGATATGTACATATGTTCAGGTTGATGTTTACGATTGGTTTGTTGGTTGTTGTGTTTGTGTGTATTCTATGTTCAGGTTGATGTAGATGTTGCTGTGCTGACTGCGTTGTGTTCTTGCGTATCGCAGCTGGTCTTCTTTTGTGTTTGTCTTGGAGGTGTCCCCAACGCCCCGTTGGATAGCTCCGCCCTCGTCCGGCTTGCAAGATCAAGCCATCATGCGATGCTGTTCCTGCCCCCTGCCTGGACGGCGTGCTATCCCTATTGCATCAAAGCCAAAGGTGACAGCGTGCCGCAGCCGGGACAGTACACGAGATGCGTATCGGTCCGCGTCATGAGGAACTTGTCGCAACCGACGCACCGCAGCACCGTGGTGCGGCCGTCGTTAGCTGCGGACAAGACTCTTTGCTGGTCGAGGATCTTTATGCCGCGCAGGACTGGGTTGGCGTCGAGCATCGCCTCGGACCACAAAGTATCATGCGGCGATGCGGAAGACGATGTTGCAGCCGCCTGCGAGGCGCGTGTGCGTCCGCAGTCGTGCGTCGCTTGATGCATGGCGCGACGATGCCCGCACGATTGATCCTGCACGGAAGGGCCGCTGTCGCAAGACTCCTCCCATTGCAGCGATGGGACGCTGGATGCGTTGCTGAGCCACGATTGTCGCGAGGGGACCTTGCAGTCCTCGAAGACGCGCTGGATGTCGAAGTGTTCGTGGTCCTTGAAGCATGCCTCGAGGCTGCGCCGTGGGTACATCTCGCCTTTCTGTCGCAGCTCCCGCGTGTGCGTCGCCGCAGGCTTGCTGTCTCCCTGCCAGTTGGTTGGCATGGGCAACGAACGCTGACTGGTGGCGGCTTGCGTCGCTGCCGTTCTTGCCTCGCCCACCTGCGTGGCATGCAGCTGCTGCGCCTGCCGATGCAGCGATGGGATGGCGAGCGCGTGCTGCAAGTGCCGCTTGTCCAAGGGCAGGCACGACGACGTGATGAAGTCGACCTTGTCCCTGCCGAGGCATTGGCGCGGCATGCTCATGTGATGGTCCTCCTCGACATCCACCTCGTCCGCCATGAGGCTGTTCGTGTTGAGCTGCAGCGACGAGAACCAGTGCACCCGCATCTGCTGTTGCGTGTACGACATGCGGCGGCAGTGCGGTCCCTGCACGGACATGTGTCGCGATCGCGGCTGCGATGGGAATGCTCGATCGCTGCCGCCGTGCAGGGCTTCCTGGCCAACCGAGCTGCGTTGGGTCTCGTCGCTGTCATCGTAGAGGTAGCTGGCGCCCAAGAGCCGGCTGTAGCTGTGCGAGAAAGGGTGCGCTGCTGGGGTTGGGGCTTCCATTGTCTGTGCTGTCCGTGCTGTCCGTGCTGTCTGCGTTGTATGCGTTGTATGGGTTCTTGCTGAAGATGAAGATGATGGTGATGCAGCTGCTGTTGTTCTTATGGATCGTGCCGATTCATGTCCGAAGATGGCGTACATGGCGGGGATTGTGGGATCTTCATGGAACGATGACTGCGTTCTGTGCTCGCCCAAGGATTGTGGCTCCGAGTGGAGTATGATCTGCTGCTATTGCGCTTTGGTGGATTGCGTGCGGGAGCACATGACCAGAAGAACGCACTCTTGGTATCACTTGTACCGTGTCGTGGTTGGTGATGAACCACGACAGAAACAAGTTGGGTACTACTACGTCTGTTGGTACGACCATGTCCTTCTGGGTGCATGGTGGACTGCGCTATTTGCTTCTTGCCGAGAATCCCAAACCGTCGGGTGCGTGGTTTGGTGGCAAGTCTTGAGAAGCGATTCTTCGTGATTTGTTGCGTTCCGTTTGAGATTGGCGCCTTCTTGCTCTCCTTGGTTGGGCGTCACCCTTTCTTCGCGCGTTTCGCGTTGGTTGTCAAGTGAACCACACACGGAGCGCGATCGTTCAACGAATCAACAAAACCCCCGCCAAAAAATGTCTCGATCTCACATGGTGGTTGGATGTCACAAAGAGAAACTGGGACACTTTCGGTGGCCTTCCTCTTTCTTATCGTGTGCTATGTCCTCATGATTGTGGAGCAGAACAGCCATCGTTATCCACGTTGGCACCACCCGACTTCGCCTTCATCGTCCACGGTTGCTTCGGCTTCCAATCCTTTTCCTTGCTATTGGAAGACCAGCAGAGAAGTGTTCCACTGCTCTTTGGCACCAGGTACCTGAAAAACATCGACACGAATCAAGAAACAGAAACAAATAGCCTGGGCTGATTATTGCGGCTTGGCTGTCCCAATACCAGCAAGAAGATGACCCCTAACAGTGTGCTTGTGCGATTGCAAAGTGGCACATTGCTATACCAGTGTGGCGGAACCCTTTTTTCTGGTTCTTTGTTCCTCAACCAAAGGATATGCGTACATAGAATATTATAGACTACATTATAATAGCACAGTCTACAACACCGCGGAGAGTGCTCTGGAGCGAACAGCAGCAGCAGGGGCGGAACGCTGTCGAATCTGGGCCACCAGCGAAAGGCTCGTCCCTGCTGTGGTGCATGTAGCAGCAGGAGCCGCAGCTACGGCCGCTTCCTCTCGTGCTATAGCAATGGTTGTGATGAAGCAGCTCGTAGCGTACTGGTGGAGTATTGGGCAGTGACACTCTGCGAGCTAGTGCAGGTGTTTAGTCGGGTCTGCTCTGTCGTTCCGTCTCGAAGGCGTCGTTCCGTTCTTGCGACTGAATTCTCCGTGTCTAGCTCCATCCTGGAGTCTACGAAGGAGGAAATGTCACTTGGACGAGGACACGCAAAATTCGCCGAACAATGATCCTCAGCAACCAAGCCTCTGAAAGCCCCACGGCTCCGGCTCTGGATCACTTTCAATGCGTTGCTTACTCTATACTTCCGTGAGAGTCACAACAGCAACCACATCAACAGCAACAGTACCACCAACAGCAATAACACACAGCACGAAAGGCGCAGTGCATTCGGGCGTTGACGATGGCGCTACGACTCACAATCGGCAAATGAATCCCGACGATGGTGTTGACGGCAAAGATTGCAGCGACCAGATCACCGGCTCCAACATGGAATGCGATTCGTTCGTGCCAACAGATCGCATACTGGCAGGCCTCTCACCATCCTTCTGGGCTCACGTTCCGATGAACATCCACGATATTTTGAATCTCGAGCTCATCGACGGCATCAACTACAGGTTCGTGGTGATGGCGGTGGGCGACAAAGGCTCTTCGGTGGCGAATACGAACACGTACGCGAGCAAAGGAGCGCCAGTATGCGCCGGCCTCCCGAATCGGATCAGCGCTGTCGATCAAGATGGTGACGCAAGTTCACCCCAGCACACCCGGATAGCTATCGCCGAGGGCGGAAGTGGCATGAAAGAAAGCACCCAACAAATGCACGCCAGTCCTTCTGCGAGGAATCCGCCGAAGGCATTGCATCATGCGTATACCCGTGAGCACGTCTGCAATGAGGAAGCGGCCAATGAGGTTGAGCATGAAAAGCACGGATTTCATGGGAGCCATGACACCCATACAAGCGACGCTGACAAATGCAACAGCCAGAACGAACACGGACATCCACTCGAGTACGCGTACCGAATCGTCCCTGTCAGCAAGTGTTCGCTGGTCGGGTTCATCGTTGCCGTGGATATCAAGCCATCTGGCCGTGTGTATGTCCTGGACGATGGGACCGGCTTGATCGATTGCTTTCATTGGTTGGGAGCTGGCCATCACCAGTTCCGGCTGCCCTATTTGCTGCGCGATCAAGGAGACGCCGATCCGATAGATTGCAACGAGCAACAATCCAAGCTGCCATTTGCGGTTGGCGATCACGTGACGATCTTCGGCAAGATCAAGAACCATTGCGTTGTGGACAGGATCAATGAGCACGCCATGTCGGATGTGAGCGAATCCATCCCAACGGGCGCAGACGAGGGTTCGGCTGACGATCATGATGCCTGGACGCGTTGGGACTGCGGCCATGGCGCGTCTATCCCATCTTCCGTTTGTATCCGGGAGATCGACATCATCCAGATCGAGCATACGAACGTATCCAACAATTACGCCGAAGCTGCCGCATATTCGATCTTTGGCTGCGCCGTAAACACAAGCATCGATGTGAATGCCACTATCGGCCCGATATCACTTGATGAAGAGCGAGCACATTGGTCGTCGATCGAAGAGCAGCTGGAGTCCATGTCGGATTCATCGACGCCGCTTAATGGACTGGAATGGCTGGAGTGGTTGGGCCCGCGTGCTACCGAGCATGTGCACAATGACCAGAGCCAACGCAAAGCCAAATGATGTTGCCCGAGTCTACACGCGTACTCGTGGAGGATATCATCATCTGCAATGCTACATGGAGTACTCTACCTGCGAGGACCTTGCCGTAGTGCGAAGATACACCAACAGAAGCCCCTTCTTTCTCACTCCGTCTCAATCCTGTTCATTCCTCCTTGCACTCGTGCTCGCGTACTGACATCACGATGTCTACCTTCTTACTATCTGATGATGGCTACTATACTCTATAAGTATCGATTGATTGGGCTTTCAACATTGAACAAGAGAAGAAGGCAGGGAGTCACCAACACTGCACCTCCAAGCACATCTCTATGGAATCGTTCTGCTCTGCTCTACTTCCGAATGTTGCCGTACGACTGGTCGCGGCGCTCTGATTGGGTCATTTCAGGTCGTGGTTACCCAAACCCTGGGTGATTGGCTGACACGTGGAAGAACAAGATCGCGGAATTCAAGAAACTCTGTGAGAAACATCAACATCAACACACAACCTCTTCGCGGTTTTCCATCTCCTCGCCTCACACGTTACTTCGCGTCACATCCCCCAGCAAACGACCATACCACCCTCCGACACTCGCACATCGACACTTCAGCATACGAGTGCATCACAACAACAGCAGCAGCCGCACGAACCGAATGAACCCTCCCAAGATGATGACCATGCTGTGGAGACGGCACTCCCGGATCTTGTTCGTAGCCGGAGCGTTGGCATCCCATGTCGTGGCGAGCGTTGCCAACAGCAAACCTGCAAAACCGCCGTTGGTGTCGACAGGCCTCAGGAACTTGGGCAACACATGCTACATGAATGCGCAGCTTCAGTGCGCCTTCCATATCCCTGCCGTGCGACGATTGGCAACGCAACCAGCGAAGGCTGCATTGACGATCGATGAAAGCAACGACGAAGGAGAGGAAGAGAGCGCGGATGCAAACGCTGTCGCAGAGGAACAGGAATGCAATGCCGAGGACCTTCCACAGCAGCAGGAACAGGAACAGGAACAGGAGCAATCTACAGAACGCACCACCATCAAACAAATACCCGCTGAATCGGTCGCGGCCACGGTGTTCCGAGAATTGATCGAGGAAATGCAGAATGCGGCGATCGCAAATGGCGCACCGATCCAACCACGATCTTTCAGCCAGAAGCTTGGAATCCCCGTGATGGTGCAGCAGGATGCACAAGAGTTTTGGAAACTGCTGTTGCCTGCCGTCGACAATGAAGATCTGACGGATCTGTACAAGGGATGCTTTGAGGATTACATCACGGCGTTGGATGGCTCTGGGAGGGAAAGACGGCGTCAGGAGGTCTTTCTGGATTTATCCTTGGATGTCGCTGGCAGGTACGTTGCGATTCAATGTCGTTGCGTTCGTGTCCGTGTTTGCAGGCAGTAATGCGCAGCATGCATTGCGCCATCGTTGTGTTTGTTCGTGTTCGTATGCGTGTGCTGCTGTCTTGTTTTCGTATGACGTCGACGTACCATACTAGCAATGTACGTGATGTTTTGCGCAAATGCAAGGCATATTAGCATATCTCTCATCTACGCACTCCCTGGTGAAAACTTGATGGCTTACGCCTACTTGTTTGCCCAATTCCAAATGTATTCGTTTACCGAACACCAGCTCGAGCCTGGAGCACAGCATTACCAAAGCATTCATGAAGCCAGAATTGCTTAGCGTTGCCGAGGGGAATGGCTGGAGACCCGAAAAAGGCGCGGACAAAGTAGATGCGCACAAAGGATGGTCTTTGATCACCGCAGGTCTTCCACCCATCCTGCAGGTACATCTCAAACGTTTCAACTACGATTGGATGACAGACAAGACCACTAAACTGCATGACAAGCTGTCGGCCCCGCTCCTCCTTGATTTGGCGGTCTTCGCGAAGCCCGTGGACTCGACGGAGGAAAAAGGCGCCGACGACAAATCAAACAAGAGTGGCACCATCTACCATCTGCAATCGATCGTCGTGCATGCTGGAGAATATGGCGCCGGCCACTACTATGCCTACGTGCGACCGGATGTGCGTGTGAACAAGTGGTACCGATTCAACGACCACAGTGTGGAACAGGTCGCTCCCATAGAGGTCGCGACGGATGTATCTCTCGCCGGATGGAGCACTGCCCGTTTCCCTGGAGGCTTCCTATCCAGGATAGGCAGATTATTCAATCGAATAGTGGGTGGCAAGCGCTTCAGCGGATGGGGTGGTGCAAAAAGCAGCGCGTACGTTCTACAATACATACGCGAATCGGACATCCCACACCTGTACGATTGAGTCGATGACCACGGGAATTACAGAGCCGGCAGCTAGACCATGGGCAATCAAGTTCGAGACTCATTTGAAACCGCTCCGTCCCTCTCCTGGCGGAGATCAATGGTGCTTGACCATACTCGCATTTTACCATGTCGATCATCACTCCATTGCCTGATGTCGATGCCAAGTGTGACGAAGGCCAGCCAAAGGAGCCCGTCTATACATACCGGTTGGCTTCAGAATGAAATTGCGTGAATACGAGCATTCCACTCCATCACGATGACAGCAACGGCAACATGAATATGAAAGCAGCAACACTGGAACACTCAGGATGCACTGCAGCGAAGTAGCCTAGAGTATACGCTGCAACATCACCATAGTTATGTTTTGATTGTATCAATAAGTATGGTTCTATCGACGAGCATTTGAAGTATCATACTTTACGATTACTCTGCGAAGATATCGTCACGTTCCGATTCACCGTCTGGCCAAATGGCCTTGGATATTCGTCGCATGTCCTCCGGCAAAGGCGCCTGAAACGACAAAGATTTGCCAGTAATAGGATGATCAATCTCCAACCTCCATGCGTGCAGCAAGGGCCGTTCGATCTTGTGAGTCTTCATCAACCGCTTGTTCCAATCCGGCAGGCCGTACACCTCGTCACCGTAGACCGGCGTGCGGCGATCCGACAGATGCACACGAATCTGATGCGTCCTGCCGGTTTCGATGCGAACCTGAACGAGAGCGAGTTTGCTATCAAATGCCTGCATGTCGACGAACGACAATGCCCTTCGCCCGGCCTGCGACGGTGGAAGAGGCCGGGAGGACATCGGCACCCTGCCTCGTGACTGGAGACTTCCAGACTTATGATGATCCGGCACCACTCTCATCTTCTGCCGATGTACTGGGTGTCGACCAATGGGCTTGTCGATGACAACGCGCTTGCCTGGATTGCCTACCGTGATTGCGAGATACGTCTTTCGGACCTTCCTGCCTGCAAAGGAGGCGGAAAGAGCCGCCAACGCTTCCGTTGTCTTGGCCACGATCAAAATGCCCGTCGTCCCCTTGTCCAACCGATGCACGATGCCAGGGCGGAAGGACGGCTCTTCATCATCATCATCATCATCATCTTCATCATCGTCGTCGTCATTGTCGCTGTCTTCTTCGTCGATGACATCGGTATCATCATGCAATTTCTCGCTGGTTTGGAGGGAAGATGATGGTTCACCTGCTTCAAGGATATCGCCCTTCCCGTAGGCGCTTCTCGGGAGGTAGTATGCCAATGCGTTGACCACGGTGCCATCCCAGTTGCCAACGGCAGGGTGGACCACCATCCCCGCTGCCTTGTTCAGGACGATCATGTGCTCGTCTTCGAACAGAATACTCAATGGCAACTCCTGCGCCACGATCTCTGACAGTTCTCTCGTCTTCACGATGGTCAACCGCAGCTCATCGCCTTTGGAGACCTTGAAAGATTTGCGATCGATGACGGTTGCCTGGCCGTCGTTCATCAGTGCCACATTCCCGTCGATCACCATCTTTCCACACACGGAACGTGATAGGCCGTCATCGACCTTGGCGATGGCTGCGTCGATTCTCTTGTTATGGAGCTCTGGTGGCACGGTGAAGTACCGTACTTCGTCGTTGTCAACACTCGATTCGTCGCAATCTTGCTCGTCAGCATCCCCAGTCTCGCTTGAGGTCTCGGCATTGGTATTCTGTGGGACGGAGCTGACCGCTCTATCCAGTTTCCTCTCCAATGCCTCGATGCTGGCCAGGTCGAATGCCGCACTTGGTGGCGGTTTGGCTTGCAGGGCCGTCGATGCGGACCGATGCTGACAAGATATTGGCACTGGATTCCTGACGTTGTCTGCATTTGCATACCGGAATCTTGGGACGATCTGATGGCTTCGTGGAGAAATGAGAGTGAACGCTTCAGCCTGTTGCTCGTGATTTTGTACGAACAGGGCCAACGCCACGACAATTGCGGCAGGCACGGATCGAAGCATCCTGCTTGAAGCGACCATGTGGATGACGGTATGCAACACTCTTCAATTCCGCGGGCTCCGTCTTGCTCCAGCGATGGAAAGATACAGTGGTGGAAGGTACGCGAGCACAGATCATGCAAGTAAAAGTGTTGATGGGGAGGATGGCGAAGAGTGACAGCGCACGGTTCACACCAACAACGCCGACAGAAATCGTGGTTGGTGGTGGTGATGGGTCACCTTTTGTTCTTTTTTCGGAGAACGAGAAATGGATGACCTTGAGGGCTCAACCAGTCTGTCCAACCAACCGGGAGAAAGGCTCGGTTCTCCAGAAATGATGATCGAATGAGTCGTAGCGTGGAACTTTCGAGAGAGAGAGATGCGCATGTCTGGAATCGCGAACAACACAAATCCCAACGGACGCAAAGACGCAACGACGGCCTCTGATGGGGGAGACACAAACCAAAGAGAGACAAGGGCATGGACACAAGCACGAGCATCAGCATGAGCAAGCACATCCTCCCCGCTCGTGTTGACTCCGACATTTTGCATAATTCCACGCTCGCAGGATCCTCGGTTGTCTCCACGTTCCAAGAATGTTGGTATTACACAATGATGACTTCCGACACCTGCGCCCACGATCATCTTTCTCCTTGTGTGGCCACAGCCGGCCACAGCCACGATCACGGCTACGTTCAAGCCGATGTTCATGCCCAAGCCCAAGCTGATAGGGGTGATCACAGAGCAGCATCGCAGCAACAACGTGAAATGAGAAAGGATAAACATCACCGGACAACAATCAACGCAATGCCATGCACGCTGCGTGGAACGGAGCATGCGATACCACCACCAACGACCATGAAGCAGAACATGATCGCTTCATAAAAGCAGATAGAGATGAGATCAAGGGACTACGATCACCCAAGCAAGCATCCAAATCACATCGGAAAAAAAAAACAGTCGCATTGACCTGATCCGAGCAACGAGCCATCCCATCTCGAAACACAGCTCCATCATGGTCATCATCCTTCCACGACTTTTGGTCAAGCTTACTTCTGCAACACGCATCCGCAACCTCCAGTCTTCGTCAACACAAACCGCAAAATGGTCGTCTCTCTTTTCGCTCAAGTCGACCCCTGATGATGCATCCAACCCAACCGTCACCGACCAGGATCTCCTACGCGCCGCAGAACGAGGAGATGTGGACATCCTCACCGCATGGAAGACAGCATTTCCACAAACCTCCATCGACACGATCAAGGATCACCGTGACAAGACTGTACTCCACCTCGCATGCTCCAACGGCCAGCTTGAAACGATCAAACAGTTGACGGAGTCATGCGGAGCCAACATCAATGCCCAATCCATGGATGGAGAGACTGCGCTACACTATGCATGCGCACAGGGCAACGTCGACATCGTGGAATACCTAGCCGGGTCGCATGCTGCAGATGTCAAGCTCCAGGATAACTCCGGCAAGGTGGCACTCCACGACGCATGTACCGAGGGACACGTGGCCATCGTGAAGACTCTGATCGAGTCATATTCTGCAAGCGCTCTCGTGCAAGATGAGAAGGGTGAGAATGCCCTCCATGCCGCATGTCTTCATGGACGCTTGGATGTTGTGGAGTACCTTGTTGGATCATGTGGAGTGGAAATCAATGTGCAAGATGAATTCGGTAACACTGCGATCCACAATGCGTGTCTGAAAGGTCATCTTGATATCTTGAAGTATGTGATGGAGGCTCGTGCCGTGGCTATCGACGTCCAGAACGATGACGGCGATACCGCGCTTCATATTGCATACAGATATGGTCATTTGGATGTTGCAGAGTACCTGGTGAAGTCGTGCAAGGCAGATGTTCATTTTGAGAATGATACTGGTGACACAGCTCTTCAGTCTGCATATTCCAAAAGTCATTTGAATGTTGTGAGGTGGTTGGTGGAGTCAGGCCAAGTGGACGTCAATGCCAAAGACGAGAATGGCGACACCTTGCTTCACTGCGCAAGTGCTGGAGGTCATCTGGCTTTGGTGGAGTTCTTGTTGAAGTCAGACGACCTGAAGGTGGATGGCAACGCCAAGAACAACGATGGCGACACTGCCCTTCACTGCGCAAGCGCTGGAGGCCACCTGGATATGGTGGAGTACTTGATGCAGTCAGACGACCTGATGATGGATGGCAACGCCAAGAACAACAATGGCAACACTGTCCTTCACTGCGCAAGTGCTGGAGGTCATCTGGATGTGGTGAAGCATTTGGTGGACTCAGACGACCTGATGGTGGATAGCAACGCCAAGAACAACGATGGTGACACTGCCCTTCACTGCGCAAGTGCTGGAGGTCATCTGGATGTGGTGAAGCATTTGGTGGATTCACACAAAGCGACCATCGATGTCAGCGCCAAGAACAAGGCTGGCAACACTGCACTCCATCTCGCAACCGCGCATGACAATCTCGATGTTGTGAAGCGGTTGGTTGAACAAGGCAAGGCCAAAATCAACGCTGAGAATAACAAACACGAGACTCCACTCCACAAGGCATATTACCACAGGTGCTTCAATGTTGTCGAGTATCTGGTCGCAGCACCAAGTGTCGATTTGAACGTGAAAGACCAGTATGGCAACACCGTCCTCCATCTCGCAACCGCACATGGGCATCTTGATGTTGTGGAGTGGTTGGTTGAATCCGTCAAGGCCAATATCAACGCTGAGAATAACCGACACGAGACTCCACTCGACAAGGCATGTTTCCACAACCGCCTCGATGTTATCAAGTATCTGGTCGCAGCACCCAATGTTGATTTGAACGTAAAAAACAGGGATTATCAATGGATACTCCATCGCGCAAGCACATTTGGTCGTCCCGACATTGTGAAGTCGTTAGTTGAACAAGGCAAGGTAGATGTCAACATCAAAGCCAACAGGACTGGCAATACTGCATTGCACGAAGCGTGCTTCAGTGGTAGATTGGAGGTCGTGAAGTATTTGGTGGAATCGTCCAACGCAGAAATCGACATTCAAAACAAGAATGGCAGTACACCACTTTGGGAGGCAAGTGACACTGGGAATTTGGCGGTTGTCAAGTACTTGGTGGAATCGTGCAACGCAGACATCAGCATCAAGAATATCGATGGGAATACTCCATTGGATATTGCGAGAATTGGGGGCTACGCTAATGTTGTCGACTACTTGACCGCTCTTGCTTGGTGAGAGCACAGCTGTAAATTGGACAAGAACCAACCACCCACCCGTCAATGGAATCTCGCTTCGCAGCTACCAAGTGCATCACATCCATCGCTGATGTAAATCAGCCGTCACTATTAATGTTCAGCGGACTACATTTATTGTGCTATGAGAGGATGGTACGTTGTTGTGTGCTCATTGTCGCTTTGTGTTGCAAGGTCATGGTACCTCTCTCCAGCCCATGCATTGTGATGTGTTGCGACGTGTTGTGGTAGGTATATGTACGGCATGCGATTGCGCTTTGCCTCCATTGGATGCAAGCGGCGCCATGGTCTGAGATTCATGATACATCTCAGACATACCATCGGAGTCGTGATCCATGTGTTGATGCGGCGCACTGCGGTTGCGCCGGATTATCATGTGTAATATCATACATTGACGCGCTTATTTCTGCACACCCATCTCCTCATCGGCGTCAGCCTCGGAGCTCTCGGGCTCCTCGTCCTGGTTCAACTTGTTCATGGCGGCAGTCTCCATGCGGAGGGCAGACTCGAAGACGGTAGCATTCTCCTCGTTGCTACACGAATTGATCTCTTCACGCAGAGTCTTGATGTTGGACAGGATGCGCTCGCAGCGGACGGAGTAAGACTCGTTCTGCACAGCAAGGACCTTCTGGAGCTCGAGGTATTCCTTTGGGACGGCGGTGGAACCGGCCTCGTTGACAAGGACGTTGGTTCCGAGGTGCAGGTTGCGGTTGCTCTGGTGGTCTGGCTTCATGCCGGCGGCGCGTTCCTCTGGGGTGCCGATGTACACCTCATCGAGCTGGAAGCCAGAGACGGCCTTGTGGACGGAAGCGAGAACCCAGGCTCCGGAGCAGATACCGGTGGCTTCCAACAACAGGCAGAACTGGAGGAAGATGTAGACGATTGGGTTGGAGAGGAAGGCGATTGGGAAGACGGATGCGACCAGCTGCCATGTGATGAGGGCTCCGAGAAGTCCGGTGTTGAAGAATTCCTGGGTGCTGTCGGAGACTCCGAAGATGTTCTCGCCAGTTCCAACCTCGACATCGAGAGTGGTGACATGAGCGATGATGAAGAAGCACATGGTCACACAGATCTGGCGTCCGATCATGAATCCTGGGATGTTGCGTCCGTCTCCGCGGAAGAGGAGCTCGCAGGTCTTGCGGGCCATTGGGTGGTCTCCACGATCCTCCTTTGGAAGCTTGGCGACGGCGAAGAAGGCGATCTGCATACCCTCGAGCATACCGACGATGGACATGAAGAGGAAGAAGAGAATGACGGCGACTCCATTTGGCGCTCCGGCCCACATGGTGGTCTTTCCATCGAAGAGGGCGACGAGGGTGACGGCCATGGCGTAGCACAGGATGGCGAGGGAGATGAGGATGCAGCCCCAGTAGAAGAGGTTCTGGGCGCCGTCGCGTGGTGGTTCCTTGGATTCGATTTCCTTGCCGGAGGCCCAGACGAAGAACATCTGGACAAGGTAGCACGAGTGCAGAAGTCCGGAGAACTCGATGGCGAGGGCGACATAGAGGGTGAAGATGGCGAAGAAGATGTTGATGTAGTCAAGCATGAACAGGGAGGCGTTGACTTGGGAGTTGAGCTGTCCGGCTTGAGCGGCCATGAGGATCATGGCGGCTCCGGATCCGAGGAAGATCTGAATGATGATGTCTGGGAGTCCGAAGACTTCGTCGTCAGCGAGTGGGGCACCGAACTGGTTGATGGTGACGACCATGAGAAGGACCATGAACTGACGTCCCATGAGGCAGCGGTCGAGGTTGTCACCCTTGTGGGCGAGGGAGGTGCACTTGTGGCTGGTTGGGTGGGATTCGACGTAGAGGTCACAGTCAACTGGTGGGAGACCGACGAGGGACCCCTGTCCTCCCTCCACCATGTTGAGCCAGACGAGGGCCGTGATCATGACGAGCAAGGCGACCACTGGGTGGACCTCGGATGAGACCTTGGTCTGCTCATTGAAGATGAGTCCGCAGACGATGGTGATCGAGAAGATGAGGAGTCCGGTGGAGTACACCGACTTGATGAGCTGAATGGGATCCATCTTGTTTGTCTGTCTGTTGTGTTGTTTGTTGCTGTTGCTCTGATTGTCGCTTCTTGTTGCTGTGATGCATTGCAGAAGTTGCAATGATTGAAATTGTGAGTGATGCAAAGTCAGGTTCAATGAATGCCGTGAAGACGTGTGTGGTTGAATGTGGTCGTATGCAGTTGCACATAACGCATTGCTTTCGAACATAACGGATGTGAAACGATCACATGGAGACGCGCACATGCTGTGCAGAAAGCGAGTTGTGAGTGTGATGTTGATGTCAAACCAGAGAGTACACTGCTCAACGCTCTACGAGTACAAGATGATGTTTTTAGAGTGGTCAATTGCGTATTGTAATCTTTGTTGTATTCTATTCTAATGTGTGTATTCTATTGTGTTCTATGTTCTATGCTGTATGGTTGCTGTGTATATGGTTGCTGTATTGGTGTTGGTGCTCGGTCGTGATGAGATTCACTTCCTTGCGTGAAAAATTATGTGTGTGGAGACGTGCGAGAATGTGTGTGCACGAGGATGCGTGAGGCTTCACAACAAGCCTCGTTGTGCTGCAGCGCATTTGCTTACGCCATGACGCTGTCATCCGAAGACTGAAGACGAGCCATGAAGAGGTCGGTCATGCGGTTGCCACCCTGAAGCTTCGCAGACTTCACGATGCTTGACACATCCTTGTCCCAGATCTCCTCGTAAGACTTGATCAGTCCGGACACTGGGCAGCGCTTCATGACGACGGTTCCACTCAGGAAGCACTTGGGCGAGAATGGACCGCGGAATGTCAAATCCTCCTCGAAGCGGAAGGTCACGGCGTGCTTGGTCACCGAAAGGGTGTCCTTGATGAGTCGCGACTCGCATTCAGCTGCGTCGAAGAGCATGCGGCAGCCGCGGACCCATTGTTCGCGGTAGTACTTGCCATCGAGGTCGGATCCGTCCTTGAAGGTGGCCTGCTCGTCGTAGATGGATTTGGTGACATCGGCGGTGACGAGCGACTTCTTGTTGACGATGTCGCTGATGATGATCTGTGCCAGTTGCTCGTCTGACAGGTTGAGCTGCTTCTGTTCTGTTGTGCATGTGGCGGCGACGGCCAATGCGGCCATGGAATGCATCCATGCACGTCGGGATGTCGACGTTGATGGCAGGGATGGTGTGGCGTCAGCGTTGGCGGTGGTGCTCCAGAGAGGATCGGCAGGTGTGGCTGCATCCTGGAATGATTGTTGTGGCACATTGGATGAGATGGCTTGTCTGGCGTTCTGGAGGAATGCGAAACGGGATGCCGATGGTTGCTCGGACTCGAACATGGTGGCGAAGAGCTGGGTGTTGGTTGATGCTGGCTGTCTTGTGGTGAATGCCTGTGCTTGGTTGTTGGCGCATGGTGCTGCGAGGACGACGAGTCCAAGGAAGAGGGAGAGCTTGACGCTGGATGTGGTTGGCTTGCTGTTGCTGTTGCTGTTCATGATTGTATTGTGTGTGTTGTGTGTATTATTTGTTGTTGATTTGGTGGAGTCTGATTGTCCTCTTTTGCTTCGTTGTTGTTGTGGTTGTTGTGTTTGTGTCGCTTTTGATTTTGTGAGGAGGGGATGGACATCGGAAGAATCCACACCAACGCACGGTCGTGCACATCCACAAACACAACCACAATGGAGAAGACTGTACAGAGGGAGAACAACAACACGGGGGTGTTGGAGTCATGATGCTCCATGCAGAATCGCCATTCACAGCAACGTCACCAGTTTGACCGATCCCCACTTATCGTCTCCGTTCTCCCCACGAAACTCAATTGCCAATCCCGAAATGTGGAGAAGCGATCTGGTTGGTTGCCGAAACACGTCATCCATTAGTTCATGCCAGTGGCGAACAATTGGTGCCCACACACAAACACTCAACCAGGCCTGAACAAGGCCAGAGCAATGATGCAACAACACCGGTGAGTGGGGAGAGGTTGGTCTTGTGTGGTGATCCCAATCCCAAATCAAATCACATACCACATACCACATACTTTGGCCCAAGCAGCGGCAGAGTGGCAACGCAAACTCCTCACCATGTAGACCCGTCGATGGGGCCATCACACCAAGCAACACAAACCAGCACGATACTCGAGCGCTGCAAGTCCGAACCATGGACATCCTCCTGATCGTGCCATCCTTCCTCCTCTTCTCTCTCGACAGGTATTCATACTCGGATAGATGCGCACGTCTCATCATCCACACAGACGACCTACACATGGTCGAAGCATGTAGATGCAACCCAGTAGTCCAGCAGCTTTCATGATGATGGAGCATTGACATGGAACATCAACTTGAGCACCGTCACCAATCGTGCGACACTTGAAGACCAGCTACTCTGTATGCCTCGCTATTTGATTCCGAGTATGGCGTACAGTTGTGACGGGAGACTGCGGCAGCATCCGCAACTGCAAATGCGAGAACAGAGACCCGCACACTGATAGACTGGCGACAATGCGACGTCTCGCGTGCTTTCTTCCATCGTTGTCATCGCCATCATCATCATGGTGATACGGACCCAATCATACAGACCAATACCATCTTCGCCATGCGTACCATGCATACCATCCATCCTCCTCTCTGCAGTTGCTCTGCGACCAGTTTGCTCCATCTTGTTTGGTGAAAATGTGAACTGGTTGAGTCGTGACGGGCCCGTTGTCTTGTTGTTCTTGTCGTCTTGTTGTTCTCTTGGGTACTCATCGCGCAATGATGATGATGTTTGCGGATTTATGGGTTTTTCTCCGAGAACCAATTAACAGTCGGAATGGGCAGGATAAGTCATTCACAACCAACACGCCCAACTGTGTATCTCGGGTTGTTGTTGTTCTTTGTGTGGGGAGAAGGGATGTTGTCTTTCGTAACGTGCTATTCGTGGTTGGGTGTGAGACCATTGAAGCTGTGTTGACGAAAGACTGATAGAGGCTTCTGATTGGCCGTCAAGGATAGACGTGGCAACGAATTCATGACAAACCGGTGTTCAGGAACACCCAACATTTTGTCCGATTTTCACTTTTCTAGATCGTGACCTAATTTACCGGGACTTAATACACTGCGTTGAGACAGAAAAGTGAATCGCCTGAAATCCTGAAAATCGTAGATAGGGTTACGCTATTGCTCTTCAATTGTCGTTGGTCCAGGCACGACAGAGACCGGACAAAACCGGAGAAACTAGATCAGACCGGACAGACCGGACAGACCGGACAAAATGACCGGACAAACCGGACAAAACGACCGGACAGACCGGACAAACCGGACAAAATGACCGGACAGACCGGACAAAACAAACGAATCAACCGGACAGACCGGACAAAACTCAAGAATTTATCGAACTATTTAACGGACGTTTGGTCGAATATAACGGACATTTGGATCGTGAAGAAACAGACAAAACTACTTCGCACGGAGTGACGCAAGCCAACCCAAACCACAAGAACAGATCAGCGAAACAAGACAACAAGCCAGCTTCGCACTGAAGTATGGCATCATGCCAATGCAAATGCCTGGTTCTATTGCAATACATGTGATGTTCTTATTAATGTTTTGTGGTATGACATCAAATCTCGAAGAGTTCTGCTCCATCATCCTGATGGTATTGCACAATGACACAAATGGCTTCAAACACATGCTTCTGCTTTTCTGTGCCATGCAAAAAGTGATCTCCAGCACGCTGAAGAACTCCAGTCTCTCATTGAAGGTCTCATGATGCAACCGTGCTCTGCTCTTGAAGTTTTCAAGTTCTGGCCCATCGATCTCATTTGGTGTTCACATCATTTTCTTTTTCATACGACTCGTCCTGTGCCCACGATCAGCAATGACGACTTTTCCACCTGTGATCTGATGCAACAATCCTTCACAACAAATAGTCAAGTCATGTTTACCTCCTTGGTGGAGCCCGTGGATCCAAACACACTTTAAGTGGTACACAGTGATTGCGATCTCATATTTGAGAGCACCGTGGTTGAACTTTTTCGAGCCCCATGCCAGATCTGTGTTGAGTTTTGAGTGTTTCTGCTCCCATGCCTGAAAACCTGTGCTGTCAACTGTGGCAATGAAAGCTGTTCCCTCTGGATCATTCAATGAGCTTGGCCAAACAATCATGCCAGCTTTCATTGCTGCAATCATTTTGATCCAGCACCATAGATGATTCCATATTGCATACTATCAACATATCCCATATGCTGCAGCAAGGATGTTGGCATTCTTTGGATAGGTCCATAGACAGCATAGAACTGCAAGGAACATTCAGAAGCCTCTTCCAGTGTTGTCATATTGTGATATTTTTGCTGTGGAAGTAGTGGTTGTGTGCATGTCATCCCAAATACCTGAAATAGTTTCCGGCCAAGATGCATAGTGAGATCGGAACATGGTATTTCTTTGATCCATTGTCATGTCAAGAAACAAAGGGCAAATACCAGTTCAGCAATAAAACCTTGTTCCAGGACACCCAATGGTTAAGCAACAAGCATTTGTACAGAGGGTATGTATGGCTTCTGTTGATGTGATGTGGTGGCAATGCTGCTGGCTTTGTTGTCATTGGTATTCTCTCCATTAGGTGTGAAATTGCCAATATGTTTGGTGCATTATGGTTGATCTTCCCTACTTGAGGATTTGTCAACATCATCGCTGTGTTCTTGGTTGTGAGATTGATGCTGTTGCAATGTGCAAGCGTTGAGTCAAGAGAAAAGAAGTTTCAACATAGAAAGTCTGTGTCAGAAATATTCATTCTTGAGGGCATTTTCCACAGGACTCCAATCATTGTCATCCAATGCAAGGAAGACATCAGAGTATGTGGAGTGCAAGTCCTGTCATAGCCAAAGTGCTGTGGAATTTTGCAGCACAAGTGGAATAGATGGATCATGGTTGTGGATCACCATAGTGAGAGAAGTCCAAGACATTGATGATGCTGTTCCTGTGGCTGCTTACCTTGAGGCAGGCACTGTCATCATGACAAGAAAGGGCAAGAACGAATGAAGTTTGATTTGTGAGCTTTCTCTCTCTGCATTCTGTTGTCCTCACTTTGGTTGTATCACTGTCTTGTCATTGTGTTCTATGTTTGCTGCAGGTACTTGGCAACTCGGTCTGTTCTTTGTCTATTCTTGGCACAACACACCAAGTAGTCCAATCAGAGAATGCTTCTTGCTGCTCCTGCATCCGTGGATGGACAAGCTTGCATTTTTGGAACAGTTCGTTCTTCTCGAATGTTTGGGGCAAGCTCTCTCGTTTTATCTCTCAGGAACTCAGACAGCCAGGCATCATGCCAAACTTGAAGAATCGCACAGAAGCCAAATCCTGAGTGAAATCATCATTGTTCCACAGAATCAACAAGAAAGGAGTGGTCAAGACATAGCACAAACACCACAGCATACTCCAAACATCCCCACAATGTCAAGAAGAGAGGGTTGTATCAAGTGAAAGGCTAGCAAAGCAAAATTCATCATTCTACAGGACTTGCTAGATGGTGTCTTGCCAATGACTGAAGAAGAGTTATCTGCTGCAGAAGTGTGGGACACATGCTGCTTCCACATGGCTGAATTTGTTGATGTTGTGCTCAGCCAGTTTGAAGCTCACCTTTGCGATCATTGGAAACAGTTGGGCAAGAAAGAGTTGCACCCCATGGTGGAATTGGCCTCATTGGAACATGATAGATGCATACACCCAAGAGAAGCAATGAATTCTTGTGGAGGCTTGGTGCTCAACATGTCTACTGCAAGTATGCTCCTCCAACAAGACACCCAAGAAGTTGAACAAACATAGATGACACCATCAGAGTTGCAGCAACCCTGACCAGTATATATGTGCAATTTGGAAAACGCAAATTCAAAGAACACATGTACCAGGAAGTGCGACAAATCAAGCTTATTTTCTATCTTGAAACCAAGCACGGCAACCCTTAATTGAGCAGAGCGTATTGAACTTGAGCAGAGTGTCTCAGAATGGAGTACGAAACAGTAAGAACCAGCATCACTCTTCACAGCTTTTGCTATCTACTTTCCACATACTAATCGCATCAACCAAAAATACTTGCCGGAGGTAGTCCTCCACACTCAACCCAGACACTCGCAATGTTGCTCCCATTTGATCCATCGCACGTCGCCGCGCCGACCTTCAGTGCTGGTTTGGGTACACTGTTAACGGACAGTGTCCGCTAAGTTCGTTAACTTTGTCCGGTCTATACATTCTGTCCGGCCGTTTTGTCCGGTCTGTCCGGTCATTTTGTCCGGTCTGTCCGGTTTGTCCGGTTGTTTTGTCCGGTCTGTCCGGTCTGTCCGGTCGTTTTGTCCGGTTTGTCCGGTCATTTTGTCCGGTCTGTCCGGTCTGACCTAGTTTCTCCGGTTTTGTCCGGTCTCTCTTGATGGGCGTGAACGAACCACAATTGAAGTAAAATAGCGTAACCCTAAGTATGCTTTTTGGGATTTCGGCTGATTCACTTTTCTGTCTCAACGCCGTGTATTAAGTCCCGTTAAGGTAAGTCACGAGCTAGAAAAGTGAAAATCGGACAAAATGTTGGGTGTTCCAGGTTTCCACACGTTTGCACCAAGCTCACTTTCGCCACACAACACCACAACTTCGTGTGTTTTGCAAGTACTCGCTGTCTTGTGGACCCACCTCTATTTCCTGTGCCGAACAAGACCGATGCTTGGGGATGGAAGTGTGGTTGAGACTGCTCCAGGTGTTGTGTTCTCTGCACTCGCATGTATTCTGCCATGACTGGAACCTGTATGACAGATTGCGGAGGTTGTCGCTCTTGGGTCGGCAAGCTGGCACCTTCTTCATCCTCTCTGTGGTGTCTGTGAGAAACAAAGCAAAACAAAACAGCTCGACCTTCCTCTCACAAAATACAAACCCATCCACTCCACAAACCGCAACAACAACAAACAGCAACAACAAACAGCAACAAACAGCAACAGCAACAATAACAGCAACCGCAATGACAGCATACAACAACACGACGGCACTCATCACACTCACGCTGCTGTGTCTGTGCAACTCCATCACAAACTGCCAAGCGTGGGTGACACACAACACGCCATCGGCGTCAACAACATCAACCACACACACACGACAAGGACCGCCACCAGCCGCCACGGCAACTCACATCAATCCACAGCAAACGCACGTCCTCGTTCTCCCAGGCTTCGCAACCGCAGCCAGCGACTACGTCGATGACCTTGTTCCCAACATCGCACAGCAAGCCATCGACGCTGGATGGTGGGGCAACGACAACAGCAATAACAACAACGACATGACCAACGCAATGGATCACATCCACGTCCTGCCACTCCAGCGACATGATTGGGCACAGACCATCACATTCGGCATGTGCGATCTCGACTTCATAACCTTCAAGGCACCAGCAACCAAGTGGGCGTACCGATGGTACCTTCAGAAGGTGGCCAAGGAGGTCAAGAGAATCCAGGATGTTGCCAAGGAGGAAGGCACAACCGCCAAGATCATCCTGGTGGGACACTCCGCTGGTGGCTGGCTCGCAAGGTGAGTTTGGCGAGGCTTTGCTCCTATGCGACTGCTACTGTGTATGCTTCAGTGCTTTGCTCTGCTCTATTCCATTCATTTCACTCACACTATCAACACTCGCATTCTCCCTCCATGCATCATCACCATGCATCTTTCACCATTCGCCTCCTTCCAACAAACAGAGCCGCTGTCGGATACGGAATGGATGACACCAACGGAAAGGATCTGCAGATTGACTTCGACAGCATTCTGGGAATCGTCACGCTCGGATCTCCCCACATCCCATGCCCCAAGGGATCCGTCGACATCACCGGCGGTGCACTCCGTATCGTTCACGACACCTTCCCAGGTGCCTTCTTCAACGACCGTCTCTTCTACGTGTCTGCTGCCGGATCCGCATTGAATGTCGAGCAGCAGCAAGCGCACATCCCTTCTCCAAACACCATCACCTCACAGCCAGATGCTGATCACATGCTTGCGTACCAATCGTACAAGTTGCTTTCTGGTCAAGGACACCAGGACGGTGATGGCATCGTCCCTGTCCCGCTTGCGCACCTGGAGGGTTCCAATCTCCAGATCACCTTGGACAACGTGTACCACACCTCCATGCTGCAGAATCAGCATCAGCATCAACATGATCAACGCACATCTCCCACATCTGAAGCCTCGGAATCGAGATGGTACGGATCGAAGGACATCGTCCAGCAATGGTTCAGTCCTGTTCTGCACAAGGTGCTGCCAGCCATGATGGTCCAGTAACTTGCTTTCCTGCGCTTAGACTTGAAGTCGCAGATGCGGTTGCAGCCAATCGCCGAACGATTAGTCGTACGCAACCACGAATGCCACAGCATTACACTGCCCGTCTGCACACAGACACACAATTTTCACCATACACAAACATATAATAGAATAGAATAGAACTCAATACAAGAGAATACCATGCGAGTACGATAGATGATGATCGATACATCTGCCACACTCATGGGGACGGCAGAGATCCTGATTTGACACCATTCCGTCTTGGCCCATTCCATGATCACACACGAATGCTCAACTCCATCGTTGCATCCGTTGATTCGAAGCTGGATGCTGCCTCGCTTACTGTATTGATAGCGCATAATATTTCAGCTTGATGGATGCCTTCGGACCTGCTTCATCCAGTGGTCCAATGATGTTGCTCGGATGAGATGTGCACGAGAGAGAGGAGTTGGAGACGCGGTTTGATGGGTGTGACGAATCTTTGTGGATACCTTTATCGACTCATTTGAATGGATCACGCACTTCGATCGTGGAAGCTAGGGACTCATTTGGACACAACCAAACAAGAACAAAAATGGCGCGCAACATCACCAAATTTGTGGCTTCTCTTCTTGTTCGCTAGAATGGCAGACATGAGACGCGGCGAAGGCTGGTGCCTCAAAGAGCCGGACCCAAATGTTTGGCGATGTTTGGCGATGTTTGGCGATGATTGGCTACAGATTTTGGACCCGTTTTTCCCAAACTCAGACTTAAACTTATAGACACTCAATCGAATATCTCTTTGCATCTACCTAAACTTAAGACTCAGGGCTATCCAGGCAAGCAATAGCATTATCTTGTTGTTACTACTATCTAGTCGATCTTTTTGTGTTTGTTGACCCCCTTGGTGTGGTTTTGCCTTCGGACGACGGACGGACCGGGTTTTGTTTGGCGATGTTTGGCTACAAGTAGAATTCTACAGGAGTCCGGTAGGATCTGGCCTCTTTTTTCGAGAAATTCGACTCGCCATCTTTGAAGTCTCCGGACTTAGCGATCTTTGGCCCAATCTGCACAATAGATATCATTTCAGAATCCTCTCTCCGAGTTGGTCACAACCATATGGTCTATATTGTGTTTGAGTGCGATGATATGGAGGTATGCTTGCGTTTAGTGCTCCCATGCCAATCGGAATGCTATTTGACCACTCGGATCCACTCTCGGAAGCATGTCTGAAAATTAAATTCCGTTGTTCGCGTCATCATGACGTCATGAGGAGGACATAGCAACACGACTGCGACCATGGCAACAGCAACAGATGCAACACCAACAACAGGTGCAGCACCAGCTTTTCTCTACCCCAACCGACATCGCCCTCCTCTCTATCTACTCTCCACTGAACATCGCACCATGAAGATCCACCCTGGAAGCCATGTATCTAGTCCCTGCGGACCTCTTGTGACCTCTGCAAACAGCAAGGGCAAGGTCCGAAGCATCCTGTACGGTGTCGTCCTCAAGTCCCTCCCCAAGAATCACTGGGTTGTGCACTGGCGTTCCATCAACGCAGTGTGTGAACATGCAGGTACCAAGCTGACTCTCCTGGACAAGACGCGAGTCGATTTGGACAGCAGCTGTGTCGAGGAGCTCATCCGCACGCAGAGTGTTGGGAAAGGATCAGCTGATCTAGACAAACTGTACAAGACTTCGCGATACCACAAGCTCTGTCACACCACATCAACGTTCAGTGACACATCTTACTCGCAACGCTCCAATGTCTCATCCCTTCCTAACAGCGCATCAGCCAGCCATGGCACAGACATGGACGTCTCCAACCGAAACACGGATGGATCTGCGCCAGGAATCTCGATTTGCGGCAACGATGATGCAACAGGTGACCTGCATTCAACGTTTGACCCGAGCACAGGCGATTTGCTCGCGGGTGATGAATTCAACTACATCATGCTACGTGAACAAGAGCCAGCAGGATACTCACACATGGAGGAGAAGAATGAATTGATGAATACTACAGTCACAGTTGGCAAGCAGAAGAATGCAACATCGTGGACAGTCGTTGATGACGATTCTATTCAACACCGCAACGACGAGCCTCAAACCAAGCTTGGTGTGGCAGGTTTTGACTTTGGCAAAAAATGTTTGCGAGATGACACCAACCGTGACCGGATTAACCTGCTGGGACTGGTGCAACATCTGTGGCCAGGCGACTGGAAGCAACAAATCGACGCTCTCAACAGGCGAATCATCGCAGGCGTAATTGATGTTGGCGGGAGGCGCAACCAAGACCCTGTGTCGGAGCGCGAACTGTGGGTGTTTTTTGGGATCATGCTTGTTGGCAAGCTGGATTCCACCACAAAGCTCTGGGGCGACTGGATGAGTGAAGGCTTCTGTGACGTAAGAGATCTCACGAAGCACATGCCTTTCCACCGATTCAAGCACATCCGCGAACACTTCATTCCTTACCTGTTCTCTGACCCGGCCAGGCAACACAGCGACAAGTGGTGGCAAATTCAACCTGAGGTGGAGTTATTCAACAAACGTCGTTGTGACACGATCATTCCGGGTCAGGTAAAAGTCATGGACGAAAGCATGACTGCGTATAAGCCTCGTCTGACGCCCACTGGAAACCTTCCACATCTGACGCACATTCCGCGCAAGCCGGAACCACTTGGGGTGGAGTTTAAAACCGTTGCTGATGGCGAAACCGGTATCATGCTTCATTTGGAGATTCAACGCGGAAAGCGAGAGATGGACAAGGCCGATCACGTGAGAGATTGTGGGAAAGCAACTATTGCCTGTTCTCTGCGCATGGCTCTGGCAACGCATGACATTGGGCGAAACAACATCCACATCGACACGTCAGAGTTTTCCTTCCCAAGAAGCATTTTCATTGGAGATTCGTGGTTCGCCTCTGTGCAGACGTGCTCGGAGATTGCTGTGAAGGCAAATTCAGGATTCATTGGAATCATCAAAACCTCGTCCGCCGGCTTCCCACTCAAGTTCCTCCAAGAAAAGATGAGTGACTGGCCCTCCGGAACACAGCTGCTTCTGAAACGCAACCGCGACGATGGGGATGTTGATCGTGATGATACCGCATCAGAAATATACGCCCTGGGATACAAGTACTCGCGCAATTCAGTGATTCCATTTGTGTTCTCCTCTGGATCAGGACATTTGGGGGCATCCACACCCTACATCGCAAGATGGATCGACGACGAACGCAGGCATCGAACGAAGGAGGTTCCACGACCCGAGGTGGCGAGTAAGTATTTTGGTGCATGCAATGCCGTGGACACGCACAATCATGTTCGCCAAGATGTGTTGGGACTCGAGAGGATCTGGGTGACAAAGGACGGGTATTTCCGCCTGGTGACAACTTTGTTCGCCCTCACTGTCGTGGATGCAATGAAGGCGTACACGTGTCATCTCGGTTCTCGCCACAGGCACAAACAGGTTACACTGCGAACCTTCATCAACATGCTCGCGCAGGACATGATCTGCAACGACGAACATGACACGCCGCGGTGTCTGGAAACCACATCTATTCTGCCACAAGGGCACGCTTGCAATAACGTGGACGATGGGGCGAAAGCATCCAACGAGCCAAACGACAGCGCGACCAACAACAACAGCCAACCACAACAGCAACAGAAACAATCATCACACCGAAGCGGCCATCACCACCTGGTGAAATCACAGAAAAAACTGCCAAATGTGTACAAGGATCGGAAAGGGCGCTTGAGACGAGGACAGAGATCTGCTCGAGAACGATGTATCGTCTGCAACAAGCTGGTTGTCTTCGTCTGCGAACATTGTCCATCAGCTGCGCCTGGGACGCCCGTGTGGTGCTGCCCAGCAGTCCCAAAAAAAAGTGACACCCGCACATGCTTCCACACACATGCCACGAGCGACGAGGGAAATTCACACTAATCAATAAATACACTTACATACAGTATAATCTGTGTGCGTGTGGAGAGGGCATCAATTGATTGATTTGACTGTGTTGTTGTCCCTCGCCAAGGGTGTTGGCGATTCTTCGTGAACGAAATTGTGAGGAGGGGAAGCGAAGATGATGTGTGTGACGAGTCCAAACGTGCCTGTGGTGCCCAAACACGTCTCGAATGCCTGAACGCATTCGTGAATGATGGAGGTGCTTGACAGATCACATCAGTGCTCACCGAGCAAGAGAGAAACGGCCACCAAACTTTAGGATTGTATATATAAACTATATACTATGCTACAATATAAATACGAGTACAGGATGGCCCATACGAGCTAAGTCCGGAGAGTTTAACTTTGGTTGATGCTGTTGTTGGCCTTTTTTTGTTCGGGACTTAAGTAGAAAATGTACTACATTCTACAGAGCAGTTTCTGTGATCCAAACATCGCCAAACATCGCCAATTTGTTTGGCTACAGCCGGCTCTTTGAGGCACTGGAACGGCACGAAGAGGAATGGACATGGTCGTGTGGTGGGACGAGGAGATGAAGGTGGAATCAATAATCAATGCTATTGACGAGCGTTGATGAAGCGCGGCGCTGACGATGGTCACCACATCGCAATGGTGTTGGTAGAGATCCATCTGTGTCGCGAAGCGAAGCGATGAGGCATGACATGACGTAACTGGACGCGACCGCAAGGGACGGAAGGGTCCGTGATCAAGACAAGAAGATGATGAGAGAATGAAAGATGGAGAGATACGGACTACAGCGTTGCTACAACAAGCATGGCAGCAGCGCATTCAACAATCCCATGAAGGCTCCATGCAGGATCGCTGACACGGATGCATTAGTCATCAAAGCCAACAAATTGAGGTGTGAATCAATGTTTCGAACAGCGAAAGTCACCAGTATGGAATTGGATTTGGCGGTTGGAGTCTCCCTCATCAAGAATTGACTGGGTACAGTCTCGTCGCACTGCATGGATCAAGATTGGCATGTGGATAAACCAAGGATAATCGACATCCAATCAACGTCACATGGGACATCGGGATGGCTTGACACGTACCACATGATACAAGCACGTACACAGGCAAACAGGCAACGCAGCATTTTCGTCGCTGATGTCCCACAGCTCATGAGCACCCGTGTTCCAGCGAGGTGGATGGACGCCATGGTTCGCCAGCCTTGCGATGGATGACCTCTGCGGTTCGTCGACCCAAGATGCCGCCCCAACAGATCCTGGGACCCAGAGGATTCAGCATCTCATTCTTCAGCATTCATCACCGCACTCCGCACTATCTGCCACCCGGAAAGAGTCTTGTACTCACTCTGAAGAGGGTAAAGGACAAGCGTTAACGTCTGCTCTACTCAAATTCGTCGTGTGCCTTAGCTTCTACGCTTTTTGGAGCGCTTCATTGAGCCGCCGGTGTCGGTGTACTCGTTCTCGATATCCTTTCTCTCCTTGCGGAGCCGGTCCACCTTTTGTTTCGATGGTGTGCGTCCCAAGGCATCCTTCTCCTTCGTGATTTCGAGCTCTTCGCGTCTCGATGAAAGCTTGTCGACCTTGGCCTTCTTCTTGGCGATGCCGTGCTGCATGCGACCATACAGATGAGCGGCTTTGCGGCTCATCATGGACTTGGCCAAGGCGTGGGCTTCCTCTTCCTCTCTCAGACGTTTCTTCTCCGCTTTCTTCTTTGCCTTCGCCGCCTTTACCTTCTTATCCTTGGCATCGTCTTCTTCGTCTTCCTGCTGTTCGTCTTCTTCGTCGCTATCATCGCTATCATCATCAGCGTCTGGTTCATCGATGGTTTCGGCCGGTTCGGCAGCGATGCTGTCGTCATCGCTGACCATGGTCTCGATGCTTTCGCCGTTCTTGAGCTTCTCGATTTCTTCGGCGTAGGCTGGTTTGTAGCCCTCCTCTTCGTTATCCACCCACGGTGACAGATGCGGTGGCAACGTCGCACCGACGGAGTATCGTGCGATGGGAAGGAGGAACATGAAGTTGCTGCTGTCCAAGATCCATTGCGGTTGCACGAATTCTCTGGACTTCGGGAGCTTCGCGTAAGAGGATGGCAGTTTGGGTCGGTCCACGATGTGATGCGTGATGGAAGAATCGTTGACCGAGATGGGGCTGTTGGGGCCCTCCCAGCCCACGCTGGCGCCGTAGGCCAGCGACACGAGCTCTATGTAACCCTTGGGGATTTCACGAGAAAGGAAGAATGTCAGACCATTGAACAACCCCCTTCGTTTGAGCGCATCGTCGTCCAAGTTCGCCCCACCAGACGATGGCATGGCGGTGCGAGCCTCCTGCTCAGACAAATTCTCCAACGCAGCCTTCAATGGGCCGGCCACGTCAACGTCGTCATCGCCATCATCATCCTCGTCGTCACTCTCACGTGGCAGATCATTCAAGGCGTCTCCCACGGATTTGAGCAGCTCCTTTTTCTTCTTCTTTTCGCTCTTTGATGCCTTCTTCTTGCTGCCGTTGCCGTCGTCTTGCGTGTCTTTGTCTGCGCCGACCGACTCATCGACGATGGCTGCCACGGCACTGGATGATGGATTTAGCGCATCCTTCAATGACTTGAGGTTGGCAGAAAGGATGGAGCTCGTGCTACCCCTCACTTCAGTGCCAGCTGTAACCGCCGGGAGGGGATAGCGGACCCCCAAATCACTGTACAGCTTGAAGAGTACGAAGTTCAGCAGCGTCTCGTAGAACTCGAAGAATGTGGACATGACGCGGTAGTCAACATCGGTCGGCATGAACTGGGTGAAGGAGTGTGGAATGACCCATCGCACCGGCACGCCCTTGATGGTCGCCTCCATGTACACTCCCTTGACGGAGATGAAGGACTTCGTGATGCAGCCGGAGGTTGCGCAGTACGCACCCCAGGCTGACGCCAAGGACTTCGCGCCGTTGGACGTCTTTGCCTTGATGTTGTGCTCGCTTGGCAATGCCGCAAAAAGATACGTCAATGTCAACGCATCGTCGAGATCGGCCAAGGCATCGACGAAGCGAGGGTATCGCTCGCGCACCAGGTGATGCACCGTGTACGATGGACAGATGGCATTCTTTCGCACGGCTTCGTCTTTTTCGTTTCTGCCGGCGGCTCTGCGGATCTGCCGCGGTCGGTGTTGTGCAAGTTGAGATTTGGTGCAAAGTACGCACAAGTACGAGTTGAAGACAATCATGAACGGAAGAACATGTCAGTGTGCATTCTGGTTGGTGAGATCCGCTCCAACTTCCACAAATCACATTTTGCAATTTCCGAATGTGCAAACGAAATGCACCGCAAGTCAACATGCATACTCTTCAGAGCAGGCCCATTGTGGAACATCATTCGCAACAAGTGATGCGGTGCATGCGGCACGACCACGAGACGTGCAGAGGACCGTGCCCTCTCAGACGGCAACGCACCTTCTTCAAGAATGCGCGGAATTCACGAAACTTCTCCAGGAGCGGTTCATGCGCCAGCGCCTTGATGTCCTTGATGTGGTAGAATGTCTGGCCTTTCTTGTTGCCTGGCATGCGCCCACGAGGCTCACGTGGGTAGATGCCCTTGAGGATGCACAGACGACGAAAGTCCTTGATCGTGATCTGGAGCATCTTGAGGGATCGCGAACGTCCTATGAAGGTCGCCTCCAGACCGGAATTGTCCCTCTTCTGCTTCTTTCCCATCCTTGACAGCTTGCGCGTCGATCCCATCTTGGAATGCGAGGCTGCCTTGATGGACTTCTTCTTCACGCGTCCCTTCACACGGTTACCCATCTTGCGGTTCTTTTCCCGCAGCTGTTGGCTACGCTATTGGTGTTAGTGTTAGTGGTTGCGTTGGCGTTGGTATTTGTAGTGGTCGATTGGGACCTCTGGTTCCTCTATTCGTTGAGCCAAACGATCTGCTGGACCTTCCTGCTCTCCTCTATTCTGATTGTCTTCTTGTTGTCTTGCTAGCTTCGTTGGTGCCTGTGCTGTACTGGTATGGTATAACAGGTCTTTATGCCTTGATCCGGATGCTCGTCAGCCACGATGGTGTGGCGGTGTGATGGCCGAGAGTGTTGGAGGGATCGTGGCGCTGTGTCTGTGTTGGTTGTGGATTGTTTCCTTTGTCCATCACGTTTTCCGCTTTCGTTTTTCCGCATTTCTCCATTCGTCTTTCGTTGGCTTTGTGGACAATGGGTTATCAGCTATAATGGAATCTCGACTCGTGCGACTTCATCGAATCTGCCTTCGAATTTTGGATCGTTGACTCATGCGACTATGGATACGTGAATCCGGGTGATGGGTGGTTGATGTCATCTTCCATGTGGATCCTTGCCGAACTTGACACGATGGTGACACAGAGAGAAGCGCAACAGCATCAACGGCAACAGCGACATGATCGGATACGAAACACCGAGGACGAACATCCTCCAATTCCCACCACCTTTCCAACGACTCGAACAACCCATCACATCACAAGACATCACACCACAACAGAACCAAATAGCATTCCTGCCATACGCACCACATCAATCACATACTCCCAATTCCAAAATGAACCGCATCGCCGCCACCCTCTTGCTGATCTGCGCAGCCGCTCTCGGACGATCCGAGGCCTTCGTGACCCCGAGCAATACCTTCGGAGTCGCCAAGACATGCCTGTCACCAGCAACCTCGCAAGCCGCATTCCAGCCAGAGGCCATGCAGCGACAGAGGCAGTCCGTGGCGTCCGTTCAGACCATGGGACTCTTCGGCCTTGGCGCACCAGAAATCGGCGTTATCCTCGTGGCAGCCGCGTTCCTGCTCGGACCCGAGAAGCTGGCAGAGTTCGGAAAGGATGCCGGACGCATCGCTGGTGAGCTCAAGGAGGTGCCAAAGGAGTTCCAGGAGGGAATGAAGGAGGGTGAGGCCTCCGCCGCGAAGCTTAAGGCCAGCGACGACCCCGACGTTCCAGCCACGACCGTGACACCGGTTGAGAAGAAGACCGAATAGGTCAGCCGACACACTCAAAATCGCGGTCATCGTCGCCGTCATCATCATCCAGAGCACCGTGTATCGGCAAGTTCGAAGATAGCGACGAACACCAACACGGCCATGGCCATGACAACGCCACGGGAGGTTCGTTCGTCGTGGTCCCTGCCAACCGTTCTTACCCTCCTTCTTCGCAGCTCGTCGCGTCACTGCGACAAACTACGACCCACTGCTGCTACTGCTACTGCTATTTCACCGTAGAGTAATCCAGTAGTCTTCAATGCATTCAATATTCATCTCCAATGTCCCAATCCAAGACTGGATGTGGCTTGAACACAGGCATGTGCAAGTGTGAATTTGAGGGTTAGTCTGAAGCAGAACCGGTGCAAATGTGGTGCACCATCAATTCTCTCAAATGAATGCAGCCTCCAAGCCGCTCTTCCTTTCATAATGGCCAAGTAGTCGTGTTGATCAGAATGCGTCCACCAGGTCTCGGCACTGATCCCTGATGAGGTAGCTCAAACTCGCAAAGCCATCGAATACGAGTTCACTCCGCACGGCTCATCTTTATCGAAGCAGTACCAGACGATCTCATGTAGCTTGTGCTTGACGGAACATCGTTCATTGACACTGACTCCACGCTAACGCAAGTTCGGAATGTACGACTATGATGAGTAATGTACTATGTGCCCTTCAATGGTGCTCTGCGAGCGCATGATGGTACACTGTATTCGACTTCTGGCATGAACTAGCCCAGTACGACTACCCACTCGATGTTTCGTCCCCCCAGGTTGCAGTCGTGGATACGACACGAACGTGGTGGGCGAGTCTGGGTGTGGATCGCAAGGAGACAATTCAACGCGCTGAAATCACACAAACAGGCGATCTTTTTGTTGACGCACATCATTCCACACCGACATTCCGATTCTCTCTCTCTCGCAACCATTCCCACTCTCTTCTCTCGTCATCATTCTGTCCACTCTGTTGACTCTATCCACTCCACTCCACGAGCAACAACAACACCACCCCGACCGACACTCGCAAATATGATCCATGGGACTGTCTTCCTCCTGCTCCTGTGCGCGCTGCAGCTGCAATCATCGCCGGCGTTCACAAGTCCGCACCACGCAAGAGCCACAACCAGGACCCCAGTCGCCACCACCGCGACGATATTTCGCAACTCGCAGACTGCGCACATTGGCGTGCAGCGCAGCTCCGTCGCGCAGACGCGATTGATGGGACTTTTCGGACTTGGCGTTCCGGAGCTCGTCATCATCGCGGTTGCTGGCGTCATCGTCGTTGGACCCACCAATCTGGGACGCACGATGGGCAATTTCGCTGGTTCCACCATGAGCGACATGGGCGATCTGGAGGAGCTTAAGAAGATTCCAACGGAATTCCAAAAGGGCGTTGAGGAGGGAGAGATGAATGTTCGATCGCGCAAGGCCAAGCAGATGGAAATGCCGCCTCCCGAAGATGATGAAAAGTCAGGCAAAAACGAGTGATATGGAGATCAACAGATGTGCTGTTATGCTACCTTCTGTTGCAGAACATGCTTGCAACCCGCAGAGTCTATGACAGTACATGGTAGCTCGCACAAGTACAGCAGCAAGTACTGCTCTAACCCACTCTGTCCTGCTCTGACGCACGAGATACTCCATCGGCATCGCGCAGCTCCCAAAGGATTCAGCAGCGCCCGCATTCAGTGCTGTGCACGACGATGCACCATACGAGTAGCGCACTGCCGCTGTGTTCCTATTAGAGTAGAGTACTTCAGTACGTCGTGTGTATGGTACCACATCCCATCTCTGAGTTTAGACAGTGCGAAGTGGATCGCGTGGTATGGTTTGGGCAGCCGTGATCAAGCCGCCAATACTCATACAATCGCGGCGATGAGATTGTAAAGTGGCAGACCAAGTGGACCCAGATAGCCTGGCATTCCGCATCCACTGCATCACAGTTCATTGCATGTTGCTTGTAGTTGCCCCCCTTGGGGACCGCCTTGTGATGGAGAAGAATAGTCATACTCGTATTGTGGAGTACCCACATCACTTGATGGGGAGCTCAAGCAGCAACCAAGAAGTGAGCATGTCGATTCCATTGGAGTCATTCACTTCATCCTTTCGTTCTGTCGTTCGTTTGAGAGAGGCAGACCATGCTCCGACAACATCTACCAACTCATTCACCCATCAAGCCATGCGTTGAGCTACTCATCATCGTCAATCGGCTGATCCGTCTTGACCCACCCATTGGATTGGAATTCGAATTTGAGGCGCTGCAGCTCTTCCTTCTTGTAGTTCTCGAAGTGTTTCAGATCGAATCCATACTGTGCGCAGAACGTCGCATCCGTGGCGGAGGCCAGAGCGCTCAATGTGGGCTGGATGTTGCCCTGTGATTGTGCATAATGCCATCGTGGGAGCATACGGTTGTGCAATGAGGCTGTCAGATTACGTCCGCTGATGGCACCACTTGTCATGTATCCCATGCGGTGCAGGAATTCCACCTTGGGACGCAGGTTGCGCTCCACACTCGATGACAGGATGATTGGTGACGTGCGCAGCATGGAGATCGCGGTGGGCTGACCCCATGTGCTGCACAGGAACTCCACAGTTGGTTGGATGTTGTCTGTCAGGCTCATGGTATAGACCGTGCTGGCCTTGCGCAAGACGAGCGCTGCCAACGAGGCGGGCCGGTCCTGGCTATAGGCGTCGTTCCCAATGGCATCAAAGTATGCGATCTTCGCTTCCAGGTTGCACAACGAGAGCTGCAAGAAGTAGGGCCATCGCAACACCGATTTCTTGAGCTGCTGTGGTGTCAGCATGGTGAAGAGCAGATCCAATTTGGGTTGCAGGTTGTCTTCCATGGAGAGGTTGAGATTTATGGCACCATGTCGCAAGAGCAGCGTTGTTGTCTCGGTGCGATTGAGCTGCAGATTATCCACCAGGTACTCCACACGCTGTTGCAGGTTGCCTTCTGTGTCCATCCAGTTCCTTTGCAACACCGTCTTCAAGATGGTATTGATGACTTCGTTCGTGGATTTGCGTTGCTGACGAAGGACCTCCTCATCAAGCACAGATCGCAGGTACGTCACAGCAGCATCGATCTTGGCATGGGTTTTGGCTGATGTGGCGATGTCACCTTCCATCTGGGTGCTGTTTGCAGGATGTGACGACTGGTCAGATTCCTCCTCCCAATAATGCTGCAGTTCTTCAGCCACCCTTGCGCCACGGCGCTTGGCGACGCGGGCAAGCAGCAGCTTGGGGTTGCGCTCGATGGCCTGCTGCAGCCTTTTGTGTCCCCATAGGTTGGTAAGGAAGTCGTGGGTGGGCTTCAGCACGACAGCGACGTCCTTGCGCAGGATACGCGGTTCCGTCTGAATGACCTTCTGCGCCACATGCGGAGGACAGACAGAGGACACAAAGTCGAGAACGTCCTGCACTTGTTGCGGCGACACCCGATCGGCAACGCCGTACAGGTACTTTTGCGACTTGACCCATTCCTTTGGGGTGGGTGGATTGCGCGATGCACCTTCGTTCTGCAGACACTCGCGGACAAGGGAGCGTCTGTCGTCGTCTCGTATTTGGTCGAAGTGCGAGTAGATGACACTCATGTGGTGCCTCGCCTTGATAGTTGCGATGGATGGTGCCAATGGTGCCAGTGCATCTGTCTTGGCATCCATCTTGGCGTCCTTCTTGGCATCTGATGGAGCTGACTGGGATGTATCGGTGTTTGATGCCAGCAATCTGGACCATCCATTCCGTGTCGGCGTGTTCACACATGTTGGTGTTGGTGGCAGATGAGAGTCTGTGTGTCGGTAGATGTTCGAGTATGGATCAATGTTTGACAGCCCCCAGCGATATCGATCATGACCATGCTGGTGGCGGTTGCTTGCAAAGGCGGCTGTGGTTGCTGCTTGTGTCAGAGCAGCGACGCCCACTGAGAAGACAAGGGCATGCCTCCCAAGCATCATGCTCTTCAGTTTCGGACGGCGGCTGTTTCGATCCTGTTTCCTTCTCTTCTTCGATGCATCATCCGTGCTTGTGCTCATGACCGCGCAAGTACTCGTATTCATGATCGTTGTCCGTATCTGTGCGAGAATCATTGAGAGTGATAGGAGCACACCATGTACAATACCATCGATGCATGGGGCAATGGAGTATTATAGTGGTGGGTGGAAAGATGTGAGTGTGAGCATGTACATGATTTGATGTGCTTGCCCATCCACAACCTCGCCGACACGCGCGAGACGAAGAAGTTCGTGTGGTATGTTCTTTTGGAAACACAGAACTCGAATTCATGGAAGATTTGTTTGCCGAGCGTATTTGTCAAAGCACTTGTCAGCGTTTTCGGTGCTTTGTCAGCGAACACAGACAAACACAGGCACACACAGAGAGAGAAAGAGAAGACCCACCCGAACAAGACAACAACACACACCACCCAACCCCATACTCGATCACGTCAACAACAGACATCGAATTGCCACTCATCACAAAGCGTATGGTACTCATACGAATACAAGCCATTGAAGACACCACCATCGGTAGCTCATACCACGCACTTGCTCGACAGCCAATCCATCGCCAATCGTCCAACGTCAATCGTCCAGCAACCATCCCTCAAAATGCCGAATGTTACACACAGACAGCTCCTTGGTGCTGCCACAGCAGGTGACTTGTCAGTGTTGAAGGAATGGAAGAAGCATAGCAAGACGCAGAATGAAGGAGTTGATGTCAACAAGGTTACAGACAAAAATGGTCAGACTCCCCTTTATTGGGCATGCCGTAACGGCCAGCTGGAGTGTGCCAAGCACCTCATGGAATCATGTGAGGCGAACATCAACTGTCAAAACAACCATGGTGACACTCCCCTTCATGTGGCATGCATGCACGGCCACCTGGAGTGTGTGAAGCACCTCATCGAATCGCATGGGGCGAACGTCAACTTCCAAAACAAACATGGTTCCACTCCCCTTCATTGGGCATGCCACAACGGCCACCTGGAGTGTGTGCAGTACCTCATCAAATCATGTCGGGCGAACATCAACTGCGAAACCAACGATGGTTCCACTTCCCTTCATTGGGCATGCATGGACGACAAGCTGGAGTGTGCCAAGTACCTCATCGAATCATGTGGGGTGAACATCAACTGCAAAGACAACGCTGGATCCACTCCCCTTCATTGGGCATGCATCGATGGCAAGCTAGAGTGTATCGATTACCTAATTCAATCATGTGGGGTGAACATCAACTGCAAAGACAATGATGGCTCCACTCCCCTTCATGTGGCATGCTGCAACAGCCAGCTGGAGTGTGTCAAGTACCTCATCGAATCAGCCAATGCGGATATCAACATCCGAAACAATGACAACGAAACACCCCTCAATTTGCTTGATGATTTGATTGATGCAGAGCATAATAATAGAACCCAAACAATATGGCTGTAGTCTTTGTTGTCTGTTGCTAGCTGTAGGCAGAGGCTTGAAAGTCAAGCAGTCCAAATGAGAATCTTCTGGTCCACAAGTGGTCAATTGAGAGTACTTATGAGCGAAGAAACATGCGGGTTTTGAGAGTTAATGCTATGCTTCTTATTTTGGGGGAGATCTCCTGGGAGCAACGGTAAAAAACAAAAATTACCATAGGTCGGAAAACAAGCTGAAACGAAACACGTACGCTACGGTGGCTTGGACTGAATAGCATGACCGGGGCAACCAGTGTTGGAGTGCGGAGAGCGAAGCAACTCACAAACCCGAGAAGCACCACTCCTGTGTTGTTGGCAACTGTGTTGGTTTTGCTGATTAAGTGCGCATTTGTTCGTGTTGTGGTTGATTGACTTGTGTGGGACTATTGATGTGTGGAGTAATTAAGGTGCCATTGGGGTTGTTGCCTTTGGGCGTCTGAGTGAGCGTTTGGTGTTTCTCTTCGGGGTCGCAGAGGTGGCAGAGTTCTGTTGTTTGGGGCACAACACAGTTGCAGTGTTCATGACAAAAGACACTGGATCAGTATCGTCGCCTTCGGTCTTCACGTTGTATCCAAAGTTTGTGTTGATCTCAGTGCACTCGAGCGGATCTTCGTCATGCGCAACATCTTTGTATTGCTCGAAGCGGTCAACGAAGTTCGGTACCACCTTGGACGGGAACAGTTTGCGCACCTTGACAAACATGAAGCCATCAGACACAGGGAAGTCCGTGCTTGCTGCTTCAAACAATTTGTCATAGTACAGTTGCACTCCAGCCTGCTCCTTGGAGAACATCTTGGCCACTTCATGCTTGCTGTCCTGTGTGTTCTCATCTGTCTGTGGCAAGTAAGTTGCTGCATCGAAAAATCGCACATCGACCTTGAGGGAGAGCTCCAAGAATTGCCGTGCACTCTCCTCCACAATTTGGAATGCCACATTCTCCCAGTGCATGAGGTACGGGCAGTGGTAGTGGATTGAAAAGCCACGACGCTGATCAGCTTGATTCGCAGTTTTGGTTGGTTCGTCCACACTGATGGGGATAAGATGCAGGCCCCCCAAGACGAGGGCCTTGAATTCCTGGCCCAATGGGTTGACGGTCATCTTCTTCATACTTTTTGTCAATTCGCCGACTTCGCCAAAATCAATCTTCCTTGGCTCCAATTCGTGTTCGCTGGTGTTCGCTGGTTGGCTGGTGTTGGTGGTGGTGGTTGTGTCGCGATGGTCCTCCTCGAAACGCGCGCGCTTGTTGGATGGATTGACTTGTGGTGGCGCTGTCACCAAAAGGGTGTCAACGAGCGTCTCAGAAAAACGAACAACAGGAGAATGAACGGATCTGGCTGCTGCGATCTGTGTGCTGGCTTGAGGATCTGGTTCAAAGGATGCCTCAGAGATGGGACTTCCAAGAGTTGTGAGATGCCCTGGAGTGAGGTCTGCGTTGTTGTTAGTGTTATTGTTGCTGTTGTTGTTGTTGGTAGTGGTGCTGGTGGTGCCACTATTGAGATCGATGCTCTCCAAGCTGATATCACTTTCGTGATCGTTGTCAACGAAGCTCTCGTCGTCGTCGTCGTCGCTCTCTCCAAATGCGTCGCCTGGTTGAATGGCCAAGCCACTGCGCTCTGTTGCTGTGATGTCCCTGTTCCTGTCTGGTGTAGCAGGGAGGCCAGCTCGGCGTTTGAAGTCAGTTGGCAGGCCTGAACGAGAATGGAAGCAGTAGCAGCAGCAGCAGCATGTGAGTTTGATCAGGCATGCTCGTGACACAGCAATCCAACTCGTGTACTTACGCTGATTCTTCCCTTCCCTGTGGAGCTTGAGACGATTGATGCAGCTTCTGAAGTTGCCACGCAGGTTGTTGCGGTTGTAGTTCTTGCCTGGTGGTGCCTGGATCCAGTCAGGATGGTTGGTGATGAACTGTTTGAAGTTGGGGGCGATTTCGTTGCGGAAGAGACCACCGATGATGTACGCTGCGTCGTCGCTGGTACCTTTCCACTCGGTGTATGGTTTCTGTGACGGATTATCAGCTGCTGGTGTTGTGGGAGCCATGATCTCGAAATGTGAGGCTTGCAACTTGCCTACACCTTTGCTCTGCTCACACGCAGTGGCAACACAAGACAACCCTCAGATGGCAGTGCTGTCCGAATCAGTCAAGCTCCACATCAGCTGCTGTCATTGCTGCTCATTCGTTTCAAACCGCAGTCCTGTCAACTAATTCAAAACAGCGATCAACAGCAACTGTCACTTCCGGATACAAACTGCAGGATGCCTACTTTGGATGCCAGGCAGACTACGAGTGAGCAACACGATCAACAATTCAGTTGGTACATCTACACACACTATTCAAGGCCAAGATTGGCATTCATCGATGCGTCCATCGGCAGTTTTCCCCGCGCGCCGACGGAGGGGTGGGCTGTGGGAAGCAAAATGTGAGTTTGGGAAAATGTGGACACGCATGCCAAATGAGAAGTGTCGCATGGGAAAAAATAACGTTCCATGGGAAATTTGTCTTCATGCATGGTATATTTCTGTGTTCCCATGGGAGCGCAGCGTTCCGTTTTCCCATGTGTTTGAGACGTACGTAGCTGGCAGTACAGTTTATACGATCGATTGTCTTGGACTCCGTGGGAAACAATGCATCAAAATTCCCACGCGACAGCCTCGATTTCCCATGCGACAGCCTCGATTTCCCATGGAATCGATTCGTTTTCCCATGGAGCAAGCCCGTTCTCCCATGCGGCTGGCTCGTTTTCCCACGCGGCTGGCTCGTTTTCCCATGTGGATGACACGATTCCTTCGCATGCCTCCTCCCAGTTGTCCATGTGAGACAAATCCATCAAATCACAAACAACAACAAATCCACGCCACATTTTGATGTGGCCCACCCGAAAACCCACCGCTCGCAACACCCGATGCTGCGCGGAGCACAATCCAGCTGAACCATCAGTACAGCACCATGCAGGACATCCCACACACTGCGAGACCTGGCACACAAGCGTGCTTGCAACAACAGCACTTGTACAAATGCTCTTCTGCATGTATGTATAGTTGTATTATGTTTCAATTTGAATACTATAATAGTTGCAACTGTCCGTGGGAGGCTGCGAATTCGTGTGGACAGGCATGGCAAGAGGAGAGTGCTTGTTCGGTACAGATGCAGCTGTTCGTTGTTGTGTTGCTGCTGCATGTGGCGACATGGTGGTTATCCCTGAATGTATGCTGTGATCTAGCCCAGTGATGTTGGCTCGCCAATACAGTATCGCAAATCGGAGTAGAATACAGCGAGTACTCGTATTCACATGTGATGATCGTGAGCTACTCGGCCAATCAACTGATCCGAGCCGACAGAGCGAAAGAGATGACAACGTGGCAGCCATCGTTTGCAACTGTATCATGTCAGCAGCAGCTAGATCCACGATACGTACAAGCACAGTGGGTCACCAGGCAAGCTTGCAACAACATCAATCCAAGCACACTCCAACAGCAGTGTCGGTGTTGACCGTGCTCATTGCATCATTACCACAACAGTTGGATAGCATCAACATCACAGTACCATCCACAGTGACATCAACTCCATCAGTAGCATCAGCACCACCACCACCAACAACAACAGGAAAAGGACGAGGCAACAGCAGTGCAGTTGCAGCAACGAGCCGCAGACCAACTGATCGAACGAAAAGCAACATCGCTTGCAACAAGCATCATGGTGAGTTTTGTGATGGGTGTTTGTTTGTGTGGCGACGTGATGTCCTGTGCGGAGCTTGATGTGTCGAGGCAAAGCGCAGCGACCCGAAACACAACCTCACACGAACCCTTTGTTGTCTGCCGCACAATGCTGCACTCTGCTGCTTTTGACTGTGACACGGTGCACTTGCGGAACAATCAATCAAAGCGCTACGACTTGAAAGACATAACCAGAATCGGATTGGACATTGTGGGGCATAATGCGTCGTATGACCCAGCGAAACCAGCAACACAAACAAAATTTATCTCTCTGTACGGACTTTCTCCGCGCATGTGCCTAGTTATGTGGAGCTATGCTCGTGGTGTCCCGAAATGTCATCCCAAGCATTTGTATTGGACCTTGTACTTCTTGCGACACTACGATTGTGTTCTTGCGCTGTCATCGAAAATGTCTGCAGACCCCAAAACGCTTAAGAAGTGGATTTGGCTTCTGATGGATGAAATTCAGAAGGGATACAAAGGCGTGGTAAGTGAAGAACACCCTTCGGATTGATACATCTCATGATAACACTTACATAACGACAACTCACATCACCTTTTTGAATACTTATGCTGTCGCTAATTTGTACAACAGATTAAATGGAGGAATCGCTTGAAGAATGACAAACAGCGAACGTGCAAAGTCACGGTGGATGGGACTGACTTTCGCATCCTCGAACCTCAGCCCTTTTCGAAGAAGTGGTACAGTCACAAATACAAGGGCGCTGGTCTGCGGTACGAGGTGGCGATTTGCATTCAAACTGGTGACATCGTTTGGTGCCATGGTCCATTCCCTTGTGGTGAATGGCCTGACCAAAAGATCTTCAATCGTTCGCTCGCGGGGAAACTTGCTCCTGGTGAAATGGTGGAAGCGGACGGAGGGTACGGCGGCCCTCTCGTACGCAAACCAAAGGACTACGTTACTCACGCAGACAGGGATGGCAAGAAGCAAGCAAGAGCAAGACACGAAACCATCAATCGTCTCTTCAAGAAATGGAAGATCTTGTATGAACCATTTCGCCACAACATGAAGCTTCACAAGACAGTGTTCAAGGTGGTTGCCATGATCACACAGCTGTCCATTGATGAGGGCTTCTTCCAGCCTTTCCAAGTCAGTTACTAGAGAGACAGACTAAGCAAGTAGAGCAGAGCAGAGTAATTGGTTGTACACACAGGAACAATGCATCGCGCAGGAGACCCATTTTGCCTGTCGTTGTCGTCATTTTTTGTTTGTGTGGTTGCCAATTCGAATGAATCCCGTTGGGTCTTTGTTTTTAGACCTGAGGGAAATTATCTATATTACCATGGCTCCCTGTGATGAACCTCAAGAAGGGCCTTAGGGTTTGTGTTGTGCTGGTACCACGGGAGGTTCTCTTCGTCAAGTCAGGAGCGAGGCGAAGGTTTTTGGTGTGCGTTCCTGCATGGTACCAATCCTTTTTCCATGTGTCCTGGGACAAATCCTGGCGACGACACATGAAACCGCACTTCACAGCATCAATTGCATTGATCGACCAGAACGCCAAGTGCGTCGCGCACTCAGTTGTTATCAACCAAGCCGAAGCACATCATCATCCAACGGTCACAGATGAAGTTGATGCTCATGCCTGTGCCAGGGAGGGAATCAGGTGGGACGAAGAAGACCCCGACGCAGCAAGTGCGCCAAAGGTTTTCAGTGTGCCAAAGGTGTTTTTGAGGGATGCTCGTTGGCAGAAGACCGAGACGTTCCCATGGAGGCTGCTTCTGCATGCCACGAACAACGCGCAGTGAAACGCGATGTTGTGCTCCCAGGCCACTCGATTAATGAGACTACGTGTACCAGTGCCGCGTTCACTGATTCTCATAGAGTGCATGAGTATGATAGAGTAATTGGAGCTCGTTTGTGTTGATGGAGTTGAGCAAGAGCGGTGTACGAGGAGAGGCATAGACGACCGAATATCCCAAGTCCATGTTAGAACATGTGGAGGCCATCCTTCATGGGGTATTGTTCATTGGAAACAACCACAGACTCTCTCCAGAGAGTGAGAGAGAGTCTGTGGTTGTGGAGTTGCCCAACCTGGCAGCATGCCTCGACAAATCGGCACTGCGTCATATGAAGAGCTAATCAATTCCAGCCTAATCCGTAGACTAAACCAAGGGAGGTTGCGACCAAAATAGAACACGTATTAGACAACCGAAAATTTCCCCCAGCGGTATGTCTCACGTCCACCGAAACCATTCCGTCCTCCCTTGACAAAGATACCGACACCCTTTCTGCCACACCCTGCAAAAAGAAACAGGCACACATCAACGAAACGACACCTTTCGAATCCACATACGGTACCACGCACACCACGCATCACACATCACACACCACACATCACACATCACACATCACACATCACACATCACTACTCGCACATCACACATCACACATCACTCAACAGCCCAAGAACATCACACAAGCTCCGATCATGTCCATGCAACGACCCGAAATCAAGAAGCTGTCGGACAAGGTTCCGCTCTACCGATCCGAGGGCATCTTCGCCGTTGAGAAGCCGCTCGAGTGGACCTCCAATGATGCCGTCTCGTACATCCGTGGCATCCTGGAGCGCGATGCCAGAGATAGAGGCGCCAAGACCGTCAAGGTCGGCAGCCGGCGCAACAAAAACCGGATCGTCAAGGTGGGACACGGCGGCACGCTCGACCCGCTTGCCTACGGCGTCCTCGTCATCGGCGTCGGCAAAGGCACCAAGCAGCTGCAGCAGTACCTCACGGGCTCCAAGCGATACTCCACGACCGCAGAGCTGGGGTACGAGACCACCACGTTGGACAAGGAGGGCGAGGTCACCAAAAAGATGCCGCACGACCATGTGACGGTGGACATTATCAAGGCTGCGCTGCCAGAGTTCCGAGGTGAGATCATGCAGGTGCCACCGATCTTCAGCGCCATACGGAAGAACGGCAAGAAGCTCTACAAGTCAGCCCGAGAGGGCAAGACGGAGGATGACATCAAGATCGATCCTCGCAAGGTCCACGTGTACGATCTTCAACTCTTGGACGAGGATAACACGGAGCTTCCGAAATTCGACCTGGACATGGAGTGTGGCGGTGGGACGTTCGTACGTTCGTTAGTGCGTGATATTGGAAGGAAGGTGGAATCTGCCGCGACGACGATCCGGTTGCAGAGAACGAAGCAAGGGGTGTTCAAGACGGAGGATTGCCTCAAGAAGGACGATTGGTCTGCTGACAACATCTTCAAGGCCATCGATCGTTGCACTGCCATACTCGAGGCCCAGGCAGCAAAGGCAAAAGCACAAGCGAAGGAACAGCCACAGGGACAACCAAAGGGATCTGGGAAACAAGAGGATGCCAAAGACGACACTGTAAAACAAGAATCAACGGAAACAGCAGAGGATGCGAACATGGAAACTGACAAAGGCCCAGAAACTGGGGAATCATCAGACAAGAAAGATGCCTGAAGCTTCAAAACATTTCGAGAGTACGACAGGTAGAAAGCTCCCAAGTAAGCAAGCACTGTGAGCGACAAAACAATAGGGCCGATTGCATTGGGCGCCACCTGTCGGCCCCGTCATGGCTACTACCATGCTGTACCGTATTCTCTAGTGGGTCAACGTATACGAGTTCTGGAGTCAACGCTTGCGAAACTGTGATCTCAAAGAGAGTTCGGAACACTGCAAACATGATCCCAGTGTCTCAGCGCTACCGCTTCAGGAGCTTGTACGTGCCATCTGGCCCGCATTCCAGCTTTTCTTGCTTGCACAGTCGTTGCAAGAACTGCGCGAGTTGTTGAGGTGTCTTGTTGTACTTGACGTCGCTGCCTGCAACGAACGTCTTGAGCATGTTGTGGATGCGGTCCAGCGGGAGCTGACCAAGATTCGTGAGCATTCCAAAGATGTAGCTCTCGTACACCTGCATCTCTTCTTCCTCTTGGGCCGACGCTGAGACGGCGCGTTCATCCTCTCCCCCCTCCATCATCATCAAGTCGAAGTTGTCCCCGGACTCTTGACTCTCCTGCAGAAGGTACTGTTGCGATGCCAACTCGTAGTGCTTGCCACCCTGCAAGACGACCCGGATCACGCGCTTGTTCACCCAAAAGGACATCCTGCGCTCGATGATGTGCTCCGGGATGCCCGTTTCGCGTGCCAAGTCCTCCACGGTCCATTGCTCCTTGTCTTCAAAGTACGCGATCAACGTCGCCAGAACCGGAGTACAGGTGAATGACTTCGTCTCAACGACAGGGTATCCGTTGTCGTCTGTTTCCACGACGTCCAGTTCCAGCTCGACCATGCCCAACTGATTGAGCCACAGCAATCGTCGTGGATTCTTCAACCTCCCGTACTCATTTCCAAAGTGCTCCAGCTCGGCCTGAATTCTGGGATGATGCTTCATGGCTTCTTTTTGCAATGACGGCCAAAAGATGTGTGAAACGATGGCAGCATCGACGACCGGATCATTCTCGCTCTGATCCGACGGCTTTCGTTTGGCTCTGCTTTGCACAGTATCCTTGATGTTCGCATTGATTCGCTTGCTGTCGTCCATGTCCTTGATCATGATTTCGCAATTCCTCATGCTAACCTCGCCGAAACGTAGCTTCAGCAATTCGAGCGTATGCACTTCACTGTCGGTGTTGTAATCTGTGTTTGCAAGCAACTTGTCAGCGAGCTACGTATCGTTGCAATCGTACGAAATGATATGTTACAGTCCGGCATGGCATGGCGTTGCAATCGTCGACATGGGTGTTAGTGTTGCCAATGTAGCGCGGTTCGTGAGAAATTGGGTTTGACAGGAAGCACGTGAGAGCACATGTAAGAATGACTGGGGCCGTGTCGGCAAGCACAAGGACGAATGCGACAAATCATCCCAAATCAGCATAATGACGCATCGCCATCAAAGCCAAAAATATCGGCATCTTCGAGCACACTTGTAGCCCTTGCACGCCAACCCATCGGTGATCACCATCATCGTCGTCACTAGCGGTAGCAACAGCAGTAGCAGCAGCATTGCATGCCCTTACCATCAACCGATATTCATCCACAAACAACTCCTTGCTTCCATAAATACTGACGAGCATAGAGAGGATGTCACCCCCCTTGCCGCTCTTGGTGCCGAATCCCCAGAACGATTCGCTTGCTTTCGAAATTGGCGGAGGGGGCTGCCAATCCAAGCTGGGACATTCCTCTTCTTCGTCGGAATCGTCGTTGATGCGTTCCAACGGCAGCGCATCCTGCCGGCGTAGTTCTTCGTAGAGCTCGCCGCCCGCCTCGGAATCGGTCAGGCTGGTGATGATGCAGCGAACCGTGTCGTTGCGGCATCGCAGGTAGGATCGCACGGGTTCGGCCACGTACCGCAGCAGCCGATCGGATGGATCGATCTCGCGCAGCACCTTGATCGTGTTGATGTAGACGTCGATGATCTGGTGTGTGTTGGCACCGGGATGGTTGAGCCGTCGTTCCAACCCGTCCCGCAGCGCCTCGCCCAGCTGACGATGCATCATGGTGCGTTCCAGCACTGCGCGCAGTTCCACGACGGCGGCATGCGAATCCGGGTATTCCGCGACGATCTCAAATACTTCGCCCATCCGTACCAAGCAGAAACATTCCGCGACGACAAAATCCAGGCGTTCCGTCCACGCGTTGCTTTTGAAATCCGCCATCCCCAGGATGTCCTGCAACCATGGCTGCACGACGGTGTCTTTGTACTGCTGCACCGTTTCGAACAAGGATTCCTCCTCGTATTCTTGCGATATCGTGGATTTGACCCACGCCAGGATGGTCTGATGCACAACTTCGGCAAGTGCGTTGTGGAGAAAGCCTTGCCGTTGTATCCAACCGAGCGACCGCAGGTTCTGAAAGAGCGCGGCCTGGTTGCTGTCATCGGCTCGATCACTCGCGGTCGAATTCATGCGGTTGTCCAAATTAGCAGAGTCATCCCGCATCTGCGAATCGTCATCCGCATCGCGCGAGGCCCGATCCAGCAGCGAATGCCTCAGCAGCTTTTGGAACGCGTGGTAGAAGGAAGGCGATTGATGCGCCCTGACCATGATGGAGGCAGCCACGGACAACCGGCATGCCTCATGATGGTCTGAGTCCTCCTTTTCATCATCATTGGTGGTGGTGCTGCTGATGGGCGCCACGAATGCCAGCATGAGATCATCGCAGGCACATTGCTGAGGCTGCGCCAGATGATCACAGAGCCGTTGGATCTTGCCTGGCATGTTCCTCCAATCGACATCGCAATCGAAGAACTCATTGGCCATCGTGGTTGGCGACGTCGCACCGTCCACGGATCTTCGAATTGGCTCCGCCATCATCCCGTAATCGTGTTGTGCAGCTGCTTGACACGCTGAGAGCGTTTTGGAGGGACTTCTGTGCTGGAGAACGTCTGGCAATCGGTGTGGTATGGTTGGCTGATTGGGGCAATTGTTCGTGAGGAAGCTAATCAAGGATTATACTATAATACAATAGTATAATACAATCGTTGGACCTGCTTCATCTATTGTAGTCTTCCATCCATGTCGTGCTTGTCTGCTGCAAAGCAAACAATGCGCATCGGAACATCATCGTTGCTGTCTCCACACGAGAGGGCAGATGACTTGGAGCGCTCGTTGCAGTTCCGTGTTTCCTTTTTTGTCTGTCTTTGGTTTGTCTTTTCGTTTCCCGCCAAAACTTGATCGCAAACAAATGATCGACTATCGACTAATTGGACCATATGGATCTGTTGATCCATACGATTCCTTCTGTTTGCCACCGCGGCCGACGGACGGACCTTGAGTTCGTGCGGTTGTCGACAACGAGCGAAAAAACGAAGAGGTTCCACCATGAAGATCCGATCGGTGGTGCGCAGCGAGGTTGGATGGCGCTGGGAGGAAGAGACCAACAGGGTGGTTGCGATTGGCAACAGTGTCCAAGACGCAAAACAGCAGAGAGCAACCTCAAAGGCCACCAGCACCAGGCGCAAGAGCAGTAGCAGCAACAACCCCAACACCAAGCAAGGTCAACGATCCTGAAGCCGCTGCATCGCCAGAACACGTTGTGAAAGTATCCACTCTGGAGTATCTGACTCGATCAACCGCAGCAAGACGCCAAGCGACCACACGAAAGCAGCAGCACGAGCAAGACAGATCTGCGCGACTTGGACCTTGCGACGCACCAACACGCACCAACACGCACCAAAGAACAGGCGACGACCCCATCGACGCAAGGCAAAGCATAACGAACAGACCGATTCCACGATGGCAACCTCAGAAGGACTCGAACAATGGGACCTGACGTCCAAGGTATCTCCCTACCTTGATCGTCACATGATGTTCCCGCTCCTGGAGTACGTCGACGGCCTCATCAAGTCCGGCAGCGTCTCGTACCAGTCCAAGGATGTTGCGGCTGCGCGCTTGGCTCTCCTGCGCCCTACCCACATGGTGGACTACGCCATCGATATTTACAAGACGATCCACGGTCAGGATGCCGCTGTCCCTGCGGACATGACGGAGCAAAAGACCAAGGTCTACGAACAGCTGGAGCAGCTCAAGACCACGTGCGGTCCACTGGACAAGCTGTGCAACGACAAACCAGGCAGGGTGAGTGCCACGCTTTGGATGATTGGATGATTGGATGATTCGACGCTGGTCAGTCACTGCCTTTCATCACCAGGGATTTTCAATTCATCACCAGGGATTGTCAATTCGTTATCAGTGATTGGTTGGGATTGCACACTTGATCGTCTTTGGCTGCTTTGGATTGCAGCACTGGCTGAAGCATGCTGCTGCTATCTCTGTTCATGGCCTTCCAGAAGCCTTGTGATGCACATCCTGTGGCGGATGTGGCTGCTGGGTCTTCGGCAATCATCAATGAAGGTAGCACACATGCATTTATGCATGCATGATCACAAACATCATCTCACATACATGTACGTACCTCTCTCCCCCTTTGCGCCATGCCTTCCCTCACGCGCCGTGCAAAACAATGGCAACACTAATGACATTGACTACGACACCGTCGTTGTCATTCTCATTGTCATTTCAATTTCACAATCAAACTGATTGATTGATTGATTGATCGATTGCAGGCCAAGCTCGCTTCCAGCGGCAAATGGACCATCAACGGTCTGTGCGATCATCCAGAGACAGGCGTCACGAAGGAGGTCATCGCCGCGTACCGCGAGCTGGCAAAGTTCAAATTTGACTGCGGAGATTACAAGGCGTCGCGGGACATGCTCGAGAACTTCATCTCTCTCTACGCCTTCCCACCGGCGAACAGCAACACAGACAAGGAGGATGAGGAGCTCATGGGATTCTCCGGATCCAAGCAGCAGACCAACGACAAGGATCTCGGCAACCCAAGCATCTATTATCTCAAGTACGTCACCCTCGACCTGCTGGACGTCATCTGGGGGAAGCTGGCGTGCGAGATCATGGTCGAGGACTGGGACGCCGCATCCGTCGCGGTCGAAGCCGTCAAAACTGCAATGGAATCGCTCGTGTCCTCCAACAAACTCTCGCCGCTCAAGGCCCTGTCACAACGAACGTGGTTGCTGCACTGGTCTCTCTTCGTCTACTGGAACAACTCCTCCAAGGGCGGTCTGGAGCAGCTCATCGAACTCTTCCACACCGACCGCTACAAGCAGGCCATCACCACCAACGCTCCTCATCTCCTGAGATATCTCACAGCCGCAGTGCTGCTCTGCAAGCGCCGCATCTCAAAGCGCGCTGCCATGTCCGGCAACTACGAATCGCGACGACTTCTCAAGAATCTCACCAACGTCATGAACGACTGCGAGCACAGCGATCCCATCGTCGAGTTCGTCAACTGCCTTTGCGTTAAGTTCGACTTCGAATCCGCGCAGACCAAGCTGGAGGAATGCGAACGAGTCCTGTCATCCGATTTCTTCCTCTGCGAGCAGACCACGCTCTTCATGGAGGAGGCCCGCGTGTTTGTGTTCGAGAACTACTGCAGAATCCACAACAAGATAGACCTGGCGGCGCTCGGTGAAAAGCTCGCCATGAACAAGGACGAGGCCGAACGATGGATCGTCGATCTGATCCGTAACGCCGAGCTGGATGCCAAGATCGATGCCGAGGAAGGTTGCGTCGTCATGGGCGGCACCGTGCAGAGCGTGCACGAGCAGGTCATGGAGCGCACAAGGGACCTCAACATCCGAAGTGCCGCGTTGGCACAAACCCTCAACACCATGGTCGTCGACGCAAGAAAAGAACTGGCCAAGAAGGAACGATTGGCGATGGAAGAAGAGTAACAGCGCGCTTGCCGTTGAAGGCATACGGTATTTGTAGGAGAGCGTGCTACTACGGAATGTGCACTATGTGCCACGCCGTTCCTGTGAATGGCCCCAAGTACTCAAGCGTAACTCCGAGCAAACGTAGCCTCCATCGCTGCGAATCCGATTCACTTCTTGTTCTTCCTAGAGTTTGCCATGCTCTAGCATGCAAGGATTAGTTCGTTCATCGATGGCTTCCCTTCGATGTACCACAGTACTCTGATGTTAATGGTGGTCAGAGAGGAGAAGAATGGACAAGACTCGTAGAGCATGCTCGTTTGTAGTCAAGTACACTGGAGTAGAGAGTATGTGTCACACGTATCTATTGATCTTTCATTCCATGCAGTAGAGTACATTCGATTTATGCTCACAGAGCTCTGTACCAGCACGCGCCAGTCTTATCCTGATCCTCATCCAGTCACGTTCTTTGAGCTCAGCCAGCCAGCCATCCATCCATTCATCCATCGCACGCACCACCACATCTCCATTCATTCGGGAACAAAGATGTCGCATGCGCAATTGGGGTTGCTCTTCGCTGCGGAATCGTCCATGGCGGAGTCCAAGGAGAGGACGAAGCTGCAGTTGGCCAGGTGTTGCAGCTCGCCGTTGCATTGCGGATAGGCCGTGAGGAGCCACTGCCGGATGATCTCCAGCAGATCCTTCTTGCGCTCATGATAAAAGTGGTCGGCGCCCTTGAGGATCGCTCCCGTGGTGGATTCGTTGGGAAAGTCCTGTAATATGTCCGTGAAGACCTTTTCGGATGTGAAGTTGTCGTTGGAACCGAGGATGTAGAAGCGTTTGAGATAGATCTTGCGTTTGGCCTGTTCGAGATGGAAATTGCCATTGAAACAGTACAACCAGTGACGCACACCGAAGGGCGGCGCAATGGAGATGACACCGATGCAGCTGGGAATGTGGGCGCTCGCCGAACCGCAGATGACGGAACCGTAGGAATATCCGACCAGCAGTATGTACCGCAACCTCTTGTCCTCGTCGTTGGCGGATGTGGTGGTTTCCAGATGCTTGCCATCCAGCAGGAACGACGCCGCCTCCATGACCTGCTCGACCTGTCCATGTCCACGGCCGATCTGCGAACCTTGAAAGTCAAGGCGCAGGGTCGTGATTCCCAGGCGCTGTTGGAACCACATGGTGAGCGCCATGACGATCGTGTTATTCATATCACCTCCTAGAACGCCCCAAGGATGTGTGATCACGACGCCCAGCGTCGACCTCATGTTGCAAACGCGGCATTCGGCCTGCGATTTCGGCAGCACGAAGTCGACTTCGCGCGGGGACGCCATCGTCTCGATTGCTTGGTTATTTGGTTGCGTTGACGTTGACGGTGTACTCGTTCTCGTTCTCGTATGGTACTGTTTCCTCTCTGACTCGTACTAACATATAATACGTATTCTCTGCTTGTTCGTCTGCTGCTAAAGTGTTGCCTCTGCTGCCATCCGTATGGTGGCTACTTCTGCAATATCCAAATGCTATTATACGAAGGCAGTGTGTGTCAGGATCAATGGGTGGATGAATGAATCAACGAATCAATAGCGGTATGTATGAGTGAGCACAAACGGCGAAGAGTTCACATGACAGTTCATCGAGATCGGCTCAAGCGTCCAAAGACACCATGGCTGGGATCGCTGGGTGGCGTTTGGGCTTTTTGTGCCGTTTTTGAAAGTAGCGGCATTGTGCAAATTACCTGTGTTAGCTTATACTTGTTAACAAGAGAGGTTTGATAAACATGTTTAAGAATATATTAACGTTATTACCAGCGAGAATAGAGGGCAAATGAAGTCCGGTTGTGTCCGGCTTTGCCTTCCAGTGTCGGACTTTGGCAGGTCAAAAGGGGAAGTGAAACTGCCAACGTCAGCGCGGTTAAACGTAGTGTGACCACGAACGTAGATGAGACGATTGAGAATGTGTTTTGAGTTGATTTGGTGGTTGTAAAGCTTGAGTTTTGTAAGATTGTTGTTTTTATGAGATTGTTTTGGTTGAAGGTTGGAGAGGAAAACGAGATGGGCTGGTCATCACACTGCTCTGCTGTTGGTTGTCGCTGTTCATGGTCTTGTACATTTGAAAAATTGCTCCACAATCCCCAGGCGATGAAACCACGATGCTTCATCGCTCTTGGCAGGTTTGAGAGCTGATTCTCCAATTGTTGGAGTGAAGGTGCGAGTGTTCCATGTCTTAGTCTTGTTCCAATTTTGCAGGATAGTCTTGCTTTTGATCCAAGACCGGCACATCCTGCATGGAAGATGTCAGTTTCATACATATGTAATCTTGGAACACATGGCAAAGAGGCAAGTGAGAAGCATCAACTGTGCATGCAGGATGAGCCATGCACTTGTATTCTTGCAGACAGATGCCTTCACATATGTAGTCTCTTTTGGAGGTAGAGTGCCTGTCCATTTGTTGCTCAATCGTGTGTACTGGTGGTAGTACAGACAATTCGGTCACCGGTCAATGGGGGCATGAAGGGAAAATACCAATTTTCAGCAATTTTTCAGTGACATCATGGTATATTGCAACTCTCCCTCTCGACAAGCAATGGGACCCGTATCGTGAAAAACCTCTTCTTCTTCAAACCATCTCACCGTTTACCATCCCATGAGCAATTTGCGAAGAGACTCAAATATCTCCCGCACTGAGCCCTTGGTAAAGATGTCGGCGATTTGTTCTGCGGATGCCACGCGCTGGATCTTGATGAAGCCCTCCTTCACCCAGTACCAGAAGAAATGCCACTTCACAAGAAAGTGCTTGGTGCGATTTGTGATGTGATGCTTCGTTGCGAGTGAGATACACGCATTGTTGTCTTCAAACACGGTGCACTGGAGATGCGTGAGCAACTCCTGCTTGAGTCCGGTGCGGGCGGCGACCTCCCGAATGAGCTGTTGTAGTGGAATGAGGGCTCGCATTGCCATTGATAGCGCAGCATATTCGGCCTCAGTTGTAGAGAGAGCTATCTCGGTCTGCAGCTTGGACCGCCAGATTAGAGGACATCCTCCAAGGATAATGATGTATCCAGTACGCGACTTGACTGATGTAGGATTATCGTCGGGCTCTCGATGATGTAGCCCAGCAAAATCAGCATCGACGTAGCATTGCAGGTCCAGCTTGCCAGATGGCCGGATGATGGTGCCTTGTGCCTTGGTTCGCGCAAGGTACCGCACGATGGTCTTAAGCGCCCTGGCGTGGGATTGCTTGGGAGCGTGGCTGAAGCGTGCTGCTTGGGACACAGCAAACGCAATGTCTGGCCTTGTGTTGGTTGCCAAGTACAGCAGCATACCGATGATAGACCGATAGTTCCAAGATTCCTTCATCGCTTCTCCATCCGGATCACTACCAAGAGCTGCTTTGGTAGCAGGAATCCAGTTTGGGTTGCACGCTTCCATTCCAGTTGCCGCGATGATCTTATCGATCAGTCCTTGCTGAGACATGTGGATCGATCCGTCGCGGTTCTTATCCAGTTTGATTCCAAGGAACTCGTTGAACGTTCCTTCCTTGGTCAGCTCGAAGCCGCGTCTGGTCATTGACTGGATGAAATCGTCGATGTCCTTCTCGTGTGGTGCTGCAATGCCTGCGTCGTCCACATATAGTGCCAGCATCATCCCAGGGCGCAAGAACAGACAGGGGTCCTGCTCGCTGGCCTTGAACCCTTCAGCTGTTAGTGCTCGCAGTAGGTGCTCATGCCAGAGCCGAGGGGCCACTGTCAAGCCATATAGGCTCTTTCGGAGCTTGAGACATACATTGGGTCCGTTGGTTGACCGAAAGCCCCGAGGTAGGTGGATGTAGATGTCTCGATGGATGGCGGCTTGGACGAAGGCACTCACAAAGTCGATTGACACAGTGACCCATCCAAGGAGAATTGCGGTGATTAGGAAGACGCGGACCGACGGCCAAGCGACCACAGGAGCAAGAGTGGATTCCGTTTCGTCCACAAGGTCGCCTCGAACGCAGAACCTGGCCTTGTGCTTCTTGATGGATCCGTCAGGTCGGCGCTTGCGACGGAACACCCAGGTACCCGGTGCAATCTTGCCAACTGCTTCGGCCTTGCTGACCTCGACCCATGTGCCCTTGGAGACCAAGTCTGTGACTTCTTTCTTGGCTGCTTCCATCCATTTCTCTCTGTCTTCGTCCTTCATAGCTTCATCAAAGGAAAGGGTGTCGGGGTCTGTTGGTGATGCTTTGAAGCTGCTCGGTCCCTCGCTCAGCTCCAGGTGGCCGTTAGACATCAGGAAGACGGCTTCGGATCCTGAGATGGATCTGCCAGATGGGTCGGATTCGCCGTCCTCATTCATCGTCAGAAACGCATATTCCTCTGCTCCGTTGGTGTCGCAGGCGGTCATGGATGGATCTGCAAGCTGCGGGATGGAGTCGATCCACAGGCATTGCTCAACGTCATCTGGATCATGGTCGCTGGTGTCTTGTTCAGCGGAATCGGGCATGTTGCTGTCGGGGTTGTCACTGGACCTGGAGGCATTGGATTGGGAGTTCTCTTCGCCATTGGGAGAGACTCGAGGCAGCCCTTCCGGAGGATCTATATTGTGGCCTGCAGCTACCTGAGTCCACCAGTCTCTGAGCTCATCAAAGTCGAAGTTGGTTGAGTATGCGTCAAGTCCGTAGTGCTCAATGATGTGAAGCGCGGTGAGGAGATTTGCGAGTTGATCGATCTCATTTTGCAAGTCCTGAGGCAGAGCGAACTCCTCTTCCTGTTGGTTGTCTCTCCTGTCTGGATCTCTCCCATCATCTTGTACAGCCATGTGCACCATGATTCGATCTCCTCCTTCATCGATATCATCATTGTCGCTCCAGTCTTGCTGCAGCAAGCGACCATGTACTGCGTAGATGGTTTCAGACATGTCTGCGATCTGCCAGCGAAAGTGGTTGTCCGGCGAGTCGTAGAGAGCCAAAGTGGAGAGTGCAGTCCTGATCATATCGCAGGCAGCTTCTTCAGCGGCAGTCAAGCGGGCTCTGGCATTGCTGTCCACTTGTGCGATGTGTGGATTGATACGTCCACAGGAGTCCTGTTTGAGTTTTTCAAGCTCGGACATGGAAGTTGTCATGTGGATTGCTGCTTCCTCAATGCTGTGCAGTGGTTCAGTGATTGGGCTGTTGCTTCCATTGGCTCCTTTCAGGAGTTCAATCGCTGAGAGAATCGAGCTTGACAAGTGGGCGGCCGTCACAGCATCAATGGATGGTGAGGTCTGGTGAATTGGTTGGCAGACGAAGGCCTGAGCCATGCCACCCATCTGGCTGTATTCAAGGCGTTGTGGAGGAGCTCTCTTTCTGGGGTTGGATCGTCTTGCTTCAATCCGTGCCGATCGACGGACTGGTTGCTGCTGTCGATTTCGTCTGCGACGCTCCCTCTGTTGAGGTGCTGGGTTCGATGCAATTGGAGATGTTTCTGGCTGAGCCTTCGCTGAGCTAGCATCAGGTGTCTCCACGCTGGGTCTGTCATGGTCCATGGTGTCCTGATCGTCAGATGGGAGTGGTATGTTGTCGTTGTCGTCACCCCTGTCGTCATGAGTAGCCTCCCTGCGCGATGGTGGGACTGAGTCTCGCAAGTTGGCCTTCTCCATATTGTTCTGGCCTTCTCTTGGTGCATCAGTTGCAGCACTTGTTGGTTGAGCTGTTGGTGGTGCAGAGACTTCATCCAGCACTGGTGCAGTATCTGATGGTGATGGTGGGAGCTCCGGTCCAAGTTCCACAGGAAGCGGCTCTGATGGTCGATGATCCGCATTTGCTTGCTCTGCGAGTTGGCGATTCAGATCCTGGTCATGGCTGTCCTGCTCCTCTGTTTCCTGATCCTGCTGCTCGAGGCGTTCCAAATCTTCTTCATCAAAAGGGAACTTGTACTCGGTATCTCCAAACAGATTCCTCCATTGATCCGAGTTATAGTTGGGAAGGTTGGATGGATCCGAAGGCACTGTGGCAAACCAGTCGTCAAACACCACATGAAATTGAGGTGTGATGCTTCCAGTCTTGAGATTCAGAACCAGTGGGACGGTAGAGGAGTGCTTCTCGGAGAGGCCGACGTGCACAAAACGATCGCTCCGGGCCTTCCATTTTGGAATCTTCTTCCCATCTCCAACTCTGTGATCCAGCACATAAGTGGGGCATCCCCAGACGTGTAGGTTGTGGAAATGCTTCTGTGGGAAGCGAATTCGGGCAAGGATGTCGAAGGGAGAGAGGCCGTTCGCGAGGTTTGGCAGCCGATTGAAGATGAATGCGGAATGACGAATTGCCATGGGCCAGAGTGGCACGACGTCCAGTTCGGGCCAGTGCAGAGTGGCATGGAGCATCATGGTTCGAGCGCTTGACACCACAGTACGAATGCTTCGTTCGGCGATGCCGTTGTGGTGATGCGCTCCGCGTCCTGCATATCGATGGGATTGATGGAAGTGTCGAAGGTGGTCAGCATAGTCTGATGAGGTGAATGCCCTTCCATTGTCGCTTTGGTATTGTTGGACAACAATGCCGAGATCTCGACACATGCTCTCGAACTTCTCCTTTGCTCTGATCATGTCTTGAGAAGATGTAGACAGGACTGGCTCAGCGAAGATGAATCCTGAAGCATGGTCGACGAATACGATGCCGGCTCCGTACATTTCGTCATCGCTCCCTTTTCCATATCCCGAGAAGAGTCGTCCCTTTCCACCCCCTTCAAAATGATCCACAGAGACGAGTTGGCCAGGCCGAAGATTACCGAACTTGATGGCTCCCTCTCGATCACGTACTGGTCGGTGCAGATGGCCCGGGCTTGAGCGACAGACTTGTTTCCCAAACTGGCATGCTGCGCACTTTGGAAGTGTGGCGAGGCGGGAGGCGCTTGCTTGTAGCTTGCGTGCGGCTTCGGTGTGCGCCAGGGTTCCCGAACGAAAAAGGTGCTGGATCTTCCGCATGTCATTGTGGCCCAGGCGTTGGTGCCAACGCAGCAGCTCCTTCTGTGGTTCGGACAGGTTGCGGTTGGCGGAGGAAACAGTAGTGATGGTTGCATTGAGGGCATGTGGAATGTGCTCGGTCAATGACTTCATGTTGTATGCCTTGGAAGTTGGAAGCTTGTTCTTGGGATTGATCTTGATGTTGATCTCTCCCTCTCTTCCTTGGACCTTCCACCTGCCATTCACATACTGCAGCTCGCCTGGATACATTCTTTCGAACACAGAGGTGCTGATGATCTTGGCGTTGCTTCTTGGCACATAGTATGCCGGGAATTTGAGACGGCGAATGTTTCCTCTCGTGTCTTGGATGCCCCATTCCACGGTTCCCACCAAGTGGTCAGATCGTCCTCCAAACAGCCCTGTCAGTTTCTTGGCTTGGTTTCCAATTGGCCTTCTGGGTTCGGAGACGAAGTCGGACTTGTCATGTGAGATACAGACGGTGGATCCGCTGTCCCAAATGACATCACATATCATCTTGGCTGGAAGGACGTTGGCGAGCTCGTCTGAGCTGTGACGGACAGCCGAGAAACTCGTGATAGAGGATGGTCCATCGTGTGTGCACACAGAATTTGACGGAGGCGCGTCCTCAGGCTTGAAGTAGGTGCTGAGGATCTGGGCCAGTCTGCTGGTTTGTTTCTCGGTGAGTCGCTGTCGCTGAGCAGGAGCAGGAGCATCAAATACCATCATTCGCTGACGCTGATTGCGATGTTTCTTCTTGGATGGTCCTTGCACTTCATGTCGACGAATAGGAACGGCTCTGGTTCCGAACCTGGCACCATGGCTGATGGAATTGGCTCTTGGCCGTGGGTTGGAGAAAGCCGTGCTTCTGAATCTGTGCTTGTTCGGGTTGTTCTCAAGACCGATCACACGATGACTGCGTCGCCTCAACCCAGCTGCTCTTGCTCTGGGATGCATGTTGGTTGATGCATGCATTGCAGATACTGGAGGGTCGAAGCGAGAGCGGTGGTGGCGGAGACGAATCGGAGCACGACGATGAAAGTTGATCCAATCCTTGGGTTGGGCTCGGTCACGACGGCGACCTTTCTTTTCCCAATAGGCTTCGCAGCGGCGTTGCCAACGAGGCTTGGGAACTGGACCATCAGGGTGGCGAGGCATGTCATGGTGCTTGCGTGCCAGGTATGTTGCAGTGACCATCCATGCTGCAATCGAGGCTGTCTCCCACCCATGCATGATTGCAAAGATGAGGACCTGGATGAGCAGCGGAATGAAAAGAGGAAAGGCACCAATGAGGAGAGCCAATGGACCAAGGTAGGCCTGGATGATTTGGAACCACCCAGATGGACTTTCTTCCGTCACCTTGTAGACGTGCCATTCGGTGGAATCGAATGTGACTGTGTTGGCAGCGGTCTCGCTCTTGTTCTTGTTCTTGTCCTTGAAGTCGCTTCTGTGCTCGCTGGTGCCATGGGAGGTGAGCCAACGCTTGCACTTGGCACACCACTTGAAAGTGGAGCTCCTGACAACCTTCTGGTGCGGTTCACCCTTGGAAGGGGGAACAGAACGCCAACTGGTGTTGGAAGAACCCTTCTTCGCGTTGTTGGAACCCTTCTTGCCCTTGCTGCTGTGGTTGGAGCCTGCACCTTTCTTCAGATTGGGGCAGTTGGCCTTGACATGACCAGGTTCTCCGCAGTTGTGGCAGATGATGGGCGTCTTTCCACCATTCTGCATCAGGGCCAGCGCCGTGCTTTCGTCGATCTCGATGCCTCCATTTTCTCCAGAGAGGAAATACCCAGCGTTGCTGTTCTTGCGATTGCGCAAGTAGGAGGCAGCATGCCATTGTCCAGCATGGAGCTCTTGCTTGTACAGGTCGGTGGCAAGATTGCAGACATCACGCCAGTGAAGGCGATCCTTCAAGATGCGTCGGTCCTTCTCGGCCTTGGTGCAGCACCCGATTTGGATCAGCACTTCTTTGAGGTTGCCGAGTTTGCTGTGGAGACCAAAGCGGTAGCGCTCCCCGGATGTGCCAGAGCCGCCAGCAGAGAGAAACTTGGTGAGGATGTCCGCAGTGAGGGCGTGGTCATATTGACCAGCATCTTCGAGAACTTGGGCGTCCTTGCGGGTGTCGTCAGCAAACTTCTTGATGTTTTCACCAGCGTAGGTCTTGGGAGTGCGACGGCGGATGTTCTGCTTGATGCGATCATACTTGTCGAAAGTGGTGGTTCGCAAGTCCTCGATCAGTTCCATCCAAAGAATGACAAAATCCTCGCGTTGATCCGGATGGACCCGCGCCAAGATGTCGTCCTTCAGGCTTGGCTGGAGAGAGTTGAGGAGAAAGCGGCAGGCGGTGACATTGTTGCGGCGGTCGTACTCATCAAAATGGCTTGCCATTTCGGTTGCTTCTTCCATGATGGTCTTTTGGTTGAAGCGGTACGGATGGGCAACGACGCTGGTCGTGTCTTCAGGGTCGGATGGCTCCTTGAGGTAGGAGATGGTGTCGAGCCCTCTGGCTTTGAGTTCGGACATGAAGTCGCGCTGGAAGGCTTGGAGATCGCTCTGGCGGTGGAACTTGGGTTCAAGGCCCTTCTCCATGTCGGGTTGGCTCTTGACATCGGCTCCGCTTGCAGTGGAGCGCTTCTGGAGAACGTAGAGGTAGGTGTTGGGCTCGTCAACAAGCCCAGACCAGTCAGCTTTGGGCTTTCCCCCAGTGAAGGGGAACCAGTTCTTTCCCACCTTGACGATGTTGCCCATCACCGGCTTGGTTGGGCGATTGGCGAGTTCACGTTCCGTCTCGGCTGCGGTGCGGCCCAGTTCGAAGATTTCCTGGGAGGTGTTGACACCAGATACCTCGGTTTGAAGGAGACGCTCGTGGGCTTCCTCCCTCTCAGTCAGATTCGCGAGTCGTTCTTGAAGGACTTGGCTCGCTTCGTTCAGTTGTTGTTGCTGGGCCAGAAGGCGGGCCTGCATCTGGCTGAGTTGTTCCAAGGTTGCTGCTTGAGTGGCAGCTACCTCGGCTTGAGTTGTGGTGGCTCCACCTTGGGTGACGGTGGCCTCCGGTTGATCATCCGCCATCCTTCAAAAGCTGCGCTTGAAGAGGTTGCGGATTTTCTGATGAGCAGCTGAGCTGCTGGTTCGCAGATGTTCTGCTGGAGTATCGATCGATGGTCGCAACTGCGTTGCGAGTTGTGATTGCTGAGCTTCAGTCAGCAGGTGTCTGGGAGTGAGGCAACTGTGTTGCGGGCAGTCAGCTGCACTGCTGCGGGTAGATCAGTGGGTGCCTGTGGCAGGAGCAACTGTGTTGCAAGCAGTCAGCTGCGCTGCTGCGGGTAGATCAGCAGATGATCGGCTGATTATTGTCGGAGCAACTGCGTTGCTGGCGTTCGGACAGCTGGACTGTCAGTGGGCGGCTTGACTCTTGCTTCCTGCAGTGAAGCTCACAGGGTCCAAGCCACGGATGCGGGTCGCTGTGGCAGCGACTTAGTTGGATGAGGAAGTCTGAGACTTCGTGGGATCGGTTCTTGCGCTATTGATGAGGCTCTCTGTCGAATCTTGACTTCAGCGTAAGACCAGGCTCATAACCAGCGAGAATAGAGGGCAAATGAAGTCCGGTTGTGTCCGGCTTTGCCTTCCAGTGTCGGACTTTGGCAGGTCAAAAGGGGAAGTGAAACTGCCAACGTCAGCGCGGTTAAACGTAGTGTGACCACGAACGTAGATGAGACGATTGAGAATGTGTTTTGAGTTGATTTGGTGGTTGTAAAGCTTGAGTTTTGTAAGATTGTTGTTTTTATGAGATTGTTTTGGTTGAAGGTTGGAGAGGAAAACGAGATGGGCTGGTCATCACACTGCTCTGCTGTTGGTTGTCGCTGTTCATGGTCTTGTACATTTGAAAAATTGCTCCACAATCCCCAGGCGATGAAACCACGATGCTTCATCGCTCTTGGCAGGTTTGAGAGCTGATTCTCCAATTGTTGGAGTGAAGGTGCGAGTGTTCCATGTCTTAGTCTTGTTCCAATTTTGCAGGATAGTCTTGCTTTTGATCCAAGACCGGCACATCCTGCATGGAAGATGTCAGTTTCATACATATGTAATCTTGGAACACATGGCAAAGAGGCAAGTGAGAAGCATCAACTGTGCATGCAGGATGAGCCATGCACTTGTATTCTTGCAGACAGATGCCTTCACATATGTAGTCTCTTTTGGAGGTAGAGTGCCTGTCCATTTGTTGCTCAATCGTGTGTACTGGTGGTAGTACAGACAATTCGGTCACCGGTCAATGGGGGCATGAAGGGAAAATACCAATTTTCAGCAATTTTTCAGTGACATCATGGTATATTGCAACTTTACCGCAGCTTTTCCCCCTTCAACATCGTGAACCAATGTGACCACCGTGATGGTGACAGCGAAATTGTTCTTCACACGCTTGTGCTGATACCGCCTCATGTTCCGCTGGTGCGGGTATGGAACAACCAAAGACCTGCGTTGCAAGAGGACACGCACATCAATCGACTCGTAGTAGTACAATGACGTCCGATCAGAGGCAACAAAAGCCTCAGCATGAGAAGAACAACAAGAATAACAACAAGAATACGGCTAACAACGATGATCATGATGGGAACGATGGAACAGAACGTGATCAAGACAACAAGACCAAAGACGGTCACGTCAGCTCCAGCAGCTTGATTGTTGATGACACATCAAGGAGCCGGAACGAGCAAAAGGAAGAGCATGATAGCCACAGCCATTCCAGTGATGACACCGATGAAAGCAGCAACGGCGGCAGCGACGACGGTGATATCAAGGACGATGATAGTGATGACAGCGTCTCGTTGACGAACGATGCCAATCATGGAACGTGGGAAAGGGACAACGCCACGCTCCTTTCGCATCTGGCCATATTCGGAAATTCCCGGCTGAGCCTCCTCGCCTCGTTCTTGCTCTTTGCGACATCGTTGCTGGTGGCCATCGGCCTTGAGTTGGACTACACGCACATATTTAACCAATGGATGTTGGGACCCATGCCTACCATCTATCCGCCCCATGTGCATATCGTGGACGCATCGCAAATAGCAAGCCGCCCAGCCAAACTCGGTGGATCAGCCATAACACAGGACATGAAGGAAGCCTTCGACAGAGACGGTGTCATCGCCATTCGAGGATTGCTGGATCCAGCCCTGTTATCCAGATTGATTGCGGCTTCCGATAAGTTGCTGGAAGAAAGCATCGCCTCTCGGCCGTACAGGGCCAAGCGAACCACGCATGGAGGACGCGGCCAGCACAAGAAGCGTCAATTCCACACGGTCGAGAATGGGGTGGCGCTGAAGGCACCACCATCGCGAGCTACCAATCATTCCGATCATGAATCCTTCGATTTACCCAGCTTCTTGGAAACCGCCATTGCCAGTCCTATTCCACAGGTTGCGGCGAGTTTGCTGCGTCTCGATGAAAGCAATCGTGACAACGACGACGATCATGATGGCAACGGCGATACGCTGCGATTATTCCGCGACATCTTCTTGGCGAAGGACAGCGAACAGTTCATCTGCGGTTGGCATGTCGACGACTTTGGCTTTTGGCCTGCTGACGCCGATTCACCTGGCATCAATGCATGGATCGCGTTAGATGACATTCCATCGCACAGCGGCGGTGGTTTCGCAGTTGCGATTGGTTCCCACACTGCACGATGGCGAGAACAGGCCTACAAAGTCACTGGCGCGACGCCGACCATACCCAAAGAGGGATTTCATTCCGCAGCCGACATGGTGGCGAATCGAACCGGCGAAGGGACGTGCAACATCAAGTCTTCGGCGCCGCATCTTCACCAGAGGATGGAGGATACGAGCCGGGTGTACGACGTGCAACGTGGTGATGTCATCTTTCACACGCGCTGGCTGTTCCACAGGACGGTTCCCTTCAACAAAACAGCAATGAGAGAAGCGAGGCAAACCTCTTCGCAGACTATGGATGCCGATGACCACACTGCAACTGAACCGCTTGCCGCAATTTACAAACGATACTCTATCCGCTACAGCCCTGGCACGGCGCGCATTCCCAAAGGCTACGGGTTCGAACCAAGCGTGCTGTACGATGAATCCAATGGCGGGAGGACAGCCGATGAGATCGTTGCCGAACACGGACCGTGGTACCCAAGAGCGTGGCCAAGTCCAAGCAAGGATGAGCTGCGGCTTCTGCCGGCTCTCATTGAAAGCAAGATGCCGGTGGCGCAGAGATTGCTGAAGCAAAGGCAAAAGGAGATGGCGCCGCACCTGCGAAAGATGAGGCCAGCGCATTAGAAGGGGGAAGGTGATGTGCTCCAAACAGGGTATCGCGCGACTGCATGATTGTTGTAGAATATAAGGACTGTGCGCAGAAAGTGCCAGAGAACTCAATAGACTACACGACTCCACGCTACACTGTGATTCAATTCATTCAGAGCATGTATGGTGCTTGCGATATATCGTATTTCGATGTTGCTTCTGTTGCATACTTCTAAGTGCTTGCAATTGTACAATCCATGAGAGTTCCATTGTGATTTCCTGTTCATGGTGCTCAAGTTCTCAGGATGCCAGAAACACGAACCGGCCAACCAACTCACCAACCAATCACTCGCCTTGTGGTAGGTCGTAAACTATGCCAACCGCGCGAGCATCTCATCAGCAAGCATCTGAAGATCGGTTGAGTTGCATCTGGCCTTCACGTCAATCACACGGCGCTCGTCCTTCAGCTTCACAGCCTCCTCCAGCGCGCGCTTCCATTGCGCCGCCTCGCAGAACAGAGAGTACCTGTCCTCAGGTATGGTCACCCGTTCGATGTAATGCGCGACCTCGTTCGTGCTTCTCCTCGCCTTGATTGCCGCTCTCGCGAATGGCTTGAAACCGATTGGTGGTTTTGCCTTCGAATTCGCAAGGTTCCGCAGCGGCCCCCACTGATTGGTCTCGGCAAACGCCTTCACCTTGGCATGCCACAGCACCTTCTCGGGCAGCTTGAACTTCTTCGATACCTTGTCCGCATCCGCCAACAGGCGGTGCTGATCGCGCTCGTTCTGGCCAGCGAATCGCAGGAGCGATGAGATGGTCTCCGTGATCGACGATGACTCTGGAGCGACGTCGATGGAGCCGTACTTCGTTCGCAGGATCTCCTGATCCTTCAGCAAGTCCATGTAATCATCGGTGCAGGCTTTCTGGAACGTGGAGTCCTTGCCCATGGCGAATATTCGCGAGGCTTCCGCCAACGTGCCGATCTTTTCCCTTCCATCCAGCTTCTGCTGGAAGGTTCTCTTTGCGATGGTGATACCGCAGTCGGAGAACTTCTGGGCGATCAGCAGCAACCCCATGACTGACTTGGAATCCGGCATAGTGTTGAGGTACCTGCGCAACGAATGGAATCCTTCCGGAGTGAATTTGGAGACGACAGTTCCGAAGAACGCTTGGTTCGCCTTGGCGGGGTCCGCCATCTTGAAGGCGCTGATTTTTTGGAATTCGAGCAGGCTGTAGAAGAGGAGGTCGGCATCTCTCGCTGACGTCGCCACTGTGACAGCGTCGGCGTAGGCACCCGTTGCAATCAACGCGGGGACCTTGTCCGCAATGCTGGTCTCCATCACCAACAGCAGCTTCGCCACACCTGGCCGACCCGCCCTGCTCGCCGCGAGTGCCACGGTCGAGTATCCACCACGGTTCACACTCGACGAGAGATTGTACGATGCAGATTTGTCTGAACTCTGGTTGATGATCTGAATGGCTCCCTGCGCCACCTCCGCATCTGACATGCGCGTGTCTTTCGAAACGAATGCTGCCGCCTTCGATGCTTTTGCATGCAGCTGGATCGCCTTCGGTAGATGGAGGTACTTGCTGATAGATGTTGCAAGCGCCGGTCGTTTGATGGCGATCACGCGGGCGATGACTCCAGTCGGTGAGATGGCATCGTATTGAGCCGATGTCAACAGCAACCCCACAGATGGGTGCCGCAGTGCATTCAGGATGCGCAGCTTTCTGGAAGTTTCGACGAATTGGGTGGTCGTGAGAGCTGGCATGGTCGATATCGCACTCGACGCTGCGTCCTCGCTCGTTCCTGCCAGATCCCCTCCCATGATGCGTTTGCTGTCGTTGATATCCTTGAAAGAAAAGTGCATGCCGTACGATGCAGCGCGCAGCAACCGTTTCTGGGTGGCGATGTCAAATTCTCGAGCTGCCGCGTCCGTGCAGGTCTCGATTGCCTCCCGCAGCATGCCGCTCTTGGTGATGGCCCGAGCTGCCTCGTCGGATGCCGCGGACCCTTTTTCGAATGCATCCGCAGCATCGAGAAGCATGGCGGATGGTTCGATGGACCCGATGCGCAGGAGAAGAGCTGTTGCTGGCGGAACGCGTTGTAGGATCTCCACCGAAATGTCTGTGATGACTCGACAGCAATCCATCTCTGGGATGAGGTAGATGCTGCCCACATCTTCGTATGGAAAGCGAAGCCAGTCTCCGTAAGGTCCGACCATCAACACGCCCAGGTTCTTCCAGTGGAGTACGACGCTGTGAAACATAGCATGTAAGGGTATGACACAAGAGCAGCGGCACAGAGTAGTAGAAGAACCATGTAAGTTGATATCATTCCTGGGCAAACGCTTTGACACACGGGGAAACTAGCAGTAGCTGTGCCCGTACTCGCGCCTGTCTTTGAAACACGCGATGTGCACTCGCAATGGCTTGCAAATGGTGGTCGTACCTGTCCTCACCGCACCACTTCATTTCCAGCGGCGGCAGCGATGATCCTTCCGACGTATCAAAGTCCAGGACCTTGGTTTCGAAGGTGGTCGAGATGACGGTGAGCATCGACGACTCTGTAAAGCATGCCAGAAAGCGGCCGTTCGGTGCGAAGGTCATTTCCACAATCGGTGATGATATGCGCGCCCTGCAGTTGAGGTCCTTGATATTGGTGCTGGCCGCATCCACCACGACGACCGAGTTGTCTGTGGTGGAAAGGAATATTTCGGGATGCTTTGACGCCGTCCGTGTTCTCGGCAGAACCGCGATGGATGCGTAAGACAAAAAGTTCTCGCTGTCGAGCAATATCATTGTCATATGTTGTCAACGTTTGCATTGCGCCATGCGAAGCCAAAGAAGGGCAGCATTGATTTTCAAATGCAAGGAAGAAGCAAGTGCATGGTTGGGGTTAGCTGGATGTGCAGCCCAGTTCAGTCAGATGCACACTTCCATGAAGTTCCCAGCCTGCCTGTTGATCCAAACCGGGCGCGCAGTACGATGAAACGCGAGCATCACAGACATTACGGGCAGATCGTATGCCACCTATCTCTCCTCCCATGCTATTCCCCGATTCTCAACTGAGATGCTGCGTCGAATTGACTCACCTCGCAAATGCGGCCGTGGGCAGGTACGTGACCAAACCACAATGCGGCGGCAAGGAATCGCTGCTGCCAAATCCGAACGCATCTGACGACGCCGATGCCCGCGGCAGCACCTGACGCGCTCCGATATGCGCCGACGCGTAATATGCTGGATCGTCATGTTCGTCCAGCAGTTCCACGATGGCTGCATCCTTGTTCAAGGATAACGCCGCCGCGCCACCTTCAAACACTGCCGCGTGCAGCAGCTCCAAGCCCTTGCCTTCGCCCTTGGGGAGGATGTGGAAGGGTGGCAGGATCGCCTCTCCCTTGACGTCGTACGTCAAGCACAACGAATCTCGCAGAACCACGACCAGCGTCATGCGATCCGTGAATCCCAACGTGATGATGTCCGCCGGGGTGTACTTGCGTTCCAGACCTTGGCTGGGGAAGGCGATCTTCGCCAGCTGCCTTCCGGCGCTGGTCAAGATCCGGATCTCCGTCTGGCTGAACCAGGACGTCTCACCCACGATGGGCAAGGTGACGGAGGCGAGGGGGCCGCCGAACTTGCATCCAACCACCTTCGTCACCGTGGACGAATTGAGAAGTTCGCGCAGTTCCAACGGATTGAGCATGTTCGGATGGCGCTGCAACGCAGAACGTGGGAAGGCGGACAATCCGTAGTTCAGCGCAGACGACAGAACCGCGCCACCACCACTGGGCCCTTCGTTGTTGCCGTCGTCATCTTCGTCGTCGCCTCCCCATCGGACGTTGGAGTAGACTGGCAACCTGCGGTACGGCAGATCGCCGAGGTACTGCCAGCTGGCTTCGACGGGCGCACCGGAACCGATCTCGCTCGTGGTGTCAAAGTCGTTGGAGTTGCCCTCGTCTGCGCCCTCGTCATCGTCGCCATAGCTGTCCTTGCTGTTGTTGTCACCGCCGAAGTTGTCCACGATGCCACCAGCACCGCCTGGCGCTGTCGGACTTGCGAAGGGATTGACGGCGGATGGTCTGCCGCCTGGGTTCGATGCAGGTGCTGGTGACGTTGGACCATCAAAGGGATTCGTCTTTGCTGGAGTCTTGCCGAACTTGGAGGAATCCGCAGGAGCTGCTCTGTCCATCGGATCATCGAATGGATTGACCGTTCGTCTCATCGTTGCCATCTTCTCGACTCTCTGTGTTCTTGCTGCTTGTTGCTGCTTCTTGGATGCTTCACGCTGGTCCTTGTCCGTATGCAGCAGGCGTAATGCAGGTATGATGCAGAATGGAGCTGCAATTCGAGTGTTGGTGTTGGTGTTGGTGCTATTACACGTGCGAGTCTGGTGCACGCGCGATCCACTACACAATCTATGACATGCGACGATGGTTTGCAGGGATCCTTTCCTGGTGGCAGAATTCATCGTGGAGGTGGTAGGAGAAGGCTTGTTTCCTCCTGCCTCGTTCTTGTTCTCCTCTTCGTGTTGTTTCGTGTTGCCAATGTTGATCCCATTGCCAAACACGATCCGACTCAATCGCAGTTATTTAGCCGTTGAGATATTCCATTGAGTCCACATAGTCAAACTAGATACTACGTTCATGAGTGTAGTTGCTCCCAAACGTTGTTGATGTCGCAACAGTATTATGTACGACCACCAGAGGAAACTTGACGTAACTGCGTACGTATGAGTCCACGAGCGACCTCTAAGACTATTCAGAGGCAAAGAAATCTCTCCAAAGTATTATGCTATCGTACAACATCATGCAACAGCAAGCATTTACAGCGTTGTTGCACACAACTGGACTGCACCGTTCACTTGCTGATTTTTTAACAACAAATGTCCACAAAACTCCGTCGCCTACCACTTCAGCGGCCCGGCAAAGTCCATCCTATTGAGAAGGATCTTGGCCATGGCACTGTTGGTGAGGAAGTTGGTGTCGGAATGCTTGCTGTCTGTGTTCGTTTGATCGTTGCTGACGGCATCTCGCAGCACCTGCAACAGCGTGGCCCGTCGAGGATACAGTTGGGACTTGTAGACCTCTAGGAACGAAGTGCGCGTGGCCCCGCAGGACTGCTCAATCTCGGCGGGCGTGCGTGACCAAGGCATCTGCTGCATCCACGTATCCCACATGCGTTTCAGTTCGTACTCCATTGTGTCCGACGACGTTTCCAGGATCGCTGGACAAGTGAAGACATCGAAAGGAATCTCTTCGTCGTTGCTGGATTCGTTGTCCGTGGAGTCGTCGCTGTCGTTGTCGTCGTTTGATGCGTGCTGCGGCGATGTGGACGATGCAGACTTGCTGCTGGATGCACCGCCCTTTTCGCTCTGCCGTGCCAATCGTTGCATAACGGCCCCGGCGGTCGCGACAAAGTACGTCACTGACGCGCACAGGACAGGAAGGTTGGTCCCGCTGTGCTTGCCCGTTTCTATCTGCTCCTTGCGGCAATGCGCCAGCAGCGTCTGTATCGTGGCTTCTGCGACGGGCGACAGCTGCAGCTTTTGCGCCGCGTGAGAGGCGAGGTTGGCGAGAGTGTCGATTTCATTGGGACCGCTGGCATCTCCCTGACCGGTCGTATCGGACGAAAGCGGCTGCGTGTTGCGCGTGTACTCTGGGAAGACGGATCTGATCTCGGTGATGGCCTTGTTGCAGTGCTTGAGTTTGAGCGATAGGATTTGAGGTGGCAGTGGTATGGATGGTGTGCCGGCCGCGTTGTTGTTGTTGCTGTTGGTACTGTTGTCATCATCGTAGATCGGTTGGAAGTTGGCAACAATATCCTTGAAGGATCTGGCCCAACCCATGCTTCGTGCCGTGAGGAATAGGAGCGTACCACACAGCGCGGCGATCTGCCGGCGTTGATTGCACATCCTCAGCGTCTCCGTGGCCCGTTTGCGAATGGTCGGGTCGGTGGCACCTTGCGATTTGCTGAGGCGGCTGGAAATTCCCGGTACGGAGAAGCCGTCCTTGCGTGTGACGAAGCGCACCAACCGGCCGGTCGTCTCGTTGATGACCCGAGCCGGAAGGTTCAGCTGTCTTGCGCCGTTGGTGATCATGGAGTATGCGATATACAGATCCTGCGATGCCTTCTTGAGGTTCTTGTCCATGCTGGCAAGCATCTGCTCCCTGTCTCCCATGTGGTTGCTGTCGCCGTTTTCCTCGCTGGCGTGTTCCACGTGGTCGTGACTTTCCCCGTAGAGCTTGATGGCGCGTGCCAACGACCATTTGTCGCCGTGCAGCATCACGATCGGAGCGCGTTGCGCACTCTTTTCTTCCTGCAGAAGGAGCTTGTCGAATTCTGGCCGCCTGGCCCTCTTGGCAGCCACCTCGTTCTGCCGCTCCAACTTGGCAGCTCGCTTTCTCTTCAACCGTTCGATGAGGTTGGCATCGCTGAGCGACTTGGCGTGAACCTGCTCCATCATGTGATCGAGCTTGCGGTTCGTCGATACCAATCGGTTGCGGATGGTGGCAGCGTCGTATCCACCCGAGGTGGACGGACCGTAGGCCTGATTGGAAATCATGGTGGGTTGTAGGCCGCCGAGGTACTTGGTTTCGTCGACGGGAACCATGCCGCATCTGGCCCCATTCTGCTTGCCCTTGACCATGTCCTCAACCTCGTTAAAGTCCTTCCACTCGGCGCGATCATCTCGCAATCGTTCGTCGGCCACGACCCCGCAGTTGGTACAAACGCGGTCGCCTTGCCTCCAGTCGACGATCAGAGCGGTGGAAGAACATGCGCGGCAGCGCTCCTCTTCCTCTTCCATCTGATGATTGTAGGCCGTGGATTGGATGGCTTGAAAGACGACGGGCGGGTCGTTGGGAGCATTCAGGAACGGTGAATACACGGGGGAGGCGACTCGGGGGGTTGCCATGGCTTCTTGGTTTTGGATGCAGTTGTTTGTGTGTTGCCGTTGCTGTGGTTGCCGTTGCCGCTGTTGCTGGTGAGGCAGGCGTTGCGTTGGTCTCGTTGCCGAAGAGCCTGTCCCGCACATGCAAGGCGAGATGCTGTGCAGTGTCTGCGTTTGCGCCACTCCAGTACGAGTATGCTGGAGTAGGTCGAATAATACTTGTCTTGATAATTGCACGTGTTGTTATGATTGTTGGGTCGATAGGTGCTTCACGGATGCTGATTGATGATTGATTGTTGTGAGTGAAGTAAAAGTTGTATCAGGAAGAGCTGACCGCAGAGAGCGATTGTTGATGTTGATCTTATTCCGCTCGAGAGAGACCGAGTATTGGGATGTCGATGTTACCTGTGAGATGTGATGTGATATGATATGATGTGATGGGTTATCCCAGCTTGTGGAGAGACAAGAAGGGTCACGGCAAGAATGAAGCTGGGTGGGACGTGGAAGTTGCAACAAGAGTTGGTGGCTGTCGATGCTTCCGAGAGGAGTTGTATTTGCTCGAGACCTGTCTGTTCATGTTGCTTCTTTGGTTGTTTTGTGTTTGGCGGATGTCCTCTTGTGTGGTTTGGTAGTGTTCCGAGACAAGTTTTCTTCCCTCTCATCGTCGCACGTCGCATCCGATGTTGTTTGTTGGCAGAAAGGTTTTCCTCGTTCTCTTTGTTTTTCACTCGTTGTTAACCGCGCTGTCTGTGGTGCGCCCGTCAGATACAAACGTGGACGACATCAACACAACCAACAACTTCACCAACACCAACCAAAAGCCAAAAAGAACAAATTGAAAATTGTGAGGCGGCATCAACGCACTGACAAATTGACGCATCAACACATCAACACATCAGAGTGGAGAGAGTGGACAGAGACTCTCGTCGCCATCCACCAACCGTTTACTCCATTCAATCAATCATACCGCAATCCGCTCGTACACACTCACTGCCCACACGCCGTGGAGTTCACACAACCACTTGCTCCATACCAGCACTCTCGAAAGCGAGTTCAAGCACAGTACCGACGAGTACCAAGGATGAGGAACAGGATGGCGACAAGAATTCTTGCAATCAGCCTTCTGGCTTCGACATGCGCGGCCTTCCAACCGATCGTAGGTCATCGCAGGTTGCTGCAACCATGCGACGTGGACGGACGAACCTCATCGAATCAGAAGGCACCTTCCAAGACATCCATCTGCAACAGCTACGATCCTCTGTCGGATTTCGATGACGATAATGATGATGACCTCAAGTACAATCGCAGCTTCGACGACGATGACAGTGATTGGTACGGTGACCAGAACAAGCAGCAAACATCAATCACAAGGAACCGGCCATCATCCTCACCACCAACTCGATCAAGAAATAGGAACGCAAACAACGCTCCGAATGATCGAAGACGGCAGCGTGATAGTCGGGGTGGTGGATACGGCAGTGATGGCAACACTTACAATAGTGGTGGCAGGAATAGGAATGATAGACAACCGCAACGCCAGCAGCAAGGGCAGGGACAAGGACAAGGACAAGGACAAGGACAAGGATGGGTTCAAAGGCAGCAGTATCAATCGCAATCGCAAGCTCGCTCCAACTCGAATTCGAACACCAGGCAAGGAACTCGGCAGCGATACGACAGAAACAACGATGATCACGTACATGATGATGATATCACGCCAACCGAAATCTCCACGACAAACGCCCACTTCTTCAGCAAGAAGACCCTCGATGATCCATCGTTCTCCAGCAAGTCATCTGACGAGATATTCCAGCTCATTTGCAGAGGCGCTGGCATCACCCGCCCATCGCGAATCCAATCCTTGGCATGGCCACAGATCGTCAACGGGAAACACACCATCATCGCTGATCAAACGGGCAGCGGCAAGACCCTCGCCTACCTGGTGCCCATGCTGCAGAAGGCGTTGCAGTCGAAGAACGGCAAGAAGGGAGCCTACGGTACGCCCAAGGCCTTGGTGCTCGCACCCACAGCGGAGTTGGCGGACCAGATCCGTCTCGTCTGCGATAGGGTGTCCGAGTTCGCGCCCATCAAGACCATGGTGGTCACGGCCACGGGCAAGTTCTCCACTTCCATCCGCGATCAGATCCGCATGATCCAGCGCACGCCCATGGATCTCATGATCTCCACACCAGGGCGCATCTCCACGATCCTGCGCACGCGCAATTCCGGTCTCGACCTCTCGCAGCTGCAAAGCATCGTACTCGACGAGGTGGACATCCTTCTGGTGGATGAGACCTTCGGCCAGCAGCTCCGCACCGTCGGTGCCAACGCAGATATTGAGCAAACGCAATTCGTCTTCGTCACAGCAACGCTGCCGGATAAGATCGTGGAGACTGTTAAGGCCGAGTTCCCAGGTGTGCAAGAAGTGCGAGGACCGGGCCTCCATAGGGTCGCGCCCACCGTGAAGGAACGCCTCGTCGATGTCTCCGTCCCGGCGCAGCTCAACCGAAATCCCGAGATGTGTTTCGATATCAAGGCGCAGCAGCTGCTCAAGGCCTTGCGACAGAACCGTTGCCGCCGCACGATCGTTTTCTGCAACACCGTCGAGTCCTGCCGTCAGGTGGAGAACCTGCTCAATCGCAAGGACCGCAAGGGCCGCGTCTACGATGTCGGCGCCTACCACAACGCCATGACGCCCGAGAGCCGCAATGCCAACCTGGCCAGATTCTGCCGCGGGCAGAAGAATGACGAGAATATGGACTCTGTCCTCATCTGCACCGACCGCGCAGCGCGCGGTGTGGACTTTGATGCTTCGCCCGTAGACCACGTCGTCATCTTCGACTTTCCCAAGGACCCTGCCGAATACGTGCGACGTGTGGGCCGTACGGCGCGCGCAGGACGCGGAGGTGCCAGCACCGTCTTCGCCTACGGTTGGCAGCTACCAATCGCACGGCAAGTCATGGGCAGCAAGCTCGATAGTGTCAGCGGATTTCAGGAGATGATGACGGAAGAAGAGGAAGAAGCAGAGATGGATTTCCGTAAGGGAAGGAGACGGCGCGACAAGGTTGGCCGCGGCAAGAAGGGCGACATCCACTCCATCAAGGGCAACATCGAAGACAGTCAGTTGTGGAATTAGAGCCATCACGGACTAAAGATTACGAAGGGTGTGGTCACAGATGGTGGACGCAATGCATTCGTTGTTTGGTGCGAGTATGCAGTCAAAGAAGCGTCATCTCCGGTCTACCAGTAGCGGTACATGTTAGTACAACCCTTTCTCCATCTAGATTAAACATGCTCTATAGTAGCCTGCTGCGAGGCAAACAGCGAGAACAAAAATGGCGCCAATCGAACACTTGTGTGTCATATCCAGTACCATGCGAATGGTATCAGCGAACTGGAGGGAAACCAGAGCGATTTTGGCGACACGCAGAAACACAAACACACAACAAATCGGCCGCAAAGCCAGTACCAGAACTGGAGTGAAATTCGCACCCACGGAAATCCATCGCCAGACCTGCCTTCGGTGTCATAAAAAGTGAAAGAGGGGAAACCTCCAAACAACCATCCGAAACCATGAGCAAGCAAAAGGTCTTGCACGTCGCGGGTTGGACCGCATGTAAGTTCATGTGTTCGATCGATCGATCGATCGATGGATCAGTCGATGAGGCATTCAGGCAGACAATGTTGGCGTTGTCTTGACTTCAGCGGCGGACATGATGAACTGTTGTTGTGGTGCATTTGCGTGGGTGCTTGCTCGGTTGTGCGTGCGATGACCAACGCGTGTCGCTGATGGTGTTTGTGTGCGATCTGCTGTGCTCATTCCCCGATACGAAGCTTCGTGCTGTGTAGTGCCGTGCTGTGTAGTACCGTGCTGTGCTAAACGGTGCCTGCTGCTATTTGAATTGCGATGTGGTTGGAAAGATCGCTTACACTGCCAAAAAACTTCAAACTTCCGACTTTGCTGCGCGTCGTAATCGTGCCATGCAATGCTGCTTTCGCAGGTGGTTTCTACCGCAGAATCTCCGGAGTGCTGGGATCGCTCTCGCTGCTCTTCCCCAATCGTCTCAAGGTCATCGAGCACGTCTTCGAAGACCGCAACAGCTACAGAGGATGGTTGGTCGATGATGGCTTCCGCGAGAACTTCTCCGAGTCGGCGGCCAGAGAGCACTCTTCGTCTCCTTTCATTTGGTTCTCCAAGAGCACCAAGGAAGGCGATCCCGACCCTTCTGACATCGAACGATACCTCGGCGGACACGATGACACGATGGCGTGGTGCAAGAAATTCCTGACCCCAGCGGACTTGATGAAGCCAGGTGCGATCATGATTGATGACGGCCACAAGGCCGACCACGGGTACGAGTACGATCTTTGCGTCATCGGAGGCGGCAGTGCGGGCATGGCTGCGGCCAAGGAAGCGTCGTCGCTCGGGGCGAAGGTTGCCCTCCTGGATTTCGTCAAGCCATCTCCAAAGGGCACCACCTGGGGTTTGGGAGGCACATGCGTCAACGTCGGTTGCATCCCGAAGAAGTTGTTCCACATCGGTGCCCAGATTCGCGAGTCCATCCACGAAGATGCGGCGGCATTCGGCATCCGCATCAACGAGGTCTCCACAAGTAATGGCGACGGCGAGATCAAGGCACCAGAAACCAACACCGACTGGGACACGGTGAAGCAGAATATCCAGAACTACATCCGCAGCTTGAACTTCAAGTACCGCATCGCGCTGCGGGAGAAGGAGGTCAGCTACATGAACAAGCTCGCCGCCTTCAAGGATGAGCACACGGTCGAGACCATTGACAAGAAGGGACGCGAAGGAACACTCACGGCGTCCCGCTTCCTGGTTGCGGTGGGAGGCCGCCCGACACCGCTGGACTGCGAGGGAGGCGAGCTCGCTGTCTCCTCCGATGACATCTTCTTCCACGACAAGGATCCTGGCAAGACGCTGTGCGTTGGTGCATCCTACATCAGTCTGGAATGCGCTGGCTTCCTCGCCGGAATGGGACGCGACGTCACGGTCGCCGTGCGAAGCATCCTCCTCCGCGGTTTCGACAGAGAATGCGCGGACAAGATCGGTGCCAACATGGAGGGCCATGGAGTCAAGTTCCGCAAGGGCGTCACGCCATCCAAGCTCGAGAAGGTCGACGGAGACCGCATCAAGGTGACATTCTCAGATGGCACCAGCGATGAATACGATACCGTCCTGGGAGCCATCGGTCGTTCCGCCGACACGCAGAAGCTGAAGCTTGACGGTCTGGGAGTGAAGACGAATCCAAAGAACGGCAAGATCATCGCCAAGCATGAGCAGAGCTCATCCCCCAACATCTACGCTTGCGGCGATGTCATGGAGGGATGTCCGGAGCTGACACCGGTTGCCATTCAGGCCGGCGTGCTGCTGATGCGCCGATTGTTCGGAGCCAGCAACGAGGCCATGGACTACGTCAACATCTGCACGACCGTGTTCACCCCAATCGAGTACGCCTGCGTTGGACTTTCCGAGGATGACGCCATCGCCGAGCGCGGTGACAAGGATATCGAGGTGTACCACCGCGAATTCTTGCCGCTCGAGTGGTCCCTGTCTCTCGGCAGAGCCGACCACAACGCCTTCGCCAAGGTCATCGTTGACAAGACTGATGACTCCGTGCTTGGCATCCACTACCTCGGACCAAACGCTGGTGAAGTCATGCAGGGATACGGCGTGTCGATGAAGAAGGGATTGAAGTTCCAGGACCTCATCGGAACAGTCGGAATCCATCCGACGTCGTCAGAGGAGATTGTCACTCTCAGCGTCACGAAGAGCAGCGGTGAAGATGCCGCTGCCGGCGGATGCTGAGGCTAGGCCCTTCGAGAACGCGCACCGTCCGTTCTTGAAGGGCTTTTGCTGAAATCAAACACCATCGATCATCACCATCATGGTTTTTCAGCACGCTTGTAAGAAATCGAGATATTCCAACCTGCTGTCGTCAACGAACACGAACCTGGCAGCATGAACAGTAATCTCAACTCAAATGCAGTGGGCCGCATGAATGACGATCAATGATACCATCATATCCGTGCATACGGGTATGGCTCATCGTTGTCTGACCAATGCGTTCCAACATCACTGCGTTCAACCGGCAATCATAGATTGGCACATACACCATCATCATTATTATTATTAGAATACTGAGTTGCAACAATAACAACAACATCTAGTCAGCTAGCTAGCTAGCGTGTACTGCAAGCGTATCGCAGTACTATCACAGCGTGCTTACACTTCCGTACAATTATCGCGAGAGCTTTGCGCCACGGCATTCTGCAAAGGACGAATGACGGCATGCATTTGTACATGGATGGCGCGATCTTCGTCAGCTGCTTTCTTGCGCAGATTGGAACCTCTCCAACCATTTGGCTTCGCTTTCACTCTGTCTCGCCCCAATCTTGGCATCCTTCTGAATCCAAGCGACGTGATGTTCGACGTACTGGCTGAAGCATGTCCTCATCGCATCATCGACAGGCCCTTGCGGATCGGGAAGCAATCGCTCTCCGGGTAATGCCAACGTCTCGATATCTTCTGCGACTTGCATCTGCGATGATGATGCTGATGCGTCTTCATGGAGCTTTGAGAATCGTGACGAGAGGTACCACCTCGAGGACAATGACTCGATTCGCTCATCTTCTAACTTCCAGCCATCGCGCTGCAACGCATCGTACAGCAAACAAAGGTTCTTCGGCTTGGAATTCGTAGGTTGCAACAGTAGATGCCGCGTGCCGATGCGCCCGAGATTGGTCTGCGTTGACTGTTGCTGTCGCCGTTGTGTCGCATCCAACTGCAGTATTTGCAGCATCGTATTGACCCCCATGCCCGCGATGACGACGGCATCGCCTTCGCCTGGTTGCAGGACATTCAATCCATCGCCGTGTCGGAAATCAATAGTATCCAAGCACCCAGAAGGCCGACCGCCGTCAGCGCATGCCCGTATCTGATTCAAAAGAGAAATCGCGCCATTGTTGAGCGCTTCTTTGGATACGTCAACACCCGTGACTTGGTGGAATCGCAGCGACAGCGCGACGCCCACGGCCAGCAATCCATGATCCGTTCCGACATCAGCGATGCTGATGGTGTCATTGGGCGGCGCTGGGCTTGTCACATCCGTTGTCGTTTTTTGCGGCTGCTTCGGCATCGCGGCTGCATCGACGGCAAGATCCACCAAATGACCCAACCGCTTCCACGTCCTTTGTTTCTTCGCGATTCTAGAGAACTGCTGCTCGATGCTGCTGATCGGGTCGGTCACATCATCTTGAACGTCCGCACCAACATCGTGATTGATTGAACTTTCGCCTCCTGACGTTTGTCTTTGGGAACGTAATCTGAAGCATTGTTTGGTAGTCGTACCGTCGCGTTGCAATGCTGACTGATGCGATGACCGGAGCGATGTTGTGAGAAATGATCGTTGGCGTGGATAAGACGACGCTCGTCTCGTGTTGGATGACAATGGGAGTGCCGAACGTGGCAAGTGCAGATGCAGGAAGGCACACAGCGCCATCGGAGCCGATCGGATCGGGAGGAGTCGCATGGTCACAGTGGAGCATTGGGTGATTGCACGAGTGAGCGTGTTGACGCGTTGCTGGTTCTCCACTGCTGATGACGCAGCCATCAAAAGTTGATGACATGTTTTGGCGCGAACTGGTGGTTGTGAATTTCCGAAGCGTGATGTCCGTGTTTGGCTGGCGAAGAACGGGACACACGGGAGAGTGGCGAGCACGCGTAGCCTTTTCCCATGAATGTAGAACTTCGCGCAACCACGACCAACCGGTGCCTTCGTGTGCGTTCGCCATCACCACAATCGTTTCTCTTCTGACGCCAACTTCGAGAATCACACACAACAGCAGAGCAACAACAGCAGCAACAACAGAAGCAATAACGACGACGGCAGTGTAGCCATACTTCTATTATATGTCATTACAAAGCAAGCAAGACGAAGCCACAGACTCTATTATTCAACGATTGCATAGCAGCGTGCATCAATTTGTCTACGTTCGACCATCGAGCACAGCCATTGCACACGCAAAGATCCAATTCGCCTGGTTGACAAACGAGAGAATTGATGACGCCAAGTAGCGTGACTACTTCACGACATCACCAAACCGGAAGCACACGGAGACGACCCCACCCGCGATCCAGATCCCCACAGCTTCCTTCTCTCGTCTTCCTGGCCATCATCATCGTGATCAACGGCAACGCCAACACCATGCTCTCTCGCTGCTGCGTGGTTGCAGATACAAAGCATGCCAATACGATGTCCAGGCTGTTCGGACGGTGCCGTCGTGCATTCGTGGCGCATACTGTCCAGAATGATGGATGGTTCGACCGACCCCGTGCCCAACACCAGCTGCAAGGTGGAGACAATGGCGTGATGACGACGCTCGATAAGAATGGCACGAGCTCCACCGCTGCACTGCGGAGTTCCATGGGCATCACCAATGCCAGCATAAACACCAACGACGCCACGAACATTGAGAGGAGGTACAATTCCTCAAGTGCAAGCGCAAATGAGAATGACGTTCACCGTCCGTTCCGCGTCAACATCGCGGTTGGTGCGAATCTCGGGCAGAGATTTGAGAACATCGCCTCGGCAATTCGCATGCTTTGTGACAATGAAACCAGGCTCGTGCAGACATCCTACTTGCATGAAACTGCTCCCATGTACGTCGAGGACCAGCCACGGTTCCTCAACGGCGCCATCGAAGTGGAGACCCTGCTAGAACCAGAAGCACTCCTGCGGCGGTTGAAGAAGATCGAGAAGGATCTGGGCAGGGATGCCAACGGCATTCGCAACGGTCCACGGCCGGTCGACTTGGACATCCTCACGTATGATCGCACGATACCCAACAGCAAAGACGATGATCCTGATGCGGGCAAAACCCACGTCCGCGAAGCAATAACGATGGATACGGAAGGCCTCACCATTCCACACCCCCGAATCTGCGAACGCGACTTCGTCCTCGCGCCGTTGTGCGAGCTTGCAGGAGCCGGCGCCACGAACGACCATCCAACACACAACGTGTCATTCTCCGCGCTCTACCAACAGCTGCTCACAGACAAGACAACTGCTAATGGCAGCGACGGTAACGAGGATGACGCAGAATCAGCAATGGTGCGAGTGGTTCCGTTGCCGCGGAATCGAATGCTTGCCTTCAACCAGACGATCATCATGGGAATTCTCAATCTCACGCCGGACAGTTTCAGCGACGGTGGCAAGTGGACATCGTCCACCCAAGTTGCTGTGGAACGCGCCGTTCAGATGGAGGAGGAAGGTGCGATGATCATCGATATTGGAGGCGAATCCACGAGGCCTGGAGCCAAGGAAGTGGCGGTGGAAGAGCAGATCCGACGGACCGTGCCGATCATTCGTGGCATCCGCGAGGTGTCCGATGTTCCTATTTCCATCGATACACGCCACGCGGGCGTCGCAAGGGCAGCAATCGAGGCTGGTGCCGACATCGTCAACGACGTCTCCGGTGGAACGTTTGACGAGCATATGCTGTCCACGGTCGCCGACCTGCGCGTCCCCATCATCCTCATGCACATGCGTGGCACACCCGAAACCATGAACAGCCTCACTGATTACGACGACGTCGTGAATGAAGTCGGCATGGCGTTGCTGAAGCAATCCCAACTGGCGGAAGCCGCAGGCATTCCCCGGTGGTCCCAAATCCTCGATCCTGGCATCGGCTTCGCCAAGGACTTCGATTCCAACCTTCTGCTGCTGAAGCAGTTGGATCGTTTTCGCAGCATCACGCGCGATGCACCCCTCCTTCTGGGAACAAGTCGCAAGCGTTTCATCGGCACCATCTGCCAATTGGATGATGCGGAAGAACGGGACGTCGCCAGCATCGCCTCGTGCGTCGCCGCGTTGTCCATCGCAGGTCAGCCAACCTGCTCCGTCCTGCGTGTCCACAACGTCAAGGACACCAGGCATGCGACATTGGTAATGGATGCCATACTCCGCACCAAGTAGGAAGTGGAGTGCAGGCTGGGGACGTACATATGTAGTAAATGCATCTGTAATGGTCGAAGCACGATGCCGAATTCCATGTACCATGTCGCACACATCGCGATCGCAAAAGTTCAGTTCTCTCTTCTTGCCTCGCCTTGCCTTGCGTCGGCCTGCCTTTCTTGTGGTGATCCATTGCAATGACACGACTACACGATTCCATCATCCTTCATCTCTCATTCTCCACTTTCCTCCATGTTCTGACAACATCATCAATGTGAGGGCATCGAGTCGATCGTGACGGAACTTGCAGAGAATTTCTCTGGAGAGTTGGCGGAACCTAGCGTGGCGCGAAAAATAGCCGACTCATTCGACCATACCATCGTGCCTTTTGGTCGGAAGTCCCGAAAAGAACGCAATGGAAGAAAGGGAACTTCCTTGACACCTTCGTTCTTTCCCACGACGGAATCGTTCGCGCCATTCACGTCTCCAGTAGCAACAGAGAACAGCGACCACAGAGGACGTCCACCACACGAAGTTCGAGACACAACCACCTCCATCACTTCCATGCTCACAATCAAGCATCAGCAACAAGAGAAATAACGCAGAGTGTAGGAGAAGAGCAACTGAATACCAAAACACCACGTGAAGCCAAGCCAAACCAAGTCGCTTCGCAATGAGCAACTCAGCACAGCACACACCACCGAAGGGATCTGTGCCCAACGAAACGTTCCAGACCGTTGGCAAAGCGGTGGTTCTGGGAATGATTGCATGCTCGGCGGGTTTCACGTTGTACACCAGGAGGACGTCGCAGATGATCCGGCAGCTCGATCAGATCACAAAGAACAAGGCCAAGCGAATGCCAGCACCAAGAATTGGGCCGCACACCAGAGAGGAATGGGACAAGATCCGGCCTCGCTTTGAGAAGGGCGACATGTTCTAATCCGGATTGCTCCATGACTTTACCATGTTGGGACCATGCGCCTTCCAACCTCAGCAACATCAAGCAGTTGACAGGCACCAAACATGGTGCACAGGAACAGCTGGATGGTCTGAACGGGCGACGTCTGGACGCGCGGCATGGGTTGGATGAGGAAACAACTCGTTCCCATTCCTCTCTCGATAGGCCACTTGTGGATATACAACCTTTGCCTGATCCAGGCCTGTATTGATGCGGCCCGTATTGATTCATTCTATTGTATTCGATAATAGCACAGTTGGCGCACGTACGTGCGCCTACGGTTTGTTGCAAATCAACCCACCGGTGACGGCACATGCGTGATCACTCCTCTGGTCTGATCTAGTCAAATGCATACCAGTCTTCAAGGTTCAAATCGCGCTTCTCTTCCTGTCGACGACGAGAAATCCGGTTGCACTGGATGTCGTACGCCTCTCGGAACTCCGCTGGCAGAGGCGGAGCGACGGACGGGTACTTGATGTCCGGTCTGCATTCGCCGTTCTGCTCGTCAACGATCTGAGGCAGCAACTCATCACCCCATTTGCGATACCTGATGCTCGCTTGGTTTGCTGAGGCCAAAGCAAGGTTCGAAGGGTTGGTGTTGCCATCGTCCTCATCGTCACCGCTGTGATCCTCGCTATCGTTGTTTGCGAGGGGAGCGTCGACGCCGTCCGTGGAGGCCATGAATTCATCGCGTTCATCACCACCTGCATGGTTGATACTGGTAGTAGACCCATCGCCCACATTCTGATGGGTTGTTTGCTGCCTCCGCCTGTGGTGGCCACGATATCTCTGAGCGCTGTCGAGCATGACGGGAACAATGGGAGTTCCCACCAATTCGTTGCGTTGGAATGGTCTTTGCGTGATCGAAGGGTGATTTGGTGTGCTTTGATTCAATTGTGCAGGTCCTCTCGTGGTCGCGTCATTCCACCACGTCTTCAGGTCCTTCAATTGGCGTCGTATATCATTTGCATCCAGCACCCCATGTTCCCGCATGGCCAGGTCAAGTGTGGAGACACATGTCGACTTCTGCTTGAGAGACTGGAGAGAGTCTCGCACCTTGGCGCATTTGGACAAGAACGTGGCAACGCAATGCTCCATTACGATGTTTCCATTTTGCTTCCACACGTCAGAGTTTGATTTCTTCCTGCGTTCGTGTTCCACGAGCCGCTGCAATTCTTGGTGACCCAAGTCGGATGCCACCAGACCGGAATCGATGCACTCCATCCCCAACTCGATGATGGATTGGGCGACGTCTTGATCTTTCCAGTGTCGGTCCGTGAAGCGATGTGTGTAAAAGAGCGCCATCGCCTGTTCAAATTCAGCAACGGAAGCAGAATGCTCTCGGCCAAGGTCCGCGGTATTCCTTCGCAGAGGTAGACCTGCCACCGCTGCGGTCGACACCGACGATGACGGCGGTGCTGGTGACAATGCATCATTTGGGATGGTCCAGACAATAATACCTTTCCATCGTCTCGAAAGAATCTCCAGCTTGTCTGCATGCAGCAAATCTACCTCGGCTCCTGCCCAATCACGGTGTTGCAACGAAGGTTGATTGTTCAACCTTGATCGGTCGCGAAGTGACATGCCCCTGAGTTCCTTGGCCGTTACATTTGCATCAGTTAGATGCATCAGTGCAAGCTTCGCGTAGTTGCTCGCCACAGAGGGCTTTGTCTTGGAGTACTGCCTTCCCCATTCGCAGTACGCGATCCCGCGATTGACTTGCGCCTGGCCCAGCAGCAGGCATAAGTTCCGTTCGATCAAGCGCTCGTCCCAATCCACCAACGACGTCCCATGTTCCTTCCGCTGCTCCACGACAAGCTGCTCTGCAGTCAGGAATGCGTGCACAGCCTGCTCGTAGCGCGCATCAGCCGCGATGGATGTATCCTCCGCCCACAGCAGATCATTTCCGAACGTCATGTTGGCCTCACGAGTGATCTCTCGTGCATCCCAAACCTCATGAATATCGATACTGGGCCGCGCATGTACTCGTTTGAGAATGGCATTCATAGCGTCGACCTTCTTGCGGCTCCGTTCAATCACTGCATCATCATTCCATGCATAGGCATTCTCATGGCTAGCAGCTGTTTCGCTTCCATTGCGTGAGCCTCGGCGTTGGTGAATACCTTGACGCAACTGGTTCGATGCAGACGCAGACGCAGACGCAGCCGCCGAGGGATTTTGGATGCTTGCTTGTTTGCCTTCCTCCAACAGGTGGTCATGAGATGCCTGCATGGATGCAACGCTCACCCCCATTTGCTGCTTGATCGCATTCAATGATTCCTCCCGTTCTTCCTTCGTGTGATCTTTCTCCACGCGCACGATCAGGCCAACGCCTTTCGTTGCCGCTCTCGATGATGCTGCGCATTTCGCGGATAACTCTGCGGTATTCGTCGGGGTATCATCGGCATTGATTTTTCGTTTGTGCTCTGTACTCTCATCTTTTCCTGATCCACCACCACTAGCACCACTTTCGGCTCTGCGGCCACCGCCACTCGTGTTTTCATCTTCATGTTCATCGTCGTCATCGTCGTCGTCAATGACCGCATGCCGTCTCTTGCGTTTGTGTGACGAGGTTCCTGGGCGTGATTCTGGAGCTATCGCCGAGGCGACCTTCTTTCTCACGAAGACTTCTTGCGTGTCGGTGCTCCACGGAGTTGGAAGCGCCGTCTCCCAATCAGATGACGACGTGTAGCGATCAGGCAGAACGCCCAATGGATTAGACACCTGGAAGTTATCACCCCTGCGCTGAAGCTTGATGCTAATGGCAGGCTCGGAGGTCCCATGCGTCCTTGCATTGGTCGCGAGCTGGATGTGAAACTGCTCCATCTTATCTTGTGTCCTGAACGACAGCTGCAGCGGCAGGAGCTGCGTTTGCAAGTCCTGCAATACGCGGTTCTTGAGCTCGTTGATTTGGTCGTGCACCTGCCGCATCGCCGTCTCGTGCTGATCCAGCAAAGAATCGAGCATCTGGCATCCGTTGGCAAGCAGGTAGTCCCACACAAGGTCATTGCTGCGTGACTTGTTGTGATACGGTGCCAAACACTCGCACAGCCGAACGTGCAAGCCAACGTCCTCGTTGGCCCATTCGTCCCAGCCAAATCCGGAGTAGGTCGCACTCGATTTGTACAAGCAGGTGTAGCCGTCGGACCTGGTGGAAAGCGTCCCGAGTCTGGACTTGAAGAACTTGAGCTTGGCGGCGGTTCGCACATCTCCAGAATGGCGGCACTCGCCGCTCGTCAGCATCACCATGCCATCGATCGCGATCAGCATGACCTGCATCATGTGCTGGAACGTCGCGGTCAGTTCTGCGATGTCCATGCGCTGCAGTCGTTCGCCATCCACCAACTCCTTCCAAACCACCGATCCGTACCATTGCAGCAACGCCACCAACGCTATTCGTTTCCTCGTCAATGTCACGAAGCAGTAGCGAATGTGCCGAACGAGGATGCGGGTACTTTGGCGGATCTTTGCGGGCACAAGCTTCCCGCTCTTGTTGCGTTGCTCATAGCGATCCAGCAGGCGATCTACGGCCCTCGCCAAACCGTCGCATGCGGCTTCTGCATCTTGTACAGTATATGACATGTGGAGTCAGATGCTTGCCTTGCGTTGTTTTGCCATGAGGTCCTCTTGTCCAGGGGCCTTCGTTTTCGTATTCGCAGCCGTGGAAGTGTGCGTTGACGGGCAGCGATGATCGTCTGCGCCCAAGATGTCAGGAGTTTGGATGTTGTTCGTCTTTGGCCAAACCGTTGCGCCACCTTTTCGGCGGGAAATTGATGTCACGGTTAACGTTTTGTAACTGCCATGCATCTCGATCGTGTTTTCGCGCTTGTTTTTTGTGGTGGTTTGTGTGATGAATGAGGACGTTCCGAAGTGGATGTGATGTGGGCACATGCGGCGGCAGTGCGGTGGCTTGATCCTGAGTTGATTGGTGGTTGATGCCTGAGGGCGCGTTCGCGCTGCCGCAACTTCCAACACTGTCCGCCTCCTTCCAACAGCTCGATATGCGACCATTCTTCGTATTGGAGGGTCCAACCCTCCGTCGACAACAGTGCCGGCGTCGAGTGGTCATACCTGCGTCCACACCAATCCCCTGCGGCTGGTTCAAGGTGGGATGTGTCTTGCACCGTGCGAGTGACGCTGAATGGATGCATCCAATTCCGGCAGCGACGGCGGCAACAGCAACAGCCACATTGATGACGACCGCGATGATACTAGCCGGTTCGCCAACTGCAGAAGCCCGCGCTGTGGCAAACGCCAACGCAGGAGGCAGGCTACAACCGTCATCATCGTTCCGTCCCTCGCAAGCGAATGCGACCGTGGCTGATGAATGCAATGTCGGAACAACGATACTGGTACGGCAGCAATTGCGGTGGAGAAAATGAGGAACCGTCGTAGAGCGCTCATCATTAATGTGCCACAGAGAACGGATTCGCAACACCATATCTGATTGAAGCAGTCGCGGCTAGTAGGAGAGCAGAGCAACCGATTTTGCAGTAAATTACTTCTACGACACTGTTGTGACCACATGTTCAAGTAATCACACCGCTGAATGTGAGCAATCAGACACAAGATTCTTGAATATCGCTCACCGTGGTCGCAGTATTTCCTGATCCTTCTTGTTCCGCTTTTGCCGACAGTTCTTCAGACGCTCCATCGCCCATCGACAGCTGCGGACGCTGCTGCTGCTTCAAGCACGATGGTCCGAAATCGCCAACCATCTTTCCTGGAGCGTGCTCAATTGTGCTTGGACATGCAGTTTGGGTCATTGGTACGCTCCGCGTCAATGCAAATGAATGTTGGTGCATGATGCCATCGATGTAGCATCTTCCCAGAGTGATCGTCGAGAATACGCCGTAATGACCAGAGATGCCTGATTCGTCCACCACAACTCCATCCCCAAAGGTTGCCAGGGCAACTTCGTAGATCCGGAAGCCAAAGTACAACAATCTTCCCTGTACATCTGCACCCTGCAGTCGGAGCATTGCATTCATCATCGGTGTGCCCCACAAAAGCGACACGAAGGACCAGACTTGGACCGAGTAGCACAAGGATTGGTAGACCATGTACAATGGAACGCACCATGGTTCGGTGCGGCTGCCACTTCCCGCTAGCGTAAGTAGCTCAACTGCTCGCAACAGGATGAGCCAAACGCCGGTCTGGATGATGACGCACACCACGACAACCGGCACCGCACCTATAGGCGTCTGTGGCTTGATGACATTCATCCACAGCTCGAATGCTGGAATGAAGCTGGCAGCGACCATGACCAGCATGATGATGTACAGGATCGTGTTCAGGAAGGTGATCCGCATCAACTCCCAACCTGTGGGAGGTCTGTTTCTTGGATCGTGTTGATCGTGGACCAGGTTGGTGGTGACGTACGTGGCTGGAGACACTAGGGATTTGCTGACCGTCACGCCTGGGCCGCAGACCACGTCCAACCCGATGCTGCTGTCTTCAACCTTGATGGCTTTGTATTGGCCATGCTCTTCGATGTGGAAGGTAGATTTGGACACGAAGGATCGTTTGACTGTGATGAGGTCCAGCTGGGATGGAAGGAAGCCATGCGCTGAGACATGCGATTGAAGATCAATGTCCATCCCGAATGCCATGAGGATGACATTCCAAATCGATGAGTGAAACGTCAATCCATATGGCACGGCTCTTCCAAGGCTGTAGTGGAAGTCACATGCCCAGCTGGCAAGTTCCGATGATACGCTCTGACATGCGGGACCTGGCCGTCTTTTGCCGATTATCACCCACTTGAGCATGATGCTGGAAACGATGAAGAATGTGGAAGTTAGGCCAATGGAAGTAATCCAATAGAGCAGCCTCGCATACCTCCAGTCTGGCAACTCATCCCGGACCAGAATATCGACCACCAGAAAGCAGGTGAAAGCGAAGTAAAGTTCCACCAGCAACCACAGCATTTTCATCGCACCCAATATGATCCATCTGCGATTACCCGCGGTGGAATGTGTGGTGGGGCGAGTTTCGCTTGTCGCTATCTCCAGACTGTCATTGCTACTGCCAGCGTCTGCGTCTGTGGCTCCATGCGTGCGTGTGGAATGGATGAAGCCTGGATTGCCGCGGATGGTAGTGTTGGGCAGTGCTTGTGCTCCTTCCACTAGCACAGATGTGCGAGAGACTTGGCAGTTGGACCCAACCTTGACTCCAGGACAAAGAATGCCCTTGATGTCTGCACTTGCTCCAACTTTGATCGTGCGGAATCTCAAGGTGGGGCCTTGGCAACCGTCTTTGCACGGGCCGAACATGCGACACCGGATACCCTCGCTCACCGTGGCATCGGGACCGATATCCACGAGATCGAACTCACGGATGAATGCATCGATGCTCGATGATGCATGCACATTCGCTCCCATCAAGTAATCGAAGAACGCCAACAATGGGGTGCCCATGATGAAGCGTCCAAGGAAGCTCTCCCAGATGTGCACAAGCCGATCCACGAACCACCATCGAAGAAAGTAAATGTCGGTCTGACTGATGTACCCCTCTCTGTATCTGCCAATGACGATCCACTTTGCGAGAACGACTTCGATGGTGAACGTGATGGCCCAGAACGGGACAACGAGTGGATACCACACCCACACGTACGGAGAGAGATCAATGAAGAAGAGCTCGTAGGCGCGATCGTCGTTGACCAGCACCTTCCCAATCTCGTAGGCGGGCACGATGGGAAGTGCGAACATGAAGAGGATGACGAGCACACCGATGAACTGAATGGTGGCAGATGTGAGCGGTGCAAGCGGTTTCTCATCTGGAAAGGTGACAAGTCTCTTGAGTTTTGGAAGGCTGGTTGGCAGCGCCTGCCCAGTAGATGCCTCCAGGAATATTTCCAAGTCTACGACTGTCGGGAACAGCTCGAAGCAGTTGGAAGGGAGGGATGTGTTGTATCGTTGAGCAAGAGACTGTCGCAGCTCAAGCTCCATCATGGATGATAGCCCAACGTCCTTCCACGTATCTTCGGCCTTGGCGTCTGATCCAATGCAGCTCTTCACAAGCTCACAAAAGTCCATGTCTCTGATGTCGACATCTTCGATGACGGATTTCCTCAACGAGAGGCGTTTGGGTTGGCTTGCAATGTCGCCATCCTGTGTACTGAAGAAGTGTGACTTTCCAATCACGTCCAGCACCATCTTCTGGTCTCCATCATGCAAGCGCAGTCGGTTAGAACGTCTCTGGATCTTGCCGCTTGTTGTTTTGGAGATGGTGCGTTCCTTGATGGCTGCGATTGTAACAGGTGCCAATCCGATGTGCTCAATCACGACCTTTCTGATCTCCTGACAGACTGTTGCGGCATCGTCTGCATGATTGGCTCGGATCTCAAAGACGATCTCGAGCTGTCCATCGTTGCCGGTTTCATCAGATGAGAATGCCGCGACACACCCTGGACGGACGGCAGATGAGGCCTCTTCAACGGCATGCTCGATATCTTGCGGGTAGTAGTTGACACCGTTGACGATGATGATGTCCTTCTTGCGTCCACAAATGAAGAGGTGATCATCTTGGAAGAATCCGTAGTCACCTGTCCGCAAGTACATCTTGCCATCGGCATCGCATGCTGAATCACGCCGGAGTGTAGCTTGGAACGTTTCGGCGGTGAGCTGTGGCTGATTGTAGTACCCAGCAGTCACAGAGGCCCCGGCGATCCAGATTTCTCCCGTGACGTTGTTGTTGGGACGTTGCACTCGGGTATCCGGGTCCACGATGATGATATCGACGGAGCTGTGCAGATTGCTGCGATGCGCGACGGCGATGAATGGTTGGAGATCTTCGCCTTCGCGGATGGTGGAAAGATGAGAGCCATGGTTGTAGCTGACGCCGACAACGTTCTCCGCCAGTCCGTATGCTGCGAGGAACCAGTCCTTGCGCAAGCCATACGAACAGAATGCGTCAGAGAAGTGCTTTTCCGTGTCCAGCCGGATTGGCTCTGCGGCGTTCTGGAGATGAAGCACGCTGGAGAGGTCCAGCTTGTGAGTAAGATTTGGCTTGGCCTCGTTGAACTTGCGGGTGACTAACCGATAGGCAAAGTCGGGAGCGGCACTGATGTGGCACTTGTGCTGGGACATGAGATCAATCCAGAGCAACGGGTTGCGGATGAACGAGACCGGTGATATCATGTGAGAACGGAAAGCGCCTGCCAATGGCGCAATGCCCATCTCGATTAGGCCCATGTCATGGTACTGCGGCAACCAAGAGCATGTGGCGATGCGTTTTGGGATGGCGCTCATATCACCCAGCTGGTCTCGGAATGAATTTAACCATTGGCTCTGTATGAGCTCAACGTTGGCTCTCAGTGCATCATGAGTCACCATGACGCCCTTTGGGTTACCGGTACTTCCAGATGTGTACTGAAGGAACGCCAGATCCGATCCTGCGACGTTTGGTTCATCGAAGGAAGGTGGCGGCGACGAGGAGCGGCCAGAGAAGAGGTTGGAAAGGAAGCCTTTCTGTGTCTGGTTGGAGTTATTGTTGCCCGTGCTCTTGTTCTTATGGGTGGCGAAAGGATCGTGACGGATGATGCGATCGGTGACTTGGTACTTCACCCCGCTCGGCCACATGGTGCGGCTCTTGGATGTTGGGTTGGCGCGATCGGCGGCGCGGAGCAGGTTGATGGATGTTTGGGTGAGGATGATTGCCGGAGCGCAATCCTTGATCACCTTGTTCATCTTGGTGAGCGACTTGACGAGCGGTGGTGCCGGAGGGTAGACCAACACGGCTGTCACTCCAGCACGGAGGCATCCCAGGAAGATGGCGAAGAAGTGCAGACCGAAGTCGTAACAGAGGACGACGCGGTCGCCTTTGTTGGTGCCCCATTTGTTGCGAAGGAGGTGGGCACAGTGCCCCGCTTCATCCCAGAGCTGTTGGAAGGTGTAGTTGTTGACTGCCTTTCCCTTGTCGTTGTACCAGGTGGAGAAGACAGTGTCGGACTTGCGTTCAACGACGAACTTGATATGGTCGATGAAAGAGCTGTTGGTGAGAGACTTGCGGATGATTTCATGCTCAGTGGTATTCCCGTTGGCGTTGGCGATGCCGGCTTCGATATCGTTGACAGCGATGGCTGGGTTGATATTGGAGGGATGTGATTGGGTACTCATGTTGGAATGCGCTGTTGATACGGACAGGGAGCTGCAGATGTGGCATGGGTATTGCGGTTGCATTGATCTTGATGAATTGCTTGATTTGTGAATGTAGTGGCCCTCGAACTGAAATTGTGGGCGGATGGGGAAGTGAAAACTCGTGCGGTAAGCATCGTTGTGCAGAGCAATCTGTTGATGTCAACACATCTCGCTGCTGAGCCGCCTCGCCCCGTCGTCTGCGAATAAGCGTATCGAACTCTCACTTCAAGCTTCTCTTGGCCACAACATTCCTTCCCCAGATAGTCCCACCGACCTATCGCGGGAGGAAGCTGCAGTTATGCTGTAGGAGTGTTCAGATGCCAGTTCGAACGTTCATGTTTTCAGAAGCCGCGCGAGCTTGCAGCATTCACTGTTGTCCAAGAAGAATGGAAAGCCTATTGCGGAGATGAGACGCGACGACCATTCCACCAGAGTGGTCATGGGGGAGCAGCCCGCAGAAATGAAAACACATAACCGTCGCACGTGTGAGGGGGCTGGTCGGAATGAAAAAAAAATCCATGTGGTGACCAGAGGAAATGCAGGAAAGCCAACCAGCGACCAGCAGGAGTGCAAGGTTTCATCCTTTGGTAGCTCGCGGAGATGTCAATCGCCAAGTTCTGCACACAACGGCGTTTGTCCTTGATAAATGGAGACATGAAACATAATCATCATCACGTTGCGAATAGTAATTTTACATCGCTCAGTGTGATGCGCACAAGGGGGGAATAGAGTAGTCTTAGGTACGGTGTTTACATTTCCACAGAGACCAGATTTCTACTCCTCCCGCTTCATCCTCATCGCTTTGCGATATCCATCGATGTGAACTCCTTCCTGCGGTGCTTCGTTTTGTTGCCCAAATCTCGCGAGCAGCTACGGACACACAGGCCGGTCGACAGGTACGAGCTGCGATGACGAGTTGAACGGATGGCGACCATCACAACGGAGCCATCTCCGATCTTGGCACAGTTTGCCACACAAACTTGTTTTCGCCGGATTATGATGTTCGACCCTTTGGACTCAATTGAGCAAAACCGTCTTTGATGTGCTTTTTGACACGATTGATGTTGAAGACTTGCATAGTCCTTTAAATCGCCAAACAATGCGCGGTCTTGCGAAACACGGCGAAAGTTGTGAGCGCGTTTCTGACCCTCTGTTGATGTGATGAATGAGGAGGAGAGCTGAAACGATGCGATGGTGGTCGCGGCGATGACACGAGTAGTCGTACTACGTGTATGAGTAGAGAGGGATGGTTTGGAAGCACCAGCCACTCACTCACCACAAGGGCAAAGGCAGGTGTCGACGTGCTCACACAGTCTCGATCAGGTGTCGTGCTGATGCCGCATGATAGACATATCTGGCACTCCAGCACACGATGCATTCCAACACCTGCTCCATGACCAACTTCATGATCAGCTCCATCGGCGTCTTTGCCTTGATCATTGGGGACTTTTGTCCATGGGTACATGCAACAGATGATGGACACATGTTGTCTGACTTCGGTCCACGGCCCAGGATCATCAATGGTCAAGTGGTGGATCCCAAGTTCAGCTTTCCCTTCATGTCAAGCCTCACCGATGGCCTGAAGCATGTGTGCGGAGGCACCTTGATCGCGCCGGACATCGTTCTCACTGCATCCCATTGCGCGCAATCATTCGGCGCCATTCAGATGAATCGCCACAACATCCATGATGATGCAGAGAACTACGAAATGTATGTGGTGGAGAAGATCATCAATCATCCCGAGTATTTCTCGAACTTCGTTACCGATTCAGATCCGCATGATGTGGCTGTGGTGAAACTCTTTGGAAGCTCTCAAATACAGCCGATTCCTCTCATGAAGAAGGGGAAAGGGAGGGCGGATGACTCACGTCTCCAGAAAGGCGATGCGCTGATGGCCCTTGGATGGGGCACAACAAATGAAAGCGATCCAACCGTAAGCACAAACGAGCTACAACAGACCACAGTCTACTACATTCCAAATGACGAATGCAAGGATATCACTGGAGTATTCCGTAACATCAACATCACATACAGCAACCGGGTGATTGATGTGACTCTCTGTGCCATGAACAACGTGGATGCCACTGACACGTGCCAAGGAGATTCTGGCGGCCCGCTGCTGTTTCTGTCGAGCGACGATAGTGGGACAACCACTGGCACTGGGATAACCGCGGGCGCCAGCACGAACACATTCGATCCTCACCGCCCGTCTCAGGAGCAATTTGTGCAAGCGGGGATCACATCCGCCGGTTTTGGATGTGCGCATCCCACGCTGCCGGGGCTGTATGCTCGGGTTTCCAATGTGCGACAGTGGATCCACGAGACCATATGCCGTGAATCCGAGTATGCATCACACGACTACGGTTGTGCAGGCGAACATCCAAGCATCCTCAACGATGGATCCTCCACGCCCAAGTGGAATGAGGGTGTTGACATGGTCACGTTGAGGATACGACATCGGCTCGATGTGTCTCCTCATCAGCGAGGTTGGGTGTTGAGGATGTTGCAAAAGGAGGCAGATGGAAGAGCAGGACAGCCAGAGGGGATGTCAGTGGGAAGTAGACGGCAGCAACAGCAACATGGGGATACAACGGGAAGCCCATGGATCACCATTGCATACCAACCGATCTTCTCATACAATATCACCCAGCAGTACGAGATCGTGACAGACTACGTGTCGGTTCCGGATGATCGGCAGTACGTGCTCACGGTGCTGGACAGCTACGGCGATGGCCACAGAAGATTACGCGGCGAGCTTGACATGGTGGTGATCGAAAATCGAACCGACACGGTTCTGTTTGATAGCGATGCCCAGCAGCAGCAGGATGGAAAGAGACATACGGGGTATTCCTACGATGCCGCATTCATAGTCGGAAACCCTCCAACACTATCACCGACGATCACAACATTGCCAACGACATCCGCTGCGCCAACATCCGCACCGACGCAACTGGGAGAGTTCATCTCGCTCTTCATGCGATTCGATATACGGCCTGATGAGATTGGATACAAGCTGGAGCGTCGGTTGGTGAACGGCGAGTACGAAGCGCTGCAAGTCGCCTATCCAGGAACGTACGCATTTGGACAAGGCGGAGAGTCTGTTACTGAAGTCCTGCCGTTGCGGATCCTGATCACGCGCGACTCACCTCCTCCCATCACGCACACATTCCGACTGACCATGACATCAAACGAAGGTCGTGGATTCCGTTCGAATGGAAGCTACACGGTATGGTATGGCGACGTTGGCTCTGGGGAAATCCTGTTCTCAGGTGGCGATTTCGGTTTGGAGATCGAGCATGTGTTTGACGTCACACCGAAGCCGTGGTTGGAATTGCCGACAGCGCAGCCGACGACTCAATCAGCTTCAAGCACGCGTCATTCAGCTTGGCTTTGCGTGATACTGTGTGGTGCAATCTCGGCGATTGCCTTGGCGGTTTGATCATGGACGCACATGTGCTGCAGCCAAACAACATCACACCATCCCCAGCTTGGTGATGAGATGCAGTTCCAGTGCTAAGAGATTACATTGGATGCAGGCAATGCCAATTCCGTTCATTGGCGTGGCAATTTTGATGGAGCAGAGTAACAGCACATAATACAACTATGCCGACACACCAACCACTCGAATGTGTGCCATTGAGCATGTCGGATGACTTCCTGTCTCCTGACACAGAGATCAAACGGAGTACGTCACTGCGTTTGCTTCGAGCCAGTTCTCAGCCAACACTGACACAATGTCCATCAGGCAACAAAGAAATGAAGCAATCAAGCAAGCGGCGGTTGCGCGAAACGCGGCACGCCCACCAGAATCAACGAAGGCGACCATAGCAAGAGACGACGCTGATGATGACGCTGATGATGATGAATGACAAGCGGTGACGAACAGCGATCTCAACTGTGTCGCATCGCTCAGCGACGTCAGAAAGGAAGATATCAAATCAATTGCTCTGGAGTAGAGGAGAGCTTGGGACATGAGCATTCGCAGCGCCAACAACAGAGCCAATAGCAACGGCAAGGCATGTTATGGCCCATGGTGCGGTCTGGATTCAAGTCATTAGCAGCAGCGTGCACTCATATAAAACGTCCGATACGTTGTCGGAAACGGAGATTCAGCACATGTTGGACGGGTGCATCCGTGAGATCGGACGCAGCGACTTCTTCCGAGACCTGCAGAGCCATCAGTTCGGGGTTGTTCCTCAGTTACCACTACACGCGCCACAACCAGCCACGCTTGTTCATACCGATGCTCAAAGAGATGCGTCTCCGCCACGAATCGCAAATGATAAGACAGAGGCACTTTGTCGTCCCATCCACCATTACTGAAATCGTGTGCAATGACATCGGCAACTTCTCCCATTGCTCATCATCTTTGTCCGCCATATCGAAAACCATGCAGCAGCTGACATACGCTTGTGCCCTGCGTGGCATCATGCACCACCACCACCACCAACAACAACAACAAGCTGACTGTTGCAGTACGCTCCACTTCATCAAGTTGGATTCGATTCCTACAAGCCATGCATGACGCCCGTGAGGGCCACCATCGTTTCCCACAAAAACTCCGCTCACATCATCGACACCAACGAACGCGGAAACCATATGATCTGCAACGACGATCACGATGATGGTAGCGGAGGCTGAACCGTCTTCTTCATGTCACATTGGCAAATGATCCCGAACAGCAACGTGCCGCACGCCAACCGGGATCATCTGCAATTCATGAACAGAAGATCATGTGTATTTCGCGGTTCAGCCAGACCGTGCTGCGAACGATACAGGAATGCATGGAGCAACATGCTGTGCGCATCACCAAAGGCGACGGTGAAGGCATGGCGGACGCACTATTGAATGAATGGATCACTGCTTGCTCTCGCACTAGTCACACAGTTACTATCCTAATGACTATTCTGAGGACTAGTTTTATCCATCAACTCAACTCCGCCATGCGTCCGCTTCTCGAAGACTTCTGTTATGGTATGTATGGTTTGGTATGGTGTGGTCTGGCAATTCACTCCTCTTCTTCAGCAGGGCCGTCCGTCTCAATCACTTTGGATGATTTGGTATTCATAGAGCGGGCGAAGTCCACCAATGTTGCCCGATCCATGTATGAATTCACTTGCGCGGTCCCCTCGTCTTCACCCACAGTCTTGTACAACTCCATCATGGACGTCCAACTGTGTTCATCATCAATACCATCACTCTCCATTCCATCACTGCGGAGGGCATGAATGTCTCCCATCAGTTGATGGTGTGGAACCAGCTTGCGAGCCACCTCCGCTTCAAGAACAAGCTTGAGTCGCCAGAAGCCAAACTCGTTGGCCACAAGGATCAGCTGTTGCAGATCATCCTGTCCAGCGAGGATGGGAGTTGGCAGGTGAAGGGCATCTGCATCGTGGTGAGCGCCGACGTGAGCAGCAGCGTTGTCACGAGCGCTGTCGTGAAAGGATACCTCTCCTGTGTAGATGTATGGGAGGACGCATCAGACGTGTTTGGGTTGAAGGTTGGGGAGAGAGACGGTTACTTGCATGGGTTCAGTTCCATCGTGAGCGTCATCATTCACGCATTGATGTTGGGTTCCTTTGTCGATCAGTGTCTCAATGGATGGGACGATGATCATGAGAACTTCAGAGCTTGCCTTGTTTAGTTGCTGTTCGTCGCCTTGTCCACACAAGAAGATGGAGTCTGTCCTGTTCCCAGTTTGGAAGGATATGGCCGATCTTCTCCAATGTTGATGTTGGTCCTCTTGTGGCTGCTGTGTTTGTGTTCATTCTCTTGCTTCTTTCGCTTCAACTGCTGTCCCAACTGTTCTTGTGGCTGTTCATTCTCTTGCTCGTTTTGTTGTAAGCGTTGCTGCAGTTGTTGCAGTTGTGGGTCAGCTGAAGGCGAAAGTCCTCTGATGAGGGACTCGATACACTCCAGCATGCTGTTCTGGCATGCATAATGAAGGGGAGTCCGATCATTGTTGTTTTGGCAGTTGATGTTCGCCCCACCTGATTCGATGAGGTACTTCACACACTCCAGCTTGCCGTAGTAGCATGCAATATGAAGGGGAGTGTTTCCATTGTTGTCTTTGCAGTTGATGTTCGCCTCACATGATTCGATGAGGTACTTCACACACTCCAGCTTGCCTCTGTAGCATGCCCAATGAAGGGGAGTCCAACCACGGTTGGTTTTGCAGTTGATATTTGCCTCACATGATTCGATGAGGTACTCCACACACTCCAGGTGGCCGTTGCGGCATGCCAAATGAAGGGGAGTCCAACCACCCCAGTTTGTAACCTTGTTGACATCAACTCCTTCATTCTGTGTCTTGTTCTGTTTCTTCCATTTCTTCAACACCGACAAGTCACCTGCCCCGGCAGCATCAATGAGTTGTTGGTTCGTAACATTCGGCATTTTGAGAGGATGGTCGATGGTTGCTGGACGATTGACGTTGAACGTTGAACGATTGGCGTTGGATTGACTGTCGAGGAAGTGTGGAGTTCGAGCTACCCATGACATGTCTGTTGTTGATGTGTTCGATTGTGGGGTTGAGCGGTGTGTGCGATTGCCTCGTTTCAATGTTCTCCCGTTTCTCTCCTCGTTTCTCTGTTTGTCTGCTTCTTGATCGCACCCTGGTTTGGGAGAGGGCACCAGCGCTGTCCGGAGAGTGCAGATCCTTCCTTTTGCTGACTGCGAACTGGCGCACACAACAACGAGAAGAAGGAACAAAACACGACACGCCCCACAACATCGCTGTTGCGGACACGAGAACACCACAAATGGGAATCGTCGATTCTCGCTTCACCACTTTTGCGCGTGCAGAGACGTTCCCAATTTCACGAATTCTGTGTGTCAATGAAGTACTTTATTAGCTTCTTTCATGAGAAGGACACGTCAGAAAGGCGTTCAAATGAGATCTCTGATCGTCAACTCGAAACAACCACGAAAGTGATGATGACGCCAACAGCGATGAAGCGACGGAGGGAGCAACAAGATGATCACAATCTCAATTGCAACCATCGCACGTCACGATGTATGCATATCCCCCAAGGAGTCCAATCGGCAACATGGTTGTCTGAGAACCACACATGGGAAATGCACGATGCGTTGTACTACTACAAGTACGCATGAAGGCGGTGGATTGAACGATCGTGTTCCCAACAAGTTTGACCAGCGAGTCATCGGCGCTCCTGATGATGGAGGGATAGGATGATCCCCCATTTCCATATGCCAATACTCCAGCATTCGATCACTCATATTGCCACAGTGGTTGTCCCATGAGCCATCGATAGACAAGAGCACCAGCATCCACAGATGCTTGCAACCACAACACAACATGGTCCCTCCACAACAGAAGACGCTGTAGCAGTTGAGAACCTGCGACGTCCCTGAAGATGCCGCACAAGATCAATTTCTCTTGGCGAACGCCTGCGCAACATCCAAACGATCGTGCCAGGGTGTTCACATGTATATGGATGGTACTCTCAGCATTGGCGATGAATCCCCATCCATCTTGTGGCGTCCTCATCGTGCGAGATCCTCAAGTCTCTTCGTTCCTGTCAGTCCTCATCTCACAAATCAGCATCTGCGTCAGCACCACCAACAACTCAGATGCAAGCAACTCAGCAAATCAATGAATATCATGCACAGCACCCACATCACAAACAAGAGCAACACCAACAGCAGCAGCATGATCGGCCAAAAACGATGCAAGAGAGAGACAAGCGTCAGCTCGGTGGACTCTGGTGCTTCACGGAATGATCACCCTCGTTGGTCCTGATGGCACCACAGCCTCCAAAGCCACCCCCCTCTCTTCCTTGGTCGCCTCTGTCTTCACTATCCTCATGGGAGTCATGGAGTCACCCTCGAGCAGCTCCAAACGGTGCACGCCATTGTTTACAACTACAATAGCTCACCGCAACAATGCTGCCAACATGAATGAAGTAGCCTGAAATGGTGAGTATTTGTTCAATCAGTCATCGCTGGACATGCTTGAAACGATCCCCTTGAGGGATGAGCAAGATAGCTACGACTACGTACAATACTACCATGTAAGCTGTGAATGCAAAATGTGTTGGACAACCAGAAATCTCCAGCCTCCTTGAACATCAGCATCTTCCGCATCATGAGCAGCTCGTCGACAAGCAGCCAGCGAGCCCACATCGATCTACCGAACGAGTGGAACGAAAGCGACCGGCTTTCGCCGTCACAATCGTCACAGAACTCAACTCATCCAGCCGCATCCGTCACTGCAAGATTAATGCCGCTACACATCGTTCGAGATTTACCTCGCGTTCGACATCTGATAGATCATGTTCGGCCTCCAGGAACGATTTCGCGCCCTTGGACGCACCGAAATCACCTCCACCGCTGCATCAGCGCGCGATGTCGAACCGAGACTTCGAACGCACAACGAGTACCTCCAGCAGCAGTGGTATGCACAACGGTGACAGCTCCTCTTGCTCTTAGTTTGTGCGCTCCAGGCAAGAAGCCGAGCGTTGCATGGTAGAACGACAGCACGGAAGATGAGCCTTCGGCGAACAGATCCATGGGTACGCCGCCCCTGCGCTGCAAGATATTGTTGTCGGCATCATCCAACCGACAATCCACTTCACATAACACTCGCCATCATGAACAAGCAACAACAGCAGTAGAACAAACATGATCAACGAAGAGTGAGATGGTGGTAATGAAGTCGGACGTAGTGGTGAAGTAAAGTAGAGCGGTGTGAAGTGCTCCATGCAAGATAACATCACTTATTATAACGATGCTGATGCTGATGGCGATAACAATTGACGCTGAGCACCTGTGAAGTAGAGCAGAGTATGGTGCCCCGGATGCATTCTAGCTTCGGATGTTGGAATGCTGGATTGTTGATCTTGTTCTAGTTGTGAGCTTTCCAAAACACTCATTCGGCGAAGTTAGATTGGGCGGAAAAGAGAATGCAACTGGCTCAGCCCACTGTTCGGGCCATTTCGCCGATCGAGAAATCTGATGCGAAGTGGCATCCGCGACACAAAAACACGATCTTGCGCCAACAATGACGAAGATCGAGTGATTGGGGTGGATGGAGGTCGGCACTATCCCTTCGTCCACGCTCACCAACATGGAGACTCTGAGAGCACTCCACCGAAGACAGTACCACGCTCTGCGATGCTGAGCACTCCACGATGCTAAGCACTCCGTGGCATGCGGATACACACCACGAACCCACGCACAACAATGCGGAACAACGCACAACAACGCAGAGTTGATAAAGCGAAGAGAGATTGAATTCAATTGGGAACATGTGCTCCACCCTGCATTCCTGCCATAATTCTCCATTTGGTCCTATGGCACAGCATCGGCTGACCATTCCTCACTTTCAGCGCACCATACACTATTCAAGTCGGATCGGGCAAAGCAAGATGAGCTTCTTCAGCCCATCAAGTGCTCCAGTAATGCCAACATCAACATCAACATCAGTGGCAATGACTTCGACGATGGAGACATGCAGGATGGCTTGGGTGGCAATGGCGGCGACGACTTTGGGGACGTTGCTGTCAACGATGATGATGATGATCAGTCACAATGGAGCTTCTCAAGTTGCCACTCATCCATCACACACCTGTCCAGAACATAGGAGGGCACACCATGAATCCATCAGTCAACCCATCGACAGTTTGTCATTAGAGGAAGAGTTGGACGGATCCAACGATGGTATGGACGACTTCAGCTACAACAATGCAACGCAAGCGACAGATTTCGGCCGAACCTTGGATCTTGATGGCAAGAATTGGAGTGTGATGGGCACCATCAAGCTCTCGATGGTGGAAGAACATCATCAGTGTCAACCACGTTCTGAATGGAGACAGCAGAGCAGCAAGATAGTAAAGCAAGAAGACGCCTCCACATTTACTCTCGCTAGCGCATCTCATGCCTCCAGTCAACATAACAAAATGTGGCCAACGACGATGATGATGGCACGATCCCAAGCAGCTTCGATCTGTTCGTCAATGCATGCTTGACATGATCGCTGCCAGCACCACCAGGGTGTCCACCTACTCAGTGGCAAGCTCGATTTTCATGCAATTTACAAGGTTGAACAATGCGACAGCACATACATATCAGCAATGTTGCCAATGGGTATGGATGCAGAGACATCCATCCAGAAGGGAAGAAGCAATGGTCGCAATATGAAATATCAGCAATGCTGAAATGGGTACAGACGCAGGAACAATGTCCCAAGGGGACACACAAGGGGATTCCACATGAAACATCAGCAATCCAGCCAATGGGATGCACACTGGGCCACAAAGGGGACACTACATGAAACAGCAGCAATATTGACAAAGGGACATGAACATGGTGGCAACGCACCATGGCACAGATCCATCACTGCCCAACACCAGCAACCTCAACAATGCCAGACTGGACATGCTGCTCACAACACTCAAGCATCATCTTCAGAGACCAATTCAACCACAAGCACCATTGCTCCAGTCTGTCTGGGCTGCTCGATCAACCTTGGTACACGATTGTCCCTGTGCGAAAAGCCTCACCGCTATGAACACAGGAGGGAAGAAGCTTGTGGGAGGGTTGGAGACACCAAATGGGGATGTGCAAGTCAACATCGAGAGGCTTCCGCAGCAGCAGATCTTGACGGCTTCATCTTCAGCTTCAACCTCAGCTTCAACTTCAGCAAGAATGATGCCATGGTGGCAACAAACCATGGCCCAGGTCCATCACTGTCCATCACTGTCCAACACCGGCAAACTCAATGATGCCGAACTTGGACCGGCCGCTCACAACGCTCAAGCATCATCTTTGGCCATCCATCCAACCACAAGCACCATTGCTCCAGTCTGTCCGGGTTGCTCGATCAGCCTTGGTACAAAATTGTCCCTGTGTGAAAAGCCTCATCGCCATGAATGCAGGAGGGAAGAAGCTTGTGGGAGGGTTGGAGACAGCAATTGGGGACATGCAAGTCAACTTCAAGAAGCTTCTGATGCAGCAACTGTCGCAAGCCAACATGCCCTGAAGGTCGCTTGGCTCCATCCGCAGTCCACCAAGTTCAAGGAACACGTTGTGGAGCTGCTCGAGGCAAAGGAGGTGACGACCAACAATGCCAAGAAGAAGATTTCCACGATTTGTACTTTGGAGCAAGCGACTTTTGCGGCGAAGGAGCAACCGGAGAATGAAGTTGGAGGCATCAAACAGTCTCGCGCTTGCACAAGCAATGCAATCCAGGCCATGGAAGCGATCTTGCCTCCGCCCTACAGGAGGCCAGATCACACCTTGATGCATTTCAGACCGAACCGCAAGCAGTCATTGACGCCAAAGAACGGACCAACAAAGACAACGAGGTCTTGCTGGCTGAGAGTGAAGAGATGCTGGTGAGCATCGCGTCATCGAGCTGCAACATGCAACCAAAGAGAGAGAGAGACACTGCAATCATTGAGTTGGGACATTCGCAGGCTGTGTTGCAGTCCGGCGTGGGTTGCCTGACAAAGAAGTGGAGGCTCTTCGTCAGATCAACTTGGGTTTGCAGTCTACATGCAGAACTCGAAACAGATACCCAAAAGCGCAATGAGCTGCATGAGCAAATGAATCATGTGGAACAGTCGCAAGCAATGCTGGATCGCACTGTCGAAGGTCTGCAACATGACCTTGCCAACCTCAAGGAGAGCAGATGAATTCTGGCGAACATTTCATTGTCAAGCTTCAGCATGCAACTGAAGAGAGGGATGCCACGATCATCGAGTTGGGACATGCTCAGGCTGTGTCACGGGCTGGCATGGGTGTTCTGACAAAGAAGTGGAGGCTCTTCGTCAGACCAACTTGGACCTGCAGTCTGCGACAGAGCTCGAAACAGGCACCCAAGAGCGCAACGAGCTGCGTGAACAAATGAATCATGTTGGACAGTCGCAAGCAATGCTGGATGACATCATCGAAGGTCTCCAATGTGACCTTGCCAACCTCGAAGAGAGCAAGGTCGCAAGTGAGACTCAGATGGAGTCGCCAAGATGCAGAGGCTGGCTGGAGAATGCCAGGCTCTTGAGAATCGGTTCGCAGTGGTGTCGCGACAGCTCGACCAGGCCGTGGCCTATCTCCAGAATCAGAGCCAGAACACGCAGATGGGTCTGACCAGCGACTTGAAGAACCACGTTGGATTTCTGGAACGCAGCTTGGCAGATCAGCAGGCTGCGCTGGAGCAGTTGGATGCGGCCATCCGGAATCTGCAGGCCCAGCTCAGCGACGTCATGCAAAGATCGCAAGCTGGTGCGGAAACGATCAATGGCATGACATGACATCTGCTGCCTAGATGGGAGAGGAAGGATCCGCAAGCTCGAGTTCCTCTGCAAATCATCAGCGCGTCATCACGGAATGGCCTGGAAGCGACGAAGCTCGAGCTCTCCGAAACTGAATCCTCGCTGTTCGACCCTCAGATGGACATTGACTCCAAGAGCGGGCGGTGGAGAGCGAGATTCATGATCTGAAGCATCAACAGGTGATCACTGACTCAGAATCCAGCACAAGAGGGTGCAGCATGCATTGCGAGTTCCCTTTCACACACAATTCCGCCTCCAACAGATACCAGTAGACGAAGCTCTGCTGCAATCGCAGATGGCGAGCGTGGAACAGCAATTGGGTGCAATCCTTCGGCGCTGTTCAGATGAATCGCCACAACATCTACGAGACTTTCGTAAATCATCCAGAGCGTTACTCCAACTTTCATTCCGATTCAGATCCGCATGGTGTGGCTAAAGTGAAGCTTTTCGGAAGCTTTCAAATATAGTTGTTTCCTCCCACAAAGAAGGAGGAACGAAGGCGGTGTGCTGATGGCCCTGGGATGGACCATAGCAACACAAGTTATCCAACCACAAGCCCATCAGAGCTACGATAGGCAGCAGTCTGTTCTGTCGCGCACCCAATTGACAAGTGCCAGGATGCCGCTAGTGTGGTTTGGAACAGCAACACTCATTGGATCCACAAAATCAAGGAAATCGCCTGCTTCGTCATTGGGAACTTCTCTCCTGGTTCGTCATCTTTGTCAGCTGCATGGGTAGCCGTGCGGTATCTGGCATGCGCCTTGCGCGATATCATCGACAGGCTGTCACAGCAACAACAAGGTACAGTAGCAGTTCATCCCGCTCTGTCAAGTTGTAGTGGAGGACTACAATCGATGCACGAAGTCCGCGGAGTCCGCATCCCTTTCTCACACAACTCTTTCCACATCATGGAAAACCGTATGATCAGCGACAACAACGACGATGACAGCGGTGGCCAGACCACCGTCTTTGTGCCACACTGTCTGATGATACCGCACACGAACGTGCTGGACACCAACCGGGATCACAGACAACACAGCGTCATGGTCATCAGCAATGCAACAGCGGATGACGCGAACCTGCTGCTGTTCGAAGATCACGCCTTTTGTTCCAGCCAGGCTGTGCTGCGAACGATGCGATCGTGCATAGAACAACACATCACAGACATGCCAGGCGAAACATTGGATGCATCATTGATTGCCTCCTCACACAATGGATACTACTCTGACTACTAATTTTACGCATCAACTCAATTCCGCCATGCGTTCCCTTCTGGAAGACTTCTGTTATGGTATGGCCTGGTATAGCATGATATGGTATGGCATGATATGATATGATATCCATAATGATTTTGGCCTGGTACTGGCCTACGTAGCTTGCGTCCGGACGCAAATTGGACGCTCAGTTTGCGTCCCCACGCAAATTGGGCCAATTTGCGTCCGGACGCAAGCGGCGACTCAACGGACTCGCCCAAATACGCTTTACGAGAAGCCGTTTTTTTTTCAAACCCTTTTTCGCTGGCCATCTCGACTCACGACATGACTCATGTCTTAGTTCTATAATAATCGCTGCAGTTGTGGTAATTGAACAAACAATAATCATGATTCGTGCCCAACCCTCCTTGTTGTGTTACACCGTTGCCAGGATTTTGGTGTTGTTGTCAGGATCGTGGTCGATGACATCGAAATCGAAAAGTAAAAGCTCATTACCTTAGATCCCATGACGTCAGAAAAGCAAGACAGGCGCACGGAAAGGAACCCCTGAGACATGACCAATGACGCCGTGCTGCATCGCGACGTTTTTTTTTTTGAAATCGCCAAATAAGTGAGTTACTCGAAGGAGTCAGAAAAAAAAACAACCCACTTTCGGGTTTCGGACCGAAATCGGTTTTTTTTTTCTGCAACACGGGACATCGTGGAGGAACATGGGACTTAAGTAGTACAAGTGGTATTTTCGGCGAGCTTGCATTTGCGTCCCCACGCAAATTGGCCCAATTTGCGTCCGGACGCAAACTGAGCGTTCAATTTGCGTCCGGACGCAAGCTACGTAGAGAATGCGTCCGGACGCAAGAAAAACGTCATTATGGATATCCCTAATGAGTTTTTTGCTGACAAATTTGGCACATGTGCCAAATTTGTCACTTCTTTTGGGTTCGCATCAACAGCGCTAATTGGCCTCCACGTGTAGGTGGCAAGATCGCATGCCAGACCAACATGGTCCTCCAGTGTGGTGGCTTCTCTCATTGTTTAACTGGAACCTTCTGGCGCAGGCAATTTCCGCTGCAAACAAGGCCACATAAGGAATTCAGAACCCTAATGACATACCCCATAAATGAATTATTTATCAACCAGCCGGAACGCTTTGTGCATAGACACTGTTGAAAGACAATGATTGGATGAAAATCACAGACTTCGCTTGGAAATAGCACTGAAACAAGTTCCGTTTAGCATCGAATAGTCTCACCGTCGTCGGAAACCAACAGAAGCACAAACGCCAATTCTGGAGAAACAAAAATCAAAAGTTTTGAGGACACAAAAGCGTCTCTCCGCGATAACGCTGTGTGGAAGTCGAAAACACATTATCAGTACCACCTCAGCTGGCCGATGCGAACACAAAAGAGGTGACAAATTTGGCACATCGATCCAAATTTGTCACATCAATGTGAAGTGCCAAATTTGTCACATCGGGGGCCCAAAATCTCATTAGGGATATCCATAATGATTTTGGCCTGGTACTGGCCTACGTAGCTTGCGTCCGGACGCAAATTGGACGCTCAGTTTGCGTCCCCACGCAAATTGGGCCAATTTGCGTCCGGACGCAAGCGGCGACTCAACGGACTCGCCCAATTACGCTTTATGAGAAGCCGTTTTTTTTTCAAACCCTTTTTCGCTGGCCATCTCGACTCACGACATGACTCATGTCTTAGTTCTATAATAATCGCTGCAGTTGTGGTAATTGAACAAACAATAATCATGATTCGTGCCCAACCCTCCTTGTTGTGTTACACCGTTGCCAGGATTTTGGTGTTGTTGTCAGGATCGTGGTGGATGACATCGAAATCAAAAAGTAAAAGCCCATTACCTCAGATCCCATGACGTCAGAAAAGCAAGTCAGGCGCACGGAAAGGAACCCCTGAGACATGACCAATGACGCCGTGCTGCATCGCGACGTTTTTTTTTTTGAAATCGCCAAATAAATGTGTTACTCGAAGGAGTCAGAAAAAAAAACAACCCACTTTCGGGTTTCGGACCGAAATCGGTTTTTTTTTTTCTGCAACACGGGACATCGTGGAGGAACATGGGACTTAAGTAGTACAAGTGGTATTTTCGGCGAGCTTGCATTTGCGTCCCCACGCAAATTGGCCCAATTTGCGTCCGGACGCAAACTGAGCGTTCAATTTGCGTCCGGACGCAAGCTACGTAGAGAATGCGTCCGGACGCAAGAAAAACGTCATTATGGATATGGTATGGCACGTCACTCCTCTTCTTCAGCAGCGCTGTCCGCCTCAATCACTTTGGATCAATTGGTTGTCGTTCTCGTCTTGTTGAGTTTTTCCGGATCCCGTAAGTATGAGTCACGGGAAATGGAACTTGCCGCCAAACTCGAAGATTCAAATTCAGGAGCGATTTTCGGCAACATGGTGTGGCATGAGGAGACAGCGAAGCAACACACACACAGCGTTGGCGCCTTCCTCTTGCGCAATCGTCGCGGACATGAACGTCACAGAGATGCCATCTCCTCACATCTCTCTCCTGATCATCTTCATCTTCACTCGCGCTGTATTTTCAGCAACGCAGAGAAGTATCGCACAATACTTGAACTTGCATCAATACATACCAGACTTGCTCCCAACAACAGCAATAGCAATAGTAGCAACAGCAGCACTGACAAAGAACCATGGCGAGCGTGCATCGGTTACCGTACGGACAGCAGCTGATGCTGCAACGCCTCATGGCCTCGCACGTCATGACGGAGACGAAGGCCAAGGCGCTTTATGAAGAGCTCAAGGATGACATGGAGGGAACCTGCAGCAACGTGGAGGAATGCTTCAGCCAGATCAACGCGCAGCTCTCCACGGCGTTTGGGCTGGAAATTGCGACCGTCCGAATGGCGGTGGGTGCACACAAGAAGCCCAAGAAGTACCACACCGTCATCAACCAGAATGCGGACGACGTCTCCAAGGACGCGTTCGGATTTCATTACAACAAGCACGAGCTGGCGTTCATCAAGCTCGTCATGCAGCAGCTCGTTGAATCGCGCGGTTCGCAGAAGAAGGACCTCGTCAACTGCAGAGGCGAGCTCAAGGAACCGTACAGCCTCACGTTGGCAGGTGCGGAGCATTGCGTGGAGACGTTGCTGGAGGATAAGTGGTTGGTGGCGACCGATGCCGATACCAACAGACGTCGGTCCATGCAGGGGACCATTCAGATTGCGCCAAGATCCTTCGTCGAGCTTTCGCACATGCTCGTGGACATCGGGTATCCGAGGGAAGAGCTGCCCCAGTTCTTCTTTCATCGGGTGTAATCCAACATTCGAGCACTCTGCTCTGCTCTACTCCACTCGAAGACAGTTGATAACTCAGCTCCGTGTGGGGATGGGGATGCTTGAGCGGAGAGAGAGAGAGAGAGTAGCGATCTGGGGTCATCCTCGTACGGCACCCCAATAGATTGCGAGGACACCTCTGACAGTGACGACAGCGTGTTTCGTCGAAATCACAACAAGGTTGTACCAGAGGGAGCAGAGTGCCATCGATTACAGGGAAGGAAGCACAAATAACTTCACTTGAAGCGTGATTGCACAAGCGGTCTGCAACCGTCGCGCAAACAGATGATGACATTCATGGTTTGATAGCGAAACTGTATGTTCTATTATATGTTGTTTCTTTCCTGGAGTATAGTAGAGGAGAGTAAATTGCGGCATGGGCAGTCTCCTTGTTTGGTGAATAGATGGTAGTTTGTTTTTTCTTTGTTTCTTTGCGTCCGGCCATGCTCGTGGTGCGCAACACGGACGTTGTGTCACGTCATGCAGAGACGTCGTCACCCGGCCGGCACATAATGGCGTTCGACATTGATTGGCAGCGCCAGCCAAAAAAAGACAAGCACACCACACAAATCTCAACCACTTTATGCACTGTGCTCTTCCTCGCTGTCGGATTCTTCGAAAAGGACCGAGCCAGATTCCACCGCGAACGCCCTGCTTTTCAATTCCCTGGATGTGGACGCTCCCGTGTCCTCGACCATCTGTGAGAAGGCGCCGCCGGAACGGATCAGGTCGGCTGGAGTTCCAAACTCCAGCACCTTGCCCTTCCCCAGCACCAGTATGTTGTCGTAGTCGATGACCGTATCGAGCCTGTGCGCCACGGCCAGGATGGTCGCGTCTTGGAAGGCCCGCTGCAGAGACTCTTGCAGGAGCTGGTCCGTGCGCCGGTCCACCGACGCAGTGGCCTCATCCAGGATCAGGATCTTGTTCTTGCTCAAGATGGCGCGTGCCAGGCAAAGGAGCTGGCGTTGACCGACGGAAAAGTTGGAGCCGTTCTCGGCGACCATGGCATTGATTCCCTTCGGCAGCTCGGCGATGACCTGACCCAGATGAGAATCCTCGAGCGCCTTTTTTATCTCATCGTCGGAATGAATGCCGAACAGATCGAGGTTCTCGCGCACGGTGCAGCCACTGAAGAGCGTCGGGACTTGCGGGATGACGGAGATCTTGGTTCGCAACGTGTGGAGGCCGATCTTGGCGACGTCAGTGCCATCGATGCGGATAGATCCCTGCTCCGCTTCCAGCAACCTGAAGAGAGTCTGGACCACCGTGGACTTGCCGCTGCCAGTGCGTCCAACGATGCCGACTCTCGTTCCGTTCGCGATCTTGAAAGATGCTCCGTCCAGCGCCGGTGGCAGCTGTGGACGGTACCGGACCATCAGATTCTGCACCTCGATCGATGCCTCCTTCGGCCAGTCCTTGTTCTTCAGAATGTCGTCGTCCTTCACCGTGAGCGTGCCCTCTGGTGCCAAGTTGCCGAATTCCAGCACGCGTTCCACAGACACGAATTGATTCACGACCTCCGCGCTCTGCCGGATGCACCATTGGAACAGCCCAGCCAGCTGGAGCAGCATGGAGATTGCGAGGCCGAGGATGGCAGGGTCGATGTCGAACCAGCCCTGTTCGAAGAACAGCACGGCCAACAAGCTGACGAACGTCACCAGCAGGAACATGATGGAGTCCATGCGGAAGCCCACCCATCGCGAGGCGGCGATGAAGGAGAAGAATGCTCTCGTGTGGCTGTCGTGCGTGGCTTGGAACTTCTTCGTGAAGTAATCGACGGAGGAGTTGGCGCGGATGGTAGCCACTCCGCTCAGCGATTCCGAGAGCATGGCGAAGATGGGCGATCGCGCCATGCCCTCCAGGCGCTTCAGTTCGCGCGTGCTGGTGACAAAGATGCGACGCACCGAAACGAAGTACCAGATCAGTGGTGGGAAGACGATGAGGGCGAACGGGAGCACGGTGATGGTCGTTGCGATGGCACCAACGACGAGGAAGAACATGACCATGAAATCGAACAGTGTCTGCGGCAGAAGATCGTCATTGGATCCCACGTCGGCCGAGAATCGATTAAGAATTCGCCCCAGGGGATTCGTATCGAAGAACTCGATCTTGGCTCTCAGCACCGATTCCGTCATCTGGTCATGCAGCTGCTGCGATGCCTTGATTGTCAAGCGAAGGCTGAGGAAGGCCCGGATGATGGAGAGCACTGCCACCGAGCAGACCAGTCCGACGATTGGGCCGATGATGTTCCAATCGTCCTGATCGGATGCATCCTCCTCCGCCCACCGTCCCATCATGGCGATGGAAACCAGCACGGATCCTTGCGTCATGATGAAGAGGACGAGCATCGAGGCACCGATCCAGATCCCGCCCATCGCCTTGAAGTAGCTGACGAAGGTTTCGAACTTGACGAAGCCGGATGATCGCGTTTCCGCTTGTGTGCCGTTGTCGTCGTCATCATCATCAGTGGCGTCACCATCGTTGGCTGCTCCGTCTGCGTCCTTCCCGACGCTCTGCTTATCTTTGCTGGTCTCGCCCTGCATCTTCGCTGTTGCCTTGATGCCGGTATTTCCCGCAGCAGGCGCGCCGTTGTTCTGGATGGATGGCGGTGAATTGACAGCAACCAGTCCGTCGTCATTGATATTGCCATCAGCGACGTCGAAAGCAGCTGCTGCGGTGGCCGCGCCTGCTGCGGCTCCGGGTTCATCTCCATCGCCATCGACAATGATACCGCCGCCATCAGTATCGTGGGCCGCCAGCATGCCGTTGGAGGCCTCGATGCATTCCTGATACGAACCAATGTGCTCGATGCGCCCGTCTTCCAAGTAGACGCATCTGGTGTCGTGAACGTACTGGTGCTGATGCGTGGCGAGAATGACGCACTTGCCACGCGCCACGCAAAGTCCCTCGATCGCACGTCGGAAGAGGTGCCGCCCCACCTTGGCATCGACAGCGGACAGAGGATCGTCCAGCACCAGCAAGTCCGCGTTGCGGTACAAGGCGCGGGCCAGTCCGATGCGTGCGCGCTGTCCGCCGGAGCATTGGACACCTCTGTCTCCGACGATGGTTTGGTCGGCGTCGATGAATTGCGCAAAATCTGGGATGAGGGAGCAGGCGTCGACAACCGCGTCGTACCATTCCTGATCGAAGTCCAGGCCCATCGTGATGTTCTCCTGGACCGTGCCGTCCATTATCCATGGATCCTGACCTGCGAAGGCGAGGGTGTTGTAGTTGCTCTGAATGCGACCCGTCGTTTGCGGAAGTTCTCCAATGACCGCCTGCAACAGAGCGCTCTTTCCGCTTCCAACAGAACCGATGATACAGGTCAGCGTGCCTTGTTCGAATTGGACTGAAACATCCGTCAAGGCTGGAACGAGATTGGATGATTTCTCCTCCGCGGGTGGTGCTTCGGTCGAAGTTGATTTCTTGTTGGCGGAATGATTCCAGTGGCACGTGGCGTTCTGGAATGAGACCGCGACTGTCGCAGACGAGTCTCCATCTGTGATCAAGTGACGATCCTCGCCGGTGTTCTTTGCATGATTGGTTTGCGGACCATCCAATTCCGGATACTCCAAGAACTTTTGTATTCTCGAAATGGAGACATAGCACTCGCTGACACCCATGATTCCCAAAGAGAAGTGCTTGGTCATTTCGAGCTGCAGGATGTTGATGAGAGTGAAGATGGTGAAGACGTCCCTCGGCGACAGGGTGCCTCCCGTCTTGACATGAACGATGAAGATGACGAGCGAGATGACGACGTTGGCCATGAAGAAGGACGCCTCGTTCCAGCATTTGAGCTTGTTGGCGCGGATGATCTGGTCCACCTCCTCGCTTCGGATCTTCTGTATCCGATCCAGGAATCTCCATTCGTAGCCGCTCATCTTCATGACGCGGGCCCCGTGCACGGCTTGCGACACGAAGGTGACGCGTCGGTCCGTGATGGCGGCGATGGTGGAGCGGAAGTGGGCGAAGCGTCGGCTGAGATAGAATTGCAGGGGGACGAAGATGAAGACGAGCAGCCCAAATCCTGCCGCGAAGGCCGGCCCCAGGGTGGCCCAACCCACCCAAAGGATGCCGATTGCCTGGACAGGCGACCAGAAGATGTAATTCATGAACAGGGCGCACAGGAGGAATCTCTCGACGTCGTTGCTGGCGAGGTTCATGACGTTGCCCGTGCTCGCCATGGTGTTCTGCGCCGTCGAGGAGAGGCGCAGCGATTTTGCGTAGATGGAAGCGACACAGGATATTCTGAACTGCATGCCCTTCCTCCATGTGATGAAGAAGACATGATGGTGCTCGAACAACACGACGGTACCGCAGGCAACCAAGACGGCGGCCCATTTGTAGCCTTCGCCGTTGTTCGTCTCGAAGGATTCGATGAGGTATCCCAGTGCCAGCGCCTGCGCGACCCTGGCGATTGCCGCGATCATGAGGGCTGGCTGGACGTACCAGATGTCCTTGAGATAGTCCATGAGCAAGGCTTTGTGCATGCTTGGGTTTTCCGGATTGCGCGCCTTCTCCTTGGCCCAGATCTGTTCGAAATGGTTGCTGTTGCGCGCGGATGAATCGGCGTGGAGGATCTCCGGCAGATCCATGTCCTCCAGCGGTCGTTCCAGCCCCAGCTTGAGCAGCTCGTAGGGCCATCTGAATATGATGCGCGAGATGAGGGACGCGCCGGTCATGAGATTCTCCGGCCGTTTGAATTTTTTGACAGCAGGAGCAGAAGCTGGGGCAGCGGCAGAAGGGCGCTGCTTTGATGTTTGATCGCTGGCCCGAGGGCGTTGTCGTTTGTTCGTGCTGCGTTGGTCATCGTCGGAGGGCGCCGAAGACGACGCTGAAGCGGACTCGGATGCTGATGTGGAGGCCGACGCCGTGGGAGACCTGGCGTCATCATCGCTGTCGTTCCCCTCGCTCTTCATCGGTGGTCCAGGGCACATGGTGCAATATAATTTGTATCAGCAGCTGTGAAAGTGCTTGCTTCAATGGACGCTTGTTGCTGAAGGCTCGTTTGAATTCCGAAAGTTGTGCCCTTTCCGCTGCTGCCTTCCCCTCTCCGTTCGATCCGTCGCAGATGGCAATCGTGTGAATGCAACTCGCGTGGTCAAATACCCTCAAAGTTCTTCCCCACACAAGTTGTTGTGCAGAAGAAGCGGTTGTGTTCACCTTCTGATTGCTGCGACGTTGCAGTTGATGTTGCGGATGATGTTTGAATTCGATCTCCGCGAGCTTCCCCAACACCAAGTTGATGCGCTGATGCGTTTGGTTGTCAATGATGTGTATGGCGGTGGAGCAGTACTGCTATGGTATCAGCAGATGATCAATGACCGACACCAAGACCTTTGGATGGGAACTGTGTAGGGCTATTCGTATTCGAATGAGTGTGGTACGTGTATGTCGTGTGACACCAACGATGCCAGTGGTCGACCCTTCCAAACGCAGAAGTTGAAGTGGAAGCAGACGGCGTGTCGAGCCTGTTTGTGTTATTAGTATAATGGTTGCGACGGTCGCGACTGTGGCAACTATGGCAACGATGATGGTGATTGAAGATGATGACGACGACGATGACGACGACAGCAACAATGACAACTGAAGCGACGACGACGAGTGGAGTGGAGCAGTTGCAGTGACGAAGACAACGTGGATGACGGCTCTGTTCCCATGTGGTGGCGATGATGTGGAATGCGGTGATCATCAGCAACAGGTCTGTTGCTCTCACATCAACACGAAAAAGGAAGGGGAAAGTGCGCGCCAACACGCGAAGCACAACACAGAAAGAATGAAGGTGGAAATGTGATGGCTGCGATACGTCGGTTGGCGACACCACGTCACGCTCACGTTCGTCGCAACCAGGTCGGACTGCACGATCAACTCGACTCATATGTCCCAAACAAACATCGCCGTTCCTTCTCCCTTTGTGTCCATGTCACATGTGTATCCTCCGAATGTCTGATCGTTGTCGTTTCACCATCGTTTGTGACGAAAAACACATCACGGTCCCCATGACGGAATTCGATTGGACGCGGTGGGAGGCAGTGTCACAAAGGCAGATGCTTCTCTGTGTTCCACGACTTCCGTGCTTCTGTCGAGTTTGTTTGTGTGTCTGGTTGGGTGTGGTTGAGCGTTGTTGGGTGTGTTTGTGTTCGTGTTTGTGTTCGTGTTTGTGTTTGCGCGCGGTGACTGGTTGCTGGTTGGAGGTTGTTGTTGGTCTCGGCATCAACAGAGAGAGAGACAGAACAGTGTGTGAGGGAAGAGCGAAGCCGCAACGAAGAAGGCGCAAGCAACTCAATCACCCATCCATGCCTTCGTGCTCTAATCACGTTGGGGGGCATCAGCGCATGCAGGGTAACACAGAGACCAACAGATTCCCAATACCACCATCATCAAGGCAAGAGTGCAGAGCGAACGAGTGGCAGAGCAGCGGAGTCCCAATTCACCATCATCGTCATCATCACCATCATCATCACCATCATCGTCATCGTCAGTAGCAAGAGAGAGGCAGAGAGCATCGAGAGGCAACAAGAGAGACCAACAGACAGTCACAAGCCGGGTGACCAACACAACCCACAGCCAAACCACAGAGGGAGAAGAAACGGGAAGCCATCCAGCGACACAAAAGCAATTCAGACAACAACACAACGAAGGAACCCAGAGAGCGAAATATCACTTTTGAGCAGCAAGGCAGAAAACAGAACATTCCAAGCAGCAGCCTCCCGCCATCTTTCGCAAACAGAGAGTCTCCAGCACCTGGCCCTGTCTCCTGGTTGCGCAAGATATCAACGAGACCTCTTGCGGTCAAGCGCAGTTTGACACTCGAAACGCAGACAGAGACTCTGCGATACTGCAACGAACGCTGAAGGATCACCGATTCAATCACGTCAATAGCAGCAGCAACAGCAACAGCAGCAGCAACCAGCGCAACACCAAGTGTATCAAGGGGATTCCAAAGAGCAAGCACAAGTAATCTGTACATCCTATCAAGCGGCAAGCAGGAACCGGCAATCAGCAACAGGTCGTTATAGCAGAGAGAGAGAGAGAGAGAGACAGAAACGCAGACACAACCACACCTCAACTCGCACAATCATACATCTACGCACACAACCACACAACTACACAACCAGACATCATGAGGCGACGACGTGACGACGATTCTTTCGCGACTTCAACCCAGTGCGATGCCTCCTCACAAGTTGACGCATCGTCGCAGGCGGATCTTTCGCAAGCCGACGTCTCACAGGCTGACATATCACAGACCGAGTCCAAGGCAGACTCCATGAGGACAAGACCCGCACGAAAACGAAGGAAGACCATCACGGATGCTCCGCAGAATGTCAACTTCGAAGCCATGGCCACAAATCGTCCACTGCAGAACATGCGCCTGTCGCAAAACGGGCACTCTTTGCCGGCTGGGCCCGTGTCCGGAGATGATGAGCAATCCTTAACATCCGCCTCTTCCGACGAGCAGCTCCAATCGGAGATGGTGCCCGCGCATACAGACAGGGCCGTCACGCTCGAGGTCGTCTATGGGAATGGCGCCACTGGGAGCAACGGTCACGGCCAACCTCATCAGCATCAGCACAACCAGAACCACCATCACAAGAGCACCAATGGAGACGGCAATGGGAATGGCAACAGTCACATCGGAAGCAATCAGAACCTCAACGGAAATGGCATGCAAGCACCAAGCGCACTGCCTGCCAGCATGCCTGCCGCCTCAGTAGCAGCAGCAGCAGGGGGAGGTGGGGTGCATATGCCTCATGCGGGGTACGGTGCTGCTGCGGCTGCCCCGCCGCTCCATCCTTCCGTTGGCCCTGCTGCTGCTGCCAGGTACGTGCCTCAACCCATACCCAGCTTCGGCAACGGCCAGTTTGCGTCCGCTGCCGTTCAGGACGATTCGGCCATCAACACTTCTTACAGCAGACCGACGAACTTTGCGACCATGCAGTTCTCATCGCAACGGCAGAGATCCAATTCGCTGCCGAACGAATTCGATGACGATGATGACAATGCCATGGACACTTCTTAACAAGATGTCCTCACAAAAATAGCGTACCGGTTTGGACAGGCACCCAATCCAATCCAACCAACCAACATCCCCACAACTGAAGCAATTGAACAAATGATTACTCTGTTAAAAGTAAGCCAACGAGTACAGTGCGACACAGTCACAACTCTCCATCACGCACGCGCACGAGTATGCCTTCCACACCGCTAACAGAGCAGACTGGGCGTGTGGAGAACGCAACACACCATTCATTTGGTTGTTTGCCGCAACAACATGAGACCTCGTTTCCAAGACCAATCCAGCCTGACCTTGCTTGGTTCTCCCTTTTCTTCGTCTCAACCTCTCTCTGTTCCTCTCTTTCTTCCTCCTTGTTGCATGTGCGGACATGTTGCACCTTGTGTCCGCGTTGTTGTTGTTCTTGTGTGTCAAAGTTATGATTGAATCACGAGATTCCGTGATGACTCGTGATTCCATGGATACCCTCCAACCGCTTTTCGAGCCGGCCGGCCGCTCTGGAACACAAAATGGAACGATGCTGCGAGGGTCGAACATCGATCTCACCGTTGCACGGCATCTCTCGAGTCCGATGCCTCTTTCGCTTGATGCGGTGGGCGTGTCTGTATCTGCTACGGATGTGGACGATTGAGGATCCCCCATTCCGAGCAACTCTCACAATCTTGAACCAGACACAAATCAGGATCAGCGACTGAATTCGTTCCGTGCCACAACGCTCCTCTCACAAATGAACGACCAAGCACAACCCATCCGCACGCGCCCCACCATGACGCGCCCTCGATACGACGATCGCATCCCGTTGCAACCCATCGTGGCGAACACTGTGCCCGGACCATGCTGCAATGCGCGGTGCCGGCCACTGCCTTCGCATGGTCACGTGATGCGCAAGCCACAGCCAACCCGTCGCCATCGTGCTCGTACATCGAAGCAAGGCAGACGCCGCAATCTTCAAGGCCGTTGGACGCTTCCGGAGCATTTTGCGTTTCTCTATTGCCTCCGAACACTCGGCGCAGGCTGTTGGAGCAAATATGTCAAGAGCATCCCGACAAGGTACGACAATGCGTGTGTGCGCGCAAGTGTGTGAGTGTGTGTGGTGCTCCATTTCGTTGTGGCTCGTGGTTGTGGTGGAGTGATGATTGTTTTTTTTGGAAGGGACGACATTTGCTCCGCACAGTCTCACAATGGTCATCGCAATTGCATTCGTTTCGGTCGTTCCTCCTTCTGACCTATCACATCATCATCCGTCTTGTCGTCACCAATCCAATGCTGTGGCACTCCAACGCAAACATCTAAAATGCATGCACTCATTCCAACACGCGCATTCACCAACATACACGTGCAGATCGGCGAAGCAGATCAACACACATGCTACTGTGTGCATTGCAAAGATGGAGAGAGGGGAAGACATCTTTTATGCGTATGACAAATACAAGGGAGACGTCAACGCGTACTGGAAGGATCTCAACCGGCCAAGCTCCAACACGCATCCTCAGCCTTCGCGATGCGTGTCCGCCATTCCCATGAATGACGACGACCGCACGTCCGTGGTTACACACCCTCACCCTACCCGTTTGAAGATTCCGCAGCAGGTCCAGACGTATGATGTCGACGCGGTCCATGCTGCCCTGGCGCTGTTGGAGCTGCATCAGCCCACTGGTACCGCAAGGCTATGCTCGGCAATTGGCAACCGTAGCGGTAGCAACAGCAGCATTCGCAGAGAAGAATAGCTTCGTATTTCGCGCAAGACTTTCCCAGCACTCGCTCGTCAGGTCATCTCGGATCGACAGGATGAACGCTGCCATCTTGCATCGTCTCAATCAGCCGAAGCATCGCTAAAGTTCACCATCTGTATGTACCATACTCCATGTAAGAACGAAACCGCGCATAGTGCAATAGAATACATGTTTCAATTTGATGACCATGGAAATGAGTTTCGTCAAGCATGTGGTACAGTACAGTGTTAGGATCTACGGCAGGCACCATGCTGTCGAGAGTAAGTACTCTTTTTATTTGCAGGTTTGAGTTGGAAATGGGATGGCTTTCCTTTCGAAATCACGACATTACTGGTAGTCGTACAGTTGTGCGCAGATGCTCCACGGTCTCGACTCGAACTCGTAGACTTCATCTCATTGTATGTACATACGGACAGACGATTGCAGTGTCGAACAACGATGTGAACTCGGGATTGTCGCACGACTGAGAGCACAAAAGAATTCGATCGAAGAACACATCGAGAAATTCTCCGAAAATCGATCAGGGATGTCACGACTTGCGACAGAAACACAAACCTCCTCCACAACGAAATCGTCTCACAAAATGCAACAAGCAACAGCACACAAGCAACAACTCACAAGCAACAACTCACAAGCAACAACTCACAAGCAACAACTCACAAGCAACAACTCACAAGCAACAACTCACAAGCAACAACTCACAAGCAACAACTCACAACCAACAACTCACAACCAACAACTCACAACCAACAACTCACAACCAACAACTCACAACCAACAACGAAGGACACGACAATGATATTCTCACCTTCACCATTCGATACCTACAACGGCGAGTACGAGCCATACTTTCGCCGCAGCCAGCCGCAACACTATACGACTATGAACGCCGATGAGATGTACAATCGGAGACACGCGGCCGCCGCTGCTCGGAGAGAAGCGCAACGACGGGCGGAGATCGAAGACTACTACCGCCACAAGCAGATGGAAGAGATGCAGGAAGCCATGCGGCAGCGCCGCCGCCGCCAGGAATATGAGCACTATGTCGCAGAACGTCAGCGTCAACAAGAATACGAACGCATGGTGGCAGAGCGTCGTCGCCAGGCTGAGATGGAAGCAGCCATGAGGCAGCGACGCCGTCAGCAGTTCAATTCATGGTTTGCTGACCATGACGATGAGAGTTCCGGCGATGAATCAAGCAGCCAACGACACTCTCCGATCGTCAACCGCCATCGTCGCCGCAGCCAGCAACGACAGCAGCAACAGCAGCAACAACATGAGCATGAGGAGGAGGAGGAGGCAGAACAACCATCCTACCAATTGGTCCGTGGTCTTGACGGGCGCATCTACAAAATCCCAGTCCAAAGTGTGAGTCCGAAGGAGAAGCGATCATCCATCCATGAGGACCGCCGCTCGGGGCCATCCAATCCGTCCCCAGCACGTGCGAAGCCCACCGATTTCTCAGAGACCGATACTGAAGCAAAAGCCCACCGCCGCCATGCTGATCCCCAAGATGCCGCGCCAAGCATTGAGGGACGCCAAAAGGATGCAACAAAGCGAAGCAGCAAGCAGAAACAGAACAAGAAGAAGTTCATCACTGTGATTGTGGAGGATGCCTCCGACAGCGAATCCGAGGATGACATCAGAAACTCGGTATGGCGCAATCGCAGACCCTCCCCAGGACAGTGGATGGAACCGGTCGAGGGGTTCTAATCGAGCAGCATCTATGATCGTCGACATTCTTACCAAAGTGGTGGACGGATTGTCCTGCTCCAAATACGGCAACCATCTTCGGCAGCTTTCTGCTGAGTCCGGTATGGAAGATGAAGCCCTCGCAGGAATGAAATACTCCTGTGTAAACACAAATAGATTCAGTATTTGTATCTAGAGAGAGTGGCTCAACGCAGCATATTGCATGACACATATTGATCTTCGATTGATGTACTGATGTACTCATTGCACGAGATTGTGAATGCCTTGGAACGGTGAGGGGATGTTCTTCTTTCGTACGACTCGCCGAACTTGCCTTCCACGCTTCGTGTGGTACAATGTGTGATGGTGAGATCGTTGTGGCGACCCGAAGTCGGCTTCGTTGATGTGTCTCTGATTGGTCTGCGTCAGCAAAGATGTTTCTGCCATCCCTCCTTTCGCATCACACACCCATCAACCCCCACAATCACAACTACAACTACAACCACAACACCGACATGGCCGTGCCGGATGACAGTAGGAGACATCGCTCTCGATCTTCAATTCCCAACCTGTTGCCTCCAAAGATTAACAACAACAACGACAACAACATCCACGAGAGGAGTAAAGAAGGATCAAGCACCACAGCGGACTTGTATTCGAACCAACGATGATGCGAATAACGTTGCTCTCTCTTCTGGCCATCGCGACTTGGATCGATGTATGTGATGGGCTTCATCTTGGTACGCATCAGACAACTCCACTTCCGTCATCGTTCTCACCATCGTCGGCACAGCATCCATCATCACCGAGAGTGTCGCAGCCATCGCCAGCATCATCGGAGAACAGCAGAAGATCTTTCTTGCAGCGCACACCAGCTACTATCGCATCATGCATTGCCAGCACCATGCTGATATCATCGCCATCGCCTTCCCAGGCTATATCCGCGCCTGTGGATACGACATCGCGCACGGTGGATGTTGGTAGTGGCTTCGATATGCGATCCGGCAAGCAGCTCAAGACGATCGACGCAGTATTTCCAAAATCGATGGAAGGAACATGGAATTGCGAACGTGTGGTCGTGTCGTCGGAGGGAGGTGGTTTCCAAGCCGAATCAGCGTGGAAGGCACTTGGCGGGGGAAGTAGGAATAATGGCGGGCTCAAGGCGCCCGAACAGTACCAAGTCAAGTTCATCCCATCCGCACAAATCGGGATATGATGATGGCGGCAATCGAATTGTGGAAGGCTTGGAGATCATGAAGACGTACCGTGTTTTGGATGGTGTTGCTGGGACGGAAATGCCGACATCCACAACCAAGTCGATGATCCGATTGACTCGGTAGTCGTCGTGGTCAGAAGAGAGAGAGAGGCAGCGTATAACATTAGCAATTGCGAAGGATTCTTCCTCACGCTGCAAGCATTGTCGTTGCACTCTACATCTGTCAAGCTCGTGCAACTACTCTCTGGAGCTCCCTATGAATGGAAATACTCTGCATCGTCGCTGCCGCACTTGTAGGTATGGCAGAAAAATGGAACAGAATACCTTCGTCACACGAGTAAATCGAATGTCAATCAAGAATGGCACCACATGGAGGAGATACGTAAGCTACCGCAGCGTCTCGGTTATGACATCGCGATTCGGCGCACCCCACACATCTTCGACCTTCAGATCGCCTCTGCCGCTCACTTCCTTCGTGTGCGCTCCGACGCTGGCCAACGACAGAACGGAGACGGCACTTTCGCCGCCCGCGATGGCTTCTTCCGGAAATTGGACCCCAGCCTGCACGTGACCGGCGAGGACTACGCAGCAAAACGCGACCACGCATTCGCCAACGCAGGGTTCCAGATTCTCATGCGCGTAGAGGGCCGTAGCTCGGATAGATGAATCCGAATCGCACGTGACATCGCATCGCATGGCGTTGGTGGCGCCGGCAAAATAATCGACGACGCGGACGATCGGCAGCGAGAAGATTGCGAGTTTGGTCATGATCTGTTCGTTGGCAAGCAAGGATGATGGCAGCTGCGCCATGGCGCCGAGCAACGTGTTCCAGAATCCTGGTGCGGTTCCGAACAATGACTTGACGCTGCCGACTCCCAGAACGTCATGGCTGTTGATTCGTATAGTTTGGTGTGGTGTGGTTTCATGTCGTGTCGTGTGCATGATTGGTTGGCAGTATTTCGAGAAGGAACAATCCAAGAATTTGTAACGAAGCAGTGCAGAAGTCAAAGGATGAGTGTATGATTGTGATGTGGCTGGATGTAATGCTTGCAAACCTGGCTCATCGACCAGTACAAAGGCTCAGTCAGGATTGGGCAACAAGGAGCAGCATGAAAGGGAGATGCGACAGTCTCCACAACTCTCATCGTCCACCTCATCTCCCCCGAATAGAACCATGCCGATCACTCACACGGACGTGCTCTCCAATAGATTCAAAGGGGCGATCGGCTTGTCTCCTACGATGGAACCGAAATTGACCGTCTCGTAGTCCTTCATCGCCGCGACTGGAATGCGGCGACCCTTGACGACCGTCAACGCTTCTTCTGCCAGAATGAGGAATGTCGCCACGAGCAGGGTTGCTCCGGCACCGCCTGATCCCGCCGTGAAGAACCCGAAATCGACGTTGAGATCGGCCGGCTTGAGGTTCTTGTTTTGCTGAAGGACTTGCCGCACGAGCTGCTTGGCCATGAGACTGGAAACGCCTGGCCAGCATCCGGTGCTGATGATGCAAGGGACGTTGGATTCGATGGCCTTGGCATTGTGCTTCGCCTTGGCGGCAGAGCCTGTGCAGTAGTCATCGCAAACGTCGATGTAAGCAACGCCGTTGGACACGCAGGCCGCGATGACACCGTTGGGCGCCTTGACCTTGCCTTGGAAGGGACCGGCCGTGTGGACGCACAAATCGTAGCTGCCCCGCTGCAGCACCGATGCGACGGATTGCTCCTCCTCGCGGTCCAGAGCCTGGAATTACACATCGTCCACCGGTAGATTGGGGAAGCTGGTGTGCCAGCGTTGCTGCGCCGCGAGGAAGGAATCGACGCTGGTGCCACCCACGGTGACCGCCGATCCTCGCTTCAGCAGCTGCGTCACGACGCTTCAGCCCACGCGTCCCGATCCACCGACCACCAGGACGCTCGTTCCGTCCAGCGCATCAAATGAGATCTTTTGCTTGGCTGCCAGGCGCAACGAAGGAAGTCTCCGAGCGGCGCAAGCACCTGCACCCCCATGAGTCTCGTGACCTGTTATCGAAGCTGACGAAGGCCATGAAGGCAATGAAGGAACGAACGCAATGCTTGTTGAAAGACAGCATGCGAACGCATAGCATGCGATGAGGCAGTGCGATCTGATCATCGTCGAGCAAGGGAACTGTATGATGTTTACTCTCGAGAAGAGTGTTGTGTTTGGGTATCATGGGTCGAAGTTTGTGCAATGTGTATTGTCGTCTTCTCGAGGGGGAAACTGAGCGAACGCAAATGGCGAACATCAAGGATACGCACACGCATGCGACAAAGCGGAGTCGCGAATCCCTCCTCACACTCGCACGACTCGTTTGAGTGATGGGACCTCAAGATCGCATTCGAAACACCCACAGCAACACAAGGTCGTACAGCGACTCGGGCACAAAGAGAGAAAGAGACAAACAGAGGACCGTGGCGATCAAGACAACAAGACAACAACACCACTCGCCCCATACTCGAGCACACTAACAACAGACATCGAGTTGCCACTCATAGCAATACAAGGTATTGAAGACACACCATCGATCTCTCTGCCATAGATAGCTCAGACTACACACTTCCTCGGCAGCCAATCCAACGCCATCGACCATCCCCTCAAAATGCCGAATGTCACTGACCAACAACTCCTTCGTGCTGCCAGGGTAGGTGACTTGTTGGTGTTGAAGGAATGGAAGAAGCAGAACAAGATGCAGAATGAAGGAGTTGATGTCAACAAGGTTACAGACGGGATTGGCCGGACTCCCCTCCATTGGGCATGCTCCAACGGCCACCTGGAGTGTGTCAAGTACCTCATCAAATCATGTGAGGCGAACATCAACTGCCAAAACAACAATGGTGACACTCCCCTCCATAAGGCATGCTCCAACGGCCAGCTGGAGTGTATGGAGTACCTCACCGAATCATGTTTGGTGAACATCAACTGCCAAAACAACCAAGGTTGGACTCCCCTTCATCATGCATGCTACAGCGGCCACCTGGAGTGTGTCAAGTACCTCATCGAATCATGTGAGGCGGACAGCAACTGCAAAGACAACCAAGGTTGGACTCTCCTTCATCGGGCATGCTACAACGGCAAACTGGAGTGTGTGAAGTACCTCACCAAATCATGTGAGGCGAACATCAACTGCAAAAACAACAATGGTTGGACTCCCCTTCATCATGCATGCTACAACGGCCACCTGGAGTGTATGGAGTACCTCATCGAATCATGTGAGGCCAACATCAACTGCCAAAACAACAATGGTGACACTCCTCTTCATTGGGCATACCACAACAATCAACTGGACTGTATGGAGTCCCTCATCCGAGGACTTTCACCTTCACCTTCAGCTCACCCACAACTACAGCAACTGCGGCAACGCTTGCAACAAAACGGGCAAGAGAATGAACAACCACAAGAACAGTTGAGACAGCAGTTGAAGCGCAGGAAGCAAGAGAATGAACACAAACACAGCAGCCACAAGAGGATCTAATCAGCATTGGAGAAGACCGACTCAAGTCCTTCTAAACTGGGAACAGGACAGATTCCGTCTTCTTGTGTGGACAGGGCGACCAACAGCAACCATTCAAGGCAAACTCTGAAGTCCTCATGATCACCATCCCATCCATTCAGACACTGATTGACAAAGGAATCCAACATCAGCGTGAATGATTGGACCGAAGACGGCGCGGTGCCCATGCAAGTAACCGTCTCTCTTCCTATCCTTCAACCCAAACACATCCGATACGTCCTCCAATACATCTACACAGGAGAGATATCCTTCAGTGGCAGCACTCGTGACAACACTGCTGCTCACGTCGCCGCTCATGTTGGCGCTCACGCCGGCGCCCACCACGATGCAGATGCCTCTCACCAGTCAACTCCCATCCTCACTGGACAGGACGATCTGCAACAGCTGATCCTTGTGCCCAACGAGTTCGGCTTCTAGCGACTCAAGCTTGTTCTTGAAGCAGAGTTGGCCCACAAGCATCTCACAGAAGACACCATGATAGATGCACTGATATTCGCCGATGTACACAACTGCGTGGTGTTGAAGGATGCAGCAATGAGAATGGCAGCAGAGAGAGAGAAAGACATGTTCACTCATCCAGATTTCAGCAAGCTGATTCCATACCATCAACCGATGGGAGGCATTCATGTCCTCCGCAGTGGGGCAGTGGAGAGTGATGGAGTTGATGATGAATATGGTGGCATGTCCATGATGTAGTTGCACAAGGTTGTAGATGAAGACGAGGGTGCTGCGCAGGTGGATTCGTACATGTATCGCGTTGCGCTGTTGCGCTTCGTGCGTTCCATCACATCTTCCAGGGTGGCTGAGAGCGACGGCGCTGCCGAGGAAGAGAAATAAAGCAGCAACAACAGCAGCAACAACAAACTGATGAGCAAGCATGTCATGCAATGAAGAAGATGAATTAGATGAGGAGTCAGAGTAGTACTAGTAACTATGATTCAAGCAGATGATCAGTGATCCATTCAATGCCGCGCCGCGCATGTCGAGCCATTCACTAGTTCAACCCTTTTGCTTGCATTCAGTGAAAAGACGTAGGTTGATCTGCACGTTGTGCTCGCTTTGCAATTGCTGTGCTTTGTGGTGTGGATGGTATCATGCTGCATACCAGAATCGCCAGAGCTGATGTTTTGGTCCGGATTTGTGACGCCTCAACCTGATAGGAAGATCCCATAGATGTTGGTGCGATGGTGAACTAGCGAGGAGCACGGAACGTCAGCACAGCCGAGCCTTGAGCAGATCCATTGCCAACGTCTCTGGCTGACGTACGTACAGTTGAGCAACTGATAAAGCACATGTCCCTTTCACTCGGAGTCAAGTCCAATAGGGTTGCCTGATGTCGCTGCCGCACAGTTCACGCAAGCCAATTCTACCGCAACTGCCCGGGAAAGGAAAGAGTGCATGGGGAAGATGCGAAACGCAAAACATGCCCTCCAAAGGTAGAGCAGAAGCATTCATTCCAGTCCGCTACGTTTCGGTAAGCGCGTTGGGACTTGTGCCGCGGATCTGCTGATGTTTTGATGGCTACAAGCCTTCACAACGCACTGCTGTGCCCTTCACTTGAGGGACTTCATTGAGGATGACTCGTCGGACATGTTGTATGGTCCTCATGGCATCGGTTGCCTGATGTTTTCATCTCCGTTGGATGTAGATTGCGGGGAAGAAGTTGGTCATTTTCGTCAATCTTCTCCTTCATCGTCGCCTGGCATGCAATTATCGCCTCCACAGCAGAACTGGTGCTGGACTCATCGGCGACGGCAGTCGTTGCTTTTCGAATTCCTGGCCTGTGTCTGTGTGTTTTCCAATCCATGACACTCGATCAAGTGCCAAGTACGAATACCTGCGTTGGCAATTGCGAGCTGGCCATGTGGAAGCATCCTCCATCCATGGATGCTCGACATGCAGGCACGCATGCAGAGCTTCTCCGCTTCGTGCACCTGTGTTATATTCTGCTCTGGAGCAGGCTGAGCAACCGCGGTTGCTGAAATATTGCCGAGGATCAGCATGTCTGGTTTGTGTTGCGCATGCGCAGTCTTCTTGGATACTGCGATGTCGGTTGCCGGCCACATCCTGCGATGCTGCCCCGACCATCGATCCTCGTGGTGCAATAGCCGATATTGATGATACCGCTGACCATGGTGGCATGATCTGCATCCGTGGACGTTGACATCATGATCATCATGATCATCGTAACTTCATTCGTGGTGATGGAGTCGTCATGAGATTGTTGAATGCGTTGCTGGCATGCTTGGAGTAGCAATGCTGTGTTCTGCGTTTCTCCATCTCTCTGTTTCGCATCACCATCTCTTGATCATGGCCGTTGCTTGCCGTCCCATCACGTCCCGTCATGCTCGGTTACGTTCATACCTCATCTCTTCTCTTCTCTTCACTGTTCGATGGATGTCTGTCAACGCGATTGTCATGTGGTCATCATTGGCAACGCCGCGCTTCATCGGCGCTCATCAATAGCAGTGGCATTTCATTCCGCCTTCAGCTGCCTTCCTCGTCCCACATCACATCACACCACACGACCACGTCCGTTCCTCTTCATGGCGTCCTCACCGCCGTCGCCGTTGTCTTGTCTCGTGTCTGCCATTCTGGCGAACAAGAAGAGAAACCACAAATTTGGTGATGTGGCGCGCCATTTTTGTTCTTGTTTGGTCGTGTCCAAATGAGTCCCTAGCTTCCACGATCGAAGTGCGTGATCCATTCAAGTGAGTCGATAAAGGTATCCACAAAGATCCGTCACCCCCATCAAACTGCGTCTCCAACTCCTCTCTCTTGTGCATATTTCATCCGAGTAACATCATTGAACCACTGGATGAAGCATGTTCGAAGGCATCCATCAATCTGAAGTATTATGCGCTATCAATACAGGGAGCGAGGCAGCATCCAGCTTCGAATCAACGGATGCAACGATGGAATTGAGTTGAGTTGAGCATTCCTGTGTGTTCATGGAGTGAGCCAAAACGGAATGGTGTCAAGCCAGGATCTCTGCCGTCCCCATGAGCGCGGTAGACGCATCGGCCATTATCATTCGTACACTCATGGTATTCTCTTGTTTGGTAATCTATTGTAGGGTATTCTATTGTATTATATGATATGGTATTGGGTGGTGAAAATTGTGCGTCTGCATGCAGACGGGCGGTGCAGGTAACGCAGACGACATTCATGGTTGCGTACTCGTTCGGCGATTGGCTGCAACCGCATCTGCGACTTCAAGTCTAAGCGCAGGAAAGCAAGTTACTGAACCATCATGGCTGGCAGCACCTTGTGCAGAACAGGACTGAACCATTGCTGGACGATGTCCTTCGATCCGTACCATCTCGATTCCGAGGCTTCGGATGTGGGAGATGTGCGTTGATCATGTTGATGCTGATGCTGATTCTGCAGCATGGAGGTGTGGTACACGTTGTCCAAGGTGATCTGGAGATTGGAACCCTCCAGGTGCGCAAGCGGGACAGGGACGATGCCATCACCGTCCTGGTGTCCTTGACCGGACAGCAACTTGTACGATTGGTACGCAAGCATGTGATCAGCATCTGGCTGTGAGGTGATGGTGTGTGAGGAAGGGATGTGCGCTTGCTGCTGCTTCACATTCAATGCGGATCCGGCAGCAGACACGTAGAAGAGACGGTCGTTGAAGAAGGCACCTGGGAAGGTGTCATGAACGATGCGGAGTGCACCGCCGGTGATGTCGACGGATCCCTTGGGGCATGGGATGTGGGGAGATCCGAGCGTGACGATTCCCAGAATGCTGTCGATGTCAATCTGCAGATCCTTGCCGTTGGTGTCATCCATTCCGTATCCGACAGCGGCTCTGTTGATTGGAAGGAGGCGAATGATGAATGAGGCATGGAGGGAGAACGCGAGTGTTGATAGTGTGAGTGAAATGAATGGAATAGAGCAGAGCAAAGCACTGAAGCATACACAGTAGCAGTCGCATAGGAGCAAAGCCTCGCCAAACTCACCTTGCGAGCCAGCCACCAGCGGAGTGTCCCACCAGGATGATCTTGGCGGTCGTGCCTTCCTCCTTGGCAACATCCTGGATTCTCTTGACCTCCTTGGCCACCTTCTGAAGGTACCATCGGTACGCCCACTTAGTTGCTGGTGCCTTGAAGGTCATGAAGTCGAGATCGCACATGCCGAATGCGATGGTCTGTGCCCAATCATGTCGCTGGAGTGGCAGGACGTGGATGTGATCCATTGCGTTGGTCATGTCGTTGTTGCTGTTGCTGTTGCTGTTGTCGTTGCCCCACCATCCAGCGTCGATGGCTTGCTGTGCGATGTTGGGAACAAGGTCATCGACGTAGTCGCTGGCTGCGGTTGCGAAGCCTGGAAGAACGAGGACGTGCGTTTGCTGTGGATTGATGTGAGTTGCCGTGGCGGCTGGTGGCGGTCCTTGTCGTGTGTGTGTGGTTGATGGTTTTGACGCCGATGGTGTGTTGTGTGTCACCCACGCTTGGCAGTTTGTGATGGAGTTGCACAGACACAGCAGCGTGAGTGTGATGAGTGCCGTCGTGTTGTTGTATGCTGTCATTGCGGTTGCTATTGTTGTTGTTGTTCTTCTTCGGATGCCCTTGTCGGATTGTGTTGTGTGTGTGGAGCGGATGTATTCTCTTGGCTGTTGTTGTTGTTGTGGTTTGTGGAGTGGATGGATTTGTATTTTGTGAGAGGAATGCCGAGCTGTTTTGTTTTCCTTCGCTTCTCACAGACACCACAAGAGGATGAAGAAGGTGCCAGCTTGCCGACGCAAGAGCGGCAACCTCCGCAATCTGTCATACAGGTTTCAGTCATGGCGGAATACATGCGGATGGAGAGAACACAATACCCACCATGATCTCAACCACACTTCCATCCCCAAGCATTGATCTTGTTCGGCACACAGGAAATACACGTGAGGCCACAAGCAGCGAGCACCCGCAAAACACACGAAGTCGTGGTGTTGTGTGGTGAAAGTGAGCTTCACTGGACGTTTGGAAACAGGAACACCGGTTTGTCATGAATTCGTTGCCACGTCCATCCTTGATGGCCAATCAGAAGCCTCTATCAGTCTTCCGTCAACACAACTCCAATGGTCTCACACTCAACCACGAATAGCACATTACGAAAGACAACACCCCTTCTCCCCACACAACAGCAACCCGAGATGCACAGTTGGGCGTGCTGGTCGTGAAAGACTTATCCTGTCCATACTAACTGTTAATTGGTTCTCGGAGAAAAGCCCATAAATCCACAAATATCATCATCATTGCGCTACAAGTACTCAAGAGAACAAGAACAACAAGACAACGGGCACTTCACGACTCAACCAGTTCACATTTTCACCAAACAAGATGGAGCAAACTGGTTGCAGAGCAACTGCAGAGAGGAGGGGTGCATGGTATGCATGGTACGCATGGCGAAGATGGTATTGGTTTACATGATTGGATCCGTATCACCATGATGATGATGACGATGACAACGATGGAAGAAAGCACGCGAGACGTCGCATTGCCAACAGGCTGTCACTGTGTGCGGGTCTCTGTTCTCGCTTTTGCAGTTGCGGTTGCTGCCGCGATCGCCCGTTACAACTGTACGTCATACTCAGACTCAAATAGCGAGGCACACAGAGTAGCTGGTCTTAAAGCGCCGCACGATTGGTGACGGTGCTCAAGTTGATGTTCCCTGCCAATGCTCCATCATCATGAAAGCTGCTGGACCGCTGGGTTGCATGTACATACTTCGAACATGTGTCGGTCGTATGTGTGGGGATGATGAGACGTGCGCATCTATCCGAGTATGAATACATGATGAGAGAGAAGAGGAGGAAGGATGGCACGATCAGGAGGATGTCCATGGTTCGGACTTGCAGCGCGCGAGTATCGTGCTGGTTTGTGTTGCTTGGTGTGATGGCGCCCATGGACTGATCTGCATGGTGAGGAGTTTTGCGTTGTCACTCTGCCTTTGCTTGGGCCAAAGTATGTGGTATGTGATTTGATTTGAATTGGGATTGGGATTCGGATCACCACACAAGACCAACCTCTCCCCACTCACCGGTGTTGTTGCATCATTGCTCTTGCCTTGTTCGGGCCTGGTTGAATGTTTGTGTGTGGACATCAATTGTTCGCTGTTGGCATGAACTGATGGATGATGTGTTTCGACAACCAAATAGATCGGTCCTTCACATTTCGGGATTGGCAATTGAGTTTCGTGGGGAGAACGGAGACGATAAGTGGGGATCGGTCAAACTGGTGACGTTGCTGTGAATGGCGATTCTGCATGGAGTATCATGACTCCAACACCCACGTGTTGTTCTTCTCCCTCTATAGTCTTCTCCATTGTGGTTATGCTCGTGAATGTGCGCAACTGTGCGTTGGTGTGGATTCTTCCGATGTCCATCCTCTCCTCACAAAATCAAAAGCGACACAAACACAACAGCCACAACATCCACAACAACAACAACGAAGCAAAAGAGGACAATCAGACTCTACCAAATCAACAACAAATAATACACACAACACACACAATACACACAATACACACAATACACACAATACACACAATACACACAATACACACAACACACACAATACACACAATACACACAATACACACAATACACACAATACACACAATACACACAATACACACAATACAATCATGAACAGCAACAGCAAGCCAACCACATCCAGCGCCAAGCTCTCCCTTTTCCTTGGACTCGTCGTCCTCGCAGCACCATGCGCCAACAACCAAGCACAGGCATTCACCACAAGACAGCCAACATCAGCCAACACCCAGCTCTTCGCCACCATGTTCGAGTCCGAGCAACCATCGGCATCCCGTTTCGCATTCCTCCAGAACGCCAGACAAGCCATCGCATCCAACGTGCCACAACAGTCTTTCCAGGATGCAGCCACACCTGCCGATCCTCTCTGGAGCACCACCGCCAACGCTGACGCCACCCCATCCTTGCCATCAACGTCGACATCCCGACGTGCATGGATGCATTCCATGGCCGCATTGGCCGTCGCCGCCACATGCACAACGGAACAGAAGCAGCTCAACCTGTCGGACGAGCAACTGGCACAGATCATCATCAGCGACATCGTCAACAAGAAGTCGCTCGTCACGGCCGATGTCACCAAGTCCATCTACGATGAGCAGGCCACCTTCAAGGACGGATCCGACCTCGATGGCAAGTACTACCGCGAGCAATGGGTCCGCGGCTGCCGCATGCTCTTTGACGCAGCTGAATGCGAGTCGCGACTCATCGAGGACACCCTTTCGGTGACCAAGCACGCCGTGACCTTCCGCTTCGAGGAGGACTTGACATTCCGCGGTCCATTCTCGCCCAAGTGCTTCCTGAGCGGAACCGTCGTCATGAAGCGCTGCCCAGTGTCCGGACTGATCAAGTCTTACGAGGAGATCTGGGACAAGGATGTGTCAAGCATCGTGAAGTCTGCGAAGCTTCAGGGCGGCAACCGCATGACCGACCTCTTCATGGCTCGTCTTCAGTCTTCGGATGACAGCATCATGGCATAAACAAATGCGCTGCAGCACAACGAGGCTTGTTGTGAAGCCTCGCGCATCCTCGTGCACACACATTCTCGCCCATCTCCACACACATAATTTTTCACGCAAGGAAGTGAATCTCATCACGACCGAGCATCAACACCAATACAGCAACCATATGCACAACAACCATACAACACCCCATACACCATAGAACATAGAACATAGAACATAGAATACAATAGAATACACGCAATAGAACAGAATACAACAAAGAATACAATACACAATCGACCACTCTACAAACATCATCTTGTACTCGCAGCGCGTTGAGCAGTCACTCTCTGGATTGATGTCAAAACCACACTCACAAATCGCTTCCTGCACAACATGTGCACATCTCGATGTGATCGCTTCACATCCGTTATTTTCAAAAGCGATGCGTTATGTGCAACTGCATACGACTACATTCAACCACACATACCTTCACGGCATTCATCGAACCTGACTTTGCATCACTCACAATTTCAACCATCGCGACTTTTGCAACGCATCACAGCAACAAGAAGCGACAACCAGAGCAAAAGCAACAAACAGACAGACAAACGAGATGGATCCCGTTCAGCTCATCAAGTCGGTGTACTCCACCGGACTCCTCATCTTCTCGATCACCATCGTCTGCGGACTCATCTTCAATGAGCAGACCAAGGTCTCGTCCGAGGTCCACCCAGTGGTCGCCGTCGTCATCATGATCACGGCCCTCGTCTGGCTCAACATGGTGGAGGGAGGACAGGGTTCCCTCGTCGGTCTCCCACCAGTCGACCGCGACCTCTACGTCGAATCCCATCCAACCAGCCACCAGTGCACCTCCCTCGCCCACAAGGGTGACAACCTCGACTGCCACCTCATGGGACGTCAGTTCATGGTCCTTCTCATGGTCTTCACCATCAACCAGTGCGGTGCCCCGCTTGCCGATGCCGAGGTCTTCGGACTCCCAGACATCATCATCCAGATCGTCCTCGGATCCTCATGACCGCCATGGCCGGACAGCTCAACTCCCAAGTCAACGCCTCCCTCTGCATGCTTGACTACAACAACAACTTCTTCGCCGTCTTCGCCCTCTATGTCGCCCTCGCCATCGAGTTCTCCGGGCTTCTGCACTTGTGCTACCTCGTCCAGATGTTCTTCGTCTGGGCCTCCGGCAAGGAAATCGAGTCGAAGGAGCCACCACGCGACGGCGCCCAGAACCTCTTCTACTGGGGCCGCATCCTCATCTCCCTCGCCATCCTGTGCTACGCCATGGTCGTCACCCTCTTCTTCCTCTTCATGTCCATCGTCGGTATGCTTGAGGGTATGCAGATCGCCTTCTTCGCCGTTGCCAAGATTCCAAAGGAGGATCGTGGAGACCACCCAATGGCCCGCAAGACCTGGGAGCTCCTCTTCCGCGGTGACGGACGCAACCTTCCAGGATTCATGATCGAACGTCAGATCTGCGTGACCATGTGCTCCTTCATCATCGCCCATGTCACCACTCTTGATGTCGAGGTTGGAACTGGCGAGAACATCTTCGGAGTCTCCGACAGCACCCAGGAATTCTGCAACACCGGACTTCTCGGATCCCTCATCACCACCATCATCGCTTCCATCACATGGCAGCTGGTTGCATCCGTCTTCCCCATTGCCTTCCTCTCCAACCCAATCGTCTACATCTTCCTCCAGTTCTGTCTGTTGTTGGAAGCCACCGGTATCTGCTCCGAAGCCTGGGACCTTGCCTCCGTCCACAAGGCCGTCTCTGGCTTCCAGCTCGATGAGGTGTACATCGGCACCCCAGAGGAGCGCGCCGCTGGCATGAAGCCAGACCACAAGAGCAACCACAACCTGCATTTGGGAACCAACGTGCTTGTCAATGAGGTCGGTTCCACCGCCGTCCCACGCGAGTACCTCGAGCTCCAGAAGGCTCACGCCACAAAGAACGAGTCTTACTCCGTCCGCCGCGAGCGCATCCTGTCCAACATCAAGACTCTGCGTGAAGAGATCAACTCGTGCAGCAACGAAGACGATGCTACCGTCTTCGAGTCTGCCCTCCGCATGGAGACTGCCGCCATGAACAAGTTGAACCAGGACGAGGAGACCGAGAGCTCCGAGGCTGACGCCGATGAGGAGATGGGTGTGCAGAAATAAGCGCGTCAATGTATGATAGTACACATGATAATCCGGCGCAACCGCAGTGCGCCGCATCAACACATGGATCACGACTCCGATGGTATGTCTGAGACGCATCATGAATCTCAGACCATGGCGCCGCTTGCATCCAATGGAGGCAAAGCGCAATCGCATGCCGTACATATACCTACCACAGCACAACACATCGCGACCCATGGGTTTGACAGAGGTGCCATGACCTTGCAACATGAAGCGACGTTGAGCGCAGAACAGCGTACCATCCTCTCATAGGACAATAATTGTAGTCCACTGAACAATAGAATAGTAACGGCTGGTTTACGTCAACGATGGATGTGAAGCACTTGACAGCTGCGAAGCGAGATCACTTTGATGGGTGATTGGTTGGTTGATTCTTGTCTAATTTACAGCTGTGCTCTCACCAAGCAAGAGCGGTCAAGTAGTGAGCAACATTAGCGGAGCCCCCAATTCTCGCAATATCCAATGGAGTATTCCCATCGATATTCTTGATGCTGATGTCTGCGTTGCACGATTCCACCAAGTACTTGACAACCGCCAAATTCCCAGTGTCACTTGCCTCCCAAAGTGGTGTACTGCCATTTTTGTTTTGAATGTCGATTTCTGCGTTGCACGATTCCACCAAATACTTCACGACCTCCAATCTACCACTGAAGCACGCTTCGTGCAATGCAGTATTGCCAGTCCTGTTGGCTTTGATGTTGACATCTACCTTGCCTTGTTCAACTAACGACTTCACAATGTCGGGACGACCAAATGTGCTTGCGCTATGGAGTATCGATTGATAATCCCTGCTTTTTACGTTCAAATCAACATTGGGTGCTGCGACCAGATACTTGATAACATCGAGGTGGTTGTGGAAACATGCCTTGTCGAGTGGAGTCTCGTGTCGGTTATTCTCAGCGTTGATATTGGCCTTGACGGATTCAACCAACCACTCCACAACATCAAGATGCCCATGTGCGGTTGCGAGATGGAGGACGGTGTTGCCATACTGGTCTTTCACGTTCAAATCGACATTTGGTGCTGCGACCAGATACTCGACAACATTGAAGCACCTGTGGTAATATGCCTTGTGGAGTGGAGTCTCGTGTTTGTTATTCTCAGCGTTGATTTGGGCCTTGCCTTGTTCAACCAACCGCTTCACAACATCGAGATGGTCATGCGCGGTTGCGAGATGGAGTGCAGTGTTGCCAACCTTGTTCTTGGCGTTGCCATCCACCTTCAGGTCGTCTGACTTCAACAAGAACTCCAACATACCCAGATGACCTCCAGCACTTGCGCAGTGAAGGGCAGTGTCACCATTCTGGTCTTTGGCATTGACGTCCACCTGACCTGACTCCACCAACCATCTCACAACATCCAGATGATCTTTGGAATATGCAGACTGAAGAGCCGTGCCGCCAGCTTCATTCTCAGCATGAATATCTGCCTTGCACGACTTCACCAGGTACTCTGCAACATCCAAATGGTCATTTCTGTAAGCAACATGAAGTGCAGTATCGCCGTCATTGTTCTGGACGTCGATAGCCACGGCACGAGCCTCCATCACATACTTCAAGATATCAAGACGACCTTTCAGACACGCATTGTGGATCGCAGTGTTGCCGAAATCATCTTGAACATTGATTTCCACTCCATGTGATCCAACGAGGTACTCCACAACATCCAAGTGTCCATGAAGACATGCGGCATGGAGGGCATTCTCACCCTTCTCATCTTGCACGAGAGCGCTTGCAGAATATGACTCGATCAGAGTCTTCAAGATGGCCACATGCCCCTCGGTGCATGCGTTGTGGAGTGCCACCTTGCCGGAGTTATCCTGGAGGTTGACATCTGCAGTATGCGACCCGGCCAGGTATTCCACGATGTCGACGCTACCCTGTGCGCATGCATAGTGTAGCGCAGTCTCTCCATCCATGGATTGGGCATTGATGTTTGCTCCGCATGACTCCATCAACTGTTTGATCATTTCAAGCTGGCCGTTGGAGCATGCGAGGTGGAGTGCAGTCTTGTCACGGTGATCCTTGATCGTGTCGATGGAGGTTTGTGGAAATGCTGTCTTCCATGCGGTGAGGGTGTCCACATCTCCTCGTTCTGCGGCGCGCAGGAGATCCTGGTCGGTGATGGTTGGCGGGGGTGCATCAACAAGAGCCGACTTGGGCGGAATGAGAGACGGTGAGACCATGGATAGTGATGTCCGGACTTGATGGTTGCGGTTACGCATTGGTGAGGCGAACAGCGCAACGAGTGGAGGGATGATGAAGACAGTGATGGAGCTGGTGTGTCTCGAAAAGGGATGACTTGTTGCTGAGATCAGATCAATGCGACGGGCTTTTTCGATGTGATTGATTGATTGCTTGGATGATCGTAGTCGCTTGATCGCATCCGTGTCTGCTTTTTTATGAGGCTGGTGGTCTGTTTCATGATCGTTGGTGGTGGTATCCCGTGCTCCGTTTCACGCAGCGTGCATGGCATTGCGCCGATGGCCGTCTGGTGATGTTTCTCATTTCTCATTTCGTATTGTTGCCGCGATGCCGCTCTGCGATTGCCCCATCGACTTGGGCATCAACGTGAACATCAGCTTGAACATAGTCTTGAGCGTGATCGTGGCCGTGGCCACCCACAGAAGGAGAAAGTTGATCGTGGGCGAAGGTGTCGGAAGTCATCATTATCCCAACATTCTTGGAACGTGGAGACGATCGAGGATCCTGCGAGCGTGGTACGACTATGTTGCAAAGAATGAGAGTCAACACGAATCTGGTGAAACCACTGGTGTTCCGTGTTGGATCGTGCACGCTCTGTGGCGTCGAAATCGGTCACGGCCCCCTTCTGCGCAGCTGCTGCTGCTGTTGTTGTTGTTGTTCTCATCTGTTTTCCAGGAAGGTACGATGGATCGGTTGCGTCCTCGTAGTGCCATGGCGACTGATGTCCCTCCTGAATGCAATTCTCTGCGTGTACGTGGACGAGAGGAAGGACACGGCGGAAGTGTTCGTGCCGTGGGATCTCCGGGTGCTGATGCTAATACTTCGAATCTCTCTACTCGGAGGTCGATACTTCTGCTGGTAACACTTCTGTTGGTAACACTTCTACTCGTATGCACATCATCATCATTGTGTTTGTTGCAACGTCGTCAGTTCCGTGGCTGGTGATGCAATGGGACATCCATGATCGTCATACGGGTGCTCATCTCACACCACGCTTTTCCTCACGCTTGGTGTCATTCTTGTTCTCGGAATGAAGTTGTTGGTGGACGTTCATTCACGAATCGGTTGTTCTCTTCGACATTGAGTCACGCGATGCACTCAATCAACGTTCACCCAACGGTTGCTGCGAATCTGGCCACTGTCGTCATTTTCATCATTTTCATCATTGTCATCATTGTCATCATTGTCATCATTGTCATCATTGCCATCATTGCCACCACTGCAGTCATAGCACAATACCAGTCAGTGCCGAGGCTGGTGCCAATCAAAGGCACGCGCAAGAGGAAGCGGCATCGCACCATACCACACCACACCATACGTACTTCATCCTGATCGCAGTGGTGTGCGCACTGCATTGGCTCAACAACGCAATGGCAGATGGCAGCCCACTGCACAAACACGATGGATCGTTAGCGCGAAAGATGATGGCCGGCATTTTGGTGTGCTTCATACTTCTGCAAGCCAAGGGTCTGTACAATGTATCGAATCATCCCTGGTTTCTGGACTCTTCAATTCCACTGGAGGGTGCTGACTATGTCACTCCCATCGATTTGGTTCCTCCTCGTCGGGATGCACACACGGATGGTTGGAACGACATGGCGACCACCGCATCCGCCGAGTCATTGGTGCAGCCACTGACTCAGGTGCCAACGGCAACACCAGCGAATACCAGACTACGAGTGGATGGAACACTGCAATCCCCTCATGCTCATCACATTCAACAGAAGATGCCGCAACTCGTCCTCCACGTTGGACCGTCGAAGACAGCCACATCCACCATGCAAGCCAACATGCAAGAGCTCAAGCAGAAAGGGGTTGTTCGAACAGGACAAGTACGTCTACTGGGGGCGGGAATCTTTTGATGGAAGCTATGGTGGGATCGAACTCAACTCCATTGGTGAGTTATGGAACGTCACCTGCATGCACAAGGAGTACGCAGACTATCTCCAACGGAAACGACATTCCGTCGATGCCAGGAACGCCAACAATTTGACGATTTCGTCCACTGAATTCGATTCAGCGGCGTCTTTGCCCACGCATGCTGTTCCGGATTGCATCCGGAACGTCAAGAACCTTCTGGGTTCATTGAGGCAGGATGGTATGTCCTTGATTGTGAGCGATGAATTGTATTCCTGGAGAACACGATTTCGAACACAGGGGGATCTATCACAAGCCCATGTTCTTTGATCACCTCCAGGACTTGCTACAGGGATGGAATGTGACCGTCATCGTCACCTATCGCCGTGTCTTCGACTGGATGCTCAGCAGCATCAAGCAGGCTCACTCCCGCAAAATCGACAAGACGTTTGCGATAAGCCAATGGTCTGCCGACGGCGGAAAGGCTCAAGAACGGACCTGGCCCATCATTTGCGGCTGGGTCCGCCAGAGCTTGCCTCTTGCGCGCGATCCCAACAGGCGCAAGACGGTCACAGGGACGTACGCCTTCATGGATGGTTCTATACATCTCTGGAATTCAGGCGGCTTTGCAACGCACATCCTCAACATGCATTCCCAACGCCACATCACGCAGCAGCTGATTTGCGATTTCATCCATCATGCGCCCAATTTCTGTCGGTATCTGGAGGAGAAAAAAGACAACCCACCAAGGAATGTTCGCAACATGCTGTGGTACAAGCACAACGATATTGTCTTCTCAGCCGCGGAGCGAGGTGTGATTCCCAAAAACAAGCAAGCCCGCCCATCAAGGATAAGCTTTGCGAATCTACTGGCACTCTACCATGGTCGCACATGCAACAAGACGATGGCAGATCTGCCATTGGTTTGCCCTTCCGACGATCAGCTGGAGCATTTTCTCAACATGTCGCTGAGTATAGAACGCCAATTGATGCCTGATTGGTACGCTTCTCCAGAGGGCGAATCGCTGCGTCGATCAGCATTTCAACACTCCGCGTATCGCAAACGCGAGTTTTGCGAAGTGGACTTGGACCGACTCTTTCAGAATGTCACATCCTGGAATGGTCTGTTGCGAAACCTCAATCGGACCTGGGATTGAGGCGAGGCTGCAAGATCCTGCAATTGCTATCCGCGCGCAAGGTCGCGACCAGCAATGATGGGCCTTCTGCGCTGTTGTGGGTTCCGACATTCCGTTTCATATCAATAGAGTAGGGTACATACCCATGCATTGTATTATACATAGGACGCATGGTTGTATAAAATGAAAATGGTTCTAAAGCAATCGAAATCCATGTGGCTAGTTCCGGCAGAATCATCTCCACAGTGTCTCACTTGTTGGCACATCATGCCTTGTTGTTGCATTCCGATGCTGTGCAGTCGTATGGAGAGATCATGCATTGCTGTGCGAAATGCAACCGACGTGCTCTATGCAGCGACGGCGTACGATTCGGAGAACTTCTGGATGGCCTCGAGGCCGGCACGGTTGCAAAAGTCACCGAATGCTTCGAATTCATGTCGCTCCTTGGCGTACATGACGAACACTGGCTCCAGGGTGGCCTCCAGGTCATCGGCCTTCATCTTGGCCAAGTATGGGTACGCGGTTCGCGTCAGGACTGGACTTCCGCCGAGCCACACCTGGTAATTCTTTGGTCCGTCACCGACGAGAGCGATCTCGGCCATGTACGGACGAGCGCAGCCGTTGGGGCAGCCGGTCATGCGGATCATGATCTCCTCGTCGCTGATTCCGGTCTTGTCCATGACGTTGCGGATGCGCTGGAGGTAGTTGGGCAGGACACGTTCGGCCTCTGTCTGGGCCAGACCGCAGAGTGGGAGTGCTGGGCATGCCATGGCGAGACGGTTCAACGGATCGACATTCTCGATGGGCTGGATGCCATGCTCGGCGAGGATGGCCTCGATGTCCTCCTTGTCCTTGGGGTCGATGTCGCGGAAGATGAGGGACTGGGTGGGGCTGAGGATCATGGAGATGTTGTACTTGTCAACGAGGACGCGGAGGGCGCTCTTGAGACGGAAGCTGCCTTCGTCCTTGACACGGCCGCTCTCGACGTGGAGTCCGTAGAAGAGCTTGCCGTCTCCCTGCTCCCACCAGCCCATCCAGTCGCTGTATTTCCATTCCTGAATTGGACGCCATGGCTGGATCTTCTTGCCGAAGTAACTCTCGACGAGCGTGCGGAAGTTGTCAACGCCGAGGGTGTGGACGAGGTACTTCATGCGGGCGTTGGCACGGACGTCGCGGTTGCCGTGATCGCGCTGGGCGGCGACGATGCTCTTCATGACCTCCATGATGTCCTCCTTGGGGACGAAACCCAAGTGATCGGCCGCGCGGGCGAAGGTGTTCTCCTTGTTGTGGGTGCGGCCCATGCCGCCGCCGACCATGACGTTGAAACCCTCCAGCTCGCCTGCCTCGTTGGTGATGACGACGCAGCCGATGTCATTCGTGTAGATGTCGATGGAGTTGTCGCCTGGCACGGTGACGCCGATCTTGAACTTTCGTGGCAGGTATCTGTCTCCGTAAATTGGCTCGATGGGGTGGTCGAGGATGATTCCTCTGCCGTTGTCATACTTCATGGTCTCGTCAATGTTGTGGTGGTCGACCTCCTTGTGCCATGTCTCGATGCTTGCGGCCTTCTCACCGTCGAGCCAGATCTCGGAGAATGCTGGTGTCATGGGACGGAAGAGCTGCGCGAAGACCTTGCTGTACTCGCGCGTGTATGCGTAGTCGGAGGAGGCGAATGGCGCGGGCGTGGTCATGACATTGCGGCTGACATCACCGCAGGCACCGACGGTGGAGGAGCCGATGTCCATGATGGACCCGATGACGGTCTTCAAGCTTCCCTTGAGGATGCCGTGCATCTGGAAGCATTGGCGCGTGGTGGCGCGGAGGTCACCCTGTCCGTGCTCTTTGGAAAGATCATCGAGCAGACGGAAGAGGTCCGGCGGCATCTCTCCGGCCGGTTGCTTCAACCGCAGCATGAACTGGAAATCCTTCTTCCCCCTGATCTCTCTGTTGGACTGCTGGTAGGAACCGTGGTACTTGAGGATTTGGTACGCATCCTTGGAAATGCCGATCTTGTCAGTGGTAAGTTGCTAAAGTGTGGTGGATGTTGTGGATGTTGTGGATGTCGTGAAGGATGGAAGTATGAGGTTGAAAAATGATGGAGGAATGATGGTCGTCAGCAATGAGATTGGCGGCAACACAGGCGATAATGAGTTCGCAGAATATCAGTATGGCATGCATGCATGCCCACGTCGAATAGAGGTTTGATGAAGTTGATGCAGGCAACGAGAGTGAATGAGTATGCTGCCATCAATATGTGCCCCCACGATTGGCACCCATGATTGACAACCGACGCATTGCATCGTCAAGGATGATGACAATGACGCAAGCCAAAGCCTGGCATTGTCTCCTCGCACGCACACAAACGCACACACCATCAGAGATATGCAGATGATGTGCGTCGGTTGTATCAATCCTGACGATCATGGACCTCATGGACGTCATGAACATCATCATCATCGTTGTCGATGGAATGGAAACGAAGTCGATTGCTTACTGCCATGAGCTCATTGCGTGTTCATCTCCCTGCCTCATGCTCTTGGCTTGCCAAATTGAAGTCCGAATCGCACCCAATGAAGACGAAGGCTTCTGGGAGACGCGACAAGAGGATCTCAAATCATTGGACTGGCTGGGAGCATTCGAGGGAAGGAGACTTCACTGGATGCAGTCGGTAGTAGAGCTCATGACGTAACCTTCTCGTTCTTGTTGTTTTCCACCGATTGATTGATTGATTGATCGAATGGCTGCGTGTTCGGTTGATGGGGCACTATCATTCGCATTGGTGTCCTCATTGATGTGCTCGTGGATGTGTTCATTGCTCTGGCGTCTTTTTTTCATTCAACAATTCAAGGGAGACAGCTCTGATTCGCGTTCCTCACACATGCACGATTGTGTGTGGGATGGCAAAGTCGATGCACTTCACTCCCATCCCCCTTCACGATGTGCTTCACGCTATCCTTCACTTTGTTCCTTTCTGTTCATTTGTGAACGTGATGCGGAAATGAAGGAATTGGTGGCGTCCTCGTATGAAGGTGGATGGGGGTTGATGAAGGGCAATGTGGTGTCATCATCGGTTGTCGCAATGACGTTGAAAATGACCATGATCATGGTAATCGTACCTCGTTGAGCGGGTCGCGCAGGTTCCTGGAAATGATCTTCAAGTTCTCGAGCTTGGAGATCTTCTTCTCGGTCCTTGGCTTTTCCAACACCATGGACAAGGCAGAGCCGTTGCTGGTGGATGGGAGAGTGCGTGGGGCAGTGAATGCCGATGCGGAGCCGATCACGGCGGCAAGTGCCAATGGGAAGGTCTTCATGTTGGATGATCGCTTTGTTGGTTGTCTTTGGGTGTCTCCAGGCAGATCAGTGAATCGACTGATGGGTCAATTGATCGTGAAGTTCGTTGATGTCGGCGTTGGGCGAGTTGTGATTGTGTGAGGATGGGGGGGGGGAACCAGAGGAATCTGTTTGCGCACACAGTGATGTCTCGAGGGTGTTGTGATCAAGCACTGATGTGGATGATGGAATTTATCGCGCTTCTCGTGGTTCAGGACTGGGGGAGTTGGTTGTTGTCTGTGGAAGGTCTGTGCGAAACCCGTCGTTGGCTCTTTCGGTTGTATTTGCAGATGATGGGAGTGGTGGACGTTTGGATCGTCGTCGTTGTTCTCTACCCCTCTCTCGCAATTGTTTTCTGTCGCTCCTGGCCAGATTCCTTCACCGTATTTCATGGCGGGGAGAGGGCACTGGTTGTTGGTAGCACTGATGTTGACGCCATCTGCTGGCATTTCTTTCCTCCTGTTCTTCTTGCTTCATCGTGTACCAGTACGAGGTACGAGGAGGTACACGTTGTTCCAAAGATCGCGGCACAAACAGCCACCACGGAAACAGCACCTGTCGTTTCTGGACAATGATTGGCTTTGGGGGCAGTCCCGAGACCCAATCCCATTGGTGGAATTCTCCGAGCGCAGAAAACGTCGCGTCAGAGGGTGCGGCAGTTGTTGTTGCAGAACATCGTGTAAAACACGAACGCTTTCCTTTTGAAGCTTTGCGAGTACTTTCGTTTCGGAGAAACGTGACGCAATCAACGACCCGTTCGAACAAACAGACCGTGTTCGCCTTTTCGCCCACGTCTGTCCAACCATCAGTCTACTCATTCATCAAGAAATCAAGCACGCTCCGTGGCTTCCACTCACTGGCGACAACGCCAACAACAACAACGAGGAAGACCGCGAGGACGGACCGACCATGGCGCAATTTCGGAGGAGCACGAACATCGATCACCGTTCGTCGCGTCGGCATCAGATCGCCGAGCAAACGACAAATTGAAAGTATCCTCGTTGATCCAGCTGTAGCTGTTCCACGGCCAAGGAAAACAAGCAACACAAGCAACGACTGAAGCGCAAGACAACTTCTCTCCTCAAGTCTACTCTGCTGTCCATCATGGTGTGCATCCGACAAGCCACGGTCCAGGACCTGCTCCAAATGCAGACCACCAACCTCTGGTGCTTGCCGGAGAATTACCAGATGAAGTACTACTTCTACCATCTCCTCAGCTGGCCGCAGCTCCTCTGGGTGGCGGAGGACTTTGACGGCAAGATCGTTGGTTACGTCCTGGCCAAGATGGAGGAGGACAGCCGAAAGCCAAAGCACGGTGCGTCGCTCTCGTCCTGTCGTCCAACTGCTGCATATTGACATACCAGACACAGGATGCACAGCAGTATGCGCAGCAGTATGCGCCATGTCCTGCTCTTCCCACCACTGGTGTCAATGGCGATGATTGCACCATGATGTCCCTATTTCACTTCACTTTTCTCACTCTCACACTCACACCTATCGTCATCTTTCTGGTTCTTCATTCTCTATTTGTTCGCTTGCTTACCACAATCTCACTTCACTTCATCCATCTGTGCAACTATGCATTCGTGCAAACTCGTACTCCCAATTGCAGGTCACATCACATCTCTGTCAGTCCTGAGAACGCATCGGAAACGTGGCATCGGTAAGTGCAACAGCAATGTTCATCAATTTGTATCTGCGTCTGCTCTCGGCTGTTGGTTCACTTCATCCGGACACTCCAGCATTCCAATCTCAGTCCCAACCTCACATACAATACTTACGACCACCACAACCACAAACATTCCTCTTGTTCACTGTCGCCTCCCAATCATTCCCAACATATCCCCCGACACAGCCACCGCGCTGATGAGACGATCGCAGCAAGAGATGGCGAACATTTTTGACGCCGAATACGTGAGCTTGCATGTCCGAAAATCCAACGAGGCTGCCTATCATCTGTACAACATCACGCTGAAGTACGTCGTCAACGACATCGAGAAGGGCTACTATGCGGACGGAGAGGATGCCTACGACATGAGATGCTACTTCAAGCAACCCGAGGGACAGGAAGCCGCGAAGGACGAAGGCGAATCATCTGAAGAGACCGCGGAGAAACAATGAACAAAGCAGTAACAAAGAAGTAACAAAGAAGTAAACAAGGATGAACAACATCATAACGGACCATCCATGTTTGGTCCTTTCCTGCGGATGGTACCATGCTGCGGCCGCCCTTTGTGAGTGGTGATGCGTTTTGGTGGCAAGAGTGGAGTCGCGTGGGTTCTCGTAGATGGTAGTATTCGGTTTGAATGCAGACCAATCGCGACGCTTTCCCACGATTGGAAACACGAACTCCAACCACACCAATGACCACAACAACAACAACCACAGCCACCTTCGCGGTCAACCCGCACCTCCAGAAGCATTGGCACCACAGTCGCATCACAGAGTAGGTAGAATGCAGAACGACGCCACAAGATTGTCATCCCATCTCATAGATCGTACATACTCGCACACACGACATTGTATCACTTGAGTAAAGCATTGAACAATACTATTGTGTATTATCATAGTACATAGACCACCATAGTCGACAACATCCCACCACCATGTTGAGGGCCGATGCGTCGATGGATGAAAGCAGCGTGATCGTGAGTGCTACCAACAACAGCAGCACCAACAACGCCGCGCACGATGATGGCAACGCGAACAGCGCAGGCAGAAGAGCTGCCGTTGCTTCGCTGAAGAGTGCTTCGGATGCCAAGCGACGCATGGAGCACATGACGAGCGGGGTGGATCGACGCATCGTCTACGCCGTGGTGCTTCTATTTGCCACCTACCTGGTCCTCAACATCACTGCAATGTCACGCATGCCCACCGCGGAAGGCAGCAACGATCAGCTCTTCTTTGAGCGGTATCAGGCCAATGCGGAACAGCGTGCAGGCAAATACGTATCACCGCCAGGCGGGATCAAGAGCCCAGCGCATCACGCGAAGGTGGATACAACGTTCGGTTTGCCCAAGCAATACAAGAGTTACAAGGACATCGCGGACGTGGATGTGCTGCAGCATGTCTTCCCCATTCACGCGGGAGACGACACGGAAGAGATCGATCACCCTGGCGCGCTACTGGCCTCCAAGAGGACCAACCCAGATCTGCCATCGAAGATGACGGTGCCCGAGTTCTGGCGACCCACAGCGTACGGTCCCAATGGCGTGCGGCACTTCCTTGGCGAGCACGGCGCGCGTCTCATGGAGGCAAGGGAAGCCGAGCAGATAGGAAGCTTCACGCAGATGCCATCCAAGGACGGCACGGAGTTCGAGACCGTCTATGTCTCCATCGCATCGTACCGCGATTACGAATGCCGAGCGACGTTGGAAGATATCTTCGAACGAGCGAAGTATCCGGAACGACTTCGCGTCGCCGTCATCGATCAGCGGACGGGGGAGGATGATTCCTGCACGGAACCGAGATTGCCATGTTCGCAGGATTCGACACAGACATTGTGCAAGTACCAACCGATGATTGACGTCTTCGAGGTGGATGCGAAGCTGTCTGTGGGGCCCGTCTTTGCGCGACACCTGGCCCATCGCATGTACCGAGGAGAATATTTCGCGATGCAAGTAGATTCGCACGTGCGCTTCACACAGGACTGGGACGTCGATCTTATCGGCCAATGGAAGTCTGCCAACAACGAGATGGCCGTCATGACAACCTACCTATCCGACATCATCGGCAGCATCGACCCCGTCACACACAAGAACCACCATCCCGGACGTCCGATCATGTGTAAGACAGGTTACGAAGGGAACGGCAAGCTGAGGCATCTGCGGCACGGACAGCAACCGGAGGGTATTCCAGGTATTCACAACCAACCGACTTTGCATCCCTTCTGGGCGGCTGGCTTTTCATTCGCACGCGGCCATTTCGTCGTTCAGGTGCCCTACGATCAGTACCTCCCGATGGTGTTCCAAGGAGAGGAGATCAGCATCGGTTTACGAGGCTTCACCTACGGATACGACTACTACACTGCAGAACGCTCCGTCGCATTCCACATGTACGCGGTCAAGGAGAACAAGGCACGGCGGCAACGCGTCAAGCTGTTTTGGGAGAACGGAAGTCTGTATCCTGGCAGCGGACTGGCCGGCATGAAGCGGCTCAACGGCATCATCGGTATGGGCGACCCCGAGGATGAGTACTTCACCACAGACGAAGACGAATACGGTCTGGGCAAGGTGCGGCAGAAGCAAGAATTCTTCAAACTGTACGGCATCCACCCAGAGACGAAGACCGTCGAGGGCAACCTTTGTAAATTCGTCGGCAAGCCGATGCAGCGCAAGTTCATACCGTTCTTGCGGAGAAACCGCATGGGCATCGATTTCAGCAAGACAGATTTTGAATTCGTGGATCCGGACCCGGAATGATCGTTACAAGAATCTTTGCACGAGCTGTGCGGGTGCATTGAAAGGACATTGGAAACATGTATTACAATAATAGTAGATAGTAGGGCATTCAGCGGCAATTCATGCTTTAGTTTGATGTGGCACTGCGATCTTCACCGCGCAGTACTCTCCAGACACCCGTCTTGCTTTGGAAGCGCAACATGCCCGTCACAACTTGCGTGCCCATGAAAGCAGCCAGCGCCCACCAGATCTGCCCCAACGTTGCTGCCCCAGCTTGACGAACGAATTCACGGATCATACCAATGCACACCACGTTGGCGGACCACATGGCCAGCATGGTGAAGAGCCAATCCAAGCCTCCCATCACGATGCCGTTGACCGGGTACGCAAGTCCCTTGCAGACCTGCGTGAGCAACACCACCGGGAAGATGGAGGCCGCCGCCGCTCGGATTTCCACGTTGCTTGTCAGGCCCCGTAGGATGGAATCGCGTTGCAGATACGTCGTGACGGAAAGCAAGGTCGCGACCACGCCACCGATGCAAATGGATGTGTTGATGAGGTGCTGCACCAGCTTGGCCTTCACTTTTGGTTTGTGCGTCGTAGTGTCTGCCATTTCTCGGCTATCCCCAAAGTTCCATGAAGGCATGCGTGGAGAAGATGGTTCAAGAGAGAGTGGAGTCGATCATACGAGTATGCACAACAGAAGCGGAAGAATCATGAGTTGAGCGACGTGTGGGAAGGTGATACTCATCATGTTCAATCGAATTGACTCGATAAGAGTAGCAATGTGATGTGACGCGATTTGATCCACTTTGATTCAATTGGCTCCGATAGCCATTGGCACAAGTGTCATGCATGTAGTATGTGACGCAAGTAAGGGCAACGACATGACACACAATGCGCCGCGCCGCACTTCACTGCAGTATTGCCACCACCACAACTCCATAACCCCACGGCAACGTTGCATTTCATTACTCGTTCTGTCACTTACGCCAAGAGTGTTTGCACAGCCACGGCGACTGCCTCGCAGATTTGCGTCGTTGCGAATCCGAGCTGGAAGGTGAGATTGTAGGCGGCAGCTCCGACGGATCCGAGCAGAGCGGCTTGCCGCGCGCACACCGAATAGGCCAGAACCTTGCCCATGGTACGGAACAGCACCAAGCTCCCAGCCTGCAGGTAGGCCTTGAGCGACGCACCAAGCTCCTTGAGCTGACCCAGGATGTCGATCTTGACCTTCTTGTTCAATGCCAGCATCAGCGGGAGCAACGCGATGTACTGTGCCAACGCCGTTCCTGCGGCCGCTCCGGATGCTCCAAATCCAAGCGTGAAGATGAAGATGGGATCCAAGGTGGCATTCAACGCGGTGAAGAAGAGGGAGTACGCAAGCGGCGTGCTTGTGTCGCCCAGACCACGGAAGATGCCATTGGTGACAAGCCACAGAGTCGCGGCAGGCGTTCCCAATGCTCGAACTCGCAGGTAAGAGACCGCAGAATGCCACATCGGCGAGGACGCGGTGAGTCCCATTCCTCTGATGATCCCGGACGCAAGAATCGTGTAGACGACGAGCTGAATGGCACCTACGCAGAATGCCAGCAGCAGCGCCGACGACACCGCGATGGAGAGTTGCTTGCGGTCCTCCTCGGCGTCCCTTTGCTCCGTGCCGCGCGCCTTGCCATCCTGACTCGCCACCAACGAGATGCTCGTGCGCAGCAAGGGGTCATTGTAGAGCTTGGAAACCGCGTACTGCGCCGAGATGGCAACACCGGCACCGCCCAACACTTCAGGTCCCAATCGTCCAAGGTAGGCCGTATCCACGAGTGCCGCCAAGGGCTCCGCAGCTAGCTGCACGAAGGCCGGAATGCCGATAGTCAAGAATTCACGCGTCAATCGTCGCTTTTGCTTCTTGAGAGATTGTTCTGAGCCAGCATCGTCGTTGTCATGGCCGTCTTCGCGATCATACCCGCCAGGTTCGATCGCGCCATCTGTTGCGTGAAGCACGCATCGGCGTGCGGGTGATTGAAAATGAAGTGATGGGCTGTTGGCACAAAGATGCGATCTTGGATTGCGAATCGAAAGCGGAAGGCTCGGCCGCACATGAATCAGAGTGCTTCGCAAGGAAGCTGTAGCTGGTTGAAAGCCGGACGAAGAATTGATCAGCGACAGCGCCACGTTGATCAGCACAAGTGCCGCGCCAATTCCTGTCTTCATGATCATCATCGTGGAACATCAATGTTGCCCATCATGTGGACTGATGTTTGGCGTTGTGCACGAGCCACGGTCCACGCTACACAGTCCGCGCTGCATGGTCAACGTTCATGGGATTTTGGGTTGCCGAAAATGAGTGGCGATGCCGACAACCTTAGTCCCTCTTTTGATGTTTGGTGCGTTTGATGTGCTTGATTTGGTTGATGTGTGTGACGTCACAACACACACCCAACCAGTCCACCAAAAATCACACGTTACCACGATTTCGGCACAAGGCAGGAGAACTCGCGACACATGTCTTGGTGGCCTTGTGCTCATGGCGGCAGTAAGATTACGATCTATGCGAAAGCTACGGACTGTGCCTGCAGATAGAGAGAGAGAGAGAGAGAAGCATAAGCATCGTTGTTGCATTCCAACAAATGCTACACTCGTTACAAACTTACGCGTATCTGCTACATGAACTGTGCACAGGTATATCAAACGAGGAGACGATATGTCATGGATCCACCGCCTCATCATGCTGGCCTTGCAACACGGTCGTTGCCTTACGGCCCAAACAGCACCTCCAACCTGTTGCCCTTCGACTCCGTCTCCTCCTCTTCCACTTCATCGTTGCCTCCGTGGCTTGCCTCCCGTTTTCCGTGTCGTTCTTCCCGTCGCGTCTCTCGCGCCGTGCGCTTTGCCTCCTTCTTGGTCTGCTTGGCGGAGAACGCTTTTGGTTCCCTCCATCTTTTGTCGGGCCTCTTCACGTACATGTAGCCACAGAGCGCAATGATTGCCACGAGGAATACAACCAGCACAACTAGCATCCAAGTCTTGAAGTCATTGCTCCTGTCTCTCGGTGCGGCATTGTCTTCGATGAAGAGGATGTACTCGGTCGGATTGGCACCGGCAACATGAATATAGTATTCTTCATCCTGGGATGCCCAGAAACGCATGGTGATTGGATCGGCTGGATTTGCCAGCATGGTGCTGCCAACACCCTGATCATGGTTGCATGGCGCAAGCCGTTTTTGTACGTGTTCCAAACACTCATGCGTGGAGCAACTGAGACCGACGGATGCGCTGATCATTGCATCGTTTGGACTACAGACAGTGACGACCACGTCGCCTCCGCTCCCAATGAACTTATGGAAATTGCCAATCGCCTCCATTTGATTTCCGCAAATCGTATCATCAAAGAAGTTGACGGTCGTTGTGTGGATGCTTCCATTCACGAAGGTGTCCAAGGGAGTATCTTGCGTCGCATCGCACGCATCCTTACGTGTTCGGATGATCTGTTCGCGTGATGCGTCCGAGATCACCATCGAGAATGCGGCGAAGGTCGAGCTGGAATGAACATGCAGATGGTAGGTTTGGTTCAATACGGTGTTCCATGTGATCGCATCTGTGCTCATTTGCGAGCACTCGGCTTGGAAGGTGCCGTACGTAACGCAAGTGGTGGCATTGTAGTCGCATTCCCCGTCGTAAATGGACAAGAACACGTTGCTGCTGCCGTCGATGTTTTCGTTGATCGTGCCACGTGTCCTTTCTGAGCACAACGAGGCCGCAAGCTCGTCGCCGGTACCGACAACGGAGTACCAGATACCCGGTCGATTGCTTGCCGTCCCGCAACGATTCGCATGGAACGAATCCTGCGTCGCGTTTGATGTGTCGCCCTTGATCCTGTCGCCGAGCTGAAGCAATATTGAATCGCGGCACTTGTCGTTTGGGACCGTGACGGTGTCAGTTTCCACTGACAATTGAAAGCTTATATCGGCGTAGCTTCTGACTTGGATGAAGTACTCTTCGTCTTTCGTTGTGTTCCATGCATATCCCAACGCTTCGTTGTTGTTGCATTGCGCCGATCCTACCTCTGAGAAGGCGAGGCACCGTTGCTCCGTGTTGCAGGCAGTGTGAATGGCAAAGCTGGCGCTCGGTATCGTCGCTGTTGCCGCTGATTCTGTTGTTGATAACGCTGTAGACAGGACAGCATCCAAACACAAATGGGCTGTGAATGTTCCGCCGTCGCCAACAACCGAGTACCAGACTCCCTTCGCATCACTCTGCTCGCCGCATAAGAAGGCGTTGAAGAAATCGTGATTGGCTCCGTGGTTCGTCCCAGTCACTGAGTTGCTGAACACGAGCTCAGCGCTGTTGACGCACCGGTCGTTGATGGGGGTGGACGACTGCGATGTCGCTGTGATCACACCTTGTGCATCTGCAAAGTTTCGTCATGAATGATCATATCCTCATCGAGGGGAAGATGCGACGGTGCACGTGAGTAGGTGAGTGGACGATCAATCAATAGCTGCAACATCCAAACACATCCCATCAGGTGATGCTCTTTGTGCTCGTACATAATCAACGTCCGCGTAGCTTACCAACTTGGAGGCACCGCTCAGAATAGTACAGCGCCCAGAGCAAGAGGGAACAGCCAAAGCCGGGCTTGCTGCTGACGGCGACCATGGTGGTCTATTGATGTCGCGAGGGGGATGACAGAAGGAAAGAAGCAAAGTGCTCGCGCAATTGATGCTGAGTTTGTGTGTGCGATGGAGATGCTGGAGCACGTGGTTCTCGTCTCGATCGACTCTGGCCTCGCGGTGCGTGAATTTATGATGACAACTCAGATGTCATGTTTGGCACAGCGCGGGTTGATGTCCACCCCTGCGCCTCTCCCAGCCTTTCCTCACATCAGGGAGAGTGAAGCGGGTACGAAAGTCTTCAAGTGCGAATGGTGGTACTCCGTGGGCGGAAGGGGGCTTCTCTCTTCTCTCGGACTTCGCTTCCCTCCTGTTTGTGGGTGGGAACCACCGACGTTCCCGTTTTTTCGCGCGCAAAGAAACATCTCCGATCTTGTTAGCTTGGATACCTTTTTCCCAAATTCAAAGTCGACCATCCGGGACTCATCAGCGAGATTCATCGACCATTTAATCGGATGGATCAAGGTCTTTGTGCGTGTGGAACAGGCGACCTCGCAAGAATAGCTCGAGTTCGTCCTTGATGGAGACAAACCTCGCTGACATCAGCGAAGACATGACGTCATCACGCCATCCACGACCATTCCGCGAAACAACGAAGAAACGTTGATCGCCAAAAGTTGTGGCAGTCACGAAGGTGACTGATGCAAACTCGGGAATGGCTTTTGTTCCACAACAACAGTCAAATGAACACAAAAGAGTGTTCTGTGGAAACAGATTTGATTCCTTCCGCACAATAGCAACAGCCAGTGGTGACGACCAACAAGGGCAACCAAGCAGAGGAAGAACAAGGAGCGAGGGGAGAAACCAATGAGAGGATCAAGACATCACCAAACCAAGCCACACGACGCCAAATGAGATCAAGGTGGACGCATCGGAGGACTCTGGAGAGAGCAGAGCAGCATGGATGCCTTCCTGCTGATCACGTCATGCTTCGTGTCACTGTGTCTACCAGGACGGATCTTCCCATCAAGGTCTCGGACGGTCCAGCTGACGACGACCATCGCCTTCGCTCTTTCATTGGGATTGCTCAGTCTCAGCATCCTTGACGCAGTTCCATCAACATGGCTCATGCTCCTCACCAAGACAATTCCAGTGCCATCATCATCATCATCATCATCGACAACAGCAACAACAACACTGGCAACGCCGCTATCGATACGAATATGGAACATGGCATGGATGGGGTGGACGATATTCCCAACCACGCTGTCGGTCGCAGGCGCATACTGGATCCTGCTCTGGAGTTGCGGCCTCTTCGTCTTCATTCTTGTTCCGGGATTCACGGGATATCAGGCAGTGAGATGGATCATATCCAGATCCAACCAACTGGCCAGCGTCATCATCAAGCTCATGCCGCTGCGATGCTTCACGGTCTACAGGATCGTCTACCTCATCCTTTCCAGATGCTATCAAATGATATCGCGTCTCCTGTGCTTCTGTCGGAATCGCAAGAACTCGTCAGAACCAGTCCTCGTCATGACACGGAGTGACCTGCCGTCATCGTCCGCATCAATATCGACACCGACGTCGACAGTGGGACCGTTGTCCACACAGAGGGGAGCAGGTCGTGCATCACGCCTCCGCCTTTTGTTCCAGCGTTGTGTGCCGAGGATAAATCGCCACAGCATCTCACGTCAGTTGACGCGCTGTGCCAATCGAGTCATCGCCTTGGTGCCGGGGATGCTGGCATCGGGCCTTTGCATCGTTGCCATGAAGACAGTCTCTCCCATGTTCATCCAGATCGGGACCAAGGATCACCATGGTGGATCCGATCATTTGATTATCTTCTCGTACGCAGACGTAACCCTTGCAAGCATCGTCTCATGGATGGCAACCATCGGCATCTGCATTTCGGCCGTCCTCAATGGATTCGGCAGCGTCTCGATGCCGTTCACATGCCTGACGGGACTGTTCCTCAGGCCGGTTCGATTGGAAATGATCAACCGAGCAGAGTCAGAATTGCAAAGCATCCGCATGGTGCTGCAGTCCAAACGTCACGAGCTCAACGAGCCGTCCATGATGCGACAGAAATCGCTCTTGAACATGAAGAACGGTTTCGCAGCGTCGTTCTCCAAGTCCCCAAGTCTCCGCGGCTTTGCGGACATGGGAGATGACATCTATCAGCACAAGCACGCCAAACGGAAAGAGATCGATTTCTTGGAAACGCTGTGCGGCGAGATGGCAGAAGATATCGAGGAGATGAAGGAGGTGTACCGATCGGCCAGCGCCGCCCGGACGTCAACGGGGAGAGTCAAGTCCTGGATTGGCATCGCCTTCTCCATCATCCTGCTGTTCCGGTTGTATTCTGCCGGTGTGAGCATGTGGTATCAGCACACTGCAAATCCAAAGGAATGGAGGGAGCACAGCGATGACATCGTCACGAAGGTCCTTCTGTGGTTCACAGGGCATCACTTGGTCTCCATCAAGGACTTCAGCACCTTGAGTCAGAGCTTGTCGCTCGGCCTCACAATAGTGCTGGGTGTCACCCAGCTGCGGACCTTCCTGCGCACCGTCGTGGTCATCAATCGCAGATTCAGCAAGTTCTACGGACGATGTCATTGCATGCCATCCGCAGACGTCACGCCAACCTCCGCGCAGAAATTATCAACGAATAATGGTGGCAGTGGCAGCAGCGGCACTGACGACAACGCAGCCAGCAACATCTCAATCAACGTGATATCCGCGCTGCTCATCTGCTACTGTTTGGCTTGCATCGTCCTGACAAAGATGATGATGCCCATCAAGTACTCCAACGAGTTTTGGAGTGCCATCGATAGCTCCGATCCATCGTATACAATCCATGATTCCATGGTCAACACCATCTACGCTATCGCCGCAATGATCTCAGCATCCATGTTCCTCATAGTACTGGCCATTCAGCGGGAGAACAGCATTCGGTACAATCGATTCGGAGGCACGGCCGGAAAGGAAGCTGTGTATGGGGCGGACGCATGTTGAATGCTGTCGAGTGCATAGCGGCAATGGCATCTGTTGATTCCAGTCCCGCCCGTGACTCGCCTGTCCATCGCCAGAACGCTATGCACCTCGCGCCCACTTTTCTGCTAGAGACAGGCAAGCTACGATCAGGAATCCTTTCCGCAACTCCAGCGCTAATCAATACAATCTCTCATAAATATTAGCGAACAACATTGATTCACTCACTCAGTCCTATTGACAGTTGTTCGCTAATAGCAAGTTCACCCAAACATCGGGCACCAAGACCAACACCACCACGATCATCACCATGGCCAACAGCCACGAAAAAATCCTCGCCACATTTCCGCAGGCCGTCGTCAAGCCGATCATCGGATTGCCCACCTACGAAACCATCGCCGAACTCAACGTTGTACTCAACGCCAACGCAGCTTCCGTCCATTGCCCCCTGGGGAATGGAGAGCTGGGATACCTGGTTCTCACCGTATCCAACGAGATCTACAACGAGCAATCGGCAACGGCATTCGTCGTACCAGCCAATCCAGGACCGCATCCAGTCATCCCAACGGGAGCCACAGCAGCACAAATCAGCACAGCCACCAGCATCCACAAGGAACAAGAGCGCCTGTGGAGAGAGTACCGCGCTGTCGACAACGCGCTCAAACAACAACTTCTTGGCGCAGTCGAGGACCAGTACGTGCGAACCCTTCGGCACAACATTGTGGGATACGCCAACGTCTCCACCCTGCAGCTGCTCACCCACCTGTACAGCACGTACGGCAAGATCACCCCTCAAGACCTGGATGCCAACGACAAGGCCATGAAGAATGCCTACGATCCAGCGGAGCCATTCGAGGTGCTCGTCTCACAGATCGAATCTGCGCGCGATCTTGCCGCGGCAGCCAAGACACCGTACACCGATCACCAGCTGGTCAACACAGCATACAACCTTGTGTTCCAAACACAGCAGTTCCCCGAAGCATGCCGTTCTTTCCGCGCCCTCAGTGCCGCCGACAAGACCTGGACACGGTTCAAAGCCGACTTCGCAGCCGCCCACCAAGACCTCCGCGAAGCCCAGTCGTCCACCACGACTTCGGGATACCAAGGAGCCAACGCAGCAACTGCGGCTGAAGAGACAGCCGAAGCTCTCGCGAACCTTGCGTCAGCCACTGCAGCCGACCGCAACGCCGTCGCCCTTCTCACCAAAAGCAACGCAAACTTGGTCAAGCAACTGTCCGAGATCACTGCCATGGTATCCAAGCTTCAAGTCAACACCGCAGGAGCAGGAGGGGCAACCGCGAAGACGCACAAGCACAAGCACAACTCGTACTGCTGGACGCACGGCTACAAGGTCAGCGCCACACACAACAGCGCCACCTGCAACAAGCCCGCCGAAGGACACAAGCGTGAGGCGACCCGAAGCAACACCATGGGAGGGTCCAACGCGGGAGCACCGACGAACGCATGACAAAAACGGCAGGAACACAGTAACCAAGTAGTGAACTCCATCACGAATTCATCACCCTGTGTGCCTGCCCTAGCCATTGTCGACTCTGGTTGTACCAGCCATTTCCTGCGAGAGACCGATCCGTGCCTCAACAAGACAAACGACAAAAATCCACTCACAGTGACGCTGCCTGATGGTTCAACGATTGAATCGTCGCACCAAGCAACGGTGAGCATGACCAACGTGCCCCAACACGCATGCACCGCAAGAGTTTTTCCACAACTCACCAGCGCAGCACTCCTTTCCGTGGGACAACTGTGTGACCATGGTATGACCGTCGAGTTTGACCAAGAAGCAGTACGTGTTCGCCGAAACGGAACCACGATTCACACCGGTCGTCGGCATCAAGTTGACGGCATGTATCGCGTGAACATCACACCACAAGAATTGGCAGTCCGGCAATCAGCCAATCACATCCACCACACGTCCACCAAGACAGAACTCGCCAAATTCTTCCACCAATGTTGCTTCAGCCCCTCGGTGGCAACTTTCACAGCCGCCATAAAGAAAGGATTCTTCGCGTCCTGGCCGGGACTCACAGAGCAACTAATTCAAAAATTCCTTCCACCTTCCGATGCAACGGCGGCAGGACACATGCGTCAACAGTACCAAAACACCCAATCCACGAAGAACCGGTGCAATCACGGCAACCAATCCACCAAGAATCCCCCAGAACCCCATGACGTGTTCATGGACGTTTTTCGGCCAACAGGGAAGACGTACACCGATCAAACTGGACGCTTCCCGGTGACGTCAAGCAGAGGCAACCAGTACATCATGATACTCTACGATCATGATTCGAACGCAATTCTGTCACGCCCCATGCGCAGTCGCCACGCATCAGAGCTCACGCGAGCATGCGGCGAATTACTGGATGTTCTCCTACGAGCGGGTCTCAAGCCACGTTTCCACCAAATGGACAACGAGGCCCCTGCAGAGCTCAAGCAACTCATCCAAGCCAAAAACATGGAATACCAACTAGTTCCACCAGGCATCCATCGACGCAACGCAGCCGAGAGAGCAATATCAACATGGAAAGATCACTTCATCGCAGGTCTGGCAACAGCCGACGACGACTTCCCACTGCATCTATGGTGCAGAATGCTACCTCAGTGCGACATCACACTCAATCTGCTCCGGCCATCACGAGTGAACCCACACATCTCCACGTATCACGTCCTCCATGGAAACTTCGATTTCAACGCAACACCCCTCGCACCACCGGGCACGAAAGCCATCGCGCACGACAAACCAGCAAAACGAGCCACATGGGCACCGCACGGAACCAAAGGATGGTACATCGCACCAGCCATGGAACACTACCGATGCTACCAAATCTACTGCACCAACACGCGGAAAGTCCGCATCACCGACACCGTCGAACTCAAGCCAAGTCGTTGTGCAACACCGATGCCAACCAACGCAGAGCTAGCCATCAAAGCCGCAGGCGACCTGGCCGAGGCACTCAAAACGCCCTGCCCACCAATACAAGCAGTCGGCGACCAGCAGCTAGGCGCGTTGGAGGAGCTCAGCCGAATCTTTCAAACAGTCGCCCCAACCAAACGAGATGCACCACTTCCGAGGGTGCCGGAGCGCGCCACAGTCCCAGCGACAACGGCAACAACAAACACTCGAACCAGCCAACCTCACGCTACCAACAAGCACACGCCAGCACCTCCGAGGGTGCCAGAGACGGCCCCGGCAGTGACGGACGACGAAGACTCCGGCGACGAAGACGACGACGACCACGAGGAAACACCGCCGAGCGAGACGACCGCCGCAGCCCGCACGAGACTGCGCACGGGCGCAATCCAGCGACGACGATGGGACACCAACGCCCCGAAGGCCAACGCCGTCATCGACGAACGCACCGGAACCGCGTACGAGTACCGACATCTCGTCGCAGGCAAAGTGCATGGCCACACACCCGAGCAGTGGTACCGATCGTTCGCCAACGAAATCGGACGCCTGGCACAAGGCATCGGCACGCGCGTACCAGCGACAGCGGCCACAAACACCATCTTCTTCATCCCGAGAAACAAAGTCCCCAAGGATCGCACCATCACATACGGACGCATCGTATGCGCCGTGCGACCACAGAAGGCAGAAACCCACCGCACGCGCCTCACCGTGGGCGGCAACCTCATCGACTACCCCTTCGACGTACACACGCCAACCGCCGAGCTGACGACGGCCAAGTGTCTCTTCAACAGCGTGGTCTCCACAACAGCAGCCAAATTCATGACCATCGACATCAAGGATTTTTACCTCAACATCGAGATGGAGAGATACGAGTACATGCGAATGCCCATCGCCATGATGCCACCGGAAGTTGTCGAACAGTACAAACTCCACGACCTCGAACACAAAGGCAACGTATATGTGGAAGTACGCAAGGGCATGTACGGCCTCCCACAAGCCGGCAAAATAGCGAATGTGAAACTCCAGAAACACCTCGCAAAATTCGGATACCGCCCAGTCGTGCACACACCTGGACTGTGGAAACACGATTGCAGACCCATCACTTTCACCCTGGTCGTCGACGATTTCGGTGTGAAATATGTGGGCGAAGAACACGCGAAGCACCTCATCGGCGCTTTGCAAACCATCTACAAGTGTACAGTCGAGTGGAGCGGCGATCTCTACTGCGGCGTGAGTCTCAAATGGGACTACACGAAGCGAACAGTGGAGCTCTCCATGCCAGGATACGTGCAAAAAGCACTTCACAAGTTTCAGCACCCCATCCCCACTCGACCACAACATGCGCCGGCACCATGGGACGCGCCAACCTACGGGGCGAAGACACAAGAGCCCAAACACGACGACACATCGCCCAAACTCCCGGCAGAACAAATCATCCGCATTCGACAAGTGGTGGGGACACTACTGTACTACGCCAGAGCAGTGGACCCAACCATCCTGCCAGCAGTAAGCGACATCGCCACACAGCAGGCGCACGCGACACAAGACACCGAACGGCGCGTGAACCAACTCATGGACTACTGCGCCACACATCCCAACGCCATCCTGGTGTATCATGCCAGCGACATGATCTTGCATGTCGACAGCGACGCATCCTACCTCAGCTTACCAAAAGCGAGAAGCCGGGCCGGAGGCCACATGTACCTCAGCAAACGGTCCACCGACGCCACCAAGGCACCGAGCACCGAGCCACCCAACAATGGCGCCATCCACACTGTATGCAACAAAATACAAAATGTGATGAGCTCCGCGGCCGAAGCCGAAGTGGGCGCCCTGTACTTGAACTGCACAGCAGCCACAGCACTTCGCACAACGCTCGACGAGTTGGGGCATCCCCAACCACCTACGCCCATCAAAACAGACAATTCCACAGCATCCGGAATTGTGAACAACACGATGAAACAACGACGCACACGGGCCATGGACATGCGATTCTACTGGGTACGCGACCGCGTCCAGCAGGGCCAGTTCATCATATATTGGGCCCCAGGAGCCGACAACCTCGCCGACTACTTCACCAAACATCATCCGGCAGCTCACCATCGCAAAATGCGCGAAGTCTACCTCAAGCCCACTCCAGACAGTGGCAAGACAACAGGACAGAGCATGCTGGGAGTTCCGCGAGGGTGTGTTGATTCCAGTCCCGCCCGTGACTCGCCTGTCCATCGCCAGAACGCTATGCACCTCGCGCCCACTTTTCTGCTAGAGACAGGCAAGCTACGATCAGGAATCCTTTCCGCAACTCCAGCGCTAATCAATACAATCTCTCATAAATATTAGCGAACAACATTGATTCACTCACTCAGTCCTATTGACAGCATCATCCTCTAGAATGGTGGTGCAATCTCGTCACCGAGGAGCAAAACACGAGTACGCGTACTTCGCTTTTCATGTGATCCCTGACAGAGGTGGCTGAAGGATATAATTTAATTCTCTCTGTTTGGATTTGTCTCATAGTCGCAGTCGCACTGGTTGAACATCCTGCCTTGGACGGAGGTCAAGACTCCTTGAGGTCGCAACTACGCCAACGAGAGTGATTCGTGAAACAACTAAGATGACCAAAACGGGAAGATACTCCGTCGTAGCCAACGGAAAAACTTAGAAACACCGCTGTGCGACGGAAAAGCCTCCCCTTGTTCGTCACGAGGTTGCTGAGCAAACACCAATGCGCGAAAATGCAGCAACACCAGCAACCGTGCGAGTAACACAGCACCCAGGATGAGGTTGCGGTCACAGCACAAAGGCAACAACGCAAAGGCAACAAGGCAAAGGCAACAGCATCGCCTAATCACCACAAAACGAGAGGACAATCAATCAATCAATCAACTCCCACCGACCCTCCTGTTCCAACACACTCACACATAAACACACATAAACACGCATACACAGGCATCGATCACCAGGAACAATGAGCGACAACAACAGCCGCATCAGCAGCGCAAGCGATGACACTCCAAAGGGTGAAGAGAACCATCAGGAGAACGATCGGGACAACACATCTCAGCTCATCGGAAACGACGAGGCGACCAATGAGGATGGGAACACCAATCTGAAGGAAGGCAAATCGGACGAAGCCATCAACCGCATGGAGAGGGGCGGCGAAGATCTCCACCCTGACAGCCCAGCCATCACGCCTCCCGCAGCATCGACACCAGACGTGGAATCTCCATCCAGCAAACTGCAACCGCACTCTAAACCGCCTGCTGCTGCTGCTGCTACCGACACCGTGACGGCGGATGCTGCCACCACTGCATCGAGCCCGCGCCCCAGCCAAGAGTTCTCATCGAGTGGAGCAAGTGGCACAGGCGGAGAAGGTGGTGTCACGGCAAATCATGTTCCTGTTGTTTCTACCGTGGACCCGTCTGCAAAATCAAAGGAGGCGACCGACCCAGGAATGCCCGAGGCGCCCGGTTCTGAGCTTTCATCCGACGTAGCTTCTCTCGCTAGCAACTTGGTGGGGACCGATGGAAGCAACGCTTCTATGGTCCACCAGTCGTCTCGAGAGGGGTACGATGCGCTGCAGAGGAAGTTAACGTCAGACCAACCATCACAATCGCCACCAACTGATCCTGTGGTGTCACCGCAAGCAGATCCAGAAGCACCATCGCTAACGGATGACTCACAGCAGAGACAGTCATCGATGACCCCAGGTGCGGTCTCGATCAGCGGTTCGAAAGGAGACTCGGCGCCACTAATTCACTGCGATGATCAAGACAGTCTCAAACAGCAACACGCTAATGACAAGAAGAGCCAAGCGAAGGACAAGGCGCCGTTGCAACAGGAGATCGACACGCTCGTTCAGAAGAGGAACGATAAATTGGCCTTGGGTCCAGGCTCTGCGGAAGAAAACGACGCACTCGGTACAGCTGCCCGGGCTGGTGCTGATGTCGCTGCAGATATGGGCTCGGTGATGACGCAACCGCTTCCCCGGCTCGGCAGCACCAGCCCGCAGATGAGCACATCGTCGCTGCTGGAGCACATCGATGACATGGAGTCACCAAGCGTAGGAGAGGCAGGAGGAAGACAAGGGCGGCCGCTGAGAACATCACGAGCGACGTCCGCATCAGCACCAGAATTGGCAGTATCACCGCCAGCGCAAGCATCAGCATCGAATGCTCGACGCATCCGAAGTGGGCTGGCACCTATGTCGCAAGATGGATCCACGTCGGAGGATCCAACCCACACTTCTTCAGTAGTGCTTGCTGAGCGTGTCATATCTGAAGAAGAGATGCGCCTCGCCCTACGACGGCAGATGGAAACAGAAGACCAACGTGAGATGGGCAACGAAACCAATATCCCCATCGCAGAGCCGCTCGCTGTATCCAGCACGCGCGAGCAAGCACCAGTGGCAAAACGAAGATGGTCGTGGGTAACGTTGATGACTCTCATCGTGTTGATTGCCGTTGTCGTCGCCGTTGTGTTGGGTGTCGTCCTCACCCGCGATGGCTCAACCAACTCCAGCGGGTCAATTAACAACGACCGACAGAATCCTGCGACGGACAAATCACAACTATCTGGAATTCCATCCACCATACCATCGCAATCGCCAAGTGGCTATCCCACTGTATCCACCATTCCTTCCGAAGATCCAACCTATGGCTTCGAACAGACCGATGCCTTTTTCGATCTCGTGGACCTTTTGGCCCCGATTCTCGAAGGAGAACCGACGCTCATCAATCGAACAGACTGGAGCAACCCCAACCGCGTCGCCCATCAAACACTGGATTGGATGGCGAATGGAGACAATCCATTCGTGATGGAACTGGTCCAGAATGATCCACAACACAACGTGACTGAGTTGCTGGAGTTTTATGCACTCGTCAGCTTGTACTGGTCCACGAATGGACCATGGTGGGAAGACGAGGGCGAATTTCTATCGACCTCGCATCTTTGTGACTGGTCAGGCATCCATTTGAGTTTACGCTGCGATGAAGATCGACACGTTGACCGTTTCGTGATTTCTCAAGGAGGCCCAACGGTGGTGGATCCGGCTGTATACCACCTATCAAATATGGTGGAGTTGGAGATGGACTCGGAGACACTCTCCTTTAGTCTCTCTTCTTACATCGGAATGTTAGACCAGCTCAATGTTCTCAACATTAAGGCTCTCAGCCTGACGGGCCCTAGGGCGGAGGGGACAGTGCCCACCGAAATTGGATCTATGAAGAATCTACGAATCTTCAGAGTTTCCGGTTCGTATTTATCAGGAACCATCCCATCGGAAATCGGCGAATGCTCCCGATTGGAGGAAATGACGATCGAATTCGCACAAATCGATGGGTCTCTCCCGTCAGAGATGGGCAATCTCGCATCATTGACAACGTTGCAGCTTGGCTACAATCGGCTCACTGGATCTGTACCGACTGAAGTGGGTATGTTAGAGTCGTTGCAGACTTTATTCTTGAGCTCAAATCAATTGAATGGAACTATTCCATCTGAAATGGCGCGTATGATGTCCCTGACTCAGGTCTATCTCGACAACAACGAGTTTGGAGGAAGCATTCCGACGGAAGTTGGCTTGATGGTGAATTTGAAAGCGCTTCTCATCAATTCCAACCATATCACTGGAAATGTGCCATCCGAGCTGGGACGTCTGACGTCCCTGATCCAACTTTACATCGATGCCAACGAGTTGGAAGGAAGCATTCCAACGGAAGTCGGCAACATGACACTGCTGGAAGAATTTGACATGAGCAGCAACCACATCAATGGAACAGTGCCATCTGAAATCGGGCACTTGGATTCTCTGGGGTATCTCAATTTCGCCTCGAACGAGCTCGAAGGAACCATCCCAGCAGAAATCGCAAACTTGGCATTCCTTGGTTCATTGTGGATGCACGAGACTGAAATCACGGGCGACCTTGATCCACTATTTTGTCTCTCGGAAACGGCATGCATCTGGATTTCAGCTGACTGCAGCTCCGCTGAGGGGAAGATCCCCGAAGTAAACTGTTCGTGTTGTTGGTGTGAAGGAGAATGCTAAGATAGAGTACGCAAGTGCACCATAAATGCAAAGAAAATCCAGGCTGTTCTTCTTCCTCTTCTTTCTCTCTAGTGTGTTCGTATGCATTATGAAATGCTCTAGCATATAGAGGGAGAGTGTTTGTTGTTCTTGGATTGCGCTCGACCCATCTCCCCACCTTGTTCTGCGGTCATGCAAAATCGCAAGGAAGGAGCAAGCTGCCATCATCGCCAATGGAACAAAAATTGCCAGGGCTCGCAATCTTGATGGACATGCCCGACAGCATGCCGCGCATGTCATCCTTGCGTTGCAGCAGCCTCATCAAGCATCGGCAACAGTCCTCATGATCGACATGACCAACCTTGCGAACAGTTTGGATTCCCAGATCCCATTGCGCTTGCTTGATGAGTTGCTTGTATCTGGCGACGCTGTCTTGATGCTTGACAGCGGCCGCTGTCGCCGCCTCTTCGAGTCGTTGAATGGACGCGATGAGTCGCTCCAGGTCCAGCTGGTAGTTGATCTGGATGCTTCCCGTCTTCGCGACGCGCGGTGCTCGCGATGCCTGAGGTGATTCGACGACGATGTGGACATTGGAAAAGGACCGTTGTACTCCCATGCCTGTTCGCTCGATGTTTGCGTTGCCCTTGCCTTTGCCGACGCCCAGGAATGTGCTGGCAGTGTACTGGTAGGGTGCCGGTAGGGTTGTTGCTGCCGACATGGTGACCAACGCGGATGCATATTTGTCCAAGCAACGATGAAATTCCAAGGAGCTGCAGCTGTGGCCCTTGGAGATTCGAATGCCGAGCATCTGCTGCAGCAGGGCCTGTCGATCATTCAAGAGCTGCCGGTTGCGTCGAAAGACATCAATGTCGTTGGAGGTGATCGCCTTCAAGATGGGAAGCCACTGGTTGGGCGTCATTCCGGGATGCAACAGGACTTCGCCGCCGTACAGGTCGTACGAGCCTTGCATGTCGTCCGATGTGAAGACGAGGCGCAAGGGGTAGAAGGACTGCGTCAACCCATCACCGTGCTCGTCGTGCAAATGGATCAGGGACTTGAGGATCTTGCAGAATGATTCGGAGGACCATCCCGTCCTCGTGCCGTCGATGGATTGGAACGAAAACATGCGGCGCGCTACGAGAGCTGCTGTCGACGCGGCCAATCGAGATGCCTTGCATTGCTCGATGTAGTCGCGGTCCAAGTTGCTGAGGAAGTGGACGATGTCCCTGCCTTTCTCAGTGTTCACACCGCGTGTTCGGTGCCTCGAATGCTGCTCCATGAAGTCTCGGAAGGGATCGGAGGCGCCGTTCGGACCGAAGCCTGCGTGCGTCGGAGAGAACTCGCTGGCCGCTTCTTCGATCGTTGATGGAGGCGGTGGCATGGACACGGCAGCGCCGCACGCTTTCAATGCCTTGGCAATATCCGTGAGGATTTCAAACGGAGTGCTGGCCGCGCTGAGACGCAGCTGGTTCGTCAGCAGCGATCCGTCTCGCCGTTCGAGGAAGTACATGAAGTCATCGATGGCTGCTTGGGCGCTGGCGCTGCCGCGGTTGTGCATCAGCGCTTGCCTCGAATGGGGATTGGCGTTGCCGACGTAGCTCTGGAAGTCCAGGTCATTGAGACGCTCGCCGATGGCCACCACGAGCTTGGCCTGCTGAGATTGAATCGCAGCGCCATGGCTTCGGAACCGATCGGGATGGACGCGCAGCAAGAAGGCCCTGCGAAGCTGCCCCACGTATGCCGATCGTGACACTCCTTGTGCTTGCGAGGCCATGTGCCATGCACTCATTCATCAGCGTACGAGTGATGTCTGTTTGTGTGCGACTAGTCGTACGTATGGTGGTGATCGGGAGTTGTTTGATGTGAACATGTTTGCTCTTTTGTTGGTGGCAGAACAACGACAGTGAGCGAACAGAACAATTCCTCTCTAGAGATAGTCTACGATCCAATCGAGAGGACGCGACGCACTCCACGATGCACAGCTATGTACGTACAACTCACAACAACTATTCTATAATAATAGGCAGGCAGCACCAAAGAGATCTGAGACTTCAACAGAGCAGGTAGAGAAAATCATCTTGCTGCATTGTATCGTGGTGGGATGACTTCATTTTGGGTGGACTAGCGCATTGCGTGAACGTTCTGTTTAACTGATCGCACGGACACCGCCATAGCCCACTGGCCTTGTGTAACCCTTCTTTCGATTCTTCTTGCCGGTCTTGACGTGGACACCCACGGGTGAGGCATCGTCGGCAAGACCCTCGTCTGGGTTGGTGTGGCAACCGTAGGGATCCTTGTTGCGGAGTTTGCGACCCTTCTTTCCCCATTTCTTGGTGCGTGTCTTCTTGGGAACGGGAGTGGATGCCAACGATATGCCGGCGCCTCCCATCAGTTCGAGCAGCATGTCATCCTCGTCGTCGATGCCGACATCGCCGTCGTCATCCGCACCGTGCCCTCCTTTGGATGCCTTGGCGTCCGCCTGATGCTGCTGTTCGATTGCCAACTTTTCGCGCAACCTTCTCGTGTTTTGCATCGCATTTTGCAAGGTCTCGTCGTAGAAAGCCTTTGCGTCCTCGCACGTCGGCGGAGGGTGGCAGAACAGAAGCTTGCCCGTGGCGTAGTCCTTGATGACGATGCGCGAGGCACGCGTGTGGTCCGGCACACCGCTGGACGCGGCCAGCATTCCGCGCGCGATGCAGTAGGTGGAGAGGAATTCTTCGGCGGTGGGAGGAGGGACGGAGCCGTGCTCGCCGGTGTAATTCAAGTACGCATCGGGTGCCGGTTGTGGTATTTGGATGCCGTACTGCGCATTGAGGACGTCGCGCGGAATGCGTTTGCACAGCAGATTGAGAACTGGCCACGGGTCTCTCATCTGCGAGATGGGGTAGACCCCTGCGGCCAGCAGGTCTGCAGTGTGATTGACGAAGGATGGGAAGACCAAACCCGGACAATCGCAGAGGAGCATGTCGTCGCGCGACGGCAGCAGCAGCGTCTGAAAGTGCTTGGTCTTGCCTGGTTGGGCGGCGACTCCCACGCGCACGACGTTGTGGCTGTGCTTGGCGTTGCCCATGAGGACGTTGATGACGGAAGATTTTCCGACGTTGGGGAATCCCACCATGCCAAACGGAATCCTGTCGTGGTGCTTGTCTGTGGCGCAGTTGTGCTGCGTCGCATACGCGTGCAACCATTCCAGCAATGCCTCGCGTGTCAGTGGGACGTCGATGCCGAGGTCATCCAACGCGTTCTTCTTTGTTGTTTGCTGTGCATCAGTCGCGTCGTTGGCGTCATCGTTCTCACCATTCGCATCTTCTGTGGCATCTGCTTCATCTTTGGTGTCATTATCGCTTGCATCCTCCTCATCGTCATCGTCGTCGTCGTCGTCGTCGTCAGCTTCGTCGGCTTGACTACCATCCTTCAAGGCATCGGCGATGAGCGCAGAGTTGACGGCGTTATTCTCGTCCACTACATCCATCGACGGGTGCTCATCCAGCTTCTTCTGCTCGATGTGCGCGGAGAAGAAGATGTGATCCCAGGGATGCTCCGGATCCGAAAAATACTCGTGCCACGCCTGCCGCTGCGCCGGCGTCAGGAAGTCGCTCTTGTTGATGAGCAGGAGCATGGGCCTGCCGAGCTCTTGCGTGGCGTACTTCTTGAGGTCCTTGGACAAGTAGAAGAGCGGGTTGCGGGCGTCGACGATCTGCACGATGCAGGAGCACCGCTCCATGACTCTCCACAGCTGACGCCAAATCTCAATGTTCTTTTCGAAGGGCGTGACGCCGAGATTTCGGGCCGCGATCTTCTCCTCGTTCTTGGCGATCTGGCGACGCCACTCCAGGAAGGACTCCTTCTCCTTGACGTCGAGGTCCTCCGGCGTGGTGTTCTCGTCCCATGCCGGGCGCCTTGGAACGCTGAGCTCCTGGAAGGCGAAGGTATCCTGCGATGCCGTGACGTTGGCGGGCTGGTCCGACCAGGAGATGGAGTTGGGCCGCTCGTCGCGCATGTCTTGCACCGCCTGCGTGGTCTCGTCCAGGATGACCATCTGCTCCTTCTCGGACGAGAACTCGCGGTTGGCCATCTCGGCCTGCACCAGGAAGTCGTCGAGATCGTTCATCTCCAGCACGGAGATCCGGTGATCCTCCTCCTGCACGTTGATCGAGTCCACGCCGTTGCGCATGGCCATGCCTCCCGTGCTCGCCTTGGATCGGTGGCGATTGGGCTGCGCTCTGATCAGCGCTCGGCCCATTCCTGCGGCGCGCTCATGCTTCTTCGGCTTGCCCTTGCGGGAGGTTCCCTTGTTGCGTGGCATCCTGTTCGTATAATACTATACAATGTAATAGATCGTTTGCTCTCTTTTCTCTATCTGTTGTCTGTTGTCTGTTGTCTGGTATCTGGTATAATATCTGCTTTGTGTTGCGTTGTGTTGGAGATTTGTGGCACTTGTGGTGGAGCCAGCTGCACCAATCTCTTTTGTGGCACTTGTGATGGAGGCAGTTGATGTCAGCCTGTGGCCAATCCTGTTGTTGTTGCTTTTCTTGGTGTTGTTTCTGCGGTTGCGGAATTCGAATGAATGGCTGTGTCGTGCATCGAAGAAAAATGATGATCGCGATTTAGCACATCCATCTAATCATGATAAACGTTTGAAACGTGCTCAAGAACCTCGCCGATACCGTACTGAAGTACAGACCAAATCAATGCTCGATACGAAAAGAACGCGAACGAAAACCTCTTGAGTTGACTTCCACGTCGCAAACGGTGGAAGGACAGACTCGCTATTGCCTCCAACAACAACGTGGACAACAAGCCACAAACAACACGATCGACAACAAACGAACGGACGAATGTCCACGATGTTGACTGTTGTGCACGTGTCGTGCCCAACATCACACCACACCGCATCCCATCCCATCACAACACAATTCTTTGAAGACGCCGCTGCTGATCCCAAACTCAGCCACTGATCATCAATCAATTGAATTCGAGTTGAGTTGAGTCGAGGAAACAGGCTCCATACACCATGAGCAATAGCATCCGTGCTCCTACGAGCGCGCCAAGGATGTCGCTGCGCCAGGGCCCTTCCTGCACGATGGTGTTCGTTGGCCTTCTGTTGCTGGCCCTCGTGCAGCGCAGCGATGCATTCCTCAAGGCATCGCAGCTCACACAGCAAGGCGGATCTCCCGCATTTGTCGCAACGTCATCTACATCAACTACCAGGCTGACGTCGCAGCTGTCTTCCGAATCTGCGGCACTGAGCACCAGAGGAGGCGCGTCTGTGGCCGCCAGCATGAAGGATATCGATGACGAATACGATGAAGAGGAGGAGGAAGATGAAGTGGACATCAAATTGGCTAGATCCACCATCAAGTCCGCCAGAAAGGCCAAGCAGGCCGTGAAGCAGGAAGCCAAGGCGGCGGTCAATGCCGAGCTCAGCACGCAACCCAAGAGCAGAAAGAACAAGTCGCTCTTCAAGTTCATCCCCTACATCATCCGTGCCTGCCTCAACCCCTTCACCGTCATGAAGATGACACGGGGATACTTCAAATCCTTGTTCAACTTGGACTACGGCAGAGTGAGTGTCCTATTCAGCAATGGAACCATGGTTGGTCGCCGTTATCGAATGAATTCCAAATACAATTGATGGATGAAGCAACGGATGAAGAAGCAACGAATGGATGAATGGATAGCCCATGAGTTGACCGTTGGAGTGGGATGTTTGCCTGCGTGTCTTGAGAATTCGGGTGGATCAAAAGAACTCAATCGGTTCACTTGCTTGGGGTTGCATCAGGTGTCATCTCGTTTGCATTGCATGCTGGATCAACTCGAGACCATTGCGTACACAAGAATACGATGTGGATTCTAATCATCTGACGCATCGCATTGTTCCAATCACTCGAACACTCCCATTTCACACCTCACAAACGGCAACACCCCGAAAATCAACCAAACTCAATACAATACAACACAATACAACACAACGCGATACATTGCATTGCAGAAGACCGAAGTCTCACAAACGCTGAGAACTGCGCTGGAGGAGAAGGCCAAGAATTTTGGCAAACCACCAAAGCGCGGCAAGCGAAAGATGAGGCCGGGCCAGGCCAAGACTATTTCTGACCTCCCACAGCTCAACACCTGAGGTTAAAGAAAGAGATGCCCAATGCCACATGGTAGTTGCGGATTGTAATGTTACTGCCGTCGCTTCCAGTATTTAAGATTGAAGCCAAAACGCAACACAGCAACGGCACCGACACAAACAGCACATCCAGCAACACCATGAAATGCAAATCCATCCTCGCACGATGAGAACTGAACCAACAGAAACGAATCTGTTGCATTCTGACTTTCGACCATTGCGACACGAATGGAGGGTTTGCATGGGGACATCTCTCGCACCGTCAAGTTCATGAAATTGGTATTCAATGCATGCGACGTATGACATGGTATGGTACTCTCCATGTATCAACATGAGAGGACATCATCACGATCATCATCGTCGCAATGCAGAATGACAGAGTTTTGCCGAACCATCTAACGATGGAGGCTGAACTTTCGACAGAAATACCATTCTGGAATTGACAAACAACAACAACAACAACAACAACTCAGCATAAGAAACGAACAGAGTAAGAGTATTTTATTCTAATAAGCACGATCGTTACGTATACTCGTGCAACACGCGACGCACTTTCTTGTATCGAAGGAGAGGAAACGCAGTCATTGTGCGGGTGGAGCAGCCGTAGTTTGTTTGCTTGTTTGTTTGAATGACTGAGGGTGACCGTTGTGATGGAAGATACTTGTTGTGTTCAAACAGTTCCTGCGTTCATTGTGTGCGTTCGAGTCCGAATCATCAGAGCACGACGTACCATACAGTGCACCAACATGACTTCAGGCTTGTACTACCACGTAATGAACTCTGGAGATGCAGATATAGAGACAGGAAGTAGGAATGTCAAAGTTCTCGACTATGTACTCTATGGTTTCGTGTGCCATCCTCTGCAACAATGCACCATACGAGCACTGCACTGCGCTGCACTGTCCTCCAAGCACGCGCCCCCTCAACATCGCTCAAGAGGGCAGCAGCAATTTCCCAAGGATGAGCGCGGCGATTGGAACTGTGTAATTGTCATCGCCGAAGGGAATCAATTCCACGATGGAACATGCGACGCAGATGAGCAGCAGCTTGTCCCAAATCGCTGTGACCGCCACGCCGGCCGTGACGCATCCCGTCGCCGCGAAGAGCTGGATGATGCCCACTGACGCGACGAACGATCCCACCGCGAAGGCCAACGTCCCGACCATGGATTTGCGATTGTCCTTGGACGCAAAGAACCAGGCGTTGTTCTTGCCGTACTTGCGGCCCACGAGATCCGCCAATCCGTCTCCGACGCACATGGTGCAGATGGAAACAACGGCCGCCATGCTGTCGCGCCAGAAGGCCCAGATGAGGAACTGCAGGACGCCGATGTAGATGAAGGGCCCACCCAGGGCTTCCTTGACGTCGCCGGACCGGCTCACGGCCTTGGCCAGCGATATGTCGTTGCCACCGTCGTCGGTGTCCGTCGCTTGCTTGTACAGTTTGTACGCATTGATCATGGTGACCAGTCCGGCAAAGACCCTGGCGCCAACGTCGTTGGTAGAGAACAGAACCCAGCTCATGGTGAAGAGAGGACCGGTCAGAGTGTGGATCAATTTGCGCGCAATGATGGAGGACAGACCGTGTCGATTGTGTGCCACAGAGACCAGCTGCGTGACGACGTAGGCACCGGTGGCGCAAAAGAGGGCGGCCAGGATGTCCTGTCCGATCATCTGGTTGGTGTATGGCGTTCCCAGCACACCCAGCTTCGCGAAGAGAGCCGTGATGCTTATTCCACCCGCAAAGATCTTGAGCAAGGCAAGTTTGCTTCTGGTCGACGATGTTGTTGTTGACGACGATGACGACGAGTCATGAAGTTGCGTGGTCGAGTGGGATCTCCGCCTGGGCCCTTCATTCACCTGCACCATCATCGTCGTCGTCGCTGCTGATGTTGCTCCTGATGTTGCTCCTGATGTTGCTCCTGATGTTGCTCCTGATGTTGTTGCTAGTGTTGCTCCCGATGTTGCTTTCATCTGTCTTGCGCTGAATTGGGACGCCGCAGACACAAATGCCGATGTTGTTGGTGGAGATGAACACAAGCAGCAAGCCATGAGGGCGAGCACCATTGCTCGCCTTGCTGTGCTGGACTTGGCCCTTGTCTGCGCCGTCATCTTTGTATTATGCTTCGTACTCGCACTCGAACTCAAATTCATCATCGTGGTCTTGTGAAGGTTGCTTGGATCGTGCTAGTGTGAGACTTCAGTCACAGCGAGAAACATGAGAGATTGCTTTGTGCGATTGGGATCATCTGTTTCGCGACATCGATCCTGCTTGTTGTAGTCTGCGTTCGTCTTTCGTCGACAAGTGTGGACCACACGCGTGGCGTTTTTGCGATGATGCCAATCACAGATCTGACACCTCAATTTTCTTTCTTCAACCAGCTTGTCGATTCATTCGATCTCTTTGATTGAATTCGATGAGGACGACCGACTAGATGGATTAAATGGAAGAATACAATCCTTCGTCTGTGCGTCTCATCCAAATGATTCCGGACACAAACACCGACACAGATCCGAACAGAAAAGGAGAGAGGAGACTTTGTGACCATGACCGTCACACGACCACAAATGTGGCGACGACCAACCCTTCGTTGATGTGCTTCGCCTCTGAAAACGACACTTGTGCTATGCCTATGCCTATGTGCGGCGACTATGATGGTGCAAGCAGACACATGGAAGAGAGATCTTCACGGATTCCCATTCACTTCCTCAGGACGAAGGGACATTGCATTCCGGTCTCTTGCATCGACAGGTCCATCGTCACAACTGCAATCATAATTGCAACACGAGTGCGAGCGTGAGTGCAAGCACCAAACCCACAACAATAGCAACAACAATAGCAATAGCAACAACTATAGCAATATCAACCCAAGAGCAACAAGAATAATAACGACAGGAAGATGCCGTCTGACAAGGAATACGAAGCAGAGGCGAATGAGTGGAAGCAGAAGGGCAACACGGCCTTCGGCAAGTCCAACGTGGAAGATGCCGTCAGCTCCTACTCCCAGGGCTTGGTCCTGATGGACCGCGTGGTCGCGCTGTCCGCGGAAGGCGCGTCCATCAAGATCTCGCTGCTCTCCAACAGGGCGGCGTGCTACGTCAAGACGCCCAAGCTGCAGGAATGCATCGAGGACTGCGACGCCGCCGTGCTTCTCATGGATGGCAGCAGCAGCTCGGAGGCCAACGCCACGGCCACCAAGCTGCGTCCCAAGATCCTCTTCCGACGTGCCAAGGCCCGCTACCTGCAGTACAACATGCCCTTCAACGCGCACAACAAGACGGAGGACATGCTCAACCTCGCCGCCAAGGACCTCCTGCAGGTGCTCAGCATCGACTCCACCAACAAGGACGCCACCATCCTCCTCAACACCATCCGTTCGCAGCACGCCGTCCAATCCAAGAACAAGGCCAGCCATTCGCCCATGGGCAAGACCCTGGACCAGCTGCGTGCCGCGACCACCGACAACGCCGCTAGTGCCACGCCAGAGGACGTCAAGAAAGCCCTGCAGAGCGTCAAGGTCATCCTCGGTCTGCTCACCAACGACAGCAGCTCGGCGTCCATGGAATTCGGTCGACTCAAGGGTGTTCAGACCATGCTCGACATTCTGCAGTCACCGCCATCTGCGAATGCGGCGGATGCCGGCGGAAAGGACGACAAGACAGCCCAGGATGCGACCAAGATGCGTTCTTTGGCGTTGCAGTGCGTTGCGTGCGCCGCGATCCATCCACCATTCTGCCGCCAATTTCTGCCGGACCTGCAGGTCGTCATCTGCGATTTCATCCTCGAGAACACGGCCACGCCGCAAGGCGACGAGGACATTGTCATTGCCGCGCTGGCGATCGTGCTGCGCTGCATCCTCCACTTCGACAGGGACGATCCAGATCTCACCAAGGAGGTCACCGGAAAGACTCTGCTGCAGTATGATTGCATCCACAAGGCCCTGATCGCGTCCTTCTCCACGCAGAGCATCAAGTGCATTCGCGCGGCGCTGGATGTCCTCTCCACCTTCATCGCCGGCAGCGATCGCCAGGCCATCATCCGCGCCTCCCTCGAACCGGGCGTCGCCGACATTCCGCCTGCCAAGACGCAGGCCGAACTGCGCCAACTCAACCCCAAGCAGCTCTCCGACTACCGTGCTCGGGAACGCGAATCGCGCACGCGAGACCGAGCCTGGGCCTTTGAACGCTGCATTCAGTTCTGCGAGAAGGGTGGGCTGGATGTCGTGCTGCGGTGCGTCATCGACACCGCGCAGGACGATGCATCGTTGCGACGCGAAATCACCGTGCTGATCGGCAAGCTGTTCGGCGGCATGGACGAATCGGAACGCATCCAGAAGGTCGTCGGCCCGTACTTGGGATTCCGAGGTGAAGCGGACAAGGCGAAAAAGGCAAACGCAGGCGGCGACGGTGACGACAACAAGCTCGGTGTCGTCATCGAAGAACTGCCGGATGATTACGACGAAGAGAAGGACGGTGTGGAGACGGTCGAAGATGATGCGCTCGCATTGAAGGAGTCGGGACCAGTCACGTTGTACAGACAGAAGGAACGTGCAGGGATCGCTTCTGCGCTGCTGCTCGCAACACCCGAGGTGGGTGCGTGGGCCATGGGACAAGGTTGGCCGGATTGCCGCCCGGATCTGGATTCCCTCGTTCTGTCCAACGACAAGAGCGCCATGTGCCTTGCCGGTGAGGTTCTGGCATCGGCCGCGTCTGTCAAGGAAACGCGTCCTGTCGTGGCCACGTTGCTGACGGAGACCGCGATGAAGACGCTGGTGGGACATCCGGATCGTGATATTCGCACGGCCGCGGCGTCAGCCATCGCCAAGATCGGACTGGCAGAGAAGGGCGAGGATGAGGCTGAACTGCTGCATCTCCTGGAGGCTGCATGCCACATGCTCGAGGATGCACCCATCACGCAGGAAGCCAACAGCAAGACGGATGCCCTCATTTCCAAGAAGCTCGACACCACCAGCTCCGTCGCCAACACATCCATCGAGCGTGGTATCGAGGTCATGACCTACCTCGTGTCCAAGACACAAATGAAGGAGGAGCTCGCTCATGGAATCGAAGCCTCGCCGGACTCTGATCACACAGCGTTGGAGCTGCTGGTGAAGGTCGCAGGCGAACCGGAGGCAGGCGAAGCCCTGGTGGGATTCGGATTGGCATCCATCTTCCAGCACATGGCCGTCACCATCCAGACACTGCGCAAGGAATCCTTCGAGGGCAAGCAGGTCACCATGGAGCAGTACGACGAAATTCAGAACATGCAAAAGACGGATGAAGAAAAGGACATGGAGGAGAAGAAGGAAGAGTACGACGACACGCCCGAGAATTGTGCGGAGCGCATCCGCAAGATGGCAAAGGGCAACGTCCCCACAGCGCTCGTGCAGCTCATGAACGGTGCGAGCGACCAAACGCAGGAGCAGATTCTGCTGGCCATGTCGAGAATGGCCAACGAACCATCTGTGCGCGGAACTATGATCCAGCAGGGTGTCCTGTCGGCGCTCATCAAGATCGATCGCGAGGAGAAGTCACCAAGCGATCAAAAGAAGAAGATAATTCGCATCGGACGCCATTGTCTGTCGAAGCTGCTGGTCACGACCAACCCAAGCCTGCTGACCGCGGCGCAGCGATTGGGCTCAATCAAGCCGTTGGTGAATCTGGTGCGCGATATCCACGCCAAGGACTTGCAGCACTTCGAGGCGCTCATGGCGTTGACCAATCTTGGAGCGTCCGGTGACGATGCCAAGAACAAGATCATCACAGAAAAGGGCATCCCATCATTCAACTTTGCCATGTTTTCGGAACACGAGATGGTCAAACGTGCCGCCACCGAGGCCATGTGCAACCTTGTGCCGCATGAAAAGATGCTGCTGCATCTGCGCGAGGTGGACACGCTGCGGTTATGGCTCGCGCTGTCCACGGATTTTGATGACAACTACGAATGCGCGCGTGCTGCTGCTGGCGGGTTGGCCATGTCGACGCAGGACCCTGCGATCCTGGACGTCCTCATCGAGCTCCCCAATTTCAAGGAACGCATGGACCAGCTGCTGCAGAGCGGAAGGCCGGAGATTATGCACCGTGTGCTGGTCATCCTGCTGAACCTTGCCGAGTCAGGAAGCAAGTACCGCGAAGCGCTGGAGGAGCATGGTTTGAAGGCCTTCTGCGAGATTTACATCCAGTCGTACAACGACGGCGACAAGGCCAAGGAACTTGGCTTCGGTGAGGCCGATCGCAACATTTTCAACGTGACGATTGATCTTGCCAAGCAGATCGTCAGGGAGTGCGAAAAATAGGAGCAGAATCGAGAATACGAGTAGGCAAAGAATGCGATGGCTAATGGAGGGAAGGAAAGAAAGCAGGTAGACAGACTTCATGAAGGTCAAGCAGGACACATGTCCGTAGATGGATGACAGCAAGTGCCAAGACACAGTGCGCATTCGTAGTCCAGTACTGGTTGGAATGGCCATGCACAAAATGAACAAAGTAAACACAAAAGCAAGCAAAGTAGCGCAAGGAATCGAAGCCTGATGATTGCTTGTACTCGCACGTATGGTGTTGATAGAGCAACGGCAAAGAGACTGCACATAAGAGAACGCATAGGTCAAAGCATGCGCAAGGACAACGCAACGCGATGCAAGCGGTCGACAATGAATGAAAATATAATAGGAAGTGGATTTCTCGTACTTCATGTATACAATCTATTGTGTCGTAGTGATGGTAATAATTCTCTGCCGGTGGTGCGGCAACGATGCTTCAAATTCTCCGCTCAGTCGCTTTCACCTCTCTTGATTGTCAGCGTGTTGAAGCTGGACCACGTGTTGACCTTGTCGACGCCAATCCGCATCCAGTGCACAGCGATGCGCTTGGTACCCTCGATGACGGGGCATCCGCTGTGCGTTGTGAATCCTTCCTCCATGTGTCGAGTTTCGTTGTTCATGTACGAGAAGAATGCTGCTGCACCAAGCTGCGGCTTGACGAACACGTTGGAATGCTGGAAGTTGGTGCCACCGCCAAGCTCCGGGACGTCGCAGTACATGACCATCGTGGCTACGCGGCTGCCATGGACGTGGGGGAGACCTGCGCAGCTTCCGTCGCAATGCGGACGGTACTGATCCGGCGATTCCGTGGCGTTCAACCCACGTCCAAAGTACTGGATGGACATGATATCCTCCTGTCCTTCGACTTGCAGGTTGTAGCCAACGGCGTCGTTGGTGTAGTTGTACAGCCGCCTCATCACGGCGGCGATCGGATCGCCCTGATGTTCTTTGTCCCATGGAACACGCACACCAGCTTGCATGGCCTTGCGGACATCGGACAATCGACTTCCGCCAGATCCGTCAGCGACTGTGCCACGATGCAGTTTCTTCTCCGCGGCATCCTGGATGGCCTTGCATTCCTCGGGCGAGATGAAGTCCTCGATGGCATGGATTTGGCTTGACGGCCGATCGTGCAGAATCTTGACGTTACGCGTCGTGCCCAGATACTCCCAGGTCTGCGTTCGGATCGGTGCTGAGGTTTCGGCGGCTGGGTCTCCGCAGGTGTGATTTTCCATCCGATCCGAGATGTCCATCCGAAGCTCGGCCTGGAATTCGACCTCGTTGTTGCCTTCGAACAGTTGGTTCGATGCCTTGCTCTCGAGGCAGTTCGCCAATTCATCGAATGCCTGGGTGGATGTGATGCTACCTTCATCCACCTTCTCCTGCACGTATTCCTTGCAGTCCTCGACTTCTTCTCCTTCCTCTTCCTCGTAGTCTCCGCCGTAGGCTGGAGATTCCTTGGGGAAGACAACATCCATATCCTCTCCCACCAACGCAACTGCAGTACGAGTACGATGGCACAGTTCATGGAGTACAAGCATTGAGGAGCATGCGCAAGATCCAAGTCAAGGTTGGCGATACGGAACGGAACGGAACGGTAAGTTAGGAAACATCGAACTTGATGATGACATGGATCATCCAACAATCAATGCGTGCATTCTGTGCTACGCAATGGGATGGCATTGTATGGTATGGAATGCCATGCGCGTCATTCTTCGTCAGAGGACGATGAATACACGTACTACAGATGATATGTGCCACACATACACACGCTTGTATCACACACGTGCACACATACCTTGATCTTCATCGTCAGTGACCACGATCATCGACCCGATGCACGATGCATCATCGGAACTCAATTGGCTGCCAGCCGTGCATTCTGTTCCGTTCGATGGCTCATGGATCATGAAGGCGTGGTCCACGTACGAATCGAAGGCGATTGTCTTCCCGTTGTCCACGTCGGGGGAAGACACCGTGATGAGATCTCCCGTCGATGGGTCCACCCAATCCACCACGATTTTTCGGCCGCTTTGGTTGACGATGCGGATGGTCCTGCCTTCTGGTCGTGTCTTGGCTGCACCTACGTGAGCTGTCGATAGTTCGTACAGCACGATGCTGACAATACCCAACATGCCCAGACCGGCCTTGCGGACTCCTCGGACCTTCATCTTTGTCTTGTTGCTTCTGTTGCTTCTATGCCTTCTACTGCTCTTGCTTTTTTGTTGGATGCAGCAACGGTTTCTGTGGCCGATGTTCGGTATCGTTTCCTCTTTGTCTTCTGCTGGTGCAATGTAGCGCTTGGGTCCGCTGGGTTATGTGTGCGAGCCATGGGGAAGGAGTCTTCGGCAATCAACGTCGCGCGATGCTACCATGACGGCTCCACGCCGCAACAAAGCGCATTGCCCACAACCAAGCGCGATGCAACTGGAAGATGTGTAGTAGAATACCATACACAATAGATCATACAATAGCAAACGGAAATCAAAAGCGAAACAACATCCTCAACCGTCGCAGATAGGAGATGTGACCCGAAGTCCGCCCAGCAGTCACATCCCAACGAGAAGACCAGAGGCCACCCAATCCGAACCGAGAGGAGAATGGTTGCTCCTCACGTGTGCGTTGCGTTCAAATTTATGGCGCCAAACCCACGACCAAATTAGTGAACCAACCAGAACGCCTGCGAAATGGCGCAGACCACATCGAAGAGTCGAATGATTCAGGATCGGACCATGACCGCGAGTGTAGTGTGTGGCGGAGCATGGACAGTGGGTCGTATGGTACAGACACCGGCAGAGGTTGTGACGTGTGCGGATAGCTATGGGGCCACGCATGGATGCCTCCCTCGCTCGGCATCGGTGTCTGTTGCCATGTTGTTCGTATTATATGATTCCCAACACGATCTTGATGTTCGTGTGATCGTGGAAGACAGGAGAGAGTACTTTCTGCAGAGTAGGTAGTTTGTACAGCACTGCTCTGCGTACGACTACTCGAGGGATTCCAACACCAGAGGCCAACGATGTGCGCATGAGGTGGTTCAAGATCCATCATTCCTCTCTTGGGCACCAACTGCGCACCTGCTCACTAGACAACACTCTCGGGGCCAGAGAGGGCAGGGACAGCAGCGCCTCTCCAGAGTACTATACGAGCTACTCGGTGCTGATCACAGAGTGGGCGGAATGACCATCATCAGGTCGCCTAACATGACGCCGAACAAGCCATCTGCTCCCGTCAAAGCGATTCGTATGCAGGAACTCTGCGTGGCACCCTCTCTTGGCCAATTGTTCTGGCGTGAGGTGAAATCGTGAACTTGTTTGTCACCAGTGTCTTGGCCAAATTTGGTGCTCGGTAATTAAGCCAAATGTTGCATTCATGTCTGAATAGAAGCGCATTTACGGGACTTGGATGAAAAAAGCACGATTAACATAAGGCGTTGGAGCCGTTGTTTTTGAACAGTTTCATCCATGTGAGTGCGTCGAACGGCAACCAAGAAAGAACAGTTGCGTCACGATGATCTTCACAAAAATGGTCTTTGTGGGACACATCAACGCGACACAGATAAATTCTTTGCATTCGGCCAAAATAAAAACATCAACAGGCATCCGCAGCAAGAATACGCGCGCAGAAAGAGACATCGCGACCATCTTCATGGGGATGTTTCGCCCGTTCCAGTCATTCGCGGTGCTCTGTCGTTCTTGCTGATCCGCAATCTCCCCTCTTCTGCCTTCCAACGTGCGGGACCTTGTTTCTTGCTCACCGCCTGAGCAACATGAGAGAGAGAGCAGCCACGAAGCTGGCAAGAGGAGGCAGAAAGACAAAGAGACGATGAGAAATCAAACGAGAATGGCTTGTGAGGCGGTCACATAATCGTCGAGCGGAGCAGTCGCACAATACAGCACTGCTATTCTATTATTCTATTCTGCACCAGTGTTGTGCTGATGCTTTGCTGAACAAGCGAAGGTAACGAATCATAACCAAGCACACACACATAACATATAATAATACATAGTGCGATCTATTACAGACACCAGTTGGTGGGACACGAAAGGATCATCTCCATCTGACAAGAAACGTGGAAGCAACAACGGCAGCTGACACCATCTTACCACCCTGAGGATACGAGTACCCCCACAATCACCAGTGCGAGCTACGCAAGGACGTCAACCACAACGATGGCATCTGGGAATCGGTTCACCTTCAAGCTGCACCAGTTCATCTCATCAGCGCTTCCGTTGACGACGACTGAAGAGACGATCCAGGAGCAACCTGCGGCAGCAACTGCGGCGAAAGCGAAAGCGAAAGCGGAGAGATTGGAACCCCTGCCAGCTCCAGCATCCCGAAGCAACAATGATGAAGGGAAGCAAATGAAGAGAGAAAAGGGCGGCAACGATGTCACCAAGAGCAGTAGCAGCTGCAACAACAGCAACCAACAACACAAAGAAGGAACGCCGGCACGAGAACCAGAGTTGGTCGATGAGATCCCGCAAAGGACCATCGTGGTACTGCCCAAGGGAGCGATCGTCTCAAAGACCAAAGCAGGGGCGCTGGCAACGTCATCGACCGGATATGCGCACGAGAACGACTGGGAGCTGCTGTCCGAGAGGGGATCCTTCTGCTCCTCGAACAACGCCGAAGCCATCTTCGTTGCCCGGGCGGGATCGGTGCGTTCCATCGCATCCCTGGAGCACGACAACTCTTCCAACACCACGCTCTCCGTTCCCTACAAGATCCAGAGGACCAACTCATCGTCCACCATCGACTCCCACGACAACGTCCTGGGACCATCCGGCAAGGGCGTGCTTGGCGTTGATTACGTCGAGCACATCGTCCTGCCCACGGACACGGTGCAGGGCATCTGCATCGCCTACAAGGTCAGCGCGTCGAGCCTGCGACGTGCCAATCACTTCACGGGGCATTCCTTGCACTCGGCGCCCAAGAAGCTTCTCATCCCTCTGTCCAAGCAGGCTCTGCGCACGGGATTCATCCGCGTGCAGGACACGGACACCAAAGAGTACAAGCTGCATTACTTCCAAGCCGAGCATCCGGATCTCAGCATGGGCGAAGCCAAGGTGTAAGTCATTCGAATCCATGCGTGTCTGCAGTTGTATGTCGATGTGTGTGTGTGTGTGTAAGTGTGTGTGTAAGTGTGTGTGTGTAAGTGTGGGTGTAAGTGTGGGTGTGTAATAGTGGGTGTAAGTGGATGCGAGTGCCCCTGAACGGCCGCGAGCGTCTGTAGAGTGCCTGCCTTTCTTCATCCTCCTGTGCAATACAGTCCCTCATGCTGCAACCTTGCATTCTTGTGCCTTCCTACGTCTCCAACAATACTATGTCTCCGTCTTTTTGCCATTGCCTTCGACCATCTCTGCAACGACCCACATGCGCACCCGCGTCACCTTCCTCGCCCGCTCTCACGTGCGCAGCTACCTTGAACTGGCGGACTGGGAGCTGAAGCGAGCGTTGCATTCCGCAAAGGAGGACAAGGAATGGGACAAGGAAATGTCGGATGTGGCGGTGACGGAACACAGCAAGCTGCGGGCCGGACAGATCAGCATCAAGGTCAATGTCAACGAGGGCGGCAAACCAATCGGCTTTCGAATGCGTGGTGTCGGCAACAACGACGCTGCATCGAGGCAGAAGATGGATCCTCCGGCAGGTGAGAGCGTCGTCAAGCCGCCGTTGCATGCGACAGCTGGCGCGGCCTCGAAGAAACCCGTGGTGCATGCCAAACCGCCGGCCATTGCGACAAAGTCGGTCCTGGCGGCAGATATCTACAATGTAAGTGCGCGGCGATGCTCATTTTGTGAATGGCGCTGCGTTCTGTGCATGTTTGCTATGTTTTCACGGAGAACTGGCCGGCACAAGTGAAAATACGCATGCCCATGCACTTGCGGACCGGTATGGATTTGGATTCGTCAGCTCATCGGTTCATTCGATATGCTTGAGGTCCATTTCCTCTGACATGGTTGCCCGTCCTGTATCACTCACAATTGTCCTGTCTCCTACCGTGTTCTGTTTGCTGATTCAAAGGCCGCATTGGAAGACCAAAGTTATGGTGTGGAATTGAAGGCCATCCAACGACAAAAATGATGGCCGTGCCGGGGTATGTAAGAGAAGTGTGGTCAGATTGATGGATACTCAGATCAGGAGTACCATCTGTACTACGAGTAGTTCATGTACATGTGAGAAAGTACAAAAGTACGATACTGTCTCTGGAGCACGGATGCAGGGAGGACATCATCGACGAAATGCAAACAGACCGGGGGAAGGATGGGACGCATCAGAAGATCAAAAGGGATTAGAGCCGTTGTACTCGTACGAGTGTGCAAGACATCAACAGCATCAGAGCAAATGAGAGAGTGAGAGTGAGCGAGAGGGAAGACCGTGGAATAAGTCTCATTTACATTTGTCAAGGCAGCAGCGTCATACGAGCAGGTAGTCATTCATGTATTATACGTAGAGAATTGCATCATGTGGCATTGCACAAGAATAAGCATGGAGTGGTTGATGACTTCGTTATTGATGCATGGTGCAGTGTCCTCTTGGGTCATCATCGCCGCCAGATAGGACAGCAGCATGTCCTTGGCTCATTCATCCATCCATCTTTCGCAGTTGATGAGGAATTGAATCTTCTTGGTGGCATTGCAAAGCATTCGTGGAGGAATCACCATCGACGAAGCAGCAGCTCCAACAGCAGATGGGTCCGAGCATGTATGACGATGAGTGAATGATGTTTTTAGTAGTACGGTGTATGGTATGGTATTGGATTGATGATTCGTCTGTAAGGATTGTGCACTCATGGATGTCCGTCTGTATCAAGGTATTTCTGTTGAGCATAGCCGCGGCGTCTCAAAGCAAGGTGCCTCACAAATGACACGAAGCCGTCGGCGCCATCCTAATGTGGGAAAGAGTGGATGATTGAAAATGTTGCGTGCAGAGCTACTTCGGGTGTTTCGACACCTTTTTGCTTTGGCTTACTTTGCGATTGCTGCCCTGTGATTGATCGAGTGCGTAGTTGCCCACGAGCACTCCATTGAGTATCTCAGTGGTCGAAGGTTCGCAGCAGCGCACGCGTTTGTTTGTTGCTTCATCCGGATGGTGCGTTTGCATATCCGGGCAGTAGCCACAGTTCGGCTACATTTCGGTGTCAGAATTACACATTACACGGTGGAATGAGCGAGCCTGTATAATGCGAGTTGATTGGAACAATGGCGCAGGTGCGAGGAGCGGCAGGTAGGAAAGAAAAGGTGAGAGAATACGGAATTGATTTTGCACGAGATTCATCAATGCGTCACAGCAGAGGTTTCCAAAATCACAAATGCCAAATTCAGCACCACGCATTCAGGTCATCAATCTCCCACAAAATGCTTGAAGAATCTTGAAAGGCGACAATGCTGGACTCACTCGAGCAGTCCTGCTTCAGCCAAGGCAGCCTCGACAATGGGTTCGAAGCTGGGGTCCATGGTATCGAGCGGCGCGCGGCACAGGGCATTGTTTATCAAACCCATCTTCATGGCAGCCCACTTTGCTGGGATTGGGTTGCTCTCGACGAAGAGCTTGGAGTGAAGATCGAGCAGCGGCTTGTTGAGTTCGGTGGCCGTGGCCTTGTCTCCTTCCAATGCGGCGGCGACCATGTCGTGCATTGTGCGTGGCGCGAGGTTGGCAGTGACCGATATGCATCCATCTCCGCCGCTCAGCACAAAGTCCATGGTGGTGCCGTCATCGCCGCTGTACAAGAGGAAGTCGTCATTGCCAGCAGCCTGAAGCTTGGCGCGGAGGGAAGCAACTCTGGAAAGATCGCCAGTGGCATCCTTGACGGCGACAATATTCTTGTGGCTGGCGCAGAGCGCGAGGGTCTCATCCGAAATATCGACGCTGGTGCGGCCAGGGACGTTGTAGAGCACGACAGGCAGTCCCATGTCCGCCGTTTCTGTAAACAGCTTGACGAGGGCCCTCTGTGGTGGTTTGACATAGTACGGGCTGACTAGGAGATTGGCATCTGCGCCGAGGTCGATCGCCTGCTGCGTCATGGCCTTGATGGAGTTGGGGTTGATGGTGCCGGTTCCGACCATGATAGGTATCTTGCCCTTGACAACTTCGACGACTTTCTTGAGCACGATCTCGCGTTCCTCCATGGACATGGTGGACGCTTCAGCTGTGGTGCCCAGAACGCAAAGATTGTCAGTTCCTTGCTCCACATGCATCTGCAACAGTCTTTCCAAGTTGGCCACATCGATGTCGCCAGAGTCCGTGAATGGGGTGATGAGAGCGCATGTGGACCCGGCTCTGAGTGGGACCTGTGACGAGGAATGCGTGGCGTGTATGTGTGTGTGTGTTTTGAGGGTGTGTTATTGTCGAGATGTTGTCAGAATTGGCCGAGTTGACAGTGTTGTTTCATGATTATCGCAGTGAACCGATGCCAACCAACCCGAATGGAGTGATGCAAAGTGAGAAACAATCGAAGTATGGTGGTGCAGAATGGGCGTGTGTGTATGTGAGAGACAATATGCGAACCAGATCGAGTGGAGTACTTCAGATAAGCGAGGAGAGACTTCTCACGGATCAGACAATGAGAAAGTCTGCAGATTTTCTTCAACCATGTTATTGCCAACGTCAGCAAGAAACACCATCACATTTGGCTGATTGAATGCATGGAATTGTCACATCGACGACGTTGTCGAAGTGATCTGTCCACTTTGCGTTTGTGGGTGGAATACCCTGAAGAGTACACAAGTTCGTACCAAATCATTAGCCTTGCCGTTGATTCCAGCATGGAGCGTGGTTGAAATCCTCTGTCCACGTCCATATGTCGATGCCGAGAAGGCTGTGGTTTCACAATCGAGAATGTTGATGCAGCAACAAGAAGTAGAGCAGGAAGAAGTGTGGCAATCGAATGGAGATCGTCGCGCATTGGTGAGCGCAAAGTTGCTATAACGAACGAACACATGACATGGTTGGAAATCAGGCAGTCGCAAACTTGTCGCGCCACTTCATTTCCTGTCAAACAAACGGAATTGAATTCGCGGCGAACCGAGATGCTGCATCCTTTCCATCTCTCAATTGGTCGACTCCTCAATTGGCATTCGTAGTTGAAAGGTGCTGGAGCACCATGCAATACTGCAGGCATGATATTGCAGCACTCTGCTGAACTCACCATCAGCAGTCGCGAGCGCGGAAAGGGCGAACAGTATTGACCTCATCGTGAATGTGATTGTGAATTTGGATGTTGACGGAAATGTGGATGCGAGACTCTTTGTGTATGCTGGATTGGGTGGGAACAGTCGGCTTCTCGATTGGAAGACGTGTGGGTTCGTTTCTGCCAGAGGTTTGCGTTCGTATTCTCTTGCTGGGTCACGCTGTTGCGATTGGGACTGTTGCTATTCCTGTTGGAAGATTGCGGAAGGCAATGCAAGCTCTGTGTCTTTGTGGTGGTATCTTCCGTTTGCTCGTGAGGTTGGTTTTATGACCAGAGGCGAAGTCTCGTCGTTCTCGAGTATGAATGCGATGGATCGTTTGCCTTTGCTTCACTTCGGTTCAGCTCGGTCTGCGTGTTGGTTGTGTTGTGTCTGCAAAGGGTTCAATCGCAAAGGAAGATGGACCTTCTTTTTCAGATGTGTATTTGTGTTTGTGTTCTTGCTCTTGTTGTTCGTTTTGCAGTTGTTGAGTGGTGTGGTGTGTGCGCATGGGTTTGTTTTTGGTGGTTGTGGCAGTACCAGAGTTGTTCTCATCTCTCACAGAAAATTGGGTGAGTGGTTGGCTCGAAGATCTCTTGCAAATGCGGTTGTTCTTGCATCTTCGGCCACACACAGTACTTCCCGTACTCATTTTCTACGTGGCCAACGCTGGCGATGAGCGCGTCACACGATTTCGCGTGGTTCGTCGCTGGAGAGAAAGTGGAGGAAAACTTATTGGCCATTTTCTCTCTCACATCTCATTGGACGATTTGTGGTCGATGTGGACGACGGCCTGTGTGATGACGTGCAGACGTCATCCTTGTCGCACTGTGTTTGTGCTGGCAAATGTAGTCAGTTGGGTCGTGGCGGCGAAGTTGGCGCCAAACCACGAATCCATTTCTTCGCGGTCCGAAGATTCTCGTGGATTTCTGGTTCTCCCCCTACACGCCTCACTCCCTTGTTGTGGTGGCAGATGGAGACAGAGACGATGACCAACTGACTTCCAAGTCCTCCGCACCCGTCGCTCCTAAAATGAGCACCACACCGAGGATCAGGTTCCGAATGCATAGCAGCGCTTTGATCTGATTGGCCTGGATTTGTTCCCAAGGCAGCGCACATCGAAGGACTTCAGGTTGCCCGTGAGATTCCAGGCCGTCGTTGAGGTGAACAAACACATCAAACCGAAGAAAGAAGCAAAGAGGAACAGAACGCCAATCCATCAAATCAAAGATGGACGCCACCCCAACCTTAACCTCGACATCGGCATCAGCATCGGCATCATCAGCTGCTGCAGCTGCTTCGACAGCTTCGGGAAAGACCCTGTCGCGCAATGCGCTGTACGCGCCGTTTCAGGCCTTGACGCAAACGAAGGTGGAGCCACATCTGTTCCTGCTCTCCAAGAAGAAAGGATCCACCCCCAAGAACATCCAAGAGTCGGGTCTGGTGCAGCTCTTGGCGTCGGTCAGCCACAACCTGCATCGGGAGTACTGCCATGTCACCAACAACGGCAGTAAGAATGGCGGTTCCAAGCCACTGCAGGTCTCCGACATGGACAACAGGGTGCGTCATCGCGGCGTCACGCTGATCGGTGGTGGGATCACATCCAGTCTTGGCGGTCCCTCTGCTGCTGCTGCCACCCATCAACATGCAGCGAAGGGTCAACGCAAAAGACGACGATCCAAGTGCGTCTTCGCGAACAAGGCAACTGTCGATGAGATCAATGCCAAATGGGCGCAGTACGATGCTCGATCCGTGCATCGGGAACTCAAGCTACTGAGAAGACTCAACCATCGATGGAATGCGTACGCGCTTCAGATCCTGGAGCTGAAGACGCACCCTGCTTTGTTGCATCGCATGGATCTGTTGGGTGCCCATGTTCACGTCGTCACGTGTTCCCAGCGCAGAGAGTTGGTTGGACAACGAGCCGTCGTGGTGGAGACGACCGCCAACCTTTGGATCGTCGCCATGCTGAGAACGAGGAGGGCGAAACGCGAGTCAAGCAATGATGCTGGTGATGCACCACAAGGTGCAGATGGTCAGAAAACTGATGGCTTGCAACGTGTCCTGCGCCTGGAACGAATCCCGAAACGAGGCTCCGAGATTGCACTCGTCGTACCTGTTGGTTCTCCTCAAAGCGATGCCAACGACCTTGACGATGAGATTGATACTGACAACAACGCACTCGTGGATGCGAAGGAGTGCATTGACATGCCGATGGACAGCGAAGTCATCCAGATCATGATGCGGAGCGGAGCAGAGCCAAGGTGACTTGAAGGTGGATTGTGTTCTCTGATGAGGTGAGAAGAAGAGCAGAATGCTCGCTAGAGAGAGAGGACAACAGTTCCAGTCGGGTAAGCTCCATCAGACGGATACCGATGGCAACAGCAATCTACTGGATCCCAAAGTAAGCAAAGTACTCGAATGTGTCATTTGATCCTACACTGAGATCCGTTTTCGTTGAGTTCATACAACATGAACGAGTACAGGGGATGGGAAACAGACCATGGTACAAATACACCGCCGAGCGATGATGGTGGCTTGTACGAGTAGCTCGTACTTGTGCATTGCACTCCCTCTCTCTCTCTCTCTCTCTCCAGTGTGCTGTTGGGACATCAGATGCTCCTCTGTTCTTGTCCGCAACTGAGGTCATATGTGTGATTATGCAGATGCCGAACGATGAAGAAGTCTGCACCGCGAGTTAAGTGTACTCTGAAGCAGAGTGCTCAATCTTCCTTTCGCATCTGCATTTCCAGCACCGCCAACACTCATACCAGCCATCTTGGACAAACTAGCGCTGTTTGTATGGGATTGGTCTATTGCTTTACTTCATTGCTCGTGTATTGCGTCTGGCAACAGATTACGTTTGGTTTGCTTAGTACTTGTGACCCGACTGTGCGCTCTTCTGTCCGAGTTCGAAGTGCTTGGTTCGCTTGATGCACAGCTGCTTCTTTGTCTTACACTTCTTGCATTCAAGACGGAGCACGACCTTACGTGTGGTCTTGGCCTTCTTGTGGAAAACTGGCTTGGTCTGTCCTCCGAAACCCATCTGCTTGGAGTCGTAACGTCTCTTTCCCTGCGCGAAGTTGGAGGCCTTGCCGGCCTTGTACTGTGTGACCTTGTGAAGTTGGTGCTTCTTGCACTTCTTCCCAGCGCAGTAGGTTCTGCGTTCCTTTGGTACGTTCACCATCTTTGCAATTCAATTCAAGATACTTCGTTTGAAAGGTGGAGTCGACTGCGCACGCGGAGGCGTTGAGAAAGCATTGATGAGGACGATACCGATCGACATTTGATGAAGGAACAGTGGATGCGACAACCACGTCGATCGAAAGAGAGACGAATGCAAAACAGATGGAGCAGGCAAGGCAAGGCGATGGATGAGGTTTATCGCAAGAAAAGACTTGGACGCAACGATGCCACTGATTTCACCAAACCGACTCATGTTCTTGCTCTGGACGTAACCCTGTTGCTGATGCTAATACAGTGACGGTTGCTGATGGATGTGGGTCGGCGTCTATCCGTCTGTGTGCTTGCATGCGTATTGGTGCCTGATGCAAGATGCGCTGTCGCGCACTCCACCGCAAATACCGCCGATTCTGACAGCCATCACGAACATCGTCGCCAAAATGGCATTCCTGCACCGATTCGACTGCTTCCAACGCCATTGCAAAGGCGTGGATTCAGAAGCATCACGGTGCCGCGTCATTCCGTCTGCGTGTCATCGTCACCGCCGCTGTCATCATCGCCATTCACACCGCCATGGTCAACATCTCCAACTCACTTCCTGGTCTACGATGGTATTCGTTCAGCAGCAAACCGCCATCGCCATCCACAAACACCAACACCACAAGGAAGACAAACGCTACGCAGTCACCAACTCCAAACCAAACCAAAACCAAAGCAATTCTTAGTCGAAGGAGTCGCTTACCTGTCCGGTTTGAACAAGGCAATAGTATGGTGGTAAGGAGTATTTTAATCGATGTGTTCGAATGAGTACCTCAGGTACTATCCTGTTGTTGCCAAATATGGTATACCAAATCGTAGATATCGCTTTGCTTCTGAAAAACAAGAAAGAAAGAAACACAGAGCAAAAACATGAAAGATCGACCATGGCGGTGATGATTGTTCGCCACAAACAAATGCGCTGAAATCCAAACAACCTGCTCCAAACCACAACAGAACAGACGGACAGCACAGGGCATTCCATACTTGCAGCATCAGCGCATGCTCATACGCACAAGTACTCACGAACACTTACAGAAGAGCACCCCAGCAGCAAGCATCGCGGCAAGACGCACAACGCACAATACGCAACGCACGATCATGACTGGAACTCCTTCGTACAACCTGCAGTCAGCATCGCGGCCTACGTTCATCTCGTTGATCGAAAAGAACATCACGGGTTTGGTGCAGGAGGCGCTGGCCGTGCAGAGACATTGCAAGCGAGCGCGGATCCACTGCGTCAACCCCAACGATCCCGATGGCGACATCGTGCGACGACGCTTGCATGCGGACGATGTCAACATGGCTCTGAAATGGCGCGGCAGCGAGAAGCTGTACGCGACAGGCACAACGGGCGGTTCGGTCCTGGGATCGGAGGCGACGAAGAAGGTGGTTCTGGAGGATTATTTGAAGTCCAAGATGGAGACCACGTCGCCCCACGAGGTGGGATTGACGATACATTGGCTGGCGGTGGACGGCATGCAGCCGGAGATACCTCAGAACCCAGTTCACCTCATGAAGAAGCGCAAAGCGTCCGGTGACAGGGCCGGGGAAGATGGTGCCCGTGCGGACATTGCAGGCAGCATCGGCAGCAGTCTTCAGAGGCAGCGCGTGGATGATGACGACATCGACGCCGAGATTGCCAACAACGATGATGACGACGAGGATGGCGCCAGCAAGTCAGGCATCCACGTCAACCAACTGCTGCCGCGCTTGCTCAGCGAAGATTTGCAGCTCTACTTCTCGCGCGTCACGACAGCGATTGAACAGGGCGGTCCGACGCCGTTGGCGCGAAGGCAGCAGGATGCTGCGCTGTCCAGCGTGGCATCAGATTCTGGGCTGCAAGAACTGGTGCCGTTCTTTGTGGATTACGTTTGTAACTCGATGTACAAGCATCTGGGTCATTCGGAGCATTGCCGCACGTTGGTGCGACTTACGCATTCCCTTCTCGTCAATCCAAACATGCATTTGGAGCTCCACGTAAGTTGGAACGGTACCTCACCGTATCGTGCATACATCGACGTTGGAGGTTTCGATTGGCGCTGCAACGTGGCCAATCAGCCGACACAATGAATAGGACCGCTCGATCCAGAGATCTCCACGATCCTTCGCCTCCCTGTGTGTCTCACCTATGACTTTCCTTGTTTCACCCTCCAACATCCGCCTACGAACTCATTTCATTTTCTCATTTTCCAAATTGTCTCCACACCCATCAATACGAAACCCACGACTGGCCACTCACCACTCACCAACTATCAGCTGCATCAACTGTTGCCAGTGCTTTTCACTTGCATTGTGGCAAAGTCATTGTCGTCGAAACAGCATGAGAACCATTGGGCGCTCCGAGCAGACGCTGCCAAAACGTTGGCAAAGGCCTGCAATCTGTGAGTGAATGGATGAGATGCCTTGCTCGCATTGCCTGTACGTTCATTTCTTCGATACTCGTAGTATGTGTGCATGTGCAATCGTATCTGCTTTGCCATTCGGCCAATCGGTCAGCGAAGTGACGCAACAGCATCAACTTCTCACACCATCACCACATTCGTTGATTATTTTCGTCGATTTCGCCGCTTGCACGATGCTGTGCTCTACTCTGCATTACTCTACTCGAATTTGGACCACTGGTGCTTTGTAGGTTCGGTGATGAGTACGTCACACTCAAGGCGCAGGTGCTCAAGACCCTCTGTGGTGCGGCGTCTCCATACGATTCAGCGGGCAAGCCACAAGCAAAGACGACAATCTACGGAGGCTTCGTGGGAATCATGCTGTTTGGTCCAAAGGCGATCGACGCGTTCCTCCTGCCTCTGGTGTTGGGGTATTGGAGGCAATGGGAGGAAGAGTTGGAAAAGACGCAGAACCTCGAAGCGAGGTTGGAGTTGCAAATGTGTCAACAGGTGGCACTGGTAAGTCGTTATGGACGCGGTGGCTGCGTTGTGCGATGCTCGATTAAACGGAAACGAAACAAGCAGTTGATGAGGTTGTGCCGCTTTGTGTCGCCTTGTGGCGTGTTTGTGGACGTTGTGACGCCAACGTACCGCTTCCGATCTTGGGCGACGTTATTGAGAGCATTGGTCGTATGTGGCATGTATACACATCTTACGAATCGACTTGCTGTTTGCCATTTGCTGCTTACCATACACGTCAACGATGTTTGAATGGAATCAACTGCCATACTCTCGCTCGCACAGGACAATCTGGGTGTGTACCTGCGCAATGGAGGCAGTACAACAAGGACGCTCCAAAATAGTTGGCAGGGATTGGAAGAGACCTTCGCAGATCGACTTGTCCCCATGTGTTCGGAACCCGACGAGTACGCCATGTGCTTTATTTGAGCAAGAGCTGCCAGTGTCAAATTGTAGTAATTGTATGATGATGGGGTAGAGTAATCAGTTGCACAGTATCTAGTCTATGTGGGCACATCTACTTGTGCTTGAAAGCACGTGTGCACGAGCAAAAGCATACTCTGGAGAGACAAACAAGCTCTTTCGTTGTAGTACGATTGTTCTTCCAACTGTATCGTTGGCGCGGTGACCCAAGCAGCAATAACAGCCGCAATAACGAAGGTATCAAGAATTGACTTCCCCAAGAGAGCCCACGTCTCTACTACATTTGCTGTTACTCCATACTCTTCGGCTACCTTGAATCCAGCGACGGTTGCCTCCAGGCAAACTCTTCTCGGTAGGCTCCCAGGTCATTTGCATTTGCAGCATTGCTGCCATCGTCACCACCACTACCACCACCATTATCCTTCGCCTCGTCCACAACAGCCAAATCGCCGCAGCTTCCCGTGCACGTGTAGACCGATATGACACCCCACTCCAAATCTTCCTCCGTCTTGAGCAGCTCGCTTTGCATATCATGGATGGCCTTCTTGTTGGCATCCACCAGGTGCGGCGAGACCTGTTCCGGCGGCGTTGACTCGATGATGTTGGCGGCCGCCATGATGGCCTTCTTGCGCTCCTCCGTGTTCAAGCTCGTCCGCACGGCAGCGTGCGCATGCTGCGTGCGATGATCCTTGAGCAACCGATGGATCATCTGTGGCATGATCTGAAATTCGAATTTGCGCTGCGCGCCGCAAATAGAACAGTCGGGCACCGTCGTGGGCTGCGCGTCGGAATGGATCCACAACGGCGTATCCGTTTGCGCCGCCAGCTCGTGGCTGGGCCATCGCAAGTACCGCAAGCATTGATCTTGCACATTCTTGGGTCCATTGATGCGCGCGTAAAACTGCATCGTCGTCTCGTCATCCGTGACGGCGGCGGCCGTCGTGGCAGTGCCGGCACCGATCATCTCGTTGAGGTCCTTCTGTTCCAAGTCTTCATCGTCGATATCATCGTTGTCACTAATTTTGGTGTCAGCGTTCGCTGCTGGTTTCTTTTCGCCATCTTTTGCATCCGCCGATGATGCAAACAGCGGCGTCTTGGACTTGCCCGTCTCCAAATCGACTTCGATCTTTATCTTTTCGGCCGGCTCTTCTTCAACCACCAGCTCGGATTCGTGGTACACAGACGGTAGAAAGCTGAAGTCGCCGGACTTGGACAATAACTGCTTGTCGAATACGTGCTTTTTGTGCTCTTTCTGATGGTGCTTGCCACAGAAATGGTACCCCTGGACGGGGCACTTGCCTTGGCTTCGTTGGCCGCAGACGTGGCAGAGGTTGATGTCGTGAGCCTCCGGCAGATGCATTGCCCATGTCTCGACATCGTCATCATCCACGGAGGGAAGGTAGGGATTGTCCTTGGGCAGCTGCGTTCTCAGTACGCGCACGGATCCCGTCGTGGCAGTGGCGCACTGTCTCGATGCGCAAACGAAGACGTAGAGCGATCGATGGAATGCAGATTGGCGAACATCATCAGCCGGTGCGTAAAGCTGACAGATGAAGGACATGGGTTCTTCGCAGTTGTTGCATTTCACGTAACCCTTCGGCAGATCCTTCGGCTGCAGCCACGAGGGCCTCCCCCCGATCTGCCCACCATCCCAATCGCGCCATGATGCGAGCTTGTGGCCCACGAACATGCGATGCTCCTGGTCTTCGTACTCCACTGAGAATCCCAGTTGCACGCACTGCGAATTGGACGCAGAGCTCGTATCATTTTCCTTGCCGGCCGGAACGACGGGAGGCATGGTGTCTTCGTATAGTAGCGTGCTTTCTCCTTCGTGTGCTTTGCTCGCAGTGCTGCAATTGGAACCGTTCTTGGATTTGTACCAAGCGGAAATGCTACTGTGATATGAGTATTGACGTGCAGGTATGCAGCTGTGTGTATGGTCTGTAGTAGTATGGTTTGTATGGCCTGTATGGCATGAGGTTCAGCAGAAGAAGAGGTGAAGTCTCCTTTGTGTCATTGTTCCCAAAGAGAGGAAGATTCCAATGATCATCCGTGCGTTTTGGGTTCGACGTCTTTCAGTGTCAACAGTGAGAACACACAACAACGAACACGTGCTGTTGCGCGCCAAAAGTTAGATCCAACGAGTCGATCGGCAGATTTGGTTGGCCCAGAATCAACCAGAACCCGCACGTCACCAACCAAACAACACAAAACACAAACATCAACATCGACAAGCCAATCACTGCGACGGAACAATCATCACTCGTCACTCATCACATCACATCACATCACAAGAATCCAACCAGCAAGCACCAAGCATACCGCGACACATCGAAACAGCCAAGAAGAGAACGACAGCGAGCGTATTCATGATGCTGGAAACCAAACGACTTCACGCGTTGCTCGCCGCAGCTCTTTTGCAATACTCGTGCACCTTGTTCCCACCACCGTGTGCTGGATTTCAACACCGAACGGTGGGATGCGGCGAACGGATTGGAATGCATCCGGCACATCGCGGTCCATTGCCGCCGACCTTCATTCATCAAGCGGCATTGCTAAAGCATGGACACATCACGACCTCCCTTTGCTCAAGCCCCACAAGCGATGACGACATCGACGGCGAAAGCAAGTTCGACATGGATTCACTGAGGCAACGCATGGAAGATCAGCAGAACCAGTACTTCGAATTCTTCTCAAGGCCTGTGGATGATGATCTGCAGCCTGAGTCGATTCACATCATCGCATTCAATGTCGGCCAGCCTGATCAGGGTGCCTACAGCGTCGAATTCCCCAAGGGATCCGGCAACAATATCCTTCTGGCATTCGAATCGGAGGAAGAATGTGAACAATTCGCCGCCTTGCTGCGGCAAGACGCCATGGCAATCTTCGATCCGGAGCCTGCCGAATCGGACTTTGAACCTTTCCGGCAATTTTGCAACTCGATGGGCCAGGAATTCCGAGTTGTACCGAAGGGCACCAACCTTCGTCCGCCGGCAGAGGTTGCGAAGGAGTTGGAGGAAGAGCAGGAGCTCAGGGAGGAGCGGGAACGGTTGGCTGCAACCTTCGAAGCGAATACAGAAGAAGAAGATGACGATGACGATGACGACGACGACGACGACGATAATGACGACTACGTCGATGGGCTGGGAGAAGCCGTTTCTGAATGGCAGTAAGTGCGCACAATGCATGGGATCGTAGACTTCAAATCGGGCTGCTATTGCACCAAATGAGCACCGGTCGGTGCGTCGATGCGTCATGATACCTGCGCTCGTTCAAAGCCGTGCTGGGATATCTTTCAGCACAGGCATGTCCCAACAGTGCACCGAATTCATCACACCAGATACTCCACTCCGATTGTAGCTCCGTGCTTTGGACTATCAAAAGGCAAGTCAGACCTTCAATAGAAGCTCAATGTACAAGATGTAACAGTCTTTGTCATCCATGCGATCATGTCGAAAATGTATGCACGCGGGTAGAGAGCAATGCGCAATTGCTGAGAGAGATCACGCAGAGCCCTCCATCTCCTTTGCTGTGTTTTCCCAGATTTTGCGCACGAAACCTCACTGCTTTGCATATTGTACTCTTAGAACAGTATTTCTCTTTCATCGCAGCACCAAGTTGGCACTTCTGTACTATGCTGTGATTGGGAGACTCGAATTCATGAAACATGGTGTCCTCACTGATGGAGTCTCCCGAGAGCATCGTGCCGATTCATTTTCGGTTTCTTCCAAATTATGTTTGATAAATTAGTTTCCACCTCTCCTCCCAAGTTCGCCAGAATAGTGAACTGGATTATCCCCTCCTTCCTTTTGACGTTATGAAATGTTATGTTTGGATTGCCTGTGCTCGCCAATGTCTCCATCATTGGCTGTTAATTAATTACATTCATAGCTGAATAGAAACGTATGAAGATGCGAACTTGTCGTGGCTTTGTCACACAACTCCATCGCGCCTTTCCAGCTTTCACGGACTGATTTTCGCTCATTTTTTGCGCACAAACGTCAACAACAACCACCAAACGAAGCCCAACACGAAACAAACGAAATTGTGAGAACAAACATCACCATCACCATCACCATCACGTACAAGTTAACACAACAGCGCATGCCTTGCATCCATCGAACCTGACTTTGCATCACTCACAAATTTCAACCATTGCGAGTTCTGCAACGCATCACAGCAACAAGAAGCGACAATCAGAGCAAAAGCAACAAACAACACAACAGACAGACAACCAAGATGGATCCCATTCAGCTCATCAAGTCGGTGTACTCCACCGGACTCCTCATCTTCTCGATCACCATCGTCTGCGGACTCATCTTCAATGAGCAGACCAAGGTCTCGTCCGAGGTCCACCCAGTGGTCGCCGTCGTCATCATGATCACGGCCCTCGTCTGGCTCAACATGGTGGAGGGAGGACAGGGTTCTCTCGTCGGTCTCCCACCAGTCGACCGCGACCTCTACGTCGAATCCCACCCAACCAGCCACAAGTGCACCTCCCTCGCCCACAAGGGTGACAACCTCGACCGCTACCTCATGGGACGTCAGTTCATGGTCCTCCTCATGGTCTTCACCATCAACCAGTGCGGTGCCCCACTCGCCGATGCCGAAGTCTTCGGACTCCCAGACATCATCATCCAGATCTTCCTCGGATCCGGAGCCGCCATGATCCTCATGACTGCCCAAGCCGGGCAGCTCAACTCCCAAGTCAACGCCTCCCTCTGCATGCTTGACTACATCAACAACTTCTTCGCCGTCTTCACCCTCTACGTCGCCCTCGCCATCGAGTTCTCCGGACTTCTTCATTCGTGCTACCTCGTCCAGATGTTCTTCGTCTGGGCATCCGGCAAGGAAATCGAGTCCAAGGAACCACCACGCGACGGTGCCCAGAACCTCTTCTACTGGGGCCGCATCCTCATCTCCCTCGCCATCCTGTGCTACGCCATGGCCGTCACCCTCGTCGCCCTCTTCGATGGAAAGACCACCATGTGGGCCGGAGTGCCAAACGGAGTCGCCGTCATCCTCTTCTTCCTCTTCATGTCCATCGTCGGTATGCTCGAGGGTATGCAGATCGCCTTCTTCGCCGTCGCCAAGCTTCCAAAGGAGGATCGTGGAGACCACCCAATGGCCCGCAAGACCTGCGAACTTCTGTTCCGCGGTGACGGACGCAACCTTCCAGGATTCATGATCGGACGTCAGATCTGCGTGACCATGTGCTTCTTCATCATCGCCCGTGTCACCACTCTCGATGTCGAGGTCGGAACCGGCGAGAACATCTTCGGAGTCTCCGACAGCACCCAGGAATTCTTCAACACCGGACTTCTCGGAGCCCTCATCACCACCATCATCGCCTCCATCACATGGCAGCTGGTCGCATCCGTCTTCCCCATCGCCTTCCTTTCCAACCCAATCGTCTACATCTTCCTCCAGCTCTGTCTGTTGTTGGAAGCCACCGGTATCTGCTCCGGAGCCTGGGTTCTCGCTTCCATTCACAAGGCCGTCTCTGGCTTCCAGCTCGATGAGGTGTACATTGGCACCCCAGAGGAACGTGCCGCCGGCATGAAGCCAGACCACCAGAGCAACCGCAACCTGCACCTCGGAACCAACGTGCTGACTGGAGAAGCCGGTGCCACCGCCGTTCCACGCGAGTACCTCGAGATGCAGAAGGCCTTGGCCGCCCAGCCAGAATCCTTCTCTTCCCGCCGTGCCACCATCCTGTCCAACATCAAGAGCCTCCGCGAGGAGGTCGATGGTTGCGAGAGCAAGGCCGACGCCGCCGTCTTCGAGGCCTCCATCCGCAAGGAGATGCAGGCACTGAACAGACTGAACCAGGAGGAAGAGAGCGACATGACCGATGTCGCTCTTGAGATGGATGCCTAAACCGATCAATCAATCGATTCACCAATCGATCAACCCATCGATCGATCGATGCTGAGCCACATCAAGCGAACGCATGCTGAGGACTGTCGCAGCATGAACATGAGTATGCACAGTTGCATATTTTTCCAATGCAATCCAACTGCAAATACAAATGCGGATGCAAATCAAGATGACCCTCAGTGTGTTGGCATGAAGACACGAATTCAGGAACCAGACAATCATGTCCTGATCTAGTTCGTGATCTCGCAGGACGAGAGCAGGCGCAGCACACACACACACTGAACACTAATGAGATACATAAACCAAAGTTAACCAAACAACAGCAAAACAATCACGAAATGAAATGAAATGAAATGAAACGAGGACAAGTACACAATCATGGGAACAAAATTGACTCCACCGATCAAAGTTTGTCTGTTTGCATTTTCTCGGAAGTGTAAGTTCGCCGTGTCTGTTTGCGGTGAATCACGAAACGGACGCTTCAATTTCCGTTGCTGTTCATAAACTGTCACCTCCCTCGAATCCTGTATGAGACATTTTCGACGTTTTGCAGACAGACAGAGGCTCCAACAACAGACTGATTCGGTTATATAGCCTCTCTAGGTTCAGCAACGCCGGTACGAAGCTCAATCATTCGGCTCATTCTGATGTGTTCGCAACAAATCGTATCATGCCACATCACAACATGTCCTTCTCTCTTCACTTGCGCTCGCCTGCCCGCCTGGGTGCATCGGCACGGTACCGTACACTCGTGCGGTGCGATTTGGCTGTGGGAAGATACGAACAAGGTACTCGTACTTGTCCTCGGACACTGTCACAGTGATTGCATTTCACGTTACATGCACTCGTGCGGTATCTCGCCTCGCGCATGAGTGTTGCGAAGGAAGACACATGACACATGGCACATGACCGGAAGAGACAGGACAAAGGGAGGAAACTTGTGGTGTACGTTGCGATGAAGTGTTTGGCGGAATGACAGTTTGGCTCGTTCTTGTTCTCACATCCCGTCACTATTAGCGACAGAGCGACAGAGCGGCAGAAACAGCACGAACAGCAGGGCAACAGCGGGCGACGAGTTCCGTCTCTGTGATACTCTCTGGGGGTCTCCTTCCATCAACTGCTCTGCGTCACGGTGTCTTGCATTTCTCATTGTGCGTTAGGTGTAGTCGTGTTCTGATCTTGGCGCCGGTGTCGGCGTTGTGGTCATGTCACCTGTTCCATGTTGTGACGACGCGTCCCCCATTTCGGCAAGAGCTGGTTTCTGTGCGCACATACGACAGACGTCCACCGCAGTGTGATGGCTGCGGCAGAAAGAGGAAAAACAACCTGTCTGTACCGTGGTTTATTGGTGCCGCTCCACCTCGATCCGAGCAAGGAACGCAACGGACGCTTGTGGAGACTGTCATGTTCGCAACTACTGTCACTCATCCACACAACACAGGCCAAAACGAAGCAGACACATCAACAGAAACGGAGGATATACATTATAATAGGTCGTAGAGAGGAGTTCTGTGAACTGCTCTCTCTCTCTCTCTCTCTCTCTCTGTCTATCTGAGTGCAGGGTGCTGTTAGATGATGATTTGACTGCGTAATGTTGCACGTCATGCCTGGAGAACACTGCATACAATGCGCTTAGCCAACCGTGCGACATTCCACCACACGAACATTACTGTGTGATTTTGCGCGATTCTGCCTTATGTGTCACCTCTTCGTGGGAGGATTCGCAGACAGTCAGCAAGACAGCGCAAGACAAAAAGTGGAGCGACTCTCGCATCTCTCCATAACTCGTTTGAGCAGTACCTTGTACGAGTAGCAATAGTAGTAGCTGGTATTGGGTATGAGGATCGTACGATCTACGAGCCGCGAGTAGGAACGTGAGAAGCCGAGACGCATTGCTCATGAAAAGCGATCGAGCCGTGTCGCAGAATTCGTGGTGTTGGCGAGAAGTCCTGGAACACCACAACACGACAGGAAACGACGAACGAAGGAAGCAAGGAGGTAGAGTACATGTAGAGCAATGATCGTGACGCACGATGCTGTACTTGTACTCTACTCTACTCGATTCTACTCTTTGGGGGAAGGGAAAACGGTGTTTGTTTTCGAATCGATACTCAGAAAGAGTAGAAAGTGAGTCCATTACTGCTATTTTCCAACTGTTCTTGCTCTTCGTTCGAATCAGCTTGGAGAGGCGAAGGATCTGTGGACCAGAATGAATAAAGCCAAAAAATAACAAGATACAGAGTGTACACAACAGGAGAATAACCAGAAAAGACACAAGTTGTTTTGGAAAACAGGCAAGAATGTTTCGCGATTTGGTGGCCCGCATCCCTTTTTGACTTTCGTTTTGCTTAGTCGCAATTCAAAAAAACGCCGTTTTCCCTTCCCCCCTTTGATCTAGTCTACGACTGCTGTAATCGAATCTGTCATTCTATTTTGCTGCGCGATCTGCTGTGATGCGTCGTTGTCTGCTTTGGTGTGGTGCGAGTTGGGAAGGCGAGAGACCGCACAGCCTGTGACCCATTGTCACCTCTGTCTTGACGAGAAGCGCTTGTTTGGGTGGAGGGCAAACAGAGCGCAGATCCCTCTTGGCACCTTGTCTGTCTCATGGCCTTTTGTTGTTGTTGCTGCTGCTGCTTCTCACTAGTGTGTAGTTGTAGCCATGTGGTCAAAGATGCAGCATGACATTAGTCCACACAATACACATGCAGGTCAACACCTCACCTCCACCCTCCATCCTGAAGGCCAGGCTACCATGGGAATATGTTTTGGAGTTTTTCTGTGCCACTCGATGAACCAAGACGCAAGTCACATCATCGAGTGGCACACAAAACCCCAAAAACAAATTCCCTGTGATAGCTTGTCCTCCAAGCTGGAGGCTGGAGCAGCATCGCAATGGTGGCAACAAAGAGGAGTACTATTATAGGTAAGTGAGTGGAGGTGGTTGTATTCGCCATGCTTTGCTCTCGCCGCGACAGTTCTCACCCCATCTTTCCCTTCTTGTCTCTTTCGTCTCTTCGTTCATTCATTGTCTCTCTCTTCCCATTCACTGCATGGGAGCAACAACAACAACAACAACCGGCAAAGGAACACTACTCAACGCATCCTCAATGCTTCCTGCCCACACCACAAAGACCCCTGATGCAATCAACGAAGAGACGCGAGGCACACCATGGCGCCAGCATGCACGGATGCATGGGTTGCGCACAAAAATGGTCATCAACCTTGCCGGTCACACAAATCGAGCCACCCATCGAAAGTCTTCGCGTCCAGGAGAGGGCACGAACTGCCCAAGCCATTCTTGTGCATCGTGAGACCGAGTAGCACCAGCAGAGCTCATAAAAGAGAGAAGAGAGAGAGAGAGAGAGGGAAAGAAAAGCTTGCTCACGCCCAGAGAGGCAGAGAAGGAGCACTCAATTGCGGATGCCAACCTCGACGTCTTCTTGCTCACATAGCGTGCAACCTTGCAAGCAACGATCAATACAAACGGACCAAACAAATCGACAGAGCAGACAGCACCAGAGTGTCAAGGCAAATCACTGCATCTGATCTTCGAGATGTCAGAAGACGGTGGTGGCGAAACCATGTGTGATGGCGGAATCAACGAAGAAAGCAGTCCAACCGATCCCCAAACACGTTCAACTGCAAATGCAAACATCCATGTGAACATCCATACAAACACCCACGCTGACACTCACACACAGACCCATCCTCACAACAGCGATGCCGCAACTGAGCAGCGACCGCGAAATCTGCTGGAAAGCTCTTCCTTGTGGACGCGGCTCACCTTCTCATGGGTGATGCCTTTGCTCAACAAGGGGTTGCAGAACCAGGACCTGAAGGAGATTGATCTTCCTCATCTGGCAGAGAAGGAGACGTCCGAGTTCAACCTCCGAATGATGAACGATCTGTGGGCACAGGAGCAACGGATTGCGGCCGCCGCTGGCCGATCGCCCAATCTCAAGATGGCAATCCTCAAGCTCGCGTTGGCCAAGATGTGGTTTGTGCAGCCGATGATGCTCACGCTCTCCGTGGCCAGGATTGGTCAATCGCTGGCGCTGGGACAGCTCGTCGAATACTTCGAAGGCAACCTCTCACGAACCGAAGGCTACCTCTACGCGTCTATTGTGGCCATCACGGCTCTCATCACGCTCTTCGCGAACCATAACGCATTCTTCCACACATGGAAGACCGGCATGCAACTACGCATTGCGGCCATCGCTTGCATCTACGACAAGACCTTGCGATTGAAGAGCGTCTATTCATCCAACGAGACCAACTCCGGGCAGGTCATGAACCTGGCCTCCAACGACGTGGAGCGCTTCATCTTGTCCACGGTCTTCCTTCTGCACATATTCTGGGGTCCGATGGAAGCCGTGGCGGTGCTCATCATCGGGATCCTATCCGTCGGCCCAGCCTTCGCGGCAGGCTACGTCCTGCTCTTCTGTTTCATCATCGTGCAGTTCTACCTCGGCATCCGCTTTGTACACTTCCGTTCCAAGATCGCGCAGATCACGGACAGCCGCGTCACCATGGTATCGCAGGTCATCGCCGGCATTCGCGTCGTCAAGATGATGGGGTGGGAACTGGCCTTCCTCAACAAGATCAAGGATTTGCGACAGAAGGAGACATCCGCGATTCAAGACGCGACCAAGCTCAAGGCATGGAACGAAGCCATCTTCTTCGCTGCCAATACGACCGTGTCCGCTGTCATCTTCTTGGTGCACGTGTACAGCGGAAATGAACTCACGGCGCGACACGTCTTCACCACATTCACCTTGCTCAATGTGGTGCAGCTCACGATGACCAAATTCTTTGCATTCGGGATCATGGTACGTTCATGTATCTGAATGTTGCGCGTTTGCGTACTCTTTGGCAGGCAAATGACAACGGATGATCATCACCATCTTCATCTCCAGTTGTACTCGCACTCGTGTCATCACACCCAAATCCATACCGCGACGCATCTCACTCCTTGCCATCTTCATCTGCACAACCACGCCAACGCAAACACGCACAATCCCTTGTTCTTTCAATCTTTCAACCATGTATCCTTGCGCTTGTCCTGCGTCCTCACCCATCGTACATGCTACTCGCACCATCCTCACACGCAGGCCAACTCTGAAGTGAAGGTGTCCATTGAGCGCATCCAGAAGTTCCTTGAAACCGAAGAAATCAATCAGAACAAGGCGTCGAGCACGTTGGACACGAACGACTACTTCCTTCAATTGTTCGATGTAACTTGCCATTGGAGCTCATCGGGAGAAACCAGCAAATCAACTCTACCTGAGTTGGAAAGATCGATGGATGGTGGCAAGGGCGGAGCTTCGACGAAAGCTGGCGTCGCGCAGGATGCTGGCGATAAAATGGACAAGACGGCGGTGGCAGTCGCAAACATCGACATGAACCGCAAACCAGGCGCCATGTACTAGTGTTGTTTTCCGGCTCCACCGTGCGAGAGAACATCGACCCATTCAATCAATTTGACGACGATGCCATCAATTCTGCCCTTACCGATGCGCAGATGCGGGATGCAGTGGCGAACCTCCCCGGTGGACTCCAGGCCACCGTCGCGGAGAACGGTTCGAATTTCTCTATCGGCCAACGGCAGCTCCTCTGTCTCGCGAGAACCATTGAGGAAAACGAAAATACTCGTGCTTGATGAGCCATCGGCCAACGTCGACAATGAAACAGACCTGCTGCCTGCTTCAAGAAGCCGTGTCAGCGAACTTCAAGGATTCCACAATCATCGCCGTTGCTTATCGTCTGGATACCGTAATCGAGTACGACAAGATCATCGTGCTCAGCAGCGGACACATCGTCGAGTTCGACACACCAATCAACCTCATCGAGAAAGGGGGAGACTTCTCGCAGATGGTGAAAGACACTGGCCACAGGAGTTCCGAGACCCTGACCAAACGAGCGAGCATGCAAAGTGCAGACTTCAAAACGGAGGAAGAATAAAATACCAGATAAAACACGCGCAAGCGAATAGAGTGGAGTACAGACGTGTCGAAGCACAACCACGAGCACTGTGCACTGTCCTTGAGCGGAAGCATGTTGCGGTTCGGTACCAATACATGCACGTACATGCTTCAAATGGCATCAGATTTGCGTCGTTGCCACTCGCCGGAACAAAATGCGACCAAGTGGAGAATTGATGGTCTGTGGGTTACGGTACGTCACTACTGTGCGCGGAATTATGACGCAGGGCGGCCGCGATTGATTTTTGTTCTCGTCTTTCGCTTTATTCGCACAATGCTCCTGACTGACATGCCAAGATCACGGTGCTTCGCAATTTGTTTTCGCACACACAAGCTATGAAGGTCTCACCAACGCCCACAATTGCATCTCTCCAAATCATGGCACAGCTATACTACCATAAATACACCACCGAAATGGATTTCGCTCTTGTCCTCCCAAGCAGTTTGTGTCCACCAGCCGGTGTGGATTGAATCTGATGGCACGAAAGCAGCCCAGGGCAGGTTGGTATCGCGAAGTCTCTTCGGGCTGGGAGAGATGAAGAGCGTACGGGAATTTTGATTCGAGACAAGCAGCGCAATGCAATCAGCTCCAAGAAGAATTGCGAGGGCGACGACGATCGTTCAAAAATGCAACTATCAACTAATTCTAGGATCCTCTGCTTTCGCGATACACCTCGCCCATCTTTATTCTGTCTCGCTCATCGCGGAGTAGTCGTCGCAAAGGCGATTGTGTGCATAGCGTACGCACGCACACCACGTCTCCTGCGGAAGAGAGCACAGAGTATGCGAAATCAACTTCCGTTGCAATCCGCCGTCATGCGGGATCATGAATTCCAGCACTGGGTACGAGCATGTTGCCTTGGCTTTGTTTGCAATTGATTTTATGTGATTTAGGTTGATTCTCTTGCACCAATCTGCGATGGCTTTCTCTCATCAATCCAGCTGGGGGAGTGCACTAATAAATGCCCGTCGACTGTCCCCACTCTGTTGATGCAATGTAGTTCTCCAATTCACCGCCCAAGTATACCGACGCGGCACTCACCAAGAGCACAGCCCACAGCGGTGCCGACTTCGTTGTCTTGTTCACACTCAAAGCGAATGGAACCGTGTACGAAAAGAAACCGAAGCATGAGGTCATCAGATGCAAGGCCTGGATGCCGGTGGACTGGATGCGGGATGCATTTCTCACGATGTTGAATGACTGCACGAAGTACAGCCATGGCCAGTGGCTGCCGAAGGTGCTTCCCACAGCATACGCACCAAGGCCGGATGCCAATCCTTGGCATGAGAACACGATCGGCTTGATCGATTGGCTCCATCCCAAGGTGACCGGTACCAACGCCACCAGCACCGTCGGGAGGAAGGCCAGTGCGACTTTCTTGGTGTTTGTTGGCGTGACGGCGGCAGCCAGGCCACTCATGCCGCCGCACAGTCCCAGGCAGAAAACGAAGTTCGTCCATCCCGACGATGACTCTGACTTGGGAAGGTACACCCATCCGTCGAATTCGTGACCGACGATCTCGGAGAAGTTGCCGATGATGGTGATGGTTGCACCCAGACCCCAGAAGATGTCGGACAGCATCTGATCCCGGCTCGTCCAGCTTTCTGACTTTTCCGTCTGCTTCGTATCAGCCTTGCTGCTGCTGCTGTCCTTGGTGACGGTGGCGTCGGCAGCGTCTCCCTTCTTGAGGGCCATCAAGGCTGGGCGCAGGATGGAGACCATGGAGAGCGGCGTCAGGCTGTTGAAGAGATGGACTGCGCACAATATCGGCCACAACGGCTTGTTCAGACGTTCGTCGAGTCTGGATTCCATGAGTGGCTCCAGTTGAAAAGAGACGGCGAGTGATGCTAGGAAGCACAAGTCGATGGACTGGACCCATTCCATGGTGAGGGCGGAGCTTCTGAGGGTCTGCACGGCACCGTAGATGTAGGCGACGGCCATGATGGGCATGGTGACCTTCCAGGAGTGCAGACCCTCCAGGTCACTGGGCAGTTCTGCATCGTCGAGGTTGTCGTTCCTCTTTTTGATGGTCCCGATGGCAGCTGCCACCACGACGAGGATGACCGTGTTGAATGTTGCAGTCGTCGACATTTTCTGAGCCGGTGGCGAAGATGGCGGCGATGGTGCCAAAGAGGATGCTTGCGCCATGATCGCGGGTCTCCTCTGCTCTCTGCTGAAGACGAGTTGCGTTTGCCACCTTCGATTTGTCGTCTGGTTGTGTCACCGAACGAGTGATTTGCGCTTGTCGTCCAAGGCTCAAAAGATCGCGGCTGTGTTTTTGATGCACACGTCCCTCCGCGGTACGAGCGAACACTACGCGAGAACGGATTTTCCGCGCTGCGAGGACGCGCGCCTCCGTCGCGCCGAACTCTCGGACTGTTGCTGCTGCGACCTTCTCTCGTTCGCACTTTTCGCGACATGTCGCTGTCTCCGTCTTTTCCTTCTTTTGTTGGTATACGGTCCCATGACAGACGGTGCAGCAGCAAATCCCATGTTCACAGCCTCTGCACGGTCGGAGATAATCACAATAACATCATCACACACACAACACATCCCGTATCGTCTCCCGATCATCACAGGTTATGAGGAAATAAGCTTTAGTGCTAATCCTGCTGCTCTGTACCCTCTGCTGTTACTGGAAATACCCATCCGCGCAGCTTCCTTTCTCGTCCCTTTCCTCGCTCTCTACAAAAAGTTACAACTTCGCCTCATCATGCCCGCCAAAAACGACCCTCTCGGTTCTGACGAACTCAAAGGTCTCACGACCCTCTTCGCCCGCCTCAACTGGCATTGGGCTGGTCTCTTCGTCACTGGCGCCAACATTCAGGACACCCTTGATCTTTGGGACTTCCTCGAGTTGGACGATGACGCATTCGACGGGTTTCTTGCCGCTTGGGCAAAGAACTCTCCCACTCGCGAGTTTGGTCTCCGCCAGCTCCGCGCGTACTATCGCGACAATCCCGATGTTGAGTCGTGGGCTTCGACGCTCGACCGTGACACTCTCCGCACATACAAGCGCGACAGCAAGCCTTCTGCTGTTCCAACAACTGGCAAGGGACCTCCGCCTCCAGCTGCCGACGCGGCGCTCAAGCCACCACCTGCCGGCCCAAATCCTTCTGAGACCGGTGGTACTGCCCCCGATGTGGCCGGCCACTACGGACCGACTTTGGCAGGTGATGCGACACCTTCGCCGCGTGAAGGCCCACATGGTGCCACCGAGGACACTCCGCTGGACATCTCCGGTGCTCCTCCTGTGACTACGCCGCCGGCGCCGCACGACTACATCACTGGATCCGGACTGCCCTACTCGGCAGCCAATGGCAACCCTGCCGCCACCGCACACTTTACCTACGAGGCTGTCCTGTCTCCTCTGGAGCCCGATCGCGATGCCTTGGGTTACTGGCAGCGCTGGACCAGCCAGTTGTCCGTTGACGACCCTGCCAGTGTGCTCAAATGGTACACCCAACTTCAAGGGGAGGCGGATCGCATTGGCGTGGTGCTCGTGCCTCTTTCGCACTTCAACCCGCGGTGCTCCCTCATCCCCAAGAATGCCCCTCGGGACATCGTCTTCCGGTCTGGAGTCCATCTCAATCGCAAGCTCCAGGAGGATGGCGTCCTCGATCTGGACAACCCGTCTGTGAAGATTTACCACACGGCGTGCTTTGGAGTCATCCCGCACCGGCTGTCTGGGTACCTCCTTCTCCATCAGGTGCTGCTGGACGCTTTTCAGCGTATCGAACGCACCGTGAGCCAAGCCCCTGTGTACTCGGAGTACAAGGATATCGTGCTCTATGCTGATGCGCTTCTCGCATTTCAGCAGACGGAGACCGTGGTACACAAGCGACATTTCACTGATGTGGAGCTCTCGCGACGGTTCCTCGAGGATCTGCGAGCCAGCGGCATGGACGTTGGGCACCTCATCACATCGTTGGAGCTTCAACCTCACTCCAAGCGTGTACCTCCGCATCTGCACGTATCCGCCTTGGCCCGGTCCATTCACCCCGATCCCACTGCGGCCCATCGCCCAGTTGGACACCGTGTTCAGACCAGGTCGTCTGCTCGGCAGGGAGGTCAAGGAGGGCCCAGAGGTGAGCGCAAGCGATCTGCTTTCTATCAACCGGACAAGGACGCTTTCTGTGCAGCCTGCCGTCAAGGTGGACACAAAGCGGATTCGTGCCTCAACTGGGCCCGTCATCTTGCTTTCGCCGAGCTTCGAGAATCCAAGCCGGACCTGGCATCCAAGGTGCTGGAGAAATTCAAGGACACGTACACGCAGGACAAGTCTCGAGCTTTTGCCCGTGCTCTCCAAGTTACCAGTGCCGACCTTGGCGCCGAAGGTGCGATGGACGATGACGATGTCGCCGAACGCGTGGCACAAATGCTGCTTCAGGATTTTGTGCTTGCTGGCCAGGAATAACTTCGCTTCCTGGTGAACAGCTACACGACATTTCCAGTGAATGCAAGACACCGGTAGGCGCTCCACATGGAGAGGTGTCTTCGCTTACTCAAGCCTACCCCTGCGGGCGTCCGTCCAAGCTCGTGCCCGTCGTGGCTCATGCTGAGTTACAGCTTTTTGCGGTCCAATCCCGATCCTACGGCGGCCGAGCATGGCGAACGCAAGACGGTGGCCAATGCGATCCTGGAGCCAATGTCTGTGCTACACCGCACCAGCAGCTCCTGCAAGGGTACCGCACGTTCTCCACGCCGGTCCTTTTGGAGGCTGCCAATGCTTCTGCTCAAGCCATGGCGTGCCCAGGTGCTGGAGTCATGCAGTTGCATGGAGACAGCGAGCGCCATGTGGATGTACACATGTTGCACTGCCCCCAGCTGGCTGACACGCTGGTTTCCCCGCAAGCTATTGTCAGACAATCCGACAATGACTTTCGCGGCTTCTGCGTCGAGTCCAATCCAGCTGGTGCTCGAGTCGTCTTCACGTCGGACGCGGGTCCAGTGGTGGTACCCTTGGTGGTGAGGAACGGACTGTACTACTTTGAAGGTCCGTCCTCGCAAGTTTTCTCTGTTCGGAGAGCGTCCAAGGCCCTCATCTCGGAGCTGTGGCACCTTCGTCTGGGACATGTTGGCATGAGCCAGCTGAGTCGACTGGCGAAGTGCGCCACAGGCATACCCGCTGCTGCTAGTGAGGGCATCCATCCCCTGAGACACTGTGACACATGCAGTCAAGCAGGCTACCAGCACGCTGTGCGTGGACCCAACGATTCTACCACTGCCAATGTGCCAGGCGCGCGTTTCCATGTGGATTTTGGGTTCATGCGCGCGTCCAGTGCGGAGTATGGCAAAGGACGACCCAACCGCAACACTCCTCGGGTGGTCCAGTCCATTGATGGATACTGCGCGTATCTCCTCGTCGTGGACGCATACACGGCGTATGTGTGGGTGTTCATGACCAAGGACAAGTCACCACCGATCTCGGCTGTCAGGCATGTGCTCTCTTCTTTCGGGCGCAAGGACGGCTATCGTGCGGTTCGTGTTGACTTGGGAGGCGAGCTCGCGCGGTCCGATCAGTTTCGAGAGATGGTCTTGGAGTGTGGATACTCTGTGGAGCCCACCGGAGCCGACTGTGCTTGGATGAACGGCAAAGTCGAAAGACTCAACCGTACATTTGGCACCATGGTGCGAGCTCTGCTGTACTCGTCAGGCATGCACCCGCAGTTCTGGTCGAAGGCTCTCGCACATGCGGTCTACCTCAAGAACCGGTTGCATCACTCCACCATTGGCATGACACCATATCAACGCCAGCATGGGGTGGTGCCAGACCTTTCGCACTTGCGAGTCTTCGGGTCTCGTGTCACGGTGAAGAAGCCTGGGAAGGCTGCCGCCAAACTTGACATCCATACATACGATGGCGTTTTTGTTGGGCATACCGCCACGCCGTCGCTGCACGAGTACTACGACTTGCAGACAGGTCGGTTCAAGCGAGCTGGGAATATTGTCTTCGATGAGGCGCATTTCATGTCGTCCGACCGACCGCCTGGCCCACAGCTTCTCTTCGATCTGGGCTTCGAGCAACCGAGTGCAGATGCACCTCGTGGTCGCGTCGTGGATGCTGCTGCATACCCGCCTGCCAGGGTCAAGTACACGAAGGCGCCTGCCATCGCGTGCAGAATACCACTGCCCCTCGGAGATTTGGTTGACAGGGCTGCACAACATGCATCCGCTGCTAGTTGCCAAACTACGAACGCAACACATGCAGTGGACATTGAGATGGCCGACAATCCGTTTGGGTTCAGCTTCGACCAACAGATTGCGATCGCCGGCACGGATGCCACGCTTGGGTTGGAGTTCGATTACGATGACCAGCGTGACCGTCTTGTGCTGGTGATGTGCAGGTCTGGCCAGCCCTCTGCTCGCATTCCGAGGTGGCGGTCGCGGCTTCGACACTCGCATCTCCTTGCGGTGAACGAGACTTCCATTCACACACTCGACCAGCTGAAGGAGTGCATCGATCGCCTTCGTGCCAACAAGGCTGCCAGTGCCACATTCGTGTTCGCTTTCGACGATGTACGCAACGCGATGTCGCAAACTGGTGTGCCCCAGCTGTACTTCGATCAACTCCGACATGTGAGGGACATCATCGAGTCCGCGCGTCCCACGGCACACGCTACCAGCGTCACGAATGCTCCGACGAAGTTGACTCGACGCATGCTGCGGCAACAAGATGATTGGCCTGAATGGAGCGCGGCCGAGGACAAGCAGCTCGATCAGTACGATGCACAACAGATATTCGGTGAACCAGTGTTACCGCCTGCTCAGGCTGCTGTGTTCAACTGGGTGTGGGTGTACGTCGTCAAAACGCACGAGAATAACCGGAAGAAAGCTCGAGCGGTTTGCGATGGATCAACGCGTGGAGGCCATGCTCGCATTTTTGGGCACACCTACGCTGCTACACCGGATTTGACGGAGTTCCGCATTCTTCTGGCAATTGCGGCAGTGCAAGGGCTCCGGGTGTACGGATCAGACGTTACCAATGCCTTCGCTGAAGCTCCTGCTGGGGAACAACGGTACTACATGAGAGTCGATGACCAGTATCGCTCTTGGTGGGAGAAACGGCGAGGCAAGGTCATGCCACGAGGAGCTGTCATTCCCGTCCACAAGAATCTTCAGGGACATCCGGAAGCACCCAGACAGTGGAGCAACCACGTCAATGGTCTCTTACGGCAGATGGGGTTCCACGGTACCACGCATGCTCCATGCCTGTACGTGGGAAGCGTCGATGCGTCCAAAGTCTACGTGCTCCGACAAGTGGATGATTTTGCGGTCGCGACCTCCACCGAGGGTGTCTTCAACAAGTTCTGTGACTCGCTCGATGCGCACCTCTTTCAACCCATGACGCGACAAGGGCTGGTGGTGCACTACAATGGATTAGACATCGACCAAACACAAGACTTCGTCAAGGTCCATTGCACGTCCTACGTTGACAAGATGCTGGAGAGGTATCAGTGGCAGAACTTCAAGACCACTCAACGGCTGCCTATGAGATCCGACAATTCCTACGTTAAGAGCTTGGACAAGGCTGACCTCCCAGGTGATGATGACGAGCGCCGACGAGTGGCGAGCCAGTTCAAGTTTGGTTATCGACAGGCCATTGGCGAGTTGATTTGGGCCATGATATCGTGCCGACCAGACATATCATTCCCTGTCGTCAAGCTCTCGCAGTTCTCCACCAACCCTGCTGCTCTACACTTCGAAGGGGTGAAATACCTCATGCGGTATGTTGCTGGCACGCGTGACCATGGCGTGACATATTGGCGTGTCCGACCGCTCGTGGGTCTACCCCAGGCGCCACATCCTGTCCGGCTATCCCCTGCGGACGATGTCATTCATGATGTCACTGGCATACAACAGCTCGATGCTTCCACTCTGTATGGGTACACTGATGCGGATTGGGGGGTCGACATTCGACATCGGCGTTCGGTGACCGGCATCATCTACATGCTTGGAGGCGCCGCCGTTGCGTGGAAGACGCGGGTACAGCCCACTGTTTCCCTCAGCAGCACTGAGGCCGAGTTCGTTGCTGCCAGCGATGCTGGCCGCATGGCCTTGTGGCTTCGGTCCATTCTCGATGAAGTTGGAGTGAAGCAACAGTATGCGACTATGATCTTCGAGGACAATCGCGGTGCTCGGCTGATGGCCAGCGCCAGTCAGCCTACCCGGAATTCGCGCCACATAGCGATCCGAGAGTTCGCGGTCCTCGATTGGGTGGAGAGAGATCTCCTGACGTACCCAGAAGTCGCATCAGACTTGAATGCATCCGACATTTGCACGAAACAGACACCTGTGGCTCTGTATTTTCGGCACATCGACCTAGTTATGGGTCGGCTTGTGCCCTTTTACGTACGCAGCCACCGCAACCCGGATATGTAGCTTTCCGCTGGCTTCGCCAGCGTGGGGGGGGGGGGGGGGGGGGGGGGGTGTTGGTATACGGTCCCATGACAGACGGTGCAGCAGCAAATCCCATGTTCACAGCCTCTGCACGGTCGGAGATAATCACAATAACATCATCACACACACAACACATCCCGTATCGTCTCCCGATCATCACATCTTTTGCTTGTGACGATCTCCGCGGTCATTTGTCATGTGGAAAATGATATTTTCTGTGTTTGTGCTCAAATGTCCATCCAATCTCGAACAACCAAAGACCAACACGGACAGCACAAGGAATCGAATGAAATGTTTGAAGAGCCTATCAGCGGACGTTGGACGTACCGAATAAATGACATACATAATACATGTGTGAAGCGTCGCTTCGGAAGTCCGCGTGACGGCTCCGATCGCTGATGTTTACAGAAAGCGGAGGTCGTATAACTGTTGGGGATTCTCCGCGACCGTTCTGCACATCACAAAACAGGAGAAAAGGAAGCGACAGCAACCATCTCCGCCAAAACCGAATGAGAAACGATCGTGTTGCTCAACGGAACAGAAGAGAGAGGAGTTACGGCATCGGCGAGATCTCGCGTCATCCTCTCCATTCTTAACGTTCATTGTTCATCCCCATCCTGATTGCAAATCCCAAAATAATCGGCGACTCTGAAGAACACAAACAAGACACCACATCCAAAGCAACGAATAACTCACCTCCACTCTCGCACCCTCAGGAAGCACACGATAGGCAACATCGAAGATGGTGGCAGGAGCGATCGCACTGATCGGATCATTCCTCGCAGCAGTGCTTTTGGTCTGGTATGCTGCGCAATTGGTAAAGAGAGCCAGGGCGCAGAAGGCGGACAAGCTGGCGGCGCAATCACGGGCGGCCATACAAGACAGGGACCTGGAAGATGGCGTCGTCGTGAAGGAGGTGAAGGAGGAGACGGATGAGGACGACTCCACCGACAACGAATCGGCACGTGATGTCATCATGAACGATGCGGAAATTGTGGAATCGGCGCTCACGGAGGAAAACAACAACAACAGGAGCACGGACGACGATGGCAACACCGATGTCCACAAGTGCGCGTCTGCCGCATGCGAGATTTGCAAGGCGGCGAAGAAGTACTCTGTCGACTTTGTGCACGTGGGACAGTCCAGGCTCGAAGATCGAGAGTTCCAGACGTTCCTGCGCGAGGTGTCGTTGGTACGTAAAGAGCAGTCGTACATCGGCGACGGATACGGTTACGGTTACGACGACTTCGATGAGAGTTACAACCAGCACGCAGAGAGAGGCGAGCCGGAAGTCATTCGGGAGCGTTCATCATCGGCACGACGTGAACGCAAGAAGCGATCGCGACGCTCCAAACAGCAGCAAGGATCGCAACGAGATTAGGGAACTCTGGCGGAATGCATCCTTCCCTCTCGCGATCATGGTAGATCGACCCTTCGCATCGTATCGTAACTTCGTTTAGAATGTGAAATAATACATGTACTTTGCGTGTCCTATCCACGTGCAATAAAAATTTGGAGGTGTGGACAAGGTGTCGGAGTAGCAGCAGAGCCCCTCTCTAGCTCCGTGCGGAAGTAGTAGCTAGCAGCCTCGTAGTATCAGATCCGTTGTATCGAAGGTACTCGATTTGCAACTTTCTCGATGGTATTGCGTTCCACGTGAAACCAAACGAGAAGAGAAAGCAACACGACACAACCCAACGCAACGGACACAAAACAATGGAGGCAAACGCATCTTTCAAGATAGGATCACAATCATCGGAAACTGCAACTGCGACTACGCTCACATTCACATCCAAAAGTTGACTCGAAGCCCAAGCCCACTCATCGATTCGTTAGGCAGCATGTCGTTAGCAACAGCAGGAGGACTCGGCGGCGCCGGAGCCGGTGCCATGGGAGGCGGCCTCGTGATGGCCCATCAGGCCAATGCCGTGGGACAGCCCGTCCAGCCCACCCCACCACCGCAGGCCAGCAGCGCCTTCGGCTCCGCCCCGCCTCCGTCCGCCGCAGCGTTGGGTGCCGACCTCGTGGATAAGCAGCAGAACCTGTCGCTGAAGCAGGCCCGCGACCTGTCCAAGTACCCGCTCGTGGGGGTGGATCTGTACGGATCGGAGCCCTGCGTGGCGTACTTTCCGCCCAAACCGGAGGATCCCGCGAATCAGCCGCGCGTGGAACTGATCGGCAAGATGAAGTCGAGCGTCGTGATGAAGGCATCCGAGGCATCGCACAAGACCCTGCGCAAGTGGCTGTCCAAGACGAAGACCTACAGCGACGTGCAGAAGGATACCTTGGGCAAGAGCGGCGAGAAAGGCACGGTGACGATCGAAGATCCGCAGCGATGGATCGGACTGCGGCGTCTGTCGGATGCACCGGCGTACCTTCGCAGCAAGGTCAAGGAGGACGACTCCATCACGCCCGTCATCGCCGAGGAATCCAGCCTGTCCGTCGGCGTGACCATGTCCAACGGGACCCTGGATGGTTCCACCCCTCAGGGTGATGATTACGACCGTGTCGTCACGAAGGTCCGCCTCAATGAATCCAAGAAGGCCCTTTCCATGTTCCCGGAGGAGTCCCTGCAGCTTGTCCTCAATCAGGCACAGTACCACGTGGCGAAGCAGACCAAGATCGGCCTGGAGGAGGAAGCCTTCGTCGATTACCCGTGCGCAATCCCCGTTCCTGCTGCGTACTGCCATGATGCCTGCGTCGAGGCCCTGATCGAGGCCACTGATGGTACGGGCGTCGTCTTCCAACGCAGCACCTGCGCTCTGGCCGGTGCCTTGCTGCCTGGAACGGAATCGAAGGCAAACAACCTCTTGGAGCATCTCAATCAGGTCATGCAGGCCATGCACAAGGCCTACCAACGGGATCTCGTCAAGAATCCCGACGCGCAGTTCAACGAGGAGGTCATTCTTGTGCTAGCGGGAGTCACCAAGGACACCGCGGAGTGCACTGCCATTCAAATATCCTCGCCGCAACCCGACAACCTCTCCTGCGTGTACGGAAACTACAACGTGCTCACCACAGTCTCGTACAGGACGGAGGACCCCATGTCCAGAATAGAGCAGTGCATCAGCGAGGTGTACGAGAACCTCGACACGCTCTTCCCGGAGGCAGACAACCCCGTTGGATTCATCACGTACGGCACCGTCGCCGAGCAAAAGGCGATCAAAGACAAGTGGTCCAAGCTGCAGCTGACGTTGGAGGATTGGGAGAAGCTGCTCGCCTTCTCGACGAAGATTGAATGCATCAGCCTCGGTGCATCCATCCTCGGAGGCGTCAGTCATGGCAGAATCTACAGGACGGTGACAATGCAAGGCAAGAAGCCGAAGGCGCAGCTCAGCATCAAGGTGCAGAACGTCGCGCCCGTTGCTTTGGGCGTGAAGATCAACTACCACGGAGGCAATTCGGACAAGTGGCAACCGGTCAAGACTATCTTCGACTTCGATCGACGCGTGCCAGCTGGTCCGTACGCGATCGATCTCAATGCGGCCGAATGCGCCGTCTACCGCGACGGTAAGCTCGACCTCAACGAGGAGGCTCTGCTCAAGGCCATCAAGGCCAACGAAGGTTCCAAGCACATCCCGAAACGTGAAGAGGCTGCGCTGAACCTGCGCGTGCAAATCCTGCAGAAGCTCACGCGCGATGGGGAATGGCAGACGGTTGGCGATGTCATGTCACCGCTCGTGCAGAAGGACAAGGACGAGAATAAGATCGCCTGCGAGCGCGTGGCATTGGAACTCACGATGGGATCGACTGGTCAGATCTCCCATGCCTTGGTCGGAGAACGGTACGTTCCGTGGGGGCGGGGTGCCATGTGGCGTTTGTGTTGTGCTGCGCTGCGCTGTCCGATTCTGTACTGTTCTGTGCCGTACTAATGATGGATTTGTTATTCCTTTTGTCACCATGCATTGATGTTGTTATTCGACGATACCCAAAATGCATGCACTCTCACCATAAATCACGGCACTCTCCATACTCGTGCGTCCACCCAACGCCATGGATATCATACATTCACGTATTGCAGCGAATCGGTGGTCCAAGCAGTCAAAACGGCGCGCAATTCTGCGTTGCAGTGGTACATCGGCGTATTCTTGGCCGTCGCATTCTTTGGAGGCTTCCTCATCAAGTCGTACTGGGAGGAGAGGGTGTTCGAGCGCGACACGAGACGGTTGCTGGCTTACTACAAACACGTCATTCCGGGTTCCATCTCCGACGGTGATTTGAACAATGCCCGGTACTTGGTGTGGAAGTACAGGAACAAGAAGGAGAAGCTTTGGATCAATCTGGAGAACAAGTACGGTGCGGAGGTGTTGCACGAACACGAATGGCCGGAAATGTCAGAGGAGGAAGAAGATGCCAACGCCAGCGGAGACAATGAGGAGACCAACCTGGATGATGAAGAATCAACGAAAGAGCAGGAGCAGGAGCAGGACCTCTAAGAAACAAATACGAGAGTTGCGAAAGGCCATAGTCTACTCGACTCTACTCTGAATTGCTCTGAATAAAGCAGTAGAACAGCTCATTTCAAGACACTTGTTTGGTGGAGTGTGCGCTCGTAATGTTTGATGTTCGCACGCTGTTTGCGTATGTCTCTGTGATCATGTTTGTCGAGTACCATACTTTATCAATAAGTTATTCTACTCGTATTCGAATGCGCTCTAACATTATTGTGCATGATTGTTTGATTCTTCTTCGTGCGAATTGTCGCTTGGCTCGCAACCGGGTTGACACCAACTGGTTGGTTGGTTGCTTGTGCGTGTGTTTGTTGGTTTGATTCAAAAATGCCTGATTTCATGTATTGCACTGACAATCGGATCATGGGCATCGACTTCCATGATTCTGATGGAGGAGGTAAGGCGCAGGCGGCGTAGAGTATTCATTTTCACTCGTCGCGCTCCTCGCTCGCTCTATGTCACGTCGCTGCTATGGGGTATTGTTGCGCTGTATTACAACCGCCACATGCACGTAATACCTCCTTCAGTACGCAGCACTCCTGCGACTGCAACTTCAGATGGGCACGCTCGTCCAACCCATTGGAGCCGTCTTGTTCGCTTGGAACCTTTGAAAGATCTTGTTTTGGTGTGGCTTGTGCTGCCATCGTTCGGCGTGCTGCGCCGATTGCATCCCACCGATGCCCGAGGACGCATCAGTGGCGGCAATGTCTTGCGACTCTTCCGTAGATTCCATTTGTCTACCATCCGTAGCACAATCACGAGTGCGATCACGATCACCGTCGTTGCTGCTGCTGCCGTTACCATCAGTTGCAACAGCAAGAAGCGAAGCAGGCGGAAGCTGATGCTGGTGTTGATGCCACTGGAGCGCGTGCGGGCCAGGATTCTGTAGTTGGTGATTGTGAGAACCAAACTGGTGATGTACCTGCCCCACACCGACACCGATGGCTGATGCAGGGTTCGTGGCGTGCGAATGGCCATGGTACATCTCCGGAGTCGGTGGTGTGAGCGTCGTGTAGAAGCCCCACTGCGGGCTCTCATCTTCAACGCTCGATTTGGTGCACGATCGTTGGGACAACACAAGCGAGCTGTTCTTCGCCGTGTGCATGCGTGGAATGTATCTCGGCGTGTTGTCCTCGTCAGAAGATGACGCCGCCGACGCCACTGATGATGCGGATGCGTATGCAGACTGAGCCATTGACTTTTCCACAGACGATCCCTGCTCTTCGCTGATGGTCCGTTCTGTCCTTTTCAAGGCCGACTTGACGGGCTTGGCGCTGATGCCTGGTGGCGGTCGTTCCGCATGCTTGAACCCGCTGTCTCTCTGCGGAACGAATGGATTTGGGAAGTGGTAGGGATACCGATTGTGTTGATTCGCGTGGGCGTGCGCATGTGCGTGTTGCGACAGACGTTGGTGTTGCAACGCAGCGAATGTCAGCATGTTCGGATTCATGTTGGTAGTTCCGCAATCGATGAAGCAGCGACCGGAAAGTAGAGATGAATGGGAGAATGAGAATGAACGAGGGATGGCAAAGACCAGGGCGGTGATGATGGTGACAGTGACAGTGGAGACGGTAGTGGGTGGGTGAGAGAGATTCCCAGATGAACTGTGCGAGTGATTCTGTTGCTCTGGCTGCTGATGTTGTGGTGTTGTGGACAGCCTTGTCTGGTCGTGAGGAAAGCGAACGGAGGCTATCACGGTTCAGATCTCTTGCGAAGTTTGATGAATGGCGCGACGCGACATGAGGCGATGGCCCATCACGTGGTCGGTGGTGCGCGGACAGAACGGCATCAACAAAGTGCTCTTGTGCCGCCCGCCATCACCACGGACCTCACCGAATTCATTCATGGGGCGCCAGTGGCCACAGAAATAAGATGGCCTTTGACACTGGCGAGACGGAGCGTCACCAATAAATGTGACACCCGTCATTCTTTCGTGTCTGTTGGCTTCTTTGTGGTCGTCTCCCCTCGACTCAACCGAGCGTTGGAAGTTTGTCTTGGGACCAAAAAGTTCGCATTCTTGCACTCTGCAGAGTTGACACAAACTTGGCTTGTTTTGTGAATGACACCTTGAAGCAGTCTCTCTTGGTGATCTTCCTCTCCACTTCGTGTTTGGCTCTTGTGTGCCATTCCTTGTCTTTGCTTCTTCCAAAACGCGATCCAAAACAAGAAAAGGCAACGCACATCCTGCAATGAGCGCGATACAAATGCAATCGTCAAGCCGCTGCTGCCGCTTACCTGCTCTTGAAACTCCACCAAGTTCTCGCCTCTCTGATCGGACCAGCTGAGCTTTCGTCTGCTGCGCCGGAGGACGCGTGGAGGTGATCCGCAGATACGCTGAGCGACGTCGCTCGTGGACAGCGCCCGTGGTCTTGGCGGGAAGCGGCTCCCGTTGCGCCCTTGCGGCGTGTGGGCATGTTGTGTGGTGCCCGCATCTGCACCAGTTTGATAGCATTCATGTTCTTCTTCTTCTCCCGCTGATGCAGCGCCGTCTCTGGATGAGGACTGTCCATCGTTGTCACACGCATGAAGGTTGTTGGCGTTGTCCAGAGATGCCAGCGACGAAGACGATGATGACGACGATGATGGAGCCGAGGATGAGAGAGATTTGCTGGAAGCATTGCTGAGCGCTCCGCCCAGCACTCCACCCAGGATCCACAGAGGCGCTCTCACAAATGCAGAGAGGACGTTGAAGTCTCCGCCGATCTGGTCTGCCTCTATGGGCTGCTCAAAGGCCATTGTCGCAATTGCTTCAAAAGAGACAGGGAAGAGAGTGGCAGAGAGGAGAGCTGGTCGCGCTTTGTGTGTACGGAGTTGTGTCGCTTGAAGTGTTTGTGATGGTTGACTGGCCAAACACAAGAACGAAGGAGGGGACGAATGAATTAATGAGTGTATGCGTGTGTGTGTGTGTGTGCTTTCGCTCGTCGTCCTCCTGAGATGCTCTCTGTGTGTTGAGGTTGTGTTGACTGCTTTGTTCCTCTCCTGGGAGTCTGTTCCCTCGCCCTTTGTTGGCGTGTGTGTGTGTGTGTGTACCGTTTGCGTCGAGCGCTACCGCAGCGGACCAAATGCTGACCTGTTTGATGTTTCTCTTGGCGTTCCTTTGTGAATTCGGCACGCGGAATTGTCCTTTTCCTCCGCGAAGAACACGGCGGTGCAGAGCGCGAGTACTCCGCGGAACAATTCCTGACAAGGAGCGACGTGGCGAAGACAACGCACAAGCGCCCAAACGAGCACGGAACAGATGGTGTGCTGGAGGGTGCCCGAAGGGACGATTGTGATTGGATCGCATGATGTTTTTAGTCGCAGTAGTCATTCGCTGAAATGGTGGCAAGTTTGATCGCCACAAATGGAGATGTGATGAGGTGTCGAGGCCAACAAAGATCACCAACATCGCGAACACAAGAAACCAACACAAGAAGACCGACAATGGCAATGTTGGAGACACCACACCTGCACAGACGAGGACATACAATTACGCACAACATCGGCATCAAGAATAGTACCACCAACAACAGTAACATCTGGAAAGCCATCGCATGTGTCTATCGCTTGACGCTTCCACAAGCACTTCCACAAGCACCTTCACAAGCACTTCCACAAGCACTTCCACAAGCACCTTCACAAGCACCTCCACAAGCACAGGATGAATTCAGACGGATTGAGGGATTTTGACCCCATCCAGCGCGCGGATCTGCAGCGCCTGTGGGATGTGCAAACGAGAGAGATGCTGGATGTCACGGTCGCTTCGCAGGCTGAATCGAAGGACAGGCCGGTGCTCTCCAGCAAGCGTACTTACGGCCACATTCTGCGGCTGCACAACTTCTTCCTTCACTTCCTCAAGAAGGTCCTGCAAGAGAATTTTCAGATGAGCGAAGACTTCCAACTGCGGCTCGATCACGACAAGATGTCGTACGTCAAGGATTTCCGACAGAGCTGCCTCAAGGCCTTTGCGCGGTTCTTCATCCCAACCCGCAACGAGGATGGGTCGTTCGACATCGTGCGTCTGCGTGGCGGCAGGCGCATCTTCCAGGTGCAGTACGGGGAGATCATGGCCGAGATAGATCACTTCGAGTTCAAAGGGCAAGCCTCCGATGAGCAGAGGCGCAACCTTTCCTTCGGGGCCTTTCTGGTGCGTCTTGCAAACACTGCTACAAGTGCGTCTCTTTGCTCTTGAAAAGGTGAGATTTGATTGCGTCGCGGCGATCATTGAAGCACGCAGACTGACGCTGTTTCTCATCAACTCTTCTGCTCTGCACACGTATCATCTGCGAATACTCGCTCCATTGTCGCGGTGTGAACATCTCGACATTCCAACACCAAATGCCCCCGCATGATTTGCGTACTCTCTAATTGCTTGCAGCATCATCTCCCGATTGATGCCATTCCTGTGCTCAACGTTTCGATGGCACTGGCGATCGTGTCGGTGTGGAGAGACATACAGCCCCCGTCAACACAACCTGACACAGCCAGCCTGGCACGGCTGGAACGGTACCTGGATTCATCGCGCCTCACCATCCGGCTGCTGAGGGTCACTCCGCCGCTAAAGATGGCGGACATCAAAACAGGGTTGCTCAAAAAGTTCATCTCCGTGAAGGGGCACGTGGTCAAGGCACGTCACAAGCGCCTGCGTGTGGTGACGGCGGACTTCACATGCTGCAAGTGCGGGGAAGTCACGACGCATGCATTCCATCAGGGCCGGTTTTCATTCCCCACCAAATGTACGGGGCCGGAATGCAGATCCAGGACCTTCACATTGCAAAGAAGCACAGCACGGTACACCAACGTGCAGGAGCTGCGGTTGCAGGAAGTGCAGGAGGAAAGCACGATGCATGCAGGTAGGACACCAAGGCAGATCGAAGTGGAGATCAAGGATGACCTCATCGATGCCTGCCGGCCTGGTGACACAATACTGCTGGCATGCTACGTCGATGCCGTCAACACAGCCTTGGCTGCTGGGAGGGCAGGAAAGCGCGCCATGGAAACCAGCACTTACAAGCTCTTCCTGCAAGCGCACTCCATCACGACAACGTCAGAAAGCAACCGCCCAGGCCACTCAAGCAGCGAGGAGGGCAAGCAGATCCTTTTCACGAAGCAACAAATGCAGAACATAACGCAGCTGTGCCACGCAGATCACCGATGCTTCAGCTTGGTGGAGCGCCGGGCATTCCCCTTCGACTTGCTGGTGCGGTCCTTGTGCCCTTCCATCATTGGTCATCACGAGGTCAAGGCAGGGATATTGCTGTGTCTGCTTGGTGGCACCCCGCCTTCATCGCAATCCTTCGATCGCGGCAACTCCATCAGAAGCAATTCCCATATCCTCATCGTGGGCGATCCAGGTATGGGGAAGAGTCAGATGCTGCTTGCCGCGACGCAATTGGCAGCGCGCAGTGTGTACGTTGGAGGGACGACGGCGTCAACGACAGGTCTCACCGTGACGCTGACGAAGGAAGAGGGTGGAGAAACCGGAATAGAAGCGGGAGCCTTGGTGCTGGCCGATCAAGGCGTGGCATGTATCGACGAACTGGACAAGTGCAAGAATCTGGACGGGTTGCTCGAGGCTATGGAGCAGCAGCAGGTCTCAATCGCGAAGGCGGGAGCAGTGGCTTCGTTGCCTGCGCGTTGCAGCATCGTCGCTGCTGCCAATCCCAAGCACGGCAGCTACAGTCTGAGCAAGACAGTGGCGGAGAATCTGAACATGGCACGCCCAATCCTCTCACGTTTCGATCTGGTGTTCATATTGCGTGACCGAGCAGATAAGGAACAGGATCGGTTGGTTTCGAGCAATATTATGAACTTGTACCGCAACGGCCGCAGCAACGTCGCCGCGAGCACGAACAACCTCATGATGGAACTTGAACAGCAACGTCAAGATCAGATTGCGCAGCAACAGCAGGAGCAGCAGGAACGTGGCGATGGCAATGCCAATGGTGGGAGTGGCAGACAGAGAACGGTGGGTAGGCACGCAAATCGAGTACCTTTGGGCAAGCGCTTGGCGTGGGTGTCCAGCTTCAACGAACCGCTGCCGGCCAGTTTGGTCCGCGAATACATCTCGTACGCGAGGGAGTATTGCAAGCCGAAGCTCACGCCAGAAGCAGCCGCCGTGCTGAAGGAATACTACCTCAAGCTGCGGTACCCCGGTGGTGCTCAAGACAAGTACGACACAGTGCCCATCACCACCAGGCAGCTGGAGGCGTTGATCCGATTGTCACAGGCCCGCGCCAAGGCGTGCCTGCGTGAATTCGTGCTAAGAGAGGACGCGCTGGATGTTGTGGAGCTTCTGGAATGCTCCGTTGAGCAGGTGCACACCGACGAGTTCGGCATAGTGGACAGATCCCGCGGAGGCGCTGCAGGCCTTTCCAACCGCAAGATGCGCAAGCTCTTCATCCAGCATGTTCACAGGATCATCGGAGTCGGCGGCATGTGCACCATGGATGATCTGCGCCGAGTCGCGGACCGGGTGGAATGCTCCATCAGCGAATTCCAAACTCTGATCGATGACATGCGAAGCAACGGGTTGCTGATCAAGAAGTCGGATGGCAGGTTCGAAGTGTTGGCGTAGACTTCATTCCGTATGCTTGATTTGGGTTTGGAATTGAATGCGTGTTGGTGCTGGCGGCGTTGGTCACCACTCAAATCGATAAGATCAACTGAATCGCATTGCCCTTAGAATAGAGCAGTCTGCTATTATACCGCACGTTCCATTGGTAATGCAACATCACATATCTGCGGAGGAGAGGAGCAGAGGACGGCAGACTCTTATGTTCTGCCCATGTGTGCCGTTGCTTCATTAGGCTACCGTGCTGAGTGTATACCATGAGTTGGCGTGGGTGCCGCTGGCGAATTGGGAACTCTTGTGCACACAAGAGACCATGGATCCTCGTTCTTCCATCTCCAACCAACCAACAAACCAACCAACCAATCAACCATTCATTTCCGTGTCAACCACAAAATCCAAACAGAACTTCAGAAGCCATCACAACAATCAAACAAGCAATCAATCAACCCCTTCATCCATCGATCTCAACCAATCGAACGAGAGGAGCACAATGTCCCAAGCTTGCCTGACCGTGCCGAAACGCAAGAAATCCAAGCGGAAGCGCGGAGATGATGGCGACAACGAAGAAGAGGATGAAGTCGACTTCGGCACGGTGGATATCCAATCCATGGATGCTTCCGCATACCTCGCGGCCGTCTCCAACCAGGCCCGCAAGATGCCGGAGTTCTTCGAGTCCGCACCAACTGACGACACAGCATCAGCAACAAAAGAAGAGGAAGAGCGACCGCAATCCGGAAGCACACGATCGAAGGAAAGAGTGACACCGATCGACGGATCCGCAGCAAGTTTGCAGTACTTGATATCGCCGCGCGCATCCATCACGCCGCTGCCATCGCAGCTCTACCTGCCGCGCAATCCGAACTGGGTGGACGGAACGTTGCAGAACTTTGAAAAGTTGAGGCAATACCTCAAGGAATGCAAGAAGCTGGGTGTGGGTGGCAAGCTGACGCGGAGATGGCGTGTCCCTCCTATGAAGGATCGGCCGGGTTGGCACATCTTCTGCGTGGGCGAGAATGAGGCTCACGGCAACGAAGATGATTACTTCGGGGATGATGACAACGACAATGGCGCAGCAACAGGAGCTGCTGCATCAAGTTCAGCGAGCGGCAACACGCAACAGCAAGCGGGCGGAACATGCGCCACCCACATGCCGAATGGAACTGCCAGCAGCGACATGGTTCCCGACCAACCAGCATGGATGGCAGATCTTCCGAAGGATGGCCACCATCCCACTGTCGCACTCTTGCTGCAGCTGGATGCCGTGCTGAACCGTCGGGTCTTGTCGCACATGTGCCACTTTGTGCAGCTCGGGTGGGAGGCGGGCAGAGAGAAGCGCGCAATGTGGCTATATTCATTGCTGGCGCGGTTGGAGACACCCATTCACAGGGATGATGCGGCGACGCTGTACGGACTGCTGAAGGCGCTGACGTTGGAACGCAGCAAATTGAAGCTTGTCGCAAAGGCTGACGGCGGCCACGACGATGATCATGGAAGCGAGCAAGAACGCGAACAACGAAACAAATTGGCATCCATCAACACTCTCATCGTTATCGTTGGTTTGTACTTTGGTCAGAGCGACAGGATGACCATCATGGGATCGACCGCGAAAGGAGCGAGTGAATGAGTGAACGAATCTTTGCAAAATGAAACGAATGGCTCATTGAGCGAATGAACACAAAGGAGGCCAGTCTCTCGCATGGCATGGCATGGCATGGCATGGCATCACATGCTGCTTCTGTTTTGTTGCAACGGGAGAATACGACGACGATCGGCAAAACAAGAAAGTATTTGCTGCCAACCCATACCCCATCATGACAGATTTCGCGACGCACAGAGGCAAATCTGATTCGCCCGCTCTGAACGGATCATGGAACATGTATGGTACTCCTACTCTACTCTATTCTGCTCTGTGCACATATACTTGCGTACTCTATAGGCAATAGCGTTATCCAAAGAAGACATCCGACACGGCTGGTATCACGTGCGTGGCTTGCAGCATGTAGAGCGGGATCTGAATCAGCAAGCTGACGAAGTAGCCCACAGCAATTTCCAGCCCAGTGTGGAAGTACGACGCTGTCAGGTAGGCATTCAAAAATGTGATGAAGTACAGGTAGACCAGCACAACGACGAGGATCTTCGGATACCACGTCCTCGTCCCGCACACCTTGGTGCTCTCGCCCCAAAACTGATCGATGTACAGCGAATGCATGACTTCCGCCAACGGTAACGCCAGCATCTGCCCGAAGTACAGGACTACGTGATCGGAATAATCGAATTCGTATCCGCGACATGAGCTGGTCCCTTCCTTCATCCAGTCATCGTGCCAGCAGCTTTCAGGCGCATCCTTGATGATTGCGCCTTCGATAGCGTTGACACCAAGGTACAGCACGAATCCGCGAAGGAAGAGGACCGCAACGTACAGCGCCAGTCGGAAGAAGCTCTTTTTGCTGAATACGGTGAAGTGCGATGTTTCTCTGGCGATCGTGTGCGCAGCATCCGAAATATACCGAATGAATAGTGGGAATAGGGGAAGCAACCAGGCGTCTGGAAACTTGGTCAGCCTCGTCGCCAGGGGCAGATTGGAGAGCTGCATTCAACATTGTGGTAGAGGTGGAAGTGGGGGTGAAAGTGAAAATGAATGCGAGAGTGAGATTGAAGCGTGGTGAGTGGTGGAGTGGGTGGAGAAGAACATTTTCTCTTGAAATAGTAACTTCTTTACGACTACTCTGCGCGACAACCAACGTACCAGTGAACCGCAGAGAAGCGGATGATCATCACTGCCGGAGGTACAGCATATCGTCGCTTCATCGTCATCGATGGAATCCACCAGGACATTGACGTATAACTTGTTGCAATCGGCAGGGATTCTGGCAGGATTGCCAGCTTTCACGAGCTTTCTGTCAACATGGAGATACGATGTCGGGTGGATACGAGTGTTGTCATGGCAAACGTGTTGTTATGGCAAGCGCATGAACGTGGACATGTATGAATGACGACAGAGTGTCGAATATATTGCATGGTATTTGAGAAACAAGTTAGAGAGCAGTTAGCATGTGAGATGATGTGCCCTTGTGAAACATCAACAGCACATGCGCATGCGCATACAATCAGGCCAAGCTGAATTGCGCGGCCTCACACTGCACTGCACTGCGAAGTGTCCCACCAACGCAAAGAATGGAACAGCGATCAGAGGAACGTCTACGCTCTACCACCCCTCTCCCATACTGTTCTGCATCACACTCTCCTCTCCTCTCGTTTCTTCCATTCTATACTATCCGCACGTGGTCGTTGCATATGGCACGCGAGACACCCACCTGTCTTCACCATTGGCGATGATGCCTATCACAAGGATCGCGACGGAAAGGAGGATGTGGGCACCCCATGCAATCTTGAATTTGATCTTGTTGCGCCCAGACTGGACTTCGCTGTCCCTGCCTCGGCCGCATCCACCCAGCAGCCCTTCTGTTTCTCTTGCGGATGGCATGTTTGCTTTGGAGATTATGACCATCTGGGGCACGTGGAATGTACCGAGCCTCTTGGTAGAAGGCTCTCTGACAGCATCCCACTCTGGGAGGAACCGTCGGAATTGCTCACTCGACCAGGAGGGTGGCTGTGCGAGTGTCGGGGAAGGGCCAATCCAGTCTTCGTTGCTGGTTGCAGGAATGCACGTATTTCTTGTTCCACTCAGCTGCAAGTGCTCGTGTGGACCGGTAGTCGTAGGTCGCACGAGGTAGTATGTGCGTGTGGATGTGATGGGTCATCCTTGTTGGGTGATGCAAGATTGGCCGGGTGGTGGCGATCTTCTGCTTCCTCTCCTTGTTGTTGGTGTGAGGTTTGGAGACTTTGTGATTGACTTGCGACTCCGTTTTGTCTCGTGTTGTTTCGCTGCCTTGCGCCCACGATTGGGATTAATGACTCGTGAATCGGGGGACATCGAGTCCACGATGAACGTTATGGAATAATGGGACTATCACAGTATCCATTATAGTGGATTCCCCTTCGTTAGACTTTGGCATCTCAACGGATGAAATAACGGAAATTAACGCCAATGAGCATTTGCGTCTCACCAACTCGTTCCCACAAAAAAGCAAGGAACTTGAACACCTCCGGGATTTTGTCCGTGTCGATGTGTCTTTGCTCAACTTGCGTCCATCCGACAACAATCAACACCACTGCGCGCGACGCTCGTCACGGAGTCCAAGAGAAAACACAACTCCCAAATCCGAGGACTGGCCTCCCTCAGACGACTCTGCTCTACTCCAAAGAACAACAACAACAGCAACGATCAAGCAACAATCAAGCAACTGGATATCTAAGAGCAAGACAAAGAATACCAGAGCAGAGCAGAGCAGATTTGAGTATCCTGTTGACGATGATGGGCATGGGAGAATCCGTGGTGGGGGCAATGCTGTTCCCAAAATCTCGCGACCGTGCGTCTGTTGACAATACACGCCGCTTGTACGCAGGTGAGTTCTCACTGCTATCTCTCTCTCTTCACAGAGACAGCGACAGCGACAGAGAAAGAGATCATTCGAACAAGACTGCAGAGTAGGCATGTATTGACATGGTCGAGTCTGTTGTTGGCTTTGCATGTCATTGTTGTCCCACATCTCATCACATACATGCAAACGTTGGTACACATCTCTCTGCGCTCACAAACTCTTTTCCCCGTTTCACGTACTATGCTCCACGACCCTGCATCCTCACTTCGCTCACCTCCACTCCTCAGACCTTCTACATCACATCGACGTGTCGAACGACTTGCTGGGGCGCAGAGGCATCGATGACAGCGACGAACAACTCAGGCAGAAGTCGTTGCGGAACATCTTCTCGAGATCGCTGCTTTCCAAATTCCAGACTGCTGCCGCTGCTGCTTTGAATACAGATGCTGATGGCATTGGCAGCAGCGCCAGCCGTCGGATAGAAGCGGACGACATCTCATCATCCCCCAGCGCAGTTAGCATCCGATCATCCGGCCCATCGTTATCATCGCATTCGAAAAGCCGGTCCAGATCCTTGTCGCAACCTCCTCCCCAATCAACGAAGGTGGAGGCGAAGGATTTGGCGGCGGCATTTCGGATCATGGCCGCCACGCGTTCGGCAGACAAGGAGGGACGGAACTTGGGCGCGGTTGCCATCCGAGACGACGCCTCAGTAGCTGCGTTGTCCACCGCGCGTGGCATTGAGACTCGCGTCGTGCGGTCCATCCAGAGATTGGGCGAACTGGTAGCCAGCTGCGATCGCAATTACGCCAAATCCAACATCCGAAGCGATTCCGTCTTCGAATACTTCTGCGAGAAGAACATGCTATCCCTCTTCGTCGACATCGCCAAGGAGGTGCCTTGCCACCAAGACAGCAGCATTGCCAAACCATTCAGTTACTTCCATGGCGTCGTATGGAGCCCGAAAGTCAAAGCGCAGATATTCCGAACTACAGCACACTTGATCAAGACTGCGAGAAATTCCTCCGTGCTGTACTATCTGCTTTCCAACGGCAGCATCAACGAGCTCCTTTCTTCCATCACCCCGATGCATCGATGGACCCATCCAGCACTTGAGGAGATGATGCCTGCCTACGTCGACTTGCTGGACAACTTGGTCATACGGTTGGAATCGAATCCCGACATCTTCCCATTCCTGATACTCTCATCCACGACATCGTCGGTTTCAGATTCGGCATCGTCATCATTGGCGCAACCCGCACAGATAATGCTAAAAGAACAGCAGCAACAAAAACAAGAGGAGCGACGCAGGCAAGACGGGCACTCTCAAAACGAGGAGGTTCAGAATCATTCCGGAACAGATGACCAATCGCAGAAGCCAAAGGAAAGCACTCAGCATTCCACGGCATCTCTCCCATTGTTCAATGCTGCTCTGGATATCGCGACAAGCAACTTTGCCAGCTCCGATTCCCACATATACACAGTCTGCATCAATGCCATCATCAGCATCGTCCAGCTCCCCTCAGCGGCAATACAAGAGTGGGTGGCGCACGCGGATTTCGAGCAGCAAAGAATAGCCAATCATCTGTCGGAGAGACTCAACTACCGCTTCACCAAGATCGCAAGCTTGAGCACTGGACCGATCGTCGATTCGGTGCGCTGCAACGCCATCGCTGGACAGCTCTCGACCTATCGCATCAGCATCGACATGGTGAACGAAGTTGTGTGGAGCGGGGTCAGCAATCTGAATGTTCGTATCTGCGAATGCTTCCTGCAGCGGGTTGTTTCCGTCATGCTGCATCATCTTCTGCCACGCAAGTATTCGCAGTTCCTCAATGTCGGAACGCACGATGTCGATTGCATCCCCGAACCGGAGGCGTTGGCGCAGCTCGCGACCCTCTGTCTATCATCGATTTTCAGCCACGCCAATTACGCGCCATTCCAACGCATGCTCGCTGTTGCTCTGTTGCATCCAAACAGCACGAGCGCATGGGAGGATGTCGCCATCAAGAACCGCTCCTCTCAAGTGGATGCAGCATCATCCCAATACATCTTGATGCCGGCTTTGAATGGCCTGATTCAATCCAGCAACCGGGAAAAGTCCTCGGAGGCCGATGGAAGCAAAGCATCAACAGGTAAGATGAAGAACAACAGCTTCAAGGAAGAGCTAATGAAGTGCATTGAAGGCCGGTACGGTGGCTGGCGCGTCGCTTCCACGGCCGTTCTCGTTGAGAGCATCTTGAAATGCGAGGCAATCGATAATGAAACCTTGGCGGCGGTCGACACCATCTTCAATGCGAATGGGCATGCTGGTCCAGCCACACCCGTGGAACGAGGCATCGCGACCTACCTGTGTCGCAACCACCAGCTGCATTCGCCGGTGTCCAAGACGGCCTTGGAAACGGTGGGGTCGGTGTCGGCGCGGATGCTCGTGCGGTCGATGGTGTGCAGTTTTGCAACGCGCACAAGAACAACAAGACCAACCGTAGCAGTAGGAACAGCAACAGCGGCTGGTGCGCCATCGATGATACCCACAGAAGTTCTGGCGCAATCGGCGGTGTGGAAGGGCCTTTGCAGAGCGCGAAGGTACTTCTGCACCCAGGTGCTCAAGTGTCAGAACGCCACGGGCATCTCCGAGATCTTCTTGGACATCACAGAATCGGCGATCATCGATCGGTACAAGATGCATCGCAACCATTCGGGGGTTTGTGTCTACACGGCGCAGGTGTCACGACGTGAGTACTCCAACATGGCCGGCATCGCGGAGCTGCTCGTACGCAAGTTCCGAGGCGTCGGCACCAACGACGTGGAGATAACTCGGTTTTACGTGGAGATGGCATTGCACTTCCGCGCCATTTGCCGAGCCATGACGACGATGGCGGAACGTGCCGTCTCTGCCAAAGGCAATCGGCTGCTCGACAAGCACGGCAAGACGCTGTTGGTGAGGGACGAAGCAGACGCAGTGTGTCGCAAGGTCGCAGGCTTCGTCGCCAAGCAAGAGAATGGGACGGATCTGGACCTCCGAGGACGCATGACGTTCCGCTTCCATGCACCCAGACAGGAGAAGGATTCGAACCGCATGGTGCAGTCCAAGGTGTTTGCATCCGATAAGGATACCATCCGACGCGCCAAGAGTTTCTCGGAAGAGCTTGGAGTGTTCCGGCCGAAGAACTTCCTGCTGCTGGTGCTGGATCCCACCGACATCTACATCGTGCAACCATCCACAGAGCAGATCGAGTCGAACCGCGGCACCGTCGTGCTGTCCATCTCCTTGCTGAACATAATTGCTGCCGCCGCCGACGGTGAGAACTTGCACGTCGCCGTGAAGCACGATGACGTGCCCAAGCTGATCCGTAACGGGAACATGGCGTTGCGCTTTGAGAGTGGCGGGTCCTGCCTGATCGTGCAGCAGTACCTGGATCGTTCGCGGCACACCCTGCGCAAAGAATTGGCGAAAGAGGCATTGGCTTTGTTCGGCGAATTTGCAGAAGCTCCACCTCCTGTGAAGCAACGCCGAAGTGAACGCGACCATGGACCAGGGGACGTCGACTGCATCCACGAAGAAAAGAAGGAAGCCGATGCAACCGCTGTCGATGGTGCCATCTGCTGACATCACTTGAAATTCAGAGTGGAGTAAAGGGAGACAGCGTGGGGTAATAAGAAATATGAACAAGATCCCACATGTGCTCTATTTTTATGGACTTGTTGTCTGCCTGTGTCCTCTTGCGTTCGTTCATTCATCTTTTGTTCATTTTGTATTGTTCATTTTCATGTAGCCGTGTGTCCTCCTGGTCAATGACCAAAGAGTATAATAGTTGTTATACCAGTAAGAGGACACCGCCCTTGTTCCGCCATCGCTGTGTGTGCTTACTCCATTCCAGCCGACACATGAGTCGTCAGTGTCGTGTCGCATCATCGCCCAGATATAATGCAGCGTTCACCGTCGTTGCTGTTGCATGAGCAGAGTTGCCAACGATCCAGCGACGAAGAGCAATGCGCCAGTTGCGACTGATTGCATGGAAATTGCGCCACTCGCAGGGCTACCACCCGAACTGCCATCAGCACCAATGGCAAAGTCCCCGCCCTTCTGCTCCCGCTCGTATTGCATCTTGGCGTACTTCATTTCGATGGGTGACAGATCCGGCATCTGCGGCAGGATCTTTTTGTTGAGCGCGACGATGATCTCCTTGACGAGCTGCTGCATCTGGACGGAACGGTTGGAGACGGCCTCGAGCACCTCCGCATGAGACGCGGCGGGCCCGTCATTATCCTTGGTGACGACCTTGTTGGTGATGAGGGAAAGGCAGAGGACCCGCATGCCGCAGTGATGCGCAGCGATGACCTCTGGGATGGTGCTCATGCCGACGCAATCCCCGCCAGCGGAGCGCAGGAAGTGGCATTCCGATTTGCTCTCGTACATGGGCCCGGACACGAAGCAGTAGGTGCCGTGCGGGACGATAAAGTCCGCCTTCATGCGCTTGGCCGCCTCCAGCACGGCTTGACACAACTGCGGGTTGTACGCGTTGCTGGTGGGTGGAAATCTAGGTCCCAGCTCGTCATCGTTGGGTCCCACCAACGAATTCTTGCCGGCCAAGTGCGGCAAAGCCAGATGGTCCGTGATGCAGACGACGTCTCCGACGTTGAAGGTGGGGTTGAGACCGCCGGCGGCGTTGGTGATGATGACCGCCTTGACATTGAGACATCGCATGACGTGCACGGGCAGCACCACCGTCTTCATGTCATGTCCCTCGTAGGAGTGGAACCGTCCGCGGAAGCACATGGCCGGCACTCCACTGAGCAGACCAAAGACGACCTCGCCCTTGTGCCCCGCCACGGTGCAATGTGCTGGGAAGCCAGGAATCTCGGAGTACTTGACGGTGAGAGTCTTGCCGTCCAAGGTCGCCGACAGACCGGAGAGTCCGGAACCGCAGATGACGCCGATGCTGGGAATCTCGATGCCTGCATCTTTCAGCCGCTCCAGCAGGTAGCTCCCTGCCACACGGTAGGGCAGGTGAGAGCTGTTGAGGACCGGTCCGTTGTCTGTGTCGCGGCACATCTTCTATTGCTTTCGTATAATATTGTATGTACGAGTATTGATCTATTGCTGTTCTTCTATTGATGTTGATCTATCGCTTTGATTTGATTGTCTTGTGGAGTTGCGATTGCGGAGTTGCTCAGTTGCGACGATGACGGAAGCTTTGCAATTTTATGCAGAGTCGGTTGGTCTCGTCTCGTCTCGTTGGAGGTCGACTTTCGTTCTCCTCTCTCGTCGCAATCTTCCTGTGGCTCCCCCCTTGTGTTGATCTGTTTGCGTTGAGGTTGTGAGGTGCCTCCTCTCGTGTGGGTGCACATCACGTTGCACTTCGGTTCGCAGATCGTCATCGTGTCATGTCTCCAACAGGTGATCCTTTCCCAAGGTTCCTTCTTCGATGACTGTTTCTTCTCTTGTGTTCTTCGTTTGCTTCCCTTCTTCTTGTTCCCATTTTTTGTTCGTCATTTTTGCGAGAGTTCTTTTTCTCCCTGTCGTACAATTCCTACTGATACAGTCTGCCCATCGTCAGCAGAACACAGATTTCACGATCGACGTCACGCAACTGATGCACGAGTCATGGACATGATGTTCACGATCAAACAAGAACGGGACTGGAAAGTCAACGCTCATTCCCACAAGATCAATCTTCCAAGTCATGTATCTGGGGATCAGATTCAATCACATGACGTCATCCGGAAAGGACAAATCACTCCTGTTGTTCTTGGTTCTCGAAGTTGTGTCACTCGTCCTTCCTTCCATCCGGCAGGCACCTCGCATCTCTTTGTTGTGAATGACGAATCCTGAACCGAAAATGCGTGGAAAGCCAACCATTGGAGCGTCTGGGGCGATGACACCCATGTGATGACGATGGCGTCACATGCGCGGACGTCGGTGGCGTCTCCTCCTTTCATCGGCGTGCGTTGTTTGTTGGTATCCATGTGAAGAAAAGTGAACAATGGGATGAGCCCCACCAAATACTCATCAATACATCACATACTTTTGGTTGAGTGTGTTGCCACAGATTGAATCCCATCTCATCCCATCCCGTCTCATCCAATCAGAACTATGCCATCCATGACAAGCCAACGATGCGGCAACCTGTTGCTGCTTCTAGCCACAGCATCGGCCATCTCTGCCGCCCATGCCGGTAGCAGCAGCAGCAGCAGCAGCAATGCGCCATCCGTCGTGTCCAGCGCCCTTGCGTATGAAGGTGGATGCTTCGTTTCTTCCGAAGCGTTGATGTGCCAAGGTGGCGGAGGAGACCTTCCCGGCAAGAACAACGACGAGACAGCGTACATCTCGGACTTCTACGTCGAGACCGACTTCGACGAGGATGTCAACGATGAACAGGAGGACGAGGACGATGATGATGATGATGACAACGATGGTCATTCCTCCATGCTCTCCAACGCCTCCTTGCATCGCTCGCGACGGGTGCACGTCTCGGCAGGTCGTGCTGATGCAGCACCATCCTTCTCCACTGCCAAGTCCAATGCGTTCGTCCCATCCAGCGGCATCACATTCGAGTCGGAAATCACGCTGAAGCAGCAGCCGCAGGGGAGCGCTGCCAGCAAGGCGCTCTTGGTGCGCGGTGGAGCCGCGGCACCAGCCGTCGGCAACGAACTGGCCAAGAAGCTGCTGGTCTCCGCCATCGTCACGTTGGTCTTCGAGGGATGCATCGGACACGTCCTGGAATTCTTCAAAATCGTCATGCAGACATCGCCGGCCGGAACCACCTACGGCCAGGTCTACAACGACATCACCTCCGAGAAGGGAATCACCGGGCTGTGGGACGGATTCATTCCATGGGGTGTCATCCAGTCCGTCCTCAAGGGTGGAGTCTTCGGATTGGCGCACGCCACCGCCTCCAAATACCTCGTTCCGATGGCCAAGGAGGGCAAGCTTCCAATGGCTCTCGCTCTCACCATGGCCGGTGGTATCGGGGGAGGATTTCAGGGATACGTCCTCTCCCCCACCCTCCTCATGAAGACCCGCGTCATGACCAACCCCGTCTTCCGCGAGCAGATGTCCCTGCTCAAGACCACGTGGCTCAGTCTCCTCATCGGTTTCGAGGTTGTGCAGAAGGAAGGCTTCATGACTCTCATGAAGGGATCCAACGTCTTCGCCACGAAGCGCGTCTTCGACTGGTCCACGCGTTACTTCTTCTCCGACCTCTTCGAGACCTTCTTCGTCGGCCTCAAGGGGGCCGCCCTCACAACCGTCGAGAAGGGAGCCTCGTCCCTGCTCGGTGGCGTCGCCTCCACCATCCTCACGCTGCCGCTCGATGTGCTGGTGGCCAAGACGCAGGATGCCAAGAAGGCCGGTGTCAAGGTCTCCCCCATCAAGCTCTTCATGGACGAATTCAACGAGACCGGCTGGAAGGGACTTCGCGAGTCCAACCTGCGCGGATTCGAGGCCAGGTTACTGCACGTATGCTTGACGACGCTCGTCATCAAGACTGGAACGCCCATTGCGTACAACATGATGTTCGGACCAAAGCCCAACTAAGTGTCACGGCACGATGTGGGCCGTGCAACGTGTAGAGTTATTGTACTTGTACTCGCAACAGTCCCAGTGCCAGTGCGGCACAACTGTGGAGTGTGGCATGGTGCACCGCTAAGAATAATAGTATCAAATAGCAAATTGCACTCCCAGTGTGTTCGAAGACCAAGTGCGGATGCTGGTACTCGTGTCCAATCGAATGGATGGTACTACTACAGTTCACTCACTCGGCAAACCGATAGCGCTTATTGTCGAATTGTTGCTGTTTTTCTGGTCAGATTGACTCGTGTTTGGATGATCCCGGGAATATTGGTAATTCGCTTCACACAACAGTTTCTAGAACCAATGCCTGTTTGGTGACGTCACTGGTTGTAGCTTTCACAGAAATTCATCCTGGACTCACCAGACTCAAGAATTGTGGTGAAGGTTTGGAGGCATTTGTTGGAATTCTGTTCCAATTTCCCACACCCCAGCAACAAGAAAAGACCATCACCACAAAAGCAACAACCGCGCCAACAACTCCAACCACGACGAAGAACACAATGGTGATGATTCGAAGTGGCAGCAACGCATTCAGTGCTCATTCTGTCGACAGGACGATACGATCGACGCCATGGATGCGACGATGCGCGACGAGATCTGCGCAAGCAGCGGTGGCAAGGGAGGGGCTGAGAGTCCATCATCATCATCGATACTGCCGACGCTCCTTCTCAATGGGTCGTCATTGCCGTCGGACTACGACCATGACTATGACACCACAGTTGCTGCCGTCGAACACAACCACGCTCACTTTCATGAGCACGATGGCACCGCGCGGGACGGATGTAGGTGGAGGTGATGCCTTGGTGTCCGATGAAGAGGCGTCCGTCACGCGCACAAATTCCGCCGGCGTTGCCGCTGCGTACACGTGGAGGAACTTACTCGGACCGTCAGCCAGAGCATCGTGGAGGGCCTCCGATCCCAAGCTGCCCGAACATCTGGAATCCACCATTGCTGACATTCTCAAGGACGGACAGCGCACAAAGCGCCAGCTGCGACGCAACTACGAGCGTGTGCTCAAGACGCAGCGCAGATTGTCGGTCTTCCGCGAACGCGACCGGCGTGCCATGGTCAATCCTGGTGACAAAAGCAGTGCCAGCAACCACCAGCTTGATCCTGCCAAGTTCCCGCCGGTGTATTATGGGCCGGACCAAACTCTCGCGGACCTCACCTTCCGGTTCGATTCCAACTACGCCATCGCCAAGAGGGTGCTCCAAGAGGCCAAGAGCCTCACGCAGTGCAAACCGCAGCGGGTGCTGGATTTCGGAATTGGATGCGGCGCGGCATCGGCGGCGGCCCTGGAGGTCTTTGGCGGTTCCATCGATTGGATCCATGGCATAGAACCATCGCACAGCATGAGAGAATGCTCGGAACGTCTTTTGGAGCATTCCAGAAACAGCGGCAGCAGCGGCGGTCACAATCAAGACAACGGCGGCACCATTCGCACAACCTTCAGCAGCAGCCTCTCTGCCGAGTCCACCAGCACGGGCGGATTCGATCTCATCCTCGCCTCGTACACGGCATCGGAGATACCCCACGTCACGGCCAATTTGACCGCCGCCGCCATCCTGTTCCAGCGATGCAATCCAGGCGGCATCGTCGTCTTCATCGAACCTGGCACGCCGGATGGATTCAACACTCTGCGCGCCACTCGCAACATGATTCTGGATTGCTGCCCGCCGGAGGATCCGGATTTCGAATGGGAGGAACGTCATCGCGCCCTGCACGCACAATGGACAATGCCCCATGGAACGTCACAAGAAGAATTCCTCGCGACCATCGTCCGTCCAGCTGGCGGGTGGCAAAGATATCGAGCAAGACTTTTTTGACGGTGACGATTTCGAAGAGATCGAAGATGACAACGACGTCGATGGTATGGATGGATTCGAAAGTGACGACAACGATTATGATGATGATGATGATGACGACGAGGATGATGATTTCTTCGATGGTACTGACGAGAGTGACGATGATGACAGGGAGCAAGGCTCAATCGAAGATGCCGACTACATTGACCTGATGGCCAATTCTGCTGGATTGATGTCGGAAACGGAATTGTACAATTCCTCATTTTGCAGCTTCGTGCAAACCATGCCTGGCAAGGGACACAAACGAAAAGACGAGAAGTTTTCCTATTTGGTGGTCCAAAAGCGGCTGGCGAACAAGGGCGCGAAGACTGCAGCGAATGCGCACCATGACAATGGCGACGACGATGATACTGCCCAGAATCACGAAAGCAAGATGGAGAATGCCACAAAGATCCTTGCCAACTTGCACCGGGGCGCGAAAGATCAGCACATCCCGACGTTGGAGAAGTACTATCAGCAGGCGATCGATTTGGAAGAGGAATTTGTGGAGGTGGACGATGACGAGTTGGGATTGGAGCTGCTACACGGCGACGACAACCGCGGGGCTTTCGGCCGCATCGTCCATGCGCCATTGAAGAAGCGCGGCCATGTGTACATTGACTACTGCGCTGCTCCGGGACGCATCATCCGTGGTCGGGTCACGAAGAGCATGAACGACTACGCGCCAGGCATCTACGCGTCCGCGCGCAAGAGCAGGCGGGGTGGATACTGGCCAGACACCATGGAGAAGGTATTCTCCCAAGAACAGAAGCAGCAGCAAGATGAAGATGAACGGAGCACGAGCCGGTCGTGCAAGTGAGAAACGCTTGTACGAGCAAGAGTATTGGGAAAATATGGTAGTCTATCTGCACTTGGACGACTTAAGTTCAACATGGCATCATGGCATGTGAAGCGCAGTGACCCCATCGTTGTTTTTGAGATCAATCTTTATGTCAGCTCCGTCCAGGTCTAACAAATATTCAGATATATTGGCGTTGCCCTTTGCGCAAGCAATGTGCAGCGGCGTGTTGCCGTCATTGTTTTGGACGTTGAAGTCCCAGTGATCTTGTTTGTGTTTCGATAGAGCCCTGACAATGCCAATGTCTCCACGCTCACAAGTAGCATGAAGGGCAGTGTCCCCGTTGGCGTTTTGAATGTCCACCCTGACAGTCCTTGGGAACAGTTTCATGACTTTGTCAACTTTTGTCTCGTAGCAAATGCGCAAGAGAACATGAAGCGCCGTGTCTCCCTTCTTGTTTTGCACGTTGAAGTTAATGCTTGCCCGATTCCGGTCTATCAGAAATTCAATTCCTTCGTAATCGATCTTTTTCCAAAATGTCTCTGTGTGGAACGGCGCATCATCGTCGGTGAATGGTATGCTTGGGTCAATGTTCCCGCCACAGGACTCCTTCAGAAAGTCTCTGAAGTCTCTCCGCTTGAGTTTCTGTAAGGCAATATGAAACGGGGTCTCACCTTGGTGGTTCCGCAAGTTGAAGTCGAATCTGTCCCGACCTCTTGTGAGCACACACCAGATCCCGGTGCGAGATCCCCGAACCGCAATATGAAGCGGAGTGTCGCCATCGTTGTTTTGGATGTTCACGTCGACATGTGACTCCTTGAGAGAAACGATAGCGTAAGCAATATCTGCGTCATACCCCCAATGTTTGCAAGCAAGATGGAGCGGGGCGTTCCCTTCGTTGTTTCGGATGTTCCAGTCGATGTTGCCCTTGGACGCTTCCAGCAACTCACGGAAGGTATCTTCACACTCATGTCTGCATGCGACATGAACAGGAGTATCGCCCTTGTTGTTTTGGATGTTGAAGTCAATCGCATCTGCGTATGTAGACAGCAAGATATGGCCAGAGCTGCTTCTCTTAGTCTGAAAGGCAAGATGCAGGGGAGTGTCGCCGTCGTTGTTTCGCACATTGACATCCAGTAAGCCTTTGCTTGATGCAAGCAAAGCCTTCAGTTTTGGCGATCTATCCTTTCCACAGGCAAAGTGAAGGGCTGTATTTCCATCGTTGTCTTTGATGTTGACGTCAATCAAGTCGTTGCGACGTTCCAACAATGAAGACAGCACGGATCTGCTACCGTACGAACATGCTAGGTGGAGCGCTGTTCTACCTCCATTGTCTTTCAGGCTGACGCTATCGTTGAATTGGTCAAACTTCTGAAGGTGTTCCATCGCATCCAAAGAATCAGAGTTCGAGACTTGGTGAAGCGGAGTTTGTCCGTAATCGTTTTGGATCTTGATGCTGGAGTTCGCTGGATCCGACTCCACCATGCACTTCACCATGGTACTCATCTTCTCGCGGCAGGCAACGTGCAACGCTGTCTCCCCATACTTATTCCTGGCGCTGAAATCGAGACTGACTCTCTCAGACTCGATCAGCCACTTGAAAATATCCACACGGCCGCCCCGGCAAGCATGATGAAACGCTGTGTCGTTGTATCGCCCGCTTCTTCCATTCGCATCAATATCCAATTGCTCTGTTTCAATCAAATATTTCACCAAATCCACATGGCCATGACTGCAAGCAGCATGGAAAGGGGACAACGCATCTTCGCCATGCAGGTTGACATCCACATTGAACACGCCCGATTCAGTCAAGTACTCAACAATCTCTTGCCATCCAAGTGCGCAGGCATATCCGAATGGAGTCTCGCCAGCATTGTTCATCACGTTGATGTCAATGGTGTCATTGTGTGACTCAACCAAGAATCTCACCATGGCCATGCTCCCGCGGCGACATGCAAGATGCAGAACTGTGTCACCATTCGCGCCTTGCGAGTTGATATCTATATTGAAGCGCGCTGATTTGGCCAGATACTGAGCCACACGAGTGTGCCTCATCGCACAAACGATTTGCCAGGGTGTTTGACCATTTGTATTCTTGATGGTGAAGTCGATGCTCTCTGGAATGGACTCAACCAAGTGCTCAACCACGCCCAAGTGCCCTTCCATGCAAGCGAGATGAAATGGCGTGTTGCCTTGTCCGTCTTTGGTGTTTATGTTGTCGTTGCGTTGGCCAGCCGGGACCAGGAGCCGAACTCTGTCCAGTTTGCCTGATCGACAAGCATTGTGAAGGACAGAAAAGGCACGAGCCAGTGGACGCGGCATGATGATGGGGGAAACAGTCGTACAAAACGGGTGGACTCGACGTGCGTGCTGTGGTGGAAGGTTCGATTGTGTTTGGTGGTGTTATCAGTGCGTGCATAGTAATATGAGGTATCAAGGGGAACAAAGGTGGAGGATCAAGGTGTAAAGTGAGGAATCGTGTGCAATCAGCAGCGCATGTGAATGATTCTTAAGCATGGTGCTTGGGCAGACTACCTGTGACATGATTGAACTCACTGGTTTGGTGGAGAGTTGGTGGAGTGTGGTTGGTTCTAGCGATGAGCTGACACCTACTTCTGCTGCTTCTGCTCTCGAGTTCCTTGAGTCCTCAAGCTCGATGACTACTTGGCTCAATTGATGAGATTGATTTGTGAGCTTGTCAATCGCAACACCCAAATCGATGTTGCACGCCTTGATAACGTTTTGTGTGCTCGTTGATTCCAAACATCGTGGTCTCCACGATGTTCACAAGACATGACAAACGTGACGGTGACACGATGTTGTGTTTCTGTGATGTGCGCACATCTCAGGTTTTGATTGGAACCACATCGTGGAAGAATCTGTGCAAGAATCAACGACTGAAACAACATGATCCGTATCAACCGTTGGACGAATGGCTGCGACTCAAATTTTGGAGAATGAAAGTTCGAGAGACTGATTGCAGTCACCTTCGTAGGTACGAGTATGTGCAAGTCGGCCAAAGCACGTTGGACCACCATTCTTTCAGAACCAAACGTTGGTCTATTTGTTGATCTCTGTTGGGACGCTGGGCGCTGCCTGGTTGTCTGGAAGAGCGACGCCATCGTCGCGATCGACTCGATGCCTCGATTCAACTCAGTCTCTCTCTGTCTTTCTGAAGGATGCAATTTCTATTCTCAAGGGAGCGAGATCGTGTGTACACTTCGATGTATTGTACCTACATGGAGATGCGAAAGCAACGATGGTCTCTGTTGACTTGTGTCCTGTTGTTGACGGAGATGGCGCCAACACGATCCACCACCAACCAAATGTGAATCCCGCCACGAACAACCAAAGAAGGCAACCTCCGAAGCAAAAGATATCCTGATGCCAACGAGAGGACGCATCAAGAACAAAGGATAGCTCGTACCAGCAATTGCAGGCAGCACAGTTGTAGGAGATCAGAGCGCCAATGAAATCATCCATCAACACATATCACCCAATGGACTCCTCTTGGGATCGTATGAGCTGGTTGACGCCACAAGTTGAACTTCACTCCATTTGTTTCTCTGCGACTACTGTTGTAATTATAACGATGTGATGAGTACCTACCATGCTTACTCGTATGCAATCCACAGCACGTCATTTGCCTCTGTCCACAGAGTGTACTCTTTAGCCCTTCTTGTCGAACAGGTGACGCTTGGCCGGTGGGACGACGCTGGTCGGAAGTTCGGATGGGATTGGGCGTCCCTTCTGGACGACGGCATCGCAAAGGAACATGGCCACGACGTACTCGTGGAAATCGAAGTATCCGTCTCGGTCCATGTCGGACAGGTTCCAGATCTGTCGCAGCTCGTCTCTGCCCAGCCCGGTCTTCACCAGCACATCTCGTGCCTTCTGCGTCGACAGGAATCCTCCCTCTGGTCCCAACGACTCGAAACTTCCCACCAACCGATCGGCGGAGTCCTGCAACGCCCAGTAGTGATCGGTGTCTTCCTGGGAATAGCCGAATGGATTGCTCTCGTGTGCTTCGGGCTTCTTTCCGAACTTGGCCGCTGACTTGGGCAGTGGGACGCTGGCCGATCCGGCGGATGCTGTTCCCATCTTGGCACGCAGGGTCTCAGGAGAATCTCTCTCGCTTGGGAGTTCCTCCATGAGGGATGGGATGTCCTTGTTCAGCACCTCATCGAGCTGTGCCATCTGCTTTTCGCTCAGGCTGTGCAGCTCGGCGAACTTGACTTCCCGAAGCTTGGCAGAGAAGCCCGTGATATCCTGCATCAATTTGAGTGATATGTCAATGCATGAGATGGGAGTGCATGGTGAAGATGTAGCATGGAAAGTGAATCGGCATGATAAATGAGGAAGCAAGCGATAGTGACAGTGTGAGGGAACGGCGATCGCGGACATGACGTTGCACAAATGAGAGGACTGCCTGGTCAGGTTACATGCAGATGTGCGTACGCAAGTGCAAGAGGCGACCTTGTGAACTTACGGGGAAGTCGCCTGGTGCAAGGTTGTACTTCTTCATGACCGAGCGGAAGACATTTGGGAGGTCATTGATGAGCTTTTGCTGCTTCTTTTCCTTGCCCATCAAGGATGGCATCTGGCTCTTCAAGTATCCCAAGATGTGGGCCTGAAATGGGTCAAGTGAGGAGGAAAAGAGTGGCAATAATGAAGTTGATTCATCGCGGATGATGTGTGCGGGTATTCGTGTCGAAGCGAGTATTGTTGAGTAGACAACAGCACAGGAAGAGGTAGGATGACGTCAATGTGTGAGATGACTGTGTGCATTCAATTCAATTCAATTCAATACTTTGATCAAGAACATACAAATCAGAGCACATCAGAGACAGGTCGATACATACCAGAGTCTTGACCTTGCGGATGCGCTTGACAAGCTCGTTGATCTTTCGCACCGCCGATTGACGTGGGAGGACGGCAAGATCCTTCATGAGATCCTTCTCCTCCGCCTCGAACAGTTCTGAATTCTCGAGGGTGTTGAGCGGTTCCTGCCAGAACGATCCGACGTAGACGCGCACGACTTCCGGCGACGACATGGTCTTTCCGAGGGACCAAAGGAGGGCACCGTAGACGCGCATGAGCTGCTGGCGGTTGATCTGATCTGCCTTGTTGAGGATGCAACGGATCTTGTCCTCATGTCCCTTGAGCACGTCGATAGCACCCTTCAGTTCGTCGGAGATGTCGAGCTTGTGGGCATCGAAGAGAAGGATGATGAGGTCCGCGCGTTCGGCGAACCAGGACACGACCTTGGTGAAGTCGTAGCCACGGTTCGTCCTTTGCTTTTCGCCGGACAAGACACCGGGTGTGTCAACAAGAGTGACGCTGCGAAGGACGCTGCTGGGCATCTGGCTACCTTCGAATCGGCTGAGGAACGACACACCGAAACGTTCCAGTCCACGGAATGGCATATCCGGATGCACCGACAACGCATTTCCAGGGATGGTACGTTCCTCGGGACCGTTGATCAAGACTGCGTGCCAGCAGAGGTGGGGGTATCGTATCGCATCATATCGTGTGCGGTTGTTCATTCATTCGGTCATTCATTCGTTTGCAAGTCCGCGCATGCGTGGTCAATTGAGAATGTGTGAGTTGGCATCAAATTGCAGGATGCGGATGATTGGCCACATGTGTTCCTGGATGCGTGTGCATCAATCAATCAGCAGTGGCACCAAATTGACAGGATGGAGTGCGGTAGTTCGACTGAAAACCTTGTCCCAACATCAGTGACACGACAATCCCCCCTCCTGACGGTGTGTCTTCAGTCGTCCGTCCTCAAAGTTGCCAAGCAGCAACATTTTGCAATTGTTGGAAAGCAGACAAGATGCACATACCGGTGAATCGGTCTGTGGTTGGTTCTGGTCCAATACGTTGTCCGGGGAAGTCACGTCCCAAGAGGTATCGGATGAAGGATGTCTTTCCGACACTGTACTGTCCCACCAGCAAAACTTGTGGCTTGGCTGCGCGGTGTGTTATTCGTTCATCGGTTGGCGGTGCCACGATGGTAATTGATTTGATGAGTCGTCACATGCGCATACCAATGCAAGTGAGAATATCGCATTGGCAATCGTCATTGTTTGTGTTGTCGTCGTCGTCATTGTTTTCAAGATCCAGAGGAGAGCAAGAGGAAAGGATGGCGAGTTGGTTAGGATGGCACAGAGCATGAGAGACCGAGTGTGAGGCCTGACAAACAGATGAACGACTAATGTGGCGTGCAAGACAATCGCACGAAACAAGCCGGCCATGGTGGACGACTTCGAACATCATGACTCATTCCATCAGAGGTCGAAAACACGATTGCCAGCACATCTCTTTTTCCAAATTCCTCGCTGTTGCGGGAACGGATGGAAGTATCCAAGGCACTGGACTCCATGATGATGATCTCTCTCTTGTCTGCGCAACCACGCACCATCGAACTCCACGTCGGTCAGGAGGGGACTTTCGTAGAAGTAATCGTATCGGTATCGCTTCTCGACGGGGAGGACGACCTTGCGGTAGATGGTCTTGAGACGTCCCGTGATGACGGAAGTGCGATCCGCGATCTCATCGCCGCTGCCTCCGCTCTTGTTGGGAGCCGCGAAGCTGGCGGAGGATACATTGGAGTCTGATGCTGCCCAGCCGGGTGCTGAGTCGGGCATTTTGTTTGTTGTCGTTGGCTTCTTGTTGTTGGCTTGTTGCCTGTGTTGGTACTATTCAGCCAGGTGGGTGCAATGCGGTGAGATTGTGATTGTGATGATAGCAGTTGGTGTTGCGAATCGGAACAAGAATCTGTGTGCGCAAGACGGGAAGAATGGTGGATGCAATCTTTTGCCGACCGTGTTGTTGCTGATCGTGGACGTGTCAACGAATGATGCATCTTCGCGATCTGGGAAACAGAAAACGCGCAGACGGAGAGACTCGCGTCTGCTTCCGTTGAGCGCTACGCTGGCATCGCAAGCTACCGATTGCGCACCCAATAACCGTAGCCGTTACGGGCCGAGATCGTAGACGTCTTGCCGCCAGATCTCAATCTACAACAACAAAACAAGCACAACCCAATCTCCAAGCAATACTGCTCACACTCTACTCATTCTCAACTTGTATTACTTCATGTAGTATTCTATTCCACATAAGTTTCTAAGCCACGTTTCACTACAAGATAGAGAAGACACAACAACCACACCTACAATAGGCTTGGTCTACCTGTCATGAAAAGCATAGTGTACTATTATTAGAATAGAAACTCATTTGAGGCCAATGAAGGGATTCTATCGTTCTCTGTGGAGATGTTATTAAAGATGCCGAACTACAGGCAGAGTAGTCGCACGTAGACCAGATTGCTCATTGATGGAGCTGTGGGCTCTGTTTCGTGGCACCCATCCAGACCATGCCGAGTGATGGTCTTGCGTGTCGGCAGGAAGACAAAAGGCGTCGAATGTACGACTGCAACACGTGTACCTACGTGCGAGTGGATTGGCAGGCACGACCACGAACGAATGTCGCAATGCTCTTGTACTTCTCAGCTACGAGTATAACCCAAGTCTCTAAGCCTCGGCGTCGTTATCTGTGTTGTTGCTGCTGTCGCTGTTTGCGTTGGCGGAACTATCGGCGTGATGCGTCACGGCCGCCAGATCAAAGTTGCAAAGCGGACAGCGCGTGTGATTGTCGGTCCATGACGTGATGCAGTCGGCGTGGTACACGTGCTTGCATGGTAACGAGACCAGGTTCTCCCCGTCCTCGTACTCGCCCAGGCAGATGGAGCAGTGCGGCTCCTCCTCGGTGTCGTCCTTCGAGAACTGTCGGCCGTCGTTGTCGTTCTGCGCCACGCTGCCGTACTCACCCTTCTTCTTGGTCTCGTCGATGCCCGATGCCTTCGCATGCGTGGCCGACTCGTACTCGAATCGATCCCACTCCTCCTTGGCTTCGTCGCTGACTCCGGAGGCACCGGCGTGACCGTCGGGGTGACCGAAGCCGCCCTCCATCATCTGCCTCTGCGACTCCATGATGGCCAGAGCCAGCTGGGCCTGGAAGGACATCATGCGCAGGCTGTTGCGGTCGATCTCGCCGTTCTCTGCATTCTCGGTGACCTCGCGCATCATGCGCTCCAGCTCCTCCTCGCGGTCTCTGGTGGCGCGGATGAAGCGCGCGGTGAAGTGGGTGCCGAACATGCAGAGCATCATGAGGCCGAAGTCGCCGGAGCTCAGCGCTTGCACCCACAGCCGGAACAGGATGAAGACCGCCAGCAGCACGCAGGCGCTCGTGCGTCTGCGGATGTGCTCACGCTCCTCCTGCAGATCGGCGACGGTGATCGTGCGACGCGAGGTGGAGGCGGCTGCGCGCGTTCTGCCGTCTGCGTCTTCCGCGCCTGCACCGGCCTCCGCGTCGTTGACCGCAGCGGACGATGAGCCCCTCCCAGCGTCGCCGGCCTGGTTCTCAATGTCGACCTCCACCATTGACGAGTTCGCGCCTGTTGTCAGTTCTCCGTCCACATCCTCATCATCGGGAACTGTTTCCGCGATGACATCACCATCGCTGTGGTCGTCGTTGGTCGCGGGAATGGGTCCTCCGCTGGGCACCCCGAAGCTGTCGTCGGCGGCGGAGGAGGACTGGGCACGCGGGGATCCACCGTCACTGGTGGGCAGCAGCTGATGCTGGTGCTGCCGCTGCGTGGGACGGCCGCGTCTGTCATCTCCACCCAACGAGAGGAATTGGGGGAGGTTGGTCATTGCGGATGTCAGTGCCATTCTTGCTTCTTCTGCTTCTTTTTGTCTTATCAATTGTGTATGGTATAGTGTGGTACTCTGTTGCTGCTAATGCTACTACTGCTACTACTGCTGCTACTAAAGTCGTTAGAAAGAGAGGTCTTGTGTGTGCGTGTTGGTCTCTTCCTTGTTGCTGTTCAGATCAGTCGATGCTTCCTTGCCTTGTATTGGTGGCTGGTGGTTGATTCGGATGTCTCTTCTGCTTGTTCCTGAGTTTATCGTTGAATTTATGCGTGTCGGTACATGAAGATGCGCTGCGGAGGAGGGAACTCCTTCGTTTGGTCTTGCGAAGTTGTTCGTGTTGGTGTCGCTGTCCTCGCTGCGCTCCTGATTCGTTTTTGTTCTTGCCCACAGCGCAGGCATCATTGACACGTCGAAGAATTCTCTCGTAGCCGCCCGTACTCAACCTACCTGCGACTCAGTGTCACCATCTTTCTCTTCACTTCGAAACCTGCGAACGAATTCTCGTTGACGCAGTGCATGTCTTCTGCGACGTCTGATACGACATGAAAGAGCCTTCTTTGTGGATGCATCTATCTAGCTTCGTCCATTTAGTATGGATTGAATTTCAGTGGAAGTTGATGTGGTGCGCTGAATGCAGTGCAAGTGTGGGCACAACTGTGGCGAGAGCATCACGCAATTCAAGTGGGAGCTCTCTGGAGATGAAGAGTCAGTGCCGGCTATTGTTTCTCCAGTGTTACAGTGGCAATGCTATGGTTATTGTTATTGCTATGACTCTATGCCAATGGTGTGTTGATGGTGGAGATGTGACAGCATGCGATGCGATGGAGCACGGCGCGTTCTTCAACCACGAATCAGTCAATGCGATCGTCCCTCCTTCGGCAGCACTTTCCACATTCCAAGTGAAAGTGCATGGGAAGGAGGGATCTGTTCAGAACATCCAGCGTCATCGATCGTCCCAGGCATCGTACTTTCAATGTAGATTATGGGTCGACCGTCGACTTCTGGTTGAAACATGTTCGTCATTCCGCATCATCATCTTCGTATGTGTGATTTCGATGCCATGCCATACCGTGGCATGCTATGCTATGCAGTATTTTCGGCTCCACCATCACGCCCATCGTAGCAAGCCGCACTGCCGTCCTGAATCATCCATGCTCATCAGCTATTACATTTGCCCTCTTCGCGAGCATGGAGATCCGTCCGTGTTGTGACTGCATCCGGGCATGTTCCCAGCATGGATGCAGTCGATTCGTTCATGTGTACGTCTCTGCGTTTCGTTTTGGTGTGGTGCAGGCGCCTTGCCTTTGTGCGCGCTGCAGTTTCGTGCAGGACGGAAACGGGGATCCTGTGCATTCCGACGGATACGTTCACGCACTCCATGTGGACGCCACAGTCCAATCTGAGATGGCAAACACAACACCGGAGAGTTGCGTTTTGAATTGATGAAAGTATGTCAAGTGCACCGCAATATGCGCGCATGCACCGTCATTCACTTTCTCAAAGACCATCGTGCTCAGATCTTGCTGTTGCGTCCTCTCATGGAGTTGAATTTTGTTGTTTTCTGTGAAGCGTAATCGTTTCGGAGGTGCACATCGTGGACTCGGGAGGAATGAAAGCCACTATCGGCCTAATCGTCGTCAGAACGAGATTCGCTTCGCCGAATCCACTGTGGATCAATCCGCTTCCTACTTGCATCACCCACCCGTGTCGCTCGTTGCGATCTTCTGATCGAGTTTGGCAACGAGGCGTCGCGGCAAGTTCGCCATGTGGACATGAGCTTCCGTGGATGCCCTTCCAAGGGGCACATCCTTCTTCGAGGATGCGCTGGAGGAAGGGCGCGGATGTCACCCACCGCCGCCACCGAAGCGCATTTTGCGCCGGCCAGAGAATGGTACGCAGCAAATGAAGAGCGCGATGGCAGAGAAGACAACACCGACGTACATCTTCAGGATGAATTGGGCGTAGGACCCATTCGTGGTGGTCTTCAACATCTTCTTTTGTGCCAGCAGCTGCTTCTGTTCGGAAATCTGCGTCGCTGGTTTCTTCTTGAGCCCCTTGGTATCGAAGAGGCCGTGCAAGTCGTCGCGTCGGACGTACGAGCCGAGATCGACCTCCTCGTGTTTGTTACCATCATGAGAGATGGTCATGATGGCCCTGCGACCTGCAAAGCCCCGCGAAACAACAATATATTTCACCAACATGGACAAGCACAACGTGAGAACGCCAACGAAAGCAATGTGGCGAGATGAATGGAAAGAGCCTAATCATCGTTTGTGTGTATGCGATCACAGGGAACCAGAGGCAGGCAAGAAGGCGATGGTGGTAGAACCAATGGATCAACGGATTAATCAATCAATAAATCAATCAGACCAAATCTCAGGCCTGAACCAACGCACCTGGAATGTATTGCACCGTCACCCCCTCATATTCTTCGGCCTCTCCGCCTTTCAAGAATTGCTTGAGCTCAGGGTTTTTGTTCAGGGTTCACCCACCGCAGCTGACGATGTGGGCGGTCACCTGGGGAGATTCGTTCGCCGCAACGGCGATTGAAGGGAACCCTGAGTTCCATGACGCCGTGTTCACGCTGAGCATTGCGAGGATCGCAAGCACCGTCCGGAGACGAACCATCAAGCCGACGATACCTCCTCCGCGAGGCGTCGTTCCTTTCATCATCGTTCCTGACTTGTTTCGCTCACTCTCTCGTTTTGTGCGTTTTTTCGTTTTTGTGTGCGAATGGCTTCCGTTTTTTGGGTTCCCAAGTTTTGCGTTCGCCAACCGTTTTGTGCATTGTTCGTTCCTTGTTTCTCGATTTGTTCGTGTTTCTTTGTTCCTTCTTGGCCGATCGTACTAGTCGACTGGTATCATTTACTGATATATATATTATTACCGCATACCACCGGGTGTCGCAGAATCAGCGTTGGGTGTGTCTTTGGGATTCTGCGTTGATGGAAACAGATGTGCACTTGGCAGCGCTCTCCGTCTCCCTCCCCTCCTCTTCATCTCCGTCATGGTGGGTGGCTGCACCAAAACATCGCCTCCATTGGTCATAGAATAATACTTGCGAGCTGTGGTGATAGTTGTGTGGCACGAGTGGATTACCTGTTCATCATCTCTGAAAGCGGTCACTTCCAACGGACCATTCACGTCGTTGTCAATTTCATCCACAAGCAACATCCTCGTCTGGTGTTGGCGCAACATCAAAAAGTGAGTCTTGACCTCCTCCCGAGGCGGGATGTTCAACCAGTACGACTGCGACTATGAGACAAATCCAAACAGAGAGAATTCTATTATCTTTCAGCCACCTCTGTCAGGGATCACACATGAAAAGCGAAGCACGTGTACTCGTGGTTTGCTCCTCAGTGACAAGATTGCACCACCATTCTGGAGGAGGATGCCGTCGCCGCTCTGCACTCGACAGCATTCAACATGCGTCCGCCCCATAGACAACTTCCTTCCCGGCCGTGCCTCCGAATCGATTGTACCGAATGCTGTTCTCCCGCTGAATGGCCAGTACTACGAGGAACATGGATGCTGAGATCATTGCGGCGATAGCGTAGATGGTGTTGACCATGGAATCATGGATTGTATACGATGGATCGGAGCTGTCGATGGCACTCCAAAACTCGTTGGAGTACTTGATGGGCATCATCATCTTTGTCAGAACGATGCAAGCCAAACAGTAGCAGATGAGCAGCGCGGATATCACGTTGGTTGGGATGTTGCTGGCTGTATGGTCGTCAGTGCTGCCACTGCCACTGCCACCGTTGTTCGTTGATAATGATGGCGCGGAGGTTGGCGTGACGTCTGCTGATGGCATGCAATGACATCGTCCGTAGAACTTGCTGAATCTGCGATTGATGACCACGACGGTGCGCAGGAAGGTCCGCAGCTGGGTGACACCCAGCACTATTGTGAGGCCTAGCGACATGCTTTGACTCAAGGTGCTGAAGTCCTTGATGGAGACCAAGTGATGTCCTGTGAACCACAGAAGGACCTTCGTGACTATGTCATCGCTGTGCTCCCTCCATTCCTTTGGATTCGCAGTGTGCTGATACCACATGCTCACGCCGGCAGAATACAACCGGAACAGCAGGATGATGGAGAAGGCGATGCCAATCCAGGACATGATTCTCCCCGTTGACGTCCGGGCGGCGCTGGCCGATCGGTACACCTCCTTCATCTCCTCAATATCTTCTGCCATCTCGCCGCACAGCGTTTCCAAGAAATCGATCTCTTTCCGTTTGGCGTGCTTGTGCTGATAGATGTCATCTCCCATGTCCGCAAAGCCGCGGAGACTTGGGGACTTGGAGAACGACGCTGCGAACCCGTTGTTCATGTTCATGAGCGATTTCTGTCGCATCATGGACGGCTCGTTGAGCTCGTGGCGTTTGGACTGCAGCACCATGCGGATGCTTTGCAATTCTGATTCTGCTCGGTTGATCATTTCCAATCGAACCGGCCTGAGGAACAGTCCCGTCAGGCATGTGAATGGCATCGAGACGCTGCCGAATCCATTGAGGACGGCCGAAATACAAATGCCGATGGTTGCCATCCATGAGACGATGCTTGCAAGGGTTACGTCTGCGTACGAGAAGATACTCAAATGATCGGATCCACCATGGTGATCCTTGCTCCCGATCTGGATGAACATGGGCGAGACTGTCTTCATGGCAACGATGCAAAGGCCTGATGCCAGCATCCCCGGCAGCAAGGCGATGACTCGATTCGCACAGCGTGTCAACTGACGTGAGATGCTGTGGCGATTTATCCTCGGTACACAACGCTGGAACAAAAGGCGGAGGCGTGATGCACGACCTGCTCCCCTCTGTGTGGACAACGGTCCCACTGTCGACGTCGGTGTCGATTTTGATGCGGACGATGACGGCAGGTCACTCCGTGTCATGACGAGGACTGGTTCTGACGGGCTCTTGCGATTCCGACAGAAGCACAGGAGACGCGATATCATTTGATAGCATCTGGAAAGGATGAGGTAGACGATCCTGTAGACCGTGAAGCATCGCAGCGGCATGAGCTTGATGATGACGCTGGCCAGTTGGTTGGATCTGGATATGATCCGTCTCACTGCCTGATATCCTGTGAATCCCGGAACAAGAATGAAGACGAAGAGGCCGCAAGTCCAGAGCAGGATCCAGTATGCGCCTGCGACCGACAGCGTGGTTGGGAATATCGTCGACCCCATCCATGCCATGTTCCATATTCGTATCGATGGCGGCGTTGCTGTCTCTGTTGTCGTTGTTGTCGATGATGATGGCACTGGAATTGTCTTGGTGAGGAGCATGAGCCATGTTGATGGAACTGCGTCAAGGATGCTGAGACTGAGCAATCCCAATGAAAGAGCGAAGGCAATGGTCGTCGTCACCTGGACCGTCCGAGACCTTGACGGGAAGATCCGTCCTGGTAGACACAGCGACACGGAGCATGACGTGATCAGCAGGAAGGCATCCATGCTGCTCTCTCCAGAGTCCTCCGATGCGCCAACCTTGATCTCATTTGGCGTCGTGTGGCTTGGTTTGGTGATGTCTTGATCCTTTCATTGGTTTCTCCCGTCGATACTCTCTCTCTCTCTCTCTCTTGCTTCTGCTCTCTTGTTCTTCCCCTGCTTGGTTGCACTTGTTGGTTGTCAAAGCTGGCTGTTGCTCTTGTGTGGAAGGAATCAAATCTGTTTTCACAGAACACTCTTTCGTGTTCATGTTACCGTTACAACAATCGTTCTGTCATTTTCTGCCGCTGTTGTTGTGGAATAAAAACCATTCCCGAGTTTGCATCAGCCACCTTCGTGACTGCCACAACTTTTGGCGATCAACCTTTCTTGGATGCGTGATGACGTCATCTCGCGAAAGTGTGTCAAAATTATACTCCAGCCAGTCGACTGTGACCACAAATTCTGTGTCCCGAACTTGCACGAATGAAAACTCCGAAGAAGACCAACACAACAAACACAACGAATGAACGAGGAAAGAAAATGATGATGTGATGGGAACGTCATCGGTGATGGCAAGCGGCTGCGCTCATGTTGGCTCGGTACGACGACAGCGCCTCTGGTCTCTCCTACCTCTCACTCCACTCCACTCACCACAGTCCAGTTGAAACAACCAAGACACTTCGTCAAAGTCCACGAATACGCGATTATAGCATCCTAGCACAACTGGCATTGCTGAGGAATTGCAAGCTCTGAGAATGCAGCGACACTCCAGACGCTCAGCAAAAGTCACGTCGCAACCTTCAAGCGTCGGCGTGATCTTGGCCGCAGTTTGTGTGTTCAGCTGTGTCATCACAACATCGCACGGTTTCGTGACGTCCCCCACTTCCATCCAGGACAGAAGCAACATGAACCTCAAGACCTTCGGATGGGGATGGAGTTCTCAGAGACTCAAGAATCGTCTCATGGACGGCTGGAAGATCCTTCTGTCATCCTCGTTGGGATCGGAGGAACCTGCCGCAGGTGCTGCATCCATCCGAGACCAGAAGCAAGAGCAGCTCATGCAATCTACGAAGATGTCGCTGGCGCCCATGATGGAATACACGGATCGTCACTTCCGCCATCTCGTGCGGCTGGTGTCGAACCGCACCCTGCTCTACACGGAGATGGTGGCAGCCAACGCGCTGTGCCACGAACGCCGCGACTGCATGGAGACATACCGCTCCGCGAATGAAGGGTGTTCGGAGGCTGACGTTGTGGTCGGGTATGAAGATCAATTCCTGCGACGGTATCTCGGACAGGGCGAGGTATCACCGTTGGAAGGGCCATCCGTGCTTCAGCTCGGAGGCAGCGATCCGCAGCAGATGTACGAGGCGGCAGAAGCTGTGGCCGAGATGACTGATCGGGGGTGGTGCGATTACACTGCCATCAATCTCAACTGCGGTTGTCCCAGCCCCAAGGTCGCCGGCAAGGGTTGCTTCGGTGCCGCTCTGATGGACGAGCCACAGCTGGTTTCGGATCTGACCAAGGCGCTGCACGAAGGCATGCGTGGTCAGGTCCCGATCACGGTCAAGTGTCGGATAGGGACGGATTCCAAACGCACCTTCACGAAGAAGGGTTACGCCGAGATCGACGAGGAGGAAGAGTATCGCAATCTATGCAATTTCATCGAAACGATCGCATCCAATGGCATCGTCACGGACTTTCAGGTTCATGCGAGAATCGCGGTGCTGCAGAAATCCTTCTCCCCCGCTGACAATCGCAAGATCCCGCCTCTCAAATACGGCATGGTGCGTCGTCTTGTGAACGACTATCCGCAGCTTACCTTCAGCCTGAACGGAGGTGTGGAATCTATCTCGCAGGCGCAGGATGAGTTCGACCAGTGCCCCAACCTGAAGGGCGTCATGATCGGTCGGTCCTGGGCGGCGGATCCATGGAGCTTCGCCATGACGGACCAGCTGCTGTACGGCACGGACGGCACCGTCGCCAAGAACCGGCTGGAAATCCTGGAGGCCTACTGCAAACACGCCGACAGAGAGGAGGAGCTGTGGGATGCCTCGCGCATCCGTCGATTCATCGTGAAGGCCGTCACGCCGTTGTTTACCGGCGAACCCAATGCCAAACGGTACCGCATCGCGCTCGACGAAGCCGCCCGGTTGCCGAAGAAGCTGAAATCGCAAGGCATCAGCATGGCGGGACAACCCCCGTTGTCCGAGCTGATCATGGATGCTGCGCACACGCACCTTTCGGAAGAAGTGCTGCTGCGAACACCGCAGGAGAGCTACGAACGCGTCCTGTGGGAGGAGGAACGTCGGAGCCAGAAGAGTTCGCAGGCATTTCGATCCAATGCTGTGCAGGAGTGGCAATCGGAGCGCACGGTCGGGCAGATGACGACGGATGCAAGCAAGTCGTTGGAAACGATATGAAGATAGAACGGCGCAGAGTACTAGGAGCACAATAGCATGCCACGTTTTGCAACATCCTTCAGAGTTTGTTTTGTCGCATTGGTATAGTAGTACGATGAGTGAGTGCGGAATAATGACGGATCAAGAGGGAACTTCGTTGCACGTTGTTCGCTGGGTGCCTTTGTTCAGGAGGTCGGTCGGTGCGAGGAAATCTGGCCTCTTCCAGATAGATGCCTGAATGTGTGGAGAAGCACACGTGAAGTGAACGGTACTTCCACATAATATAATATAATAGTATGGTACCTTGGCAGCGTCTGCCTACCTGCAATCTACTCCTACAAGAATATTCCACTCAACTCAAGTCAAGTCAAGTCAAGTCAACTCTACTCTGCTTTGGATGAAATTAGACTCTTGCCAACGATTTTGGCACACGGTTGACGTACAGACTTTGGGAGATCTGGCGTCTGCGCACCACCCGTCTTGCACGAATGTCACATTTTTGTGCCTGTTGGAGCGGGGCTTCGACTACTTGGATTGTTAGGACAGCCAACGAGACGATGACTGACAAAAAGGGAGGAGACAGACAAGAAAGCACGGTGGTTCTGCCCGGAGAACAGAATGACAACAACGCCAAGAAACACACTAAACCGCACCGCACGACAAGAAACAAACGCACCAATGCCCGTTTTTTCGTGCAGAGGGGCATTGGTGACATCGTTGAAGTGCCACTGCGTAACGTGCTTTTCCACGCTGCGCCGTACTTGTTTCTTGGTTGGCGCCATCAATCTGTTGACGCCGTACCACGATCACGATACTCCACAGTACTTGGGAGCACGCGGCGAAGCGCACAGCCAAGCAAACGTTGGAGCACGACCTACTCAATTGACGAGACACCACAGACAGCAGTTGCGTGAAGGGGCATCAAAGACACCAAAGACGTCAAAGACATCGCAGCAGCAGGCACCGCAGCGCAGGCATCAAGTCGATCTGGTGCAACAAGTGAGTTGAGGACGAGTACCAAAGCTCGTGCACTTTCCTGGAGTATATTCTAGTACATTACAATACTATTATACCATTCAGCGATCTGCTGATCCAAGCGGACCAAGACACCGTTGGGGAAGGGAGAGTGCGGATAGCCAAGCACCAAGCATAACACAGTCAGGCATAGTGTAGCATAGTGTAGCACAGCCAGGCATACACTGCATACAGCTGCAGACAAAGCGGCACCTGCGAGAAAGGAAGCGTGGGGCAAGTCGGCAGCGGCCAACGCACTCACTCCGAGTCTCGCTGTGCACAAGCGCAACGGAGTCCTCTCCTACTCCACCATCCTACAGGAGTCTGTTTCATCCGCATTCAGCTGCGGCCCATCGCCTGGCAATCAACGCAAGAGCAGAGTGCAGCTGAATCCTCAGGCAGCAGGAGAGGAGCCACTCGCTGCAGGTCGGACACGTGCCATAGATAGCAACAACGACAGCAGCATCGCACAACTTTACACAGCATTGCACCCATTGGCATCAAGCCATCTCGGGAAGCTCAGGCTGCGGTAGGAGGCAAGCACGCATTCACTTGCGCTGAATTAGCTGCGGACGCGCCAACCGCAGTTTCACAAACGTTGGGGTCATTCATTCGCAGATTCATCCACCCATAATAGTACTGCATCTGGAGCGATCATTAGTGAGGCGCTGAGGCATTGAGGCAAAGCCAAAACACAGAAGGTGAGAGCCACAAGCACCAGGCAATAAGCAACAAGGACACTTCGCACCACTCTCACCTCAACAGCATCAGAAGCAATGGCTGGGACGAGGTCAACGAGAGCAGCGGCGGCTGCTGCGGCAAGCTCGATCACGGCGGACGCCCAACTCAGCAGCACCAGCGCAAACGGCAACAGCAACAGCAACGGCTCCGCATCCACCACCAACGGAAGCGACAGTTCGATCGGAAATGCTGCATCTTCCGGAAGAAACATCAAAGTGAAGGTGGAGCCTGAGGAGACGACGTCCTACGAGGAGATCATGGGGATGGTACCATCCGGGGGCAGCGGAGGAGACTTTGCGAGCCATCATCATGACAAGTCGCCGGCGATGGTGGGCGGAGGCGCAGGAGCACTTTCGAATCGGCTCCTCGCCTTCAGAGAATGGATCAACGAGGACACGCAAACTCAGGTGCATCCATCGGTCTGCATCGTCAACGGGGAAGCGACGGACGGGACCAAAAACGCGCCCGTGTGGAGCTTCTCGCCAGGCACCAACGGTGGGGGAGCTGCGGGCATGGGATCGATGTCGTCATCCGCATCCTCCAACCGCATGATGAACGGCGCTGCTTCTGTACAGGCGTCGGGAGCATCGCATCCGCACCAGCACATCACCTCCAACGGCAACATTTTCACATCCTCGGGTCGCGTTGGCATCGTGGATGGCGTGTCGGACCGCGCCTTGTACGAACGCACTATGGGATGCCAGATTCGCGCCGTCAAGGAGATCCGAAAGGACGAAGTCCTCATGACGGTCCCGCGATCTGCATTTATCACGCCTGACTTGATCGCCGCCAGTGATGCCGGCCGTGCAATCTTGGCCTGTTGCGAAGCACCCGGCAAGGAACCGCAGTCGTCGGACACGACGGCTGCCAAATCCTTCTGGGATGTCTTCGAAAACACAACCGTCAACCTGGAAAAGTTCAAACAAAAGACAGCGCGTAATTCAGGAACCCAGCTCCTGGTCAAAATCCTCCAGGAGCGAAAAAAGGCGGAGACTGCCCTGTCGCGTCGCGTGCAGGACGACTCAAACTCCTACTACACTTTGGTACCGTCCGGCACCCTCTCCACCAGAGCACCCATCCTTGCATTCTTGATCCACCAGCGCTTCTCGCCATCCATGCGCCCGCCTGTCGCTGCCGCCAACACCAACACGGGAGCCGGTGACGGAGTCGTCCAGGACTTTGAAAACGTGTCGGAAACCAGTCAGGATGGTCGTCCCAACGCCTTGCACGCGCATCGCAGTCACAGATCATCAATATCATCAACACCAACCTCCATCGCGGAACCGCAGATACAGTTGCAGCCGGGTACGCCCGAAACATTCGGTCCCTACGCACGCATCTTGCCATCGACGGTCTCCTTGCCTGTGTGTTGGAAGCGGAACGAATTGGCCCTGTTGGCAGGATGCATACCGGGGACGCTTCCGCTGCAGGATGTAGCGGCGACGACCATGCTGCTGTCGGCTGAATTTATCGCTCTCATTGACGCCGGCATCCTCAATCGGTTCCCGCATATCTTCCCGCCGGGTCTCTTCACTTGGGAACGTTGGGTGTGGGCCGCGTCCGTCTTCACATCGCGCGCCCTGCCAGCCGCGTGCTACCTCAACCATGACGACGTCAAGGCAGAATCATCGTCCATCTCACCGGAATCCTTGCAGCTGCAGTCGCCGGGGGAGCTTTGGGATGAGCTGGGTGTCATGATACCGTTGCTGGACATGGCCAATCATGAGAGCGAGACGAATCAGGTCACGTGGCAGCCTTGTGTCGAGGCCAAGAAGGCACAGAAGCCCGGCGGCGACCCGGATGTCATGGATGACGGCCTCTACGACGACATCGAAGACGACGATGAGGAGGATGAAGACGAAGCTGGCAACGCGGAAGACAACAACGGCACCAGCAGCGGTGGCAACGCCAAGCAGAAACCGCACCCACCGCAGGCCATCGCCCACAAGCGCATACGAAAGGGCGCGGAGATTTACTTGAACTACGGACCCGACAACGGCAACGAGACCTTCATCTTGCAGTACGGATTCGCGCAGATGAGCAACCGTTCCGACGAGGTCCGGCTGGGTTGGGGGTTGATGGATGCGGTTGGGAATGTGCCGCGTCCCTCCAACTTCGAACTCCTGTCGCAGCGCAAGGACGAGGAGAGCTACTACGTCTACGAATCCACCGACTCCTCCGCGCTCAACAATTGGTGGACGGAGGATCGGCTCCTGCTGCTCGAACAGGAGGCGATGGTCGATTCCAACTTCATGACATCGCTCAAGCTGGGGAAGAAGATCATGGCGGCCGCGCACAACGGCGGCACGTTCCATCCAATTTTATTGACGGTGTCGCTGGCGGGCACCGTCCCGCTGCCGGAACTCTCGCAGCACATGGGCCGCAAGCGCAAGGGGACGCACGGCGGGAAGGGACTCAAGGTGTCATTGCGACATCAGCGCATCCTGCGCAATTACCTGGCGTTCATCTTCACGCGCAAGATGGAGAAGCTGTTGGAGAACCTCAACGAAGGCCTGAAGGACCACTTCCAGGGCGTCCAGCTGTGGACGAAGGCATCGCAGGGCGGGTTGAGGTACAGCCAATCGGAGGATGCTGACGGCGAGGAGAATTCGAGCGTCATCGGCTGGCAGACCTTCTTCGATGAGTACGCCTACGCAGCGACGATGGAGATCGAGAAGCGATACTACGCGATGGGAGCGGACAGCTGCGTTCTCACGTTGTACGACGGTCAGCTGCAATCCCTTCAGGCATCATTGGATGCGCTGTCGACGTGGGAGAAGTACCAGCAGGGGGTGCTGCAGCAGCTCATCGATCTTGGCTTCACCCTCAGCGAAAGCGAAGAAGATGACATCCTCGCCGACGGCGACATCGTCATTCCGCGCAAGTCATCCGGGTCGGCTCAAGACGGGACCAAGACCACCTCGTTACTGGGGGATCAGGATGGCGCCAAATCCAAGGCATTCGATGATGGCGGAGCTACAGGTGGTGCAAACGGCGAGAAGCGCAAACGCAACGGGGAGGGAAAGAAGCGAGAAGAAGGCAAGCTGTCACCATCGAAGAAGCGTCGCAATCGCAAGAAGAATAGCGTGTCGGGGGTGCCACCCATGGATCGTCCACCGGCAATCAAGCTGCACATCGGAAACCTCTCCTACGCAACGACACCGAAGGATCTGTTCGAGTACTTTTCTCACCTTGTGGGACGCGAATTCGTGCTCGAATGCCACATCCCGACGGAGCGCGATAGCGGCAAGTCGCGAGGCTTCGGGTTTGTGACGTTGCCGGAGCACATCGCGCATCAGATCTTGATGTCAGGCCACAAGCACGAGATCGCAGGCAGGTTTCTGAAGATCGCCGAGAGCAACTCGGGCGGTCCCAGCCGTTTGCGAAATATGATGCAGGGACCGCCTCCGGTGATGGGCGATAGATGTGCAACTTGCGGGTACCGTCCGAAGTACTGCATTTGTCAGGTCCCCAACATCCCAGGGCATCCTAGCAGTCAGATGGAACCGATGCCCCCGCATCCGCCGCCTCCGGCTTTCGGACGAGATCCGGAGTACGCACGGTACGGACGCACGGAACGCTTCAGTCGCAGCCGGGATCGGTACAGCCGCAGCAGGTCGCCCAACTACCACGGAAGACGCGAGAGGGAAAGAGAAGGCGAGTACGGTGTGCCACCTAGCGGTGGTGGCAACGCCGGCGGCAGTGGTGGCCGGGACTACCATCGTGATTATCGGTACCACCCCTACGAACGCAGCCGATCTCGAAGCTTCTCGCGGGGAAGGGATCGCGAGCGCGACCGAGACCGCGACCGCCGCAGAAGCCGGAAGTCTCGTGAACGATCACGGGAGAGATCACGTGACCGTTCTAGGGAGCGATCTCGCGATAGATCCAGAGAACGGTCTAGGGATCGGTCACGAGACCGGTCGCGGGAACGATCGAGGCATCGCAGTCGCCGCAGTGGATCGCGCAGCTGGGATCATCGCTCCTCGCGGTCGTCACGGTACAGTCGCAGCAGAAGTCGCAGCCACAGCCGTAGCAGCAGCTACTCCGACGGTCCGCGGCGCGAGCGATCCAAAGAAGGCAGCGGCAGTGCTCACAACGGCAGCAGCAAGCCGGGCAGTGATGCTGACAAGAAGGATGCGCAGGAGACTGGCGTGGCACCCTCCAGTGCCTCTCGCTCAAATCAAGACGCAGTCGAGCCAAGCACCAAGAGCAAGGAACGTGAACGAGAGCGAAGCCGGGATCGAGATAGGGATCGTGATCGTGAGAGGGGGCGCGATAGGGACCGCGATCGTGACAGGGATAGAGACAAGGATCGAGACCGCGATCGGGACAGAGACAGGGATCGTGATAGGGACCGAGACCGTGATCGCGATAGAGAGCGAGACCGCGAACGGAGGAAGCGTTCAAGCCCAGGAAGAGGACGAACGAGGAGTCGGAAGAGCAAGAAGAAGAAGCGCCACTCTAGGCATCACACCCCGAGCCCGTCTCCATCGCACTCACCGTCCAGGTCAAGAGGTGGTGCGGATGATCAACACCAGGAAGAACAGGCGCAACAATCAGCGCATGCACAAACACGCGAGTCGGAACAAGAGGAGTAGAGTACATACGAGCACAGCAGTTGCTCTCCTATCTCCCCGTATGCGTACTTGCACTCGCATGGAATGTCGATACCAAGATAGTCTCTGGCAACAGCAGGCAGAGGGGGTCCAGTCGAACAACCCCACCGAATCTTACCATCGCGTACCCGTACTTGTGAATTCTATGTAAATAACTTCCACTATAGTCGTTGTCGAATCTTCACTTCGAACATTGCGAGGGGTAGCTAACAATCTCTTGCCTTCTCCATGGTGACAAGTCTGATGCGATTCTCTTGTGAGCCCTACCGCTATTGCTGTTGCGACGAAGACGTGGTATCCACCTGCACCGACCGCAAGTTGCCGACGGAAAATGCGCAGTTTCTTGCACAGTTCAGCGAGTTGGCCAACCATTTGTCCTGCGCGATGTCTCTGTTTTTCGGACTACAAGAAAAAATCATATGCTCATCGTTCTTGTAGTCTCCATAGTTGTGATTAAGCATTATTATTTCTACAGTTCATACTTTATGTTCCATAGACCATCGAAGAAGTCTAGTTGCATGAGTCAAACCGCGCCGTGGACTCTGTCCAATTGGAGAAGTTCTTTGGTGTTCTGGGTGAATAACGAGAGGTGCCCATTCGCGCTGGTGTTTCAAATTTTTCCTTCTGGCGTTTCTCGTGTAAATGTCTATGGTCCAAGTCTAGAGGAGTGGTCCAACAATGAATGCATTGACGTGTCCATGGAACGAAAACATGTACTTTTACAAACATCCAACGCAGCCCGAATCTTCTTTTTGGTTTATGAGGTGTCTATTTGTGTGCTTGGTTTGGTTGTAAGATCCGTAGAATTCCGGACTAAAACGTATTCGACTACCCACGACAGGTCCACTCGCCGACCGAGGTCATGGAGTACTGAATACATTTTCACAAGAGTACTCGCCTTTGCAGTCAACCATTTTCCTCTCTGCCACTCGGTTGGCAGCCAGTACCATCTCAACCTTCTTGTCCGCATCCCATTCTGTGTACAGACGAACACACTCCGCCAGGTGCACCTTGGCCTTCTCATTGTCCCCCAGACTTGTGAAGAACGCCGAACATCGTTCATACGCGAGCGCCTCTTCGTCGATGCACCTCAGCACTTTCATCATGTGGATGACATCTTCGGAGTGCTTCATCGCGTGTTGGAATGTGCATGTGTGTATGTGCATCGCTCACCCATTGTTCTCGTATTCTCTACACGCAAGCGGTGCAAATATTTGTGTAGTGAGTAAACTGTGATTGATCGAAATCACATCACGAATTCGGACACACCAACACAATCAGGATTTTGGAAGGAAATGTGTGAACAATCATTTCTGAGAGCATCAGGAATCCAGTCCGTCCATCAATCGACAGAAACGCATAACATCAAGCAAGGATCGATGTATTTCCCAACTAAGCCTCAAATGACAATACCCTTGCCAGACCACTGCATCATCAATGGAATATGGCATCTGAAGGTGTTGGAAATCTGGGGTATAGATATAGTCTAATGCTTATTAAACTGTACCATTTTAGAACTGTGAGAACAACACCTTCATTTCTCAACTCCTCAATTCGTTTGCTCACCATGATGCTGATGGCCTCCTGTAGTTTCCCCTTGCAATCATCGTGACAAACCCTCTCCTTCATTCGCATCTCATTGCTCATGACAAGTGCATTTCATCATGCTCGTCCATCAAGGTGCCCTCCTACACTCCTGAGATGCATGCATGCCGATGATCGATTGACTCTCTTCTCATCAGGCATCCATCACTTATTCAGTGCACTCTTCCGTGTTGGTCACTCACTCTTCTCACATGTTCACTGGTGGTCACACTTGGTTCAGAACATGGAGTTCTGGCACGATTAGTCCAGTCCTTCGATGTTGTTCCAGTCCGCGCTTTGTTCTCCTTCGCTGGTTCTCTGTCAGTCACGTAATCATGTTCTGGGTTCCGAGCGACTCAACCGTGATAGCGCATTCGCATAGATGTTTCAGGTCAACCGGTCAACCCTCATGCTTGGAACACTTGGGTGTTCCAGTCTCCCTTTCGCATCCATCATTTGCCATGCCAGTTCGTCAATCCCCTCAAAACATGTCACATCGTTAGTCTGTCCGTCGTCCGTCATACTCTTGACACACAGAGGAGGAGGTCCACAATCAACTTGGGAGTGTGTCCGACTTTGGTAGATCGGTCAGTCTATTGTTGGTATCATGGGAGGTGCGGCAATATAGGAAACCACGACATAGTTGCACCATCGATTCCTGACATATCGGATCGTGTGGGACTGTCACAGGACGTCTTGGGCTCCTATGGTTGGGCGATGCCCGTGTTCGCATGGTAACCCTGTTTTAACCGTTGCACATGTATCCCTGATTGTTTGGATGGACAGTTGAGCACAAACACAGAAAAGTATCATTTTCCACGTGACAAATGACCGCAGCGAGCGTCACAAGCAAAAGAAGGAACAGAAGGAAAAGACGGAGACAGCGACATGTCGCGAAAAGTGCGAACGAGAGAAGGTCGCAGCAGCAACAGTCCGAGAGTTCGGCGTGATGAAGATGCGCGTCCAGGCGCGGAAAACCATTCTCGGCCAGGGTGTTCGCCCTCGTACCGCGGAGGGACGTGCGCATCAAAAACACAGCCGCGATCTTTGAGTCTTGGACCACAAGCGCAAATCACTCGTTCGGCGACACAACCAGACGACAAATCGAAGGTGACAAACGCAACTCATCTCCAGCAGAGAGCAGAAGAGACCCGCGATCATGGCGCAAGCATCCTCTTTGGCACCATCGCCACCATCGGCACCATCGCCACCACCCACGCCATCGCCACCATCTCCGCCACCGGCTCAGCAAACGTCGACGACTGCAACATTCAACACGGTCATCCTCGTCGTGGTGGCAGCTGCCATCGGGACCATCAAAAAGAGGAACGACAACCTCGACGATGCCGAACTGCCTAATGACCTGGAGGGTCTGCGCTCCTGGAAGGTCACCATGCCCATCATGGCCATCGCCTACATCTACGGTGCCGTGCAGACCCTCAGAAGCTCCGCTCTCACCATGGAATGGGTCCAGTCCATCGACTTGTGCTTCCTAGCATCACTCGCCGTCTCTTTTCAACTGGAGCCACTCATGGAATCCAGACTCGACGAACGTCTGAACAAGCCGTTGTGGCCGATATTGTGCGCAGTCCATCTCTTCAACAGCCTGACGCCGCTCTCCATGGTCTCCATCCTGCGCCCAGCCTTGATGGCCCTCAAGAAGGGAGACGCTGCCGACGCCACCGTCACCAAGGACAGCAGCAGCAGCAAGGCTGATACGAAGCAGACGGAAAAGTCAGAAAGCTGGACGAGCCGGGATCAGATGCTGTCCGACATCTTCTGGGGTCTGGGTGCAACCATCACCATCATCGGCAACTTCTCTGAGATCGTCGGTCACGAATTCGACGGATGGGTGTACCTTCCCAAATCAGAGTCATCGTCGGGATGGACGAACTTCGTTTTCTGCCTGGGGCTGTGCGGCGGCATGAGTGGCCTGGCTGCCGCCGTCACGCCAACAAACACCAAGAAAGTCGCGCTGGCCTTCCTCCCGACGGTGCTGGTGGCGTTGGTACCGGTCACCTTGGGATGGAGCCAATCGATCAAGCCGATCGTGTTCTCATGCCAAGGATTGGCATCCGGCCTTGGTGCGTATGCTGTGGGAAGCACCTTCGGCAGCCACTGGCCATGGCTGTACTTCGTGCAGTCATTCAACATCGTGAGAAATGCATCCCGCATCCAGTCCACCGGCATCCAGGCCTTGCATCTGATGACCTCATGCTTCGGTTTCTTTTCGTACACGGTTCCATTCGCTTTGAGTGTGAACAAGACAACGAAGTCGGCACCGCTGTGGGCTGTGCTCTTGGTGAGTGCCGCGTCGGTGTACTTGGGCGGTGAATTGGAGAACTACATTGCATCAACAGAGTGGGGACAGTCGACGGGCATTTATTAGTGCACTCCCCCAATTGGATTGATGAGAGAAAGCCATCGCAGATTGGTGCAAGAGAATCTACAGCATTCACATTATAGTAGTACCAGTCACAAACAAAGCCAAGGCAACATGCTCGTACCCAGTGCTGGAATTCATGATCTCGCATGACGGCGGATTGCAACGGAAGTTGATTTCGCATACTCTGTGCTCTCTTCCGCAGGAGACGTGGTGTGCGCGCATACGCCATGCCCATAATCGCCTTTGCGACGACTACTCCGCGATGAGCGAGACAGAATAAAGATGGGCGAGGTGTATCGCGAAAGCTGAGGATCCTAGAATTAGTTGATAGTTGCATTTTTGAACGATCGTCGTCGCCCTCGCAATTCTTCTTGGAGCTGATTGCATTGCGCTGCTTGTCTCGAATCAAATTCCCGTACGCCCTTCATCTCTCCCGGCTCGAAGAGACTTCGCGATACCAACCTACCCTGGGCTGCTTTCGTGCCATCAGATTCAATCCACACCGGCTGGTGGACACAAACTGCTTGGGAGGACAAGTGCGGAATCCATTTCGGTGGTGTATTTATGGTAGTATAGCTGTGCCATGATTTGGAGAGATGCAGTTGTGGGCGTTGGTGAGACCTTCATAGCTTGTGTGTGCCAAAACAAATTGCGAAGCACCGTGATCTTGGCATGTCAGTCAGGAGCATTGTGCGAATAAAGCGAAAGACGAGAACAAAAATCAATCGCGGCCGCCCTGCGTCATAATTCCGCGCACAGTAGTGACGTACCGTAACCCACAGACCATCAATTCTGCACTTGGTCACATTTTGTTCCGGCGAGTGGCAACGACGCAAATCTGATGCCATTTGAAGCATGTACGTGCATGTATTGGTACCGAACCGCAACATGCTTCCACTCAAGGAAAGTGCACAGTGCTCGTGGTTGTGCTTCGACACGTCTTTACTCCGCTCTATTGGCTTGCTCGTGTTTTATCTGGTGTTTATTCTTCCTTCGTTTTGAAGTCTGCACTTTGCATGCTCGCTCGTTTGGTCAGGGTCTCGGAACTCCTGTGGCCAGTGTCTTTCACCATCTGCGAGAAGTCTCCCCCTTTCTCGATGAGGTTGATTGGTGTGTCGAACTCGACGATGTGCCCGCTGCTGAGCACGATGATCTTGTCGTACTCGATTACGGTATCCAGACGATGAGCAATGGCGATGATTGTGGAATCCTTGAAGTTCGCTGACACGGCTTCTTGAAGCAGGAGGTCTGTTTCATTGTCGACGTTGGCCGATGGCTCATCAAGCACGAGTATTTTCGTTTTCCTCAGAATGGTTCTCGCGAGACAGAGAAGCTGCCGTTGGCCGACAGAGAAATTCGAACCGTTCTCCGCGACGGTGGCCTGGAGTCCACCGGGGAGGTTCGCCACTGCGTCCCGCATCTGCGCATCGGTAAGGGCAGATTTGATGGCATCGTCGTCAAATTGATTGAATGGGTCGATGTTCTCTCGCACGGTGGAGCCGGAAAACAACACTAGTACATGGCGCCTGGTTTGCAGTTCATGTCGATGTTTGCGACTGCCACCGCCGTCTTGTCCATTTTATCGCCAGCATCCTGCGCGACGCCAGCTTTCGTTGAAGCTTCGCCCTTGTCACCATCCATCGGTCTTTCCAACTCAGGTAGAGTTGATTTGCTGGTTTCTCCAGATGAGCTCCAATGGCAAGTTACATCGAGCAATTGAAGGAAGTAGTCGTTCGTGCCCAGCGTGCTCGATGCCTTGTTCTGATTGAGGATGGTGCGAGTAGCATGTACGATGGGCGAGGACGCAGGACAAGCGCAAGGATACATGGTTGAAAGATTGAAAGAACAAGGGATTGTGCGTGTTTGCGTTGGCGTGGTTGTGCAGATGAAGATGGCAAGGAGTGAGATGCGTCGCGGTATGGATTTGGGTGTGATGACACGAGTGCGAGTACAACTGGAGATGAAGATGGTGATGATCATCCGTCTCGTTGTCGTTTGCCTGCCAAAGAGTACGCAAACGCGCAACATTCAGATACATGAACGTACCATGATCCCGAATGCAAAGAATTTGGTCATCGTGAGCTGCACCACATTGAGCAAGGTGAATGTGGTGAAGACGTGTCGCGCCGTGAGTTCATTTCCGCTGTACACGTGCACCAAGAAGATAACAGCGGACACGGTCGTATTGGCAGCGAAGAAGATGGCTTCGTTCCATGCCTTGAGCTTGGTCGCGTCTTGAATCGCGGATGTCTCCTTCTGTCGCAAATCCTTGATCTTGTTGAGGAAGGCCAGTTCCCACCCCATCATCTTGACGACGCGAATGCCGGCGATGACCTGCGATACCATGGTGACGCGGCTGTCCGTGATCTGCGCGATCTTGGAACGGAAGTGTACAAAGCGGATGCCGAGGTAGAACTGCACGATGATGAAACAGAAGAGCAGCACGTAGCCTGCCGCGAAGGCTGGGCCAACGGATAGGATCCCGATGATGAGCACCGCCACGGCTTCCATCGGACCCCAGAATATGTACAGGAGGAAGACCGTGGACAAGATGAAGCGCTCCACATCGTTGGAGGCCAGGTTCATGACCTGCCCGGAGTTGGTCTCGTTGGATGAATAGACGCTCTTCAATCGCAAGGTCTTGTCGTAGATGCAAGCGATGGCCGCGATGCGAAGTTGCATGCCGGTCTTCCATGTGTGGAAGAATGCGTTATGGTTCGCGAAGAGCGTGATGAGAGCCGTGATGGCCACAATAGACGCGTAGAGGTAGCCTTCGGCTCGTGAGAGGTTGCCTTCGAAGTATTCGACGAGCTGTCCCAGCGCCAGCGATTGGCCAATCCTGGCCACGGAGAGCGTGAGCATCATCGGCTGCACGAACCACATCTTGGCCAACGCGAGCTTGAGGATTGCCATCTTGAGATTGGGCGATCGACCAGCGGCGGCCGCAAGCCGTTGCTCCTGTGCCCACAGATCGTTCATCATTCGGAGGTTGAACTCGGACGTCTCCTTCTTCGCCAGATGAGGAAGATCAATCTCCTTCAGGTCCTGGTTCTGCAACCCCTTGTTGAGCAAAGGCATCACCCACGAGAAGGTGAGCCGCGTCCACAAGGAAGAGTTTTCCAGCAGATTCCGCGGTCGCTGCTCAGTTGCGGCATCGCTGTTGCGAGGATGGGTCTGTGTGTGAGTGTCAGCGTGGATGTCAGCGTGGGTGTTTGTATGGATGTTCACATGGATGTTTGCATTTGCAGTTGAACGTGTTTGGGCACCGGTTGGACTGCTTTCTTCGTTGATTCCGCCATCACGCATGGGTTCGCCACCACCGTCTTCTGACATCTCGAAGATCAGGTGCAGTGATTTGCCTTGACACTCTGGTGCTGTCTGCTCTGTCGATTTGTTTGGTCCGTTTGTATTGCTCGTTGCTTGCAAGGTTGTGTACCATGTGAGCAATAAGACGTCAAGGTTGGCATCTGCAATTGAGTGCTCCTTCTCTGCCTCTCTGGGTGTGAGCAAGCTTTTCTTTCCCTCTATCTATCTATCTCTCTCTCTTCTCTCTTTTATGAGCTCCGCTGGTGCTACTCGGTCTCACGATGCACAAGAATGGCTTGGGCAGTTCGTGCCCTCTCCTGAACGCGAAGACTTTCGATGGGTGGCTCGATTTGTGTGATCGGCAAGGTTGATGACCATTTTTGTGCACAGCCCATGCATCCATGCATGCTGGCGCCATGGTGTGCCTCCCGTCTCTTCGTTGATTGCATCAGGGGTCTTTGTGGTGTGGGCAGGAAGCATTGAGGATGCGTTGAGTAGTGTTCCTTTGCCGGTTGTTGTTGTTGTTGCTCCCATGCAGTGAATGGGAAGAGAGAGACAATGAATGAACGAAGAGACGAAGGAGACAAGAAGGGAAAGATGGGGTGGGGACTGTTGGCGAGCGAACATGCAGCAGAGCAAAGCATGGCAAATACAACCAACCATCCAACCACCTCCACTCACTTACATAGTAGTACCCTCTTTGTTACCCCCATTGCGATGCCGCTCCGCCCTCCAGCTTGGAGGACAAGCTATCACAGGGAATTTGTTTTTGGGGTTTTGTGTGCCACTCGATGATGTTGTTCATCGAGTGGCGCAGAAAAACCCCAAAACATATTCCCATGGTAGCCTGGCCTCCAGGATGGAGGACGGAGGTGAGGTGTTGACCTGTAGTAGTACATGTGTGTTGTGTGTACTAATGTCATGCTGCATCTTTGAACACATGACTACAACTACACACTAGTGAGAAGCAGCAGCAGCAACAGCAGCAACAGCAACAACAACAAAAGGCCATGAGACAGACAAGGTGCCAAGAGGGATGTGCGCTCTGTTTGCCCTCCACCCAAACAAGCGCTTCTCGTCGAGACAGAGGTGACAATGGGTCACAGGCTGTGTGGTCTCTCGCCTTCCCGACTCGCACCACACCAAAGCAGACAAATACGCATCACAGCAGATCGCGGACAAATGGCGGAAAATAGCGATGACAGATTCGATTGGAGTAGTAGTAGTAGTAGTCGTAGAGTAGAGTAGAGTAGAGCAGAGCAGGCACAAGTACGCATTGCGCACCACGGCCATTTGGTGTTCGTTAGTCTACGTGCACTCTACCTCCTAGCTTCCTTCGTTCGTCGTTTCCTGTCGTGTTGTGGTGTTCCAGGACTTCTCGCCAACACCGCGAATTCTGCGACACGGCTCGATCGCTTTTCATGAGCAATGCGTCTCTGCTTCTCACGTTCTTACTCGCGGCTCGTAGATTGTACGATCCTCGTACCCAATACCGGCTACTATTATTGCTACTCGTACAAGGTAATGCTCATACGAGTTATGGAGAGATGCGAGAGTCGCTCCACTTTTTGTCTTGCGCTGTCTTGCCGACTGTCTGCGAATCCTCCCACGAAGAGGTGACACATAAGGCAGAATCGCGCAAAATCATACAGTATTGTTCGCGTGGTGGAATGTCACACGGTTGGCTAAGCGCATTGCATGCAGTGTTCTCTAGGCATGACGTGCAACATTACGCAGTCAATTCATCATCTAACAGTACCGTGCACTCAGATAGACAGAGAGAAACAGAAACAGAGAGAGAGAGAGAGAGAGAGAGAGAGAGCAGTTCACAGAACTCCTCTCTACGACCTATTATAATGTATATCCTCCGTTTCTGTTGATGTGCCTGCTTCGTTTTGGCCTGTGTTGTGTGGATGAGTGACAGTAGTTGCAAACATGACAATCTCCGCGAGCGTTCGTTGCGTTCCTTGCTCGGATCGAGGTGGAGCGGCACCAATAAAGCACGGTACAGACAGGTTGTTTTTCCTCTTTCTGCCACAGCCATCACACTGCCGTGGACGTCTGTCGCATGTGCGGACAGAAACCAGCTCTTGCCGAAATGGGCGTCGCGTCGTCACAACATGGAACAGGTGACATGACCGCAACACCGACACCGGCGTCAAGATCAGAACACGACTACACCTAACGCACAATGAGAAATGCAAGACACCGTGACGCAGAGCAGTTGATGGAAGGAGACCCCAGAGAGTATCACAGAGACGGAACTCGTCGCCCGCTGTTGCCCTGCTGTTCGTGCTGTTTCTGCCGCTCTGTCGCTCTGTCGCTAATAGTGACGGGATGTGAGAACAAGAACGAGCCAAACTGTCATTCCGCCAAACACTTCATCGCAACGTACACCACAAGTTTCCTCCCTTCGTCCTGTCTCTTCCGGTCATCTGTCATGTGCCATGTGTCTTCCTTCGCAACACTCATGCGCGAGGCGAGATACCGCACGAGTGCATGTAACGTGAAATGCAATCACTGTGACAGTGTCCGAGGACAAGTACGAGTACCTTGTTCGTATCTTCCCACAGCCAAATCGCACCGCATGAGTGTACGGTACCATGCCGATGCACCCAGGCGGGCAGGCGAGCGCAAGTGAAGAGAGAAGAACATGTTGTGATGTGGCATGATACGATTTGTTGCGAACACCTCAGAATGAGCCGAATGATTATGCTTTGTACTGGCGTTCCTGAACCTAGAGAGGCTATAACCGAATCAGTCTGTTGTTGGAGCCTCTGTCTGTCTGCAAAACGTCGAAAATGTCTCATGCAGGATTCGAGGGAGGTGGCAGTTTGTCGACAGCCACGAAAATTGAAGCGTCCGTTTCGTGATTCATCACAAACAGACACGGCGAACTTACACTTCCGAGAAAATGCAAACAGACAAACTTTGATTGGTGGAGCCAATTTGTTCGCACGATTGTGTACTTGTCCTCGTTTCATTTCATTTCATTTCGTTATTGTTTTGCTGTTGTTTGGTTAACTTTGGTTTATGTATCTCATTAGTGTTCAGTGTGTGTGTGTGCTGCGCCTGCTCTCGTCCGGCGAGATCACGAATTAGATCAGGACATGATTGTCTGGTTCCTGAATTCGTGTCTTCATGCCAACGCACTGAGGGCCATCTTGATTTGCATCCGCATTTGTATTTGCAGTTGGATTGCATCGGAAAAATATGCAACTGTGCATACTCATGTTCATGCTGCGACAGTCCTCAGCATGTGTTCGCTTGATGTGGCTCAGCATCGATCGATCGATTGGTTGATCGATTGATTGATCGGTTTAGGCATCCATCTCAAGGGCGACATCGGTCATGTCGCTCTCTTCCTCCTGGTTCAGTCTGTTCAGTGCCTGCATCTCCTTGCGGATGGAGGCCTCAAAGACGGCGGCGTCGGCCTTGCTCTCGCAACCATCGACCTCCTCGCGGAGGCTCTTGATGTTGGACAGGATGGTGGCACGGCGGGAAGAGAAGGATTCTGGCTGGGCGGCCAAGGCCTTCTGCATCTCGAGGTACTCGCGTGGAACGGCGGTGGCACCGGCTTCTCCAGTCAGCACGTTGGTTCCGAGGTGCAGGTTGCGGTTGCTCTGGTGGTCTGGCTTCATGCCGGCGGCACGTTCCTCTGGGGTGCCAATGTACACCTCATCGAGCTGGAAGCCAGAGACGGCCTTGTGAATGGAAGCGAGAACCCAGGCTCCGGAGCAGATACCAGTGGCTTCCAACAACAGACAGAACTGGAGGAAGATGTAGACGATTGGGTTGGAGAGGAAGGCGATTGGGAAGACGGATGCGACCAGCTGCCATGTGATGGAAGCGATGATGGTGGTGATGAGGGCTCCGAGAAGTCCGGTGTTGAAGAATTCCTGGGTGCTGTCGGAGACCCCGAAGATGTTCTCGCCAGTTCCAACCTCGACATCGAGAGTGGTGACACGGGCGATGATGAAGAAGCACATGGTCACGCAGATCTGACGTCCGATCATGAATCCTGGAAGGTTGCGTCCGTCACCGCGGAACAGAAGTTCGCAGGTCTTGCGGGCCATTGGGTGGTCTCCACGGTCCTCCTTTGGAAGCTTGGCGACGGCGAAGAAAGCAATCTGCATACCCTCGAGCATACCGACGATGGACATGAAGAGGAAGAAGAGGATGACGGCGACTCCGTTTGGCACTCCGGCCCACATGGTGGTCTTTCCATCGAAGAGGGCGACGAGGGTGACGGCCATGGCGTAGCACAGGATGGCGAGAGAGATGAGGATGCGGCCCCAGTAGAAGAGGTTCTGGGCACCGTCGCGAGGTGGTTCCTTCGACTCGATTTCCTTGCCGGATGCCCAGACGAAGAACATCTGGACGAGGTAGCACGAGTGCAGAAGTCCAGAGAACTCGATGGCGAGGGCGACGTAGAGGGTGAAGACGGCGAAGAAGTTGTTGATGTAGTCAAGCATGCACAGGGAGGCGTTGACTTGGGAGTTGAGCTGTCCGGCTTGGGCGGTCATGAGGATCATGGCGGCTCCGGATCCGAGGAAGATCTGGATGATGATGTCTGGGAGTCCGAAGACCTCGGCATCGGCGAGTGGGGCACCGCACTGGTTGATGGTGAAGACCATGAGGAGGACCATGAACTGACGTCCCATGAGGTAGCGGTCGAGGTTGTCACCCTTGTGGGCGAGGGAGGTGCACTTGTGGCTGGTTGGGTGGGATTCGACGTAGAGGTCGCGGTCAACTGGTGGGAGACCGACGAGGGAACCCTGTCCTCCCTCAACCATGTTGAGCCAGACGAGGGCCGTGATCATGATGACGACGGCGACCACTGGGTGGACCTCGGACGAGACCTTGGTCTGCTCATTGAAGATGAGTCCGCAGACGATGGTGATCGAGAAGATGAGGAGTCCGGTGGAGTACACCGACTTGATGAGCTGAATGGGATCCATCTTGCTTGTTGTTGTTTGTTGCTTTTGCTCTGATTGTCGCTTCTTGTTGCTGTGATGCGTTGCAGAACTCGCAATGGTTGAAATTGTGAGTGATGCAAAGTCAGGTTCGATGAATGCCGTAAAGGCAGGCGCTGTTGTGTTAACTTGTACGTGATGGTGATGATGATGGTGATGTTTGTTCTCACAATTTCGTTTGTTTCGTGTTGGGCTTCGTTTGGTGGTTGTTGACGTTTGTGCGCAAAAAATGAGCGAAAATCAGTCCGTGAAAGCTGGAAAGGCGCGATGGAGTTGTGTGACAAAGTCGCGACAAGTTCGCATTTTCATTCATTTGTATTCAGCTCTGAATTTAATTAATTAACAGCCAATGATGGAGGCATTGGCGAGTACAGGCAATCCAAACATAACGTTTTGCAACGTCAATTTATTCGTGAATCATTGCTTGAAAGCCGAGTCTTGGATCAATTCTTCGCACGGTCACATTTTGTTCCGGCGAGTGGTAACGACGCAAATCTGATGCCATTTGAAGCATGTACGTGCATGTATTGGTACCGAACCGCAACATGCTTCCACTCAAGGACAGTGCACAGTGCTCGTGGTTGTGCTTCGACACGTCTGTACTCCGCTCTATTCGCTTGCTCGTGTTTTATCTGGTGTTTTATTCTTCCTTCGTTTTGAAGTCTGCACTTTGCATGCTCGCTCGTTTGGTCAGGGTCTCGGAACTCCTGTGGCCAGTGTCTTTCACCATCTGCGAGAAGTCTCCCCCTTTCTCGATGAGGTTGATTGGTGTGTCGAACTCGACGATGTGCCCGCTGTTGAGTACGATGATCTTGTCGTACTCGATTACGGTATCCAGACGATGAGCAACGGCGATGATTGTGGAATCCTTGAAGTTCGCTGAGATGGCTTCTTGAAGCAGCAGGTCTGTTTCATTGTCGACGTTGGCCGACGGCTCATCAAGCACGAGTATTTTCGTTTTCCTCAGAATTGCTCTCGCGAGACAGAGGAGCTGCCGTTGGCCGACAGAGAAATTCGAACCGTTCTCCGCGACGGTGGCCTGAAGTCCACCGGGGAGGTTCGCCACTGCGTCCCACATCTGTGCATCGGTAAGGGCAGACTTGATGGCATCGTCATCAAATTGATTGAATGGGTCGATGTTCTCTCGCACGGTGGAGCCGGAAAACAGCACTGGGCTCTGTGGGATAACGGAGATGTTGTGTCGGAGCTTGTTCAATCCCAACGTCGCAATGTCCACGCCATCAATTAGCATCTGTCCTTCGTCTGGTTCCAAGATCCGCACGAGGGTTTGGATCAGGCTCGACTTGCCGCTGCCCGTCCTGCCCACGCATCCAATTCGCTCTCCGCCAGAAATGTCGAAGGAGATATTTTGCAACGCCGGTGGCAGATCATCTCTGTATCTAACCTTGAGATTCTGGCATTTCAGACCACCGCTGGAAGGCCAGTCAGGGTGCAGCTTGTCGGCTTCTGTTTCCACTGGTGCCTCAGATGGCAGCTGTGTGTACCCAGCCACACGTTCGACGCTGATCATCTGATTAACGATTTCAGCGCTCTTCGTGGGAAAATGAGTGAAGATGAAGCCAAAATGGAACAGAGGGGTGTACGTACGTAAGAGAAGAAAGATGATGCCAAGTTTGGACGCGTGGTGAGATTGTGGTTGTGATTGTGGATACGGTTGTGAGGTGTGATGGGAACATTGCAGCTGGGAGTACCGCAACGCAGAGTAGTGCACGAGTACCCTAGTGCAGAGCAGAACGCTCTGTGCCGCATCGTTGATGCGGAAAGCAGTTGCTATGGACGTGGGCGTCACCATACGAGTAGACCAAGCACATTCGTACCTGCCGAACTGTCCATTGGAACAGACCTGCCAACATGATGAGCAAGCTCAAGGCCAGCCCCACCAAGGCTGGATCAATCTCGAACCATCCAAAATCGTGAAAGACGACAGCGAGGAAGGAGGAGACGATGAGCAGGATGACAACAAGTCCGTCCATGCGAAATCCGAGCCATCGGGAGCTTGCAATGAAGATGAAGAATGCTCGAGAGTGAGAGTCATGAATTCGGCGGAATTTCTCCTTGTAAAACTCCACAGCCGCGTTTGATCGGATGGTTGAGATACCGCTAAGGGATTCGGAGAGCATGGCAAAGATAGGCGATCGCGCAACGGCTTCGAGACGCTTCAGTTCACGGCTGGATGTGATGAAGACGTGCCGGATTTTGATGAACGACCATGTCAGGAATGGAATCGCGATCAATGTGAATGGTAGTACAGATGCTGCTGTGATCACGGCGCCAACAACCTGTAGATTTGATAGAGATGGATGGAAACGAGTTGGTGGTGCCAGGGTGTGAGAATAAATGAGGTGTGTAACGTCTCGCACAGGAGGAGCACAAAGCAAGCCGTCATAAGTTCTTGCGAGTGAAACATAATCATACGTACCATGAAGACGCAGGCAACGAAATCGTAGAGAGTGTGCGGCAAGGCGTCATCGTTGGAACCAACATCTGCGCTGAATCGGTTGAGGATTCTGCCAATCGGGTTGGTGTCGAAGAATTCAATCTTCGAACGCAGTACGACCTGTGTCATGGAATCATGCAGCCGCTGAGATGCTTTAACTGCAAAATGGAACACTGCCAGGGCACGTGTAATGGAAAGTAGAAGTACGATCACTGTTAGGCCAGTGACGATACCAATGACATCCGAATCCGTCTGGCCGATGATTGAAGATTTGGATTGGATTCCATCAGGAGTGGATGAATGAAGCAAGGTGTGGGGGCATGGGTGGTTGGGAAGATGGAAGAAGGGAGAGTAACAATCGCATAGTACAGTGTTAGCTGGGAAGATAGACGTCCAGGATGCACGTTACGTAGACGCCGACACACGCAAGCACAGTCCTCGATAGCGGAGCATGTTTTTTGCCACGACCGCACGTAAATGGATGCATGATTGACAATTCCACATTCCGCGCATCTTGCTCCTGCTCTTGTAACACCAGTCGACCAACCAATCGAATCTCACCTGTTTGTCTTCAGATCTCTCGCCCCATTTTCCAATCTCGGCAATGCACACAAGCATTGCGGCTTGCGATGAGCAGTAGAGGAAGAGCAAAAAGGACGACACATGCAGTCCACCCATGGCTTTGGCATAATACGTCCAGGTGCCCCAGCCAACTTTTCCGGCTTGCTTTGCTTCCTTTTGTTGATTTCCATTGCCGTCATCTGCGCCACTTCTGGGCTGCTCATCTTTTGCGGGTTTTGGCTTCGCATCCACGCCAACGCCTGCGTCGTCGTCAGTCTGTGTTCTGCTGCTGCTGCTGCTGCTGCTGTCTGCTCCTTGCGTGGATGGATTCCCCGATTGTTTTTGTGCATCAACTGCAGTATTGTTGTCTTGGTGTAAATCGAACGCATCCAGATCCATGTGCTCGGCGCATTCCTGGTAGGTTCCGCGAAAAGCAATGCGGCCTCCCTCCATGACCAAGCACACGTGCTCCGTCAGATACTGATGCTGATGCGTTGCCAGAATGACGCACTTCCCTTTGTCGACGCCAAGCCGCTCGAGAGCTTCATGAAAGATCAGGTTTCCGACTCTGGCATCCACCGCCGAAAGGGGGTCATCCACTACCAGGATATCGGCGTCCTTGTACAGTGCACGAGCGAGGCCAATCCGAGCCCGTTGGCCACCGCTGCACTGGACGCCACGATCTCCTACGATGGTGCTATCCCCGTCTTGGAATTGACGAAAATCAACGTCCAGACCGCAGGCCTTAACAACTTCGTTGTACCAACTTGAATTGAAGCGGAGGCCAAATAGAATATTTTCGCGCACAGTTCCGTCCATGATGAATGGATCTTGCGGGGCATACGCCAGGGTCTGTGTCCCCCGTGCCACGATTCCATGAGTTGGTAACAGCTCGCCGCAGATGACTTGGATGAGAGCAGATTTGCCGCTGCCAACAGGGCCGATGATGCAGTACATGGCGCCTGGTTTGCAGTTCATGTCGATGTTTGCGACTGCCGCCGCCGTCTTGTCCGTTGTATCGCCAGCATCCTGTGCGACGCCAGCTTTCGTTGAAGCTCCGCCCTTGTCACCATCCATCGGTCTTTCCAACTCAGGTAGAGTTGATTTGCTGGTTTCTCCCGATGAGTTCCAGTGGCAAGTTACATCGAGCAATTGAAGGAAGTAGTCGTTCGTGTCCAATGTGCTCGATGCCTTGTTCTGATCGATTTCTTCGGTTTCAAGGAACTTCTGGATGCGCTCAATGGACACCTTCACTTCAGAGTTGGCCTGCGTGCGAGGATGGTGCGAGTAGCATGTACGATGGGTGAGGACGCAGGACAAGCGCAAGGATACATGGTTGAAAGATTGAAAGAACAAGGGATTGTGCGTGTTTGCGTTGGCGTGGTTGTGCAGATGAAGATGGCAAGGAGTGAGATGCGTCGCGGTATGGATTTGGGTGTGATGACACGAGTGCGAGTACAACTGGAGATGAAGATGGTGATGATCGTCCGTCTCGTTGTCGTTTGCATGCCAAAGAGTACGCAAACGCGCAACATTCAGATACATGAACGTACCATGATCCCGAATGCAAAGAATTTGGTCATCGTGAGCTGTACCACATTGAGCAAGGTGAATGTGGTGAAGACGTGTCGCGCCGTGAGTTCATTCCCGCTGTACACGTGCACCAAGAAGATGACAGCGGACACGGTCGTATTGGCAGCGAAGAAGATGGCTTCGTTCCATGCCTTGAGCTTGGTCGCGTCTTGAATCGCGGATGTCTCCTTCTGTCGCAAATCCTTGATCTTGTTGAGGAAGGCCAGTTCCCACCCCATCATCTTGACGACGCGAATGCCGGCGATGACCTGCGATACCATGGTGACGCGGCTGTCCGTGATCTGCGCGATCTTGGAACGGAAGTGTACAAAGCGGATGCCGAGGTAGAACTGCACGATGATGAAACAGAAGAGCAGCACGTAGCCTGCCGCGAAGGCTGGGCCAACGGATAGGATCCCGATGATGAGCACCGCCACGGCTTCCATCGGACCCCAGAATATGTGCAGAAGGAAGACCGTGGACAAGATGAAGCGCTCCACATCGTTGGAGGCCAGGTTCATGACCTGCCCGGAGTTGGTCTCGTTGGATGAATAGACGCTCTTCAATCGCAAGGTCTTGTCGTAGATGCAAGCGATGGCCGCAATGCGTAGTTGCATGCCGGTCTTCCATGTGTGGAAGAATGCGTTATGGTTCGCGAAGAGCGTGATGAGAGCCGTGATGGCCACAATAGACGCGTAGAGGTAGCCTTCGGCTCGTGAGAGGTTGCCTTCGAAGTATTCGACGAGCTGTCCCAGCGCCAGCGATTGGCCAATCCTGGCCACGGAGAGCGTGAGCATCATCGGCTGCACGAACCACATCTTGGCCAACGCGAGCTTGAGGATTGCCATCTTGAGATTGGGCGATCGACCAGCGGCAGCCGCAAGCCGTTGCTCCTGTGCCCACAGATCGTTCATCATTCGGAGGTTGAACTCGGACGTCTCCTTCTCCGCCAGATGAGGAAGATCAATCTCCTTCAGGTCCTGGTTCTGCAACCCCTTGTTGAGCAAAGGCATCACCCACGAGAAGGTGAGCCGCGTCCACAAGGAAGAGCTTTCCAGCAGATTCCGCGGTCGCTGCTCAGTTGCGGCATCGCTGTTGCGAGGATGGGTCTGTGTGTGAGTGTCAGCGTGGATGTTTGTATGGATGTTCACATGGATGTTTGCATTCGCAGTTGAACGTGTTTGGGGATCGGTTGGACTGCTTTCTTCGTTGATTCCACCATCACGCATGGGTTCGCCACCACCGTCTTCTGACATCTCGAAGATCAGGTGCAGTGATTTGCCTTGACACTCTGGTGCTGTCTGCTCTGTCGATTTGTTTGGTCCGTTTGTATTGATCGTTGCTTGCAAGATTGTGTACCATGTGAGCAATAAGACGTCGAGGTTGGCATCCGCAATTGAGTGCTCCTTCTCTGCCTCTCTGGGTGTGAGCAAGCTTTTCTTTCCCTCTATCTATCTATCTCTCTCTCTCTCTCTCTTCTCTCTTTTATGAGCTCCGCAGGTGCTGCTCGGTCTCACGATGCACAAGAACGGCTTGGGCAGTTCGTGCCCTCTCCTGAACGCGAAGACTTTCGATGGGTGGCTCGATTTGTGTGATCGGCGAGGTTGATGACCATTTTTGTGAGGTGGTGGGAGATGGTTCTCGGCGAGTTGACGCCTTTTCTTCTTGCTTCTTTCTTGAACCAGTGGTCGAATTCGTGATTGGGAAAGTTCAACAACAAAACATCACACGCTACGAGTACGACTACTCGTGCGAGTAGAGACATAGGTAGGGTCGAACACTCTGCTGCAATGGTCTAAACTCGAAGTGGTTGGTTTGCGTTCATTGTTCCAGGACAAGGTCCAATGTTTCATTGCAGAAGAGTATTATACTATGCGCCTGCTGTTATCGTACTTTAAGTTGCTTTTGCGGTCGTCCACAAGTAGCACAGTCGTCGTCACCATTGCCGCAGCTCGCATCTGTTGGCCTCTCCACCATTCACTTCACCACCAGTTGCCTGTAGCATCGCAGCAACTCTACCACTCTCACGGAAGCAAGCACGGACCGTGCGGTAAGCGTCAGAGCGCGCACGCATGCGCTCAGATCCCGGCATTGAACTCCACCGGCTTCCCGATGAGAGCATTGATCATGTACGGATCATGGGACGGCAGCATCTCATGCACCATCATGGCAAGGATGCCCATCATCGCGGCTCGTCCGTTGTTGAGCTCCACCCCGCGCTTGCGTTCCTTCTCTTCCGGCGAGAACACGTCCCAACCAAAGTCGATGAAACCGTTGCGGAAATCTCCGACGAACTCTCCCGTGCCTGTCACGTCCTTCATGACGGCGAGTTCCAGGATACCGACGAATAGGAAGAGCTGCAGCAAGCCGAGACTCGGGACCTGCAGCAGTCCCTCGATACCGGCCGGGATGGAAGCGAACGACGTGCCGTGAAGATCGATGTCGCCCGGCAATCGAACGTTGGCCGCCGTGATCATGTGCCCTACGACCGCCAGCATGGCGATGCGACCGTGCTTGATCTCGACGTATCGCAATCGATTGAACCGGGCGTCATCGGCTTCTTCCAGCAACCCGAGGGGATCGAAGAATCCGATGGGAGGTTGGGCGCCGATCTCGTTCTCGAAGGTGGTCGCGGCGAGTTTCGATCGGAGGGAACGTCCTGCACGTTGCGACGGTTCGCATGAGAATGCATGGACGGTGCTGGCCTGCTGCACGGCTGCAATGCAGGCAGCGAGACCGAGGGTTGCGATGCTCTTGGAGATCATGGTGGTTTCTAGTTTTGCTCGTCTGTGCTTGTCTGTGCTTGTCTTGTGCTTCTTTGCTGTCGCTGTGTTGGAATGCTCTTGTGCAAGAACAGTTCAGTGCAATCGCCAGAATGTACGGGATGTGGTGCGGCCTTTGATGGGAGACGAGCAGCTCGAGAGGCTCCGATGCCTGTCCATGATGGATCTTCCCGAGAATCCTTGTCGGTATCCTTGGCTGTGTGTGGCTCTCTGCAGCGTGTTCGCTTCCATCATGTCCGTATCTTGGGTTCCGATGCCTTCTGTTCTTTGTCGAATTCCCTGTTTCGATTTCATTCCCGTGTGTGTTGGAATCCCGGAGGCAGATGCGATGGTCAAAGGTACATTATTAGCCCTTAGTGACAACACGACTTCCACGTCTCGAATGTTGGAGTTCATCGACGTCAGTGATTGACACACGAACGCGAATCTGAAAGGGATGAGGTGAGCCGTGGAAAAAAACGACGTCGTTGATCGTACGAATGACCGAACTCTTTCCCTGCTGGCAACGATGACGATGACAACGATGACGGCGACGATGACGATCATGCAGCTCGTTGTCGTCGGTATCTTGGGATCTGTCGTCGTCTGCTTGCTGTTTTTGTGGTCAACACCTCACAAACACAAAAAGAGACGGACGAGAATACGACCTGAGAATTCACTGTCCACCCCTGAGCTCATAATCTCCCCTCTTGTCCTGCTTCCCAAGCAACACCCACAGCCACCATGTCCGACAAATTCGATAGCGTACGTTGATTACGAGAACACAAGCCTTGACAGATGTGTTGACAGATGCGATGACAGATGCGAGGGTGCATTCAAGCGAAGGACCTTGGCAGACGGATCTTCACGTGACAGTCATTGGTGTTGCAGATTCGACTGGGGTGTCCCGGAAGATCCTCCGTTGTGCAATCAGATAAGACGGAAAGCATCAGTGCGTTCGTTGCATGCATCGCACGGATGCAAACCATGCAATGACGCAACTGCATAATTCGACCATGTCGTTCGCCCACGAATGTAAAGTCGTCTCCGCTGGCTTTTCTCATCTTTCAACCTCCGTCACCGTCTCCACCTCTGCATTTAATTCCATTTCATCGTTGGCTTGGTTCCGCTCTCATGGACGTTGCGGCGATGCTCAACGACGCCCCGAATCACGCCCGATGTCATTGGAAATACTGTTGCCGCCGTTGCCAATGCTCTAATGCCATACCCAAATGCCGCGCCGATGACACGCCAATACCACACAAATATATTATGACAATCACAGGATGCCAAGACCCTCAATCGGTTCGTCATGGCATCTGTCCATGACCACGATCTGGTCATCCTCATGAATGCCATCGCCACATCCTGCAAGCTCATTACATCCGCGGTGCAGCGAGCTGGTGTCGCCAAGCTTTACGGTTTGGCAGGTGAGGTCAACAGCACCGGCGACGACCAGAAGAAGCTCGATGTCCTGTCCAACGACATGATGATCAACGCTCTCGTCAACTCCGGAGTTTGCAGCGTCCTCGTCTCTGAGGAGAACGAGGAACCAATCATCGTCCCACCGGGCAAGCAGGGAAAATTCTGCGTCGCATTCGATCCTCTCGATGGCAGCTCCAACATCGACTGCAACGTCAGTGTCGGCACCATCTTCTGCGTTTACGAGAAGAAGCCAGGCAGCGACGGCACCGTCGACGATCTTCTGCGATCCGGAGCCGACTGCATCTGCGCCGGATACGTTACCTACAGTTCCGCCGTCGAGATGGTCTTCACCTTCAAGGGCGGCGACGTGCACGGATTCTGCCTCGACAGCACCATCGGTGAATTCGTCCACACGCGCGAGAAGATGGTCTTCCCACAGGACGGTGGCAAAACCATCTACTCCGCCAACGAGGGAAACTCCACCCACTGGGACGAGCCAATCCAGGAGGCCATCAAGGTCTTCAAGGACGGACAGAAACCATACTCGGCACGTTACGTCGGATCCATGGTGGCGGACATCCACCGCACCATCCTGTACGGTGGCATCTACATGTACCCCGCCGACAAGAAATCGCCAAAGGGCAAGCTCCGATTGCTCTACGAAGGCATCCCAATGGCCATGATCATCGAGCAGGCCGGCGGCATCGCCTCCACCGGTATGTTCGATGGCAAGATCCAGAATGTCATCGACCTCCTCCCAGACGAAATCCACGCCAAGTGCCCCATCATCATGGGTGGCAAGCGCGATGTGCAGATCGTCTTCGATCAGTACAAGAAGGCCGGATTTGATGTTCCAACTCTGTAAATCTCGCCTTGCAAGCAAGCCATTTCGTGATTGGCAGGAATGCAGCAGAAGCAATGGAAACCTCCACCACGAACACCATGGACAAAGCAAGATGAAACATAACCGCAATAACATTCGCCATTCGCTACATTACTAGTACGGCTACAGCCAAGTTAGATAAAACTGACGTGCTTGTCATGCCATGCCTTGATGTGTCCGGGTGCGAGGCAATTCGTCGGTAGTGCTTCTGTTTCTTCGGTCAGCGTGACAAACCCGAATCGTTTCAACGTTCTTGCCAGTGGACGCACATCATGGTAGCGGTCACCAATCGAGCTGTCCAAGCTTGCCAAGGGAAAAATCGGCAAGATCGCTCGTTCATATGTCATGCCATGTACGTTGACAACCGTGAAACCAAATGGGAGGGGGAGGGAGTAGACAAAGAGCATACTACCATGCATACTCAACTCAACTCTACATCGCATTATTCTCTTGTATGTACACGTCTGTGCTCACTTGTCCAGCGTCAAATTGCCTGCCGACATCAAAGCCCACAGCTGTTTCTCGGAATTCGCTGGAGTCGTGGTAACCTCCAAAGATGCCGGCTGCGATGGGACAGGAGTTTGGTCGGTGGGCGCGTTGTACCGCACACGTTCGTACTTCAGTCGCAGCAAGGATCCCGACAGCTCCTTTTCCAACGACAGACGCGATCCCGTGCGCAGCAAGGCCTGGAGGAGGCTGTACAAGGACGATCCCACATCATGCGTGTCAGACCACAGCGCCAGCGCGCGCAGCATGTTATTTGGGTCCACTTCGTCACCCAAGAATCGAATCAATTCAATCATCCTTGGATGGCACGAATCTGCCTGCTCCGGCAAGTCTGCCTGCCACAGCTCCAAAATGCGGTGCAGCTCGCGGGGCACGTTGACGATTGGCCCTGCGTCCTTGGGTTGCTCCAGTCGATCCATCCTTTGGTACAGCTTGATGATGCGCGCCAACATTTTGAAGCTCTCCGTCCGGCGATTTGCTGCTCGGCCTTGCTCCAATGCCTGATGATACAGAGTACGCAACGTGGCAGCAAGGTGCTGCAACACTTCGCGAGATTTGGTCTTCGGATCGCGGCTTTCGATGGTTTCCGTTGCTGTGCGCATTGGACAACGGTACAGCGTAGAAAAAAATTGAATACGTAGATAGAACAGTACAGAATGCAAATGGGTGGATCAACGAATCCGTGGGTGAGTGTGCGAGCTGGTGGTGGCTTCATGCAATACGTATATTCATGGCATGCATACAAAATGTAAACGAAATGAAGTTGCGCAAATCAAAGCGATGCATTGGCTTACCTAGATCCAAAGCGAGATTTTGCTTGTTGATGTTCATTGCGATATTCAGAAGCATGATGAGATCTCGCTTGTATGCGAGATGGGTGCTGGATGACTTCGATGCGATGGCAAAGAAGTTTTGCAACCGACCCTTGTCGAGTTTGCCATCGTCGGCTTTCTCCACAGACAGATTGCAGAATTCCTGTTCGGCAGGCGAATGTTTGCGAGCAAATGGTTGGCATGAAAAGAAAGAGAGACATTCGGGCCATAGCCGTTGCGTGGGTTGTATGAGGTGAGCAATAAATAGTGAGCAATAAGCAATGATGATCATGATGATGCTGGTAATCGTGCATTTGCACAGCATGACGCAGAACTCAGGATGGAGAGAATATCATCGGGAGCGAAGACTTAGAATCATACTGCCACCAGCCAACCACCACTGTCGAGACGTACCTCCACCAATTTCAAATCTCGTCTTGCATGCGAATGCCCATTCATTGGGTCCAACAGCTCGGATAGATACGCGTAGAACAAACCCTTCAGATCTTCCGCGGACACTTGCTTCTTGTCCGACTTGACTTCTTCAGCTGGGTTCTGCTTGCTGTCATCGTCGACGTCGTCAGTGGTGGTACCTGTCTTGCTGCGTTGCGTTTCCACCCGGCATGCCTTGCGCACTTGCCATGGCTGCACATCTGGATATGCGGTTACGGAAAGGTTGATCAACGCGTTGCGCCTTTCGACTCTCAGCTCGAATGGAATATCGCCGAGGGCGGAAACAACCGCCGATAGCTTGGCCTGTTGCGAGCAATTGTACGACAGAGTGAGTATCAAATGAATTGCATCCATTTGTGGAGAATATGGATTTAGAATCAATACGTTACAAAACGGCGAGAAGTGAGAACTCGTTTTGTGTAGCAAGGATACAATCAACATCACTTTCTGGAGGCATGAACAACAGAAGGCACAATGTATCGCAGGCACCATGCTTACCGAGTTGTAGAATGTCAAGGTGTTGGCTCTTTGGATTTCTTTGGACGCATCCTTGTGCCCGATGTCATTGAGTGCCAACCTCAGTAGCTCATCAATGATACGCTCAGCTCGGATGGACGCTGCGTAGGACAAAGACGCTTGCATATGCAGGTAGGACCCGTACTTTTGGATGAACGTCACGCACTCCGTGATGGCCCCTTCGGCTTCCTTGGGCAGAATGCTTTGCGCATGCTCTGAGCATGCGGGCAACAGCTTTTGCGTGAAGTAGAATGTCACAAGAAAGCATCTGTTTGATGTGTTGCGATGTGATGCAGAAACGAGGAAGAAAGTTTGAAATATGCGAGGACATAGCATGGCGCGATTGGAGCAGTGACAAGAGACAGTGAGGATTCCGGCGATTATCGAGGCGAAGTGTTGCATTTCAATGTCCAACGTGCAAGCTCAAGTGTAAGAGGCAGCCACAGGATACGTTCTGGAGCATTTGTTCTGCACACCACAGAGATGGCTCGTCCTCGATAAAAATGACAAATACGACAGAACGCCACGTAACACAACGCAACACAATACAATCACATGGCGCACACGCGTGCATATGAAGATGCTGCACGTCCCACTCACGCTTCGGCTCTGGCCTCGACGTCTAGCTCCTGATCTTCGATTCGTTCCTGCAGGCTCTTCTTCGCCAACGCTGCGGGGGAGCGGCCAGTCTCTCCGCTGTCCAATGTGAGGCTGTCATCCGAGAACGTCGTTGCACCTGCACCAACATGGGAACTGCCTCCGGGCAGCTTGACGCGCGGCCACAGCACACGTCGGTGCTCCCATGGCAATGGCCGGAAGGACTTGAGCCATATCGGAAGACTGTGCTCCAACAAAAACTGCGTTGCCAAGAGCACTTCCGCGTCCTGCGACTTGCGCTGCTGGCTGCTGAGCGCGTGAAAGCCGACGCTGGATTGGACGGACGGCGCGGCCGACTGCTGCCCGGTGATCGTGATTTCATCCGGCGCGGATGTCGCCACGTTGGTCGTCAGGTCGAACAGGACGGACGTGACTTCGTCCGGTGGCAACGCATGCGTCTTCTTCTTCTTGATGACCTTGGATATCTTCTCACCGAACAGGAACGCGCCCAGCTCGTTCGATATGACCGCATTCATGTCTTGCGGACCCTCAACTTTCTCCTCTTCCACGATTTCGTCACGCCCGCTTTCCATCTCGTCGACCGCATTCTTCAGCGTCTCCAGCACCTGCTTCTTCCAGATCTCGTCGTGTGCCGCGAGACCCAGCAGGAGCTCATCGCCGTCGACCTCCTCGTCGGATCCGCTGCCGTGAGAGTTGAGGCTGTCGTCGTCATCGTCTTCGTCCGATTCTTCGATGGGATTGCGGTCGAATCGCTCGCTCATTTTGTGTGCTGGCAGAGACACGGAGTCGAAGACATGGCGCCGCCTTCGGCTGGCCCCGCTTCGCAGACTCAGCGATGAATTCCAGAGCTTGAACGAGCGCATGTCCTTGCCCTTATCGGTCTCTTCGATGCTGTAGCTGATCTTGTTGAAGAGAAGCAGCGCTTTCATCCCGCGTTCGATGCGTTCTGCTGGCGTGAGCATATCATCCGTCATGGCCGTTTGCAGAGGTTCGCCGGTCACAGCAACCATCTGCAGGCGCAGCCATTCCCAGGCATCGTCATCCCACGAGAAGAATTCGCTCGTGTAGAGCTGCCTGTCCCGCTGATGGGTCTGCGCAAGGATTTTGGCGATGGCAGTGTTGGTGCCATTTCCGAACGCGGCGGAATCGGGAGAAGCAGCCTTGCCTGTCTTCGATTTTGCCTTGCCGCTTGGCGCCGGTCCTCGCAACGGGTCCACGGTGCTGCCTGCATCCACCTTGCTGCCGGCCTTGCCATCGCTGAGGGAGGTCGAGACCGCAGGTCGGTTCGCAGCATCCTGCTCACCGCTATCGTCCGCAGACGCTGTCGCATTGGGCTGGTCCAGCAATGGGAAGAGCGAGAACATTTCGTTGGCAGGATCGGTGCCGCTGGGACGTTTGCTAGAGTTGCTGGCCTGCTGGTTCTGTTCATGAGTCTTGAGCAAGTCCGTGCCAACGCCCACCTCGAATCGCAGATCGATCGTGCGCGGGTACGCTCCGTCGCTGTCCGTTGCGCTCAAAGGTTTGAGGCCCTCCATGAGCTGATCGATGGGGAGGTCGACCAAGGAGAAGCCGTTGACGGAGAGCAGCACGTCGGCACGCTGGATGATGCCGACGAGCTGGGCGGGGGATGCACGTCCATCCACCAGTGCATTGAGATGCTGAACGATAACCTTGCCACCAACCACGATGAGCTTCATCCCTAGCGATGTGTCGCCATACACTTCGTCTTCGTCTTCTTCGTCTTCCTTGGCATCTTCACCGTTATTGATCTGATCAGTACGACTGCGGGCGCCTCCGCTTTGTTCTTTCTTCGGTTGTTGGTGCTGAGACGGCGTTTCTCCGTCTTCCAATTTCCGAATGGCCCTCCTTCGGATGGTGACTCGGTACTGCGTATTGGGGAGCGGTGGGAAGGATTGCCGTTGCCGCTGCTCCTGTTTCGGCTGATTGCTCTGCTGCTGGTCCGACTGCGCCCGCTGCGATGCAGGAGTACTGGAATCGTCTTCGTTGCTGTCCAAGGTGACTATGCGAGAGTACCGACCACCCTTCCGTCTCCGCCACCGTTTGGAGTCTGGCTTTCTGGGTCTGAAAGGCTTCGCAGATGGCTCAGCCACGGTGGAGTCATTGTCCGTCGTCCCGTCGCCCTGTGCCGCGCTCTTCCTCTTCTTCTGCTGTTGCCATGGCGCGAGTTTGCCGTTTGCTTTGAGGCTGGTGCTATCCTGCGGATTGTAACCGATGCTGTACTCTGGCTGCATGGCCTTGCGTCTGGACTCGATCTTCTGTCGCGTGGTGGCTGCGAAGGAGTTGGTCACGCTCACGGGGTCCGTGCTAGCATTGCCATCGCCCGTTGGCTGCTTGTGCATCGGGCTGTTCGCCGCGGCGCTGTAGGTCGCCAGAGATGCTGCGGCTTGATCCGATTGTGTTTCCGCCTTCGAGGTCCGAGTGTTGCGCGCCTGGGGAGTCAACATTTGGCTGACGGCCTCGTTGGTTGTCTCCGATACCGCCATCCCCTCCGCGTGGTCTTCGTGGTTGTTGGTCTGCATCTGCTTCTGAGCAACGATGCCGCCGTTGCTGCTGCTGCCACCGTCCTCCATGGTGTGAGCTATTCTACTATATTCTATTATGTTATGTTATATGATGTACGGGACGAGCGTGGTCCAATACGATTGCTCTCCTCGTAGGTGCAGCACAATGACTTCGTTCCGAGGTCTTCGCCCGTCTTGGTTGGAGTTACTACTAGTTCCGTTTGTGCTGACAATGCCTTCTCTTTCGACCTTGCCTGTGTGAGGCATGCGCGATGTCCGCACGGACTTTGATCCGAAGCTTGGATACGACAATGTGATGCCGAGGTGTCTGGTGGGAGTGTGGGGGCAATGCTTTCACTTCTGTCGCGCAGAACCCTCCTTTGCGATACTCACACTCGCACACACGCTCACACCGACACACAGACCTGACTTGAGAAACAATCCCGAAATCCTGGATACGGTGGTTCTCTCTTTGTTTCTGCCTGAATCCAAAATAGAAACGGAACTGTTTGTCTCTCTGCCCAAACAAACAACGAACACAAAAGGAGCCACATGTGCACATGATGTGTGAGGAAACAACTACCACCAACAACATCAACAACAACAGAAGCTGCAGCCCAACCAACCAACCAACCAAAAATCCAGCGACGGCGAAACAGCCAAAAGGCACAACACGTCGCCGACTGTTCTCCTTTTTTCCATTCGGATCTGCCAAAGTCCCTTTTCCATGATTCTTTGTTGACGAAGTTAGACGTGTCAACGTTCACAGAGCATGGGACGGCAGATTCACTCATCCATCCATCCATCCTGCCATACTTGTGGGCACACTGCATTGTAACTCATGAATTGTATTATATGTGGATGGAAGGGATGAGCACGCCGCTCTCACAATACTAAAGCAATCTTATGTGACCGTGGCATTCAGAGGAGCAAACGTTCTACCGCCATTGTGTAATCCACCTGTTGCGGAACATGGCACCAATCTCTCTTCTGTCTGAATCTGACAGCAAACACCCGAAGGACGGCTCGTCTCACAGCCCCGACCCGCCTTGACTCGTCATGTGCTTGTAAAAGGCTTCGTCTTCATCGCTCGTCTTGCGCTTCTTGATCACATTCTCGGTGTACCGCTGGCGCCGTCTATCATTATGTTGCAATGCGGCGATTTTTTGCTCGTACGTTGTTCCCAACGATCGCAACTTCATGGGGACGTGGATGGATTTGCCCTGTCCGTCCGGGTCGGGCACCCATCCGCGCTGTTGCAGCCATGGCAGGCATTCGCCCCACGTGATGGTTTGTGCCAAATCCTTCGCTTCGTATTGATCCAACACATGCGCCGTTTCTTGCTGACCATCGGCGTTGCTAGCATCATCCATCGAGATGCCTGACGATCCATGATAGTACTTGGCTCGCTTCTTCTTACGTTCCGCGGCACGTTCCGACTCAAAGTCCAAACAATCCTGCGGCATCACGGGCAGATCGCTCAATGCTGTAATGCAGTTTCGAATCCTTGCGGCCGCCAGCGTCATGTTTTCCCACTGGCGTTCCAGATGACACGAGACTGACCACAGGTTGGCGACGGAATATCCAAATCGCAGATTCGGATATCCGCAATCGTGCAGGACCAACGGCTGCTCGGCAGCAAGCGCGTAGCTGGGCTTGCCTGGGTATCGTTCGAGATTCAGCAAGTCACTGATGATGTCTGGTGATTCCAATCCTTTACCGATCATGAAGATGACGTGCGCGATGCATCGGATCTGATGCCACAGAAAGGCCTGTCCGACGATCAGCAAGTAGCACACGTTGCCGTTGCCACCACCATTACCATCGCCGGTGTTGCCGTCACCGTCCTCTTGTTGGACGGAGACCACCTTGGCCGAATGAATGACACGTTCGAAGTTGTACACCTTCTCAACGTCCATCTTGCAGAAGTTGCGAAAATCGTGCTTGCCCACCAACCGGTCCAACCCCTGCTGTATCTTCGCCAAGCTCATCTTTCGCTGGAGGAAGAAGTACCGATAGGTGCGTGTTGTGGCAGAGAAGCGTGCCGAGAATTCATCAGACACGGGGCACCAACCCAAGATGCGAATGTCATCGGGCAGGAGGTTGTTGAGCATGTTGGCGTATGGGAATTCCTTCAACATGCGCTTTTGTCGTGGCGGTGCCATCGTCGCATTGTTGGGCGTGGTGTCAGCGTTGACAGACGCAGCTGCAGTTGCGGATCCAGATGAGCTCATCGTCTCATTGCTATCACTGTTGCTTGCGCCTGGAGCAGCGTTGCCTGCCTTCTTTTTCTTCTTCGCCGCCTTCGTCCTCTTTCTCGGGATGACCCACGTCTGGAGGGCTTCGTTGTCATTGCTAGGCAATTCATCATTGGACAGGATCGTGCTGCCAGCCTCATCTGTGGATGCATCCAACGGAAAGGTGCTGCGCAATTGGAACGCGACCACCTGCCCAGCGGAACTGACACCCTTGTCGGTCCTTCCGCATCTCGAATAGCCGCTGGTCTCACGCGAATCGATGAGCTTGGTCTTGACGAGAGCCTGGAAGAGCACCTTCTCCACGGAGTTGTCATTGTCTTGTCCAATGGTCTGCGCCAATCCGGAGTACTTGGCGCCATCGTAGTAGAACCGCAGTGCGATATGGCGGCGTCGGACGTTGCATGTCGCTGCCTTTTCTTGTTCTCGTTGCTTGCGCTGCTTCTCAGCCTCGCGTCTCTCGGTCTGGATTGCATCATAGGCTGCCTCAATGACGTCATGCTTCACGAGATCCGTCGTCACCAGATGATTCAGCACATCCAACGCGGATATCTTGGCATCTGTCTTGTGCACTCCCAGCTCCTTCAGACACGCATGGAGCTTCTTGCCATCGTTGCCATTGCCATCGCCCGATGCCTGTCTTCCCTTTCGGACTCTCTCCTTTGATCCCTCCATGATGGCGCGATATGTTGGGCACCGTGCTCGAAGTATGGCCAGGCGACTGTGAGCAGTCGATTGATGGATGCAAGATGGGCGGAAGGCGGAGACAGTGTTGGTGATTTCGTGGCGCAACGTTGGTGATTCCGTGGACGTGTTTTCTCTCATTCTGCATGCGCGATCTCTTCGTCGGTTGGCTATTGACTCGTTCGACTCTGTTCACACGTCTGTGAATAAATGCAGATAGTGAATATTTCACCGCATACTTCTTGTCAATGAGAATCACGACTGCAAAACGAAGCCAAGAAATGTGCAGAACATCACACGAAACCAAGGGAGAGATGGATCTTCTCCCTCATCACAATTCTATTCAAAACCAACCAGGATAAACGCACAAACTATTGGAGCGAAACCAGTCACGAGGGCTCAGAGGAGTCACGAGCAGCAGCAGACAACAAAAAGGCACAGAAGGTGCACCGCAGAAGAGACAGATCACAATCCGTCAAACAACACTTTTAGACACGATCTTATACCCAATTACCGTCTCCGTTTCAATACAAACAGGCAAACAACATAGAGCGAGGAGAGAGGAGAGAGAGAGAGTTCATTGTGTTTCACATACGCGTAGATCGCCCGAGCAACATACTGTGGATCATTTGCCATCATGGGCAACCCTTCTCAAATCACGTTGGGAGAAGTCTTTGGTGTCGAGATGGTTCATCATTCTGAGGCTTCGTCGCTGGTGTCGCCGCCGGAGACGACAGACGTGGAGAACGGCAACAGCATCCCCACGAGCGGCGCGCAGAACAACGACAGCCAACCGTTGGATGCGGCAAGCAACCACTCGCATTCTGCGTCGCTGCAGGCAGGTAGCACGGACGCGTTGATCCTGCGCAAGCCAAGCCGCCCGGAACACACGCGAGAGATTCGACGATACGAAGAACGCATGGGCCGAATCTTGACGGCTACCGAGGTGAGTCAAGTGGTCAAGCTCTGCGATGCAGAGTTTCCTCCCTTGCGCAGACCCACGACGCCGGAACATCGCGAGGCCGTCCGCGAGTGGGAGGGTCGTTTGGGATACAAATTGAGCGACGAGGAGGTGGATCGCGTGCTGCAGAATCTCGTGATCCAAAGCGACGGCTACGCAGGCAACAAATTCGTGCGCAGCTGGTCGCGAGGCCACAAGAACACCATGTGTCTCATGTTGGCGCAGATGATCGTGATCGTGGTGGCGATGGCGGAGCAGTATTCCCCCGTCCTCAGTCTTGTTGTTCCTCTATTCGAGTTCGCCTGGTGCCTGCGTGTGATGAAAAACCAAGCCATGGTGAGGCTGATGAAACAGCTAATGGTCAACAACGACAATGGCAACGTCAATCCTGACGCCACCCATCGAGCGACTTACATTGCAGCAGTCTTGTGGACGATCATCGTGAAGTTGTTTTTGGTCAGTTACCATGTCTTCCGTACTCAAAGCGATACATTAGTCGCACAACCCCAGGCTGCATATGATCCCCAACCGGACCCCGATCACTGGCATTAATATCCATAGAGTAGTCTACGTAGTGTGAATATCAACAGGAGTCTGCTGAGCGGATGTGTCATCTATTGTGGTCGAACAGCTGAGTCACGTTCCTCGAATCTACTCTTTCCCTCCCTCTGGCTCGCAGAGAGCCTTGTCGACTCCATCCCATGATGTTTTTACGTGCCGCCGCCATCACTTTCTTCTATTCTAAAAGACATTCCCGCTGCAGAGAGAACATGCCAGCCTCATGGACACGAGAGTAATTCATGGCACAGTATGGTATTATACGACGTATTCTACGAGCAGAGAAGGCACTCCACCTCTTGTCGTAGCTCGTGTAATATGTAGTACCGTGTTCGTGCTATATTTGTATCGTAGGCTACGGGAGAAGACAGGAGTCATCGCAAGAACAGACACAAACGCCTGAATTGTGACCAAAACTGACGGATTGGATGGAGGGAACAAAGACTGAAACCCATGATGCCGACATTCTCCGCAATCGTGTGGCGCAAACAGATTCACACCTGATGCAGCATCAGCATCATCATCATTGTCATCATTGTCATAGTATTAGTCGGTGGGCATAGTAGTACCAACTCCAGTGCTCTAGTCGCATCGGCTGCTGAAAGCAATACGAGGAAAGAGACGAAGAACAGGGAACACGGCAGAGCTGAACAAAGTAGAGCAGAGTGAAGCGGATCACCCCGGAATGACCAGCCGAACGACACCTGCGCAACTAGAAGAGATCGTCACCATGATGAAGGAAGACGCGGACAGCGACGTCGGTCTCAGCACCGTCAACATCAGCGCGAATGCCGACACAACTGGCAACGCCAATGCGAACAACAACAGCGGCCATTTCGCTGCTGGCAACGTCGGCGGCGGCGCAAGCACCATGGCAGCGACATCCACACCAGCCTCCATGACGCAGGACAGCATGATCCCTGCTGCGGGGGAACGATCGGGCGCCGTCACGCAACGAGCCGCAGCGGGTGCAGACAACGTCGTCAACAAAACGAAGCCAACGGAAGGAGAATCACGGCTCCTCGCGCGACGACGGGCCAGACGGAAGCGACAGAGCGGCAAGGTGGCGCAGGGCATCAAGTACGCGGCGCTCGTCCTGCTCGTGGCGCAGATGGTGGGTCTCGTGCTGCTGCTCAGGTATTCGAGGACGGATCATCATCACAACGGCGATCCCGAAACGCACCATCATCTCTATCTGGCCTCCACGGCGGTCTTCATGATGGAGATGACCAAGCTGGTCATTTGCTTGAGCATGCTCGCCATCCAGTCGGGTCCCCACTTTGCGCACCAGCTCAAGGCCAACACGCTGGACGCGCCCAACGAAATGCTCAAGCTCTGCGTCCCGTCCTTCCTCTACACGGTCCAGAACAACCTGCTGTATTTTGCATTGACCAACCTCGATGCGGCGACCTACCAAGTCTGCTACCAGGTCAAGATTCTCACGACCGCGGTGTTCAGTGCCGTCATGCTGGGTGTAAGTCAAATTCATTGATTGCTTCATTGTCCATTTGGTGGTGGTGGTTGTTACTGTTGCTGCTGCTGCTATGGTTGCTGACATTATTGGTCACGTGGTTGAAGCTACAGCAGGAGGAGACAGCCAAGCAGGCGAATACATGAGCAGACGCACAAACAGGTCAACAGGCAATGAATCGAAGGCAAAGGACGGAAGCAGCAGCAGGATGCATGCATTGTTCTGCTATCCATCGGCCTTCATCCTCGTCATGCCGGGGTGTCACAAACACTAAAGTTGGCGTCCATTCGTTCCTTCGTTTCCAGATATTTCGTGTGGCGACATCATCTCTCGCGCAACGACTAAACTGCCAAATCTGATCTCATCACACGCGCTCGTATGTCACCCTCACCTTTGTCTTCCTCCTCATCGCCATTGCAACTGTTGGTATTGCAATCATTGCGATGGAATCTCTTCCGTTACTCTGCACTACTCACCTCTTTTCCGTATCCACACCAACAGCGCAAGTTCTCGCGGATGAAATGGCTCTCCTTAGTCATCCTCACGTTGGGCGTTGCCATTGTGCAGGTGTCCGGCAGCCGCGACAAGGATTCGGACGAGAAGGATGCGCAAAATCGGTTCCTCGGATTGGCGGCCGTCCTCTGCGCCGCCTGCACATCCGGATTCTCCGGCGTTTACTTCGAACGCATCCTGAAGGGCAGCCAGACCTCGCTGTGGATCCGCAACATACAGATGGGGCTGCCCTCCGTCATCATCGCCCTCGTCACCGCCTTCGTCAAGGACTCGCAAGAGATTCAGACCAACGGATTCTTCGTCGGCTACACGCCCATCGTGTGGATCGTCGTCCTTGTGCAGGCTGCCGGCGGCATCATCGTGGCGTTGGTGGTCAAGTACGCCGACAACGTCCTCAAGGTATTCGCGACGTCATTCTCCATCGTGCTGTCCTGCATCGTGTCCGCCATCTTCTTCGACTTTCATGCCACCTTCTCCTTCACCATCGGTGCTTCGTTGGTCGTCATGGCGAGTGCCATGTATTCGCGGCCTGAACGGAAACGACGACGAAGACAGATACTGCCAACGACGTAAATGCGTCATTTCCACGAGGCATTATACTCTGCAGTTCCAGGTCATTGTAGCATTGTCAACAATAATACCGATACCAACACCCATCAGGAGAAATATTGCGGTCATTCGGAGCATATTATTTGCGGTCGCATCAGTCTGAGCGCGCTCGGTTAACTCGCATACTCAAGGTCGAGTGGTTGATCTTCTTGGAGCATGCTCTAGAGTGGAGTGCAGAATTCCTTGGGGCGTGCAACTTGGTGGATTTAAAGCGTTAGGAGGACGAAGGATCGATCTGTGGACAATTGAGGTTGCATACTTGTGTTCTTCTGGTTGCTGCTCTCAGCACCAACTGGTCAAGAGTGTGCCAGCTGAACGCTATCAAACCGAGGGTCGACCCCCATCACGTTGACGACCACCATAACTATCTGCACCATAATTCTCCAGGAGAGTCAAGTCTCCGAATGCTACCATCTCTCTGTCATACGGATACTTCCTCTGCCAATTTCTGCGATACCATCTAGGCGGTGGTCTTGAATTCGCTGCGTTTCACGTATCGACGAAGCAATTCCTCGGTTCTCTTGTTGCGTGCCCGCTTGGATTCAAGTTTGGTCTCGTAGGCTCCATCACTGGTGATCCGATCGATCTTGATGTCTCCCAGCAATTCTGGAATGTGGACAGTTCCTTCGCCGATCTCCTTGCACGTGTTCAGCAAGTCGAAACTGTGGTCGCAAGAAGACGTGCAATCGAGGAGTGCGACAGCAAGTGCCAAGGTAGAGCAAAATGCGAGTGCACAATTCCAATAAGACAGAGGCAAAGATTGGGCAAGAGTTGGGCGTCAGTGCGGTATCTGGTTGGTGCCGACAACTTTCACGACATGTCATCCACAAACAAGCTTGTAGTAAAGCAAGCCAGAGCTGCGCCATGCACTGGGCACGATAGAACCAGGATCTCCATCAACTGAAGACCCTGCGACGAACGTACTCGCAAACAAAACAAAACAAAACAACACATGCATGCCAACAACATACGCATGACTTACGCGATGGATTGGGAGACGACGGAGTCACCCTTGTAGTCTGGGTGATTGCGGACGTAGTTCCGCACCCAGGTGGCGGGAGTGACGAGCTCGCCGGTGGAGCGCTTCTCAATAAAATCCAAGTACATCGAGATGCGGTTCATGGTACCAGCGTCGGTGTTGATGTAATCCAAGTACACTCGGACGAGGGTGATGAGACCTGGGAAGTAGTCACCCTTGCCGGTCATGATCTCGGCCATGGTCATTTCCTCGAATGAATTCTCTTCGATGCTTCCCACGGCGTTGGGGAAGAACCGCCTGTTGTCGCTGATGCTCTGATCGTCTGCGTCGTCCACCGACTCGTTGTCTGATTCGGCGTCCTCGCTGCCATCTCCCTTGGCTGCTCGGGAGAACATGGAGGCGTACTTCACCCCGTATCCATCATCCCCGAGCTCCAGCGGCGCCATGTGACGGCGGAAGAAGAACTTGCCCTTGGCGGCGGCGTTGCGGCCGTGGGCGCGTTGCATGTTCGCATCGACACGGCTGATTGGGATGTAGAGGTTGAGGTCGAATGTGAGGATGGCTCTGGTGAGCAGCACCGTGAAAACGGTGAAGGCAGCGTTCTCAAAGTCTGTGAGCTGCATCTCCATGCTGCGGAACTCGGTTCTCCAGCCGATGTGTGGGTCGTTGGGGCTGTTGCGTGGCGGCGGTGGCTTCCAGCGCATGGTCTGCCAGTTGGTGCTCTGGATGCTCTCGAAGTGCTCGGTCTGCGTCTCGTTGTCAACCTCCTCGACAGCGCCATCGAAGATGACCAATGGGTCTCGCACGAACAGGTGCGCAATGTGTTGCGCCAAAGCTGGGTCCACGCCGTCCTTTCGCAACTCCTCGTACTTCTCTTCGTCGATGGGGAGCGGGATGTCGTTGTACATGTTGACAACGCGGTCGGCGGTGGACTTGGCGCCTCGCGTCGGGGTGTACTGGCCCTGGGAGATGTAGGTACTGATCGAATCGTAGCGGCTCTTGTACAGACGACGGCGTCCCTCCGCGTTGAGATCATCATGCGGGGAGTTCGGATCCTCGCGACCTCTCTCCGCCGGTGTGCGACAATCGACGCTCTCGCTGATGATACCCCAGCGAGCGTCGGTGTCCAACAGGCGTCCCTTGAGGACGGGGGTCGACGCGGTGAGCGCCATCATGATGGGCGCCATGACGGCGAGCTGGTCGTAAATGTACCTGCTCTCGCACACGTCCTTGGCCTGGAAGGTGATCTGCAGACAGCAGCATCCCATGCCGAACGCCATGGCGTCCATGTGAACGGCAGCTCGGACAGTGTCCCCGCCACGCTCGGCAGTGGCAGCACCATTTTCCGTTGCAGATCCGGCATCTGCGCTGGTTCCGTTCGCTTCTGGCTTTGTCAATGTTGCAACGCCCGAGCCGTCCGTGGCATTTCCGTTCGAAGCCTCCGCCTTGTCGTCGGCACCCGCAATGGAGACGATGCCCCCAGTGAGCAAAGATGACAGCTCCTCGGTTTCGGCAGCCCGGAAGAGCGGCGTGGAGGACCCGATGCGCTTCATTTCCGTGTTGTTGGTCTCCGTTCGTGTGGAGACCTGGTGCAGGAACGGGATCTTCTCATCATCCTCGCTCTCCATTGGGAGGTAGTATCCATTTTGGAGGCGGACCCATCCTGGGACGTTGGGGATCTCGTGACCCACGACGATGTCGCCGTTGCGTGGCCAGTCCGCGTCTGGGACGATCTGCCCTGGTGCGCTTCTGTAGAACAGACCCAAGCACCCATCACGCTTGACATCGACGAGCCACTTCTTCATGACGTTGACATCGCTGGAATCTTCGACTTCTTCGTCACGTGACGATTTGGAGCAACCGACGACGACGAAGTCTCGGCCGTACTTCTCCTGAGAGGCGTCGCCTTTGCCGTATCGCCAGAGCTGCGAATATAAATGTCAGAAAAGGTGACAATGGTTGTCAAGGAACACATGTTGGCGGGTGTGGGAGTGAGTACGATTGGTATTGCCATGATTGTTGATGTTTGGCACATGTCACACAGTCAAGTGCATGCTCTGCACAGTGGTGCTCCTTCGGCTTCTTTAGCCAATTTAAGTTCCCGCCATCACGAATAAGTTTGCCACCTGCAACCATCTTCACATCCTCATCCATCTTCATGCGGATCAGCCGAAGGATGTCAAAGTACGAGTACACAGAGTACGTGGATGTATCACAAGAAGCATCAAGGAAAGAGCCCAAAACAAGAGCCCAAGGAAAGAATCATAAGCGCACGCCAACGAAAGCAACGAAAGGAAACGTACCTGCAAAGAATTGCTGCCGCAGCAACCATCCACACTGCCCTGCGGACTTTCAAAGTTGATGAACTCCGGCGTGCTGACATCGCGGAAGAGCGGAACGCGGATGTTGACCTTCTCGCCACGACGTTGACGGATGTTGGCCGTGAGGGTGGCAAAGCGCGGGTGCGGGTTGATGATGTCGTCGCCAATGTACTCGCTGAGGGTGGCCGGTCCGCCGACCTTCGAGGCTGGGAAGGTGCCATCATCGCCGAGCGCGCCGAGCAGAGGGAAGGCCGAGACGGTCGGCGCAATCTCGTTGTCCTTGAGGACGGTGAGAATGCGCTTGCGACGCAGACGCATATTGCGCTCGACGCGCAGGAGATCGGTGGCGTAGCCGGTGTAGGGGCGATTGGGCGTGGCCTCCACCATCCAGGCACCGTACTCCGGCACCCAGTTGCAGCCGTCCATGTTCCTGGAGAACTCGTCCTCCTTGCGATTCAATTCGTCCATGATCTCCTTGGCACGCAGAGACAGACGAACCTGCTTGGTCTCGGGGTCGACATGGAAGATCCCGTACTCGATCTCATCTCCCCACAGCAACTCGTCTCCCTTGAGATCCTTGACTCGATTGTAGGTGGAAACGAATTGCCGAACACCGGCTCCCCGGATGTATCCGAGATGCTTCTTGGATTCATCCCAGGTTTTGGGCACGCCAACCTTTAGCAATCCTGCGAATGGAATCGATTAGAATGTGCAGTATGTGTAGAAGTATTGTTGGCAGTGTGTGTCAGTGTGTGTCAGTGTGTGTTCATGTGTTCATTTGCGGATGTGCATCAATGCGATTGTGTGGAACGGAGTGTGAGTTGGATTGTCGAGTGCAGCGAAGATCGGTGGCGTCCACGGCCACCGCGATGGAATCTTCTATGGTGAGACAGTTGCGTGCACTGGTAGTAGCTCGTACTCCATGCCATCGCACGTGTGCTCCAGTCGGCATCATGGTTGGCACCATCGTTGGCACCAACGCTCTGGATCCGCCGAAAGGCATCACTGGAAGCCACCAGCTTGATGTCTCGCATCGGCAGAGGCATCATCGTCAATCTCACAACCTGAACTCGCCGTTGCCACCGATGTTGGACAGAGCACAGCCAACCGCATCCACCACGAGCCCAAATGCCCGCACTTGCGCCAGAGCGGGAAAGAGCCGAAGGAGAGAATCATCGAATTCGCTGCCAACCACACGGAATCAAAGATCCAGCGCAAAGTAAAACAGACAACTGCGCAAATCATACCAAACCAAGGCAAAGCACCCTTGTTCAGTATCATCACATGTCGACTCACCCATCTTGAGTGTGAAACTTTCGCTTGTTGTGATGAGAATTGCGCAAACTATGCCGACAAGACCGATGTTGGTGGATCTTCCCCGCTCCTGTCCGTGCGAGAAGCGCATGATGGTTGTGGACAACGATGCCACAAGGCCTTTTTGGTCGAGGTGATGTGCACCCAAGTCGCGAAGTTTTTTTGGCTGTCTCGTCGTTCTTTTTGCGGTTTTGAGGATTGTTCGTTTGACTTCTTTTCGTGTGTCATGGCAATGAATGAGATGCGCGTGGTGGCACAGTGAGCACGAGGGAAGAACGAGAAACTACGCGAAAGTTGGAGGAATTCATGATGGTTCTGACCACGAGAACGAGAATTGTTGCGAAACGTACTCAATAGTAGGGTGTCCTTATTTGTTGGACTGAAACAGATGTACCAATGTGTTCGAAACTGATCCAACCGAATAGTATGTCCCTCTTGTGACGATATGATCCTGCACGAGCAGTATTGGGACTGATTTGAAAGGAGATTGGTTGGCAGGTGGCGAAAATCCTTCGCTCCCCAACGATGTCATCACGGTGTGTTGAAGAACGCAGGGGAAAGAAGATGGAGAAGAGAGCAGAGCATGATCATGAGCCACTCAGCTCCATTGGCGATCCCCTCTTCCTTGGGAGCAGTGGAGGTGTTTGCATGGCCATGAAACCAATGCCGCGTTGGGGGAATGTCCATCGCGGATCGAACGCAAGTGCTTCGATCATGTGAACAGGAACGATGATCGGAGACCACCACGCACAGCAAAATCATTCCGCAGATCACGAAGCTTCTCCGTTTTCTTCTTTGATCCTTTGCGATCACTTCCTCCACAAGAACTTCATGCGGGGAGGCATGTGGACGATTTGGAAGATTCCTCTTGACGTCATGCGATGCATTGCATTTCATGTTGATGATTCGCATCGCGCGGCATTCGCATCCGTTGGGTTGGGCTGTGCCTCTCATTGATGATACTTTGGTTGGCCGGATCCCGCGCCCACATCAGGAGGTCTGTCTTCATCATCAACAAGGGAATGGTGGTGCACATGGACTCGAACGAGGATGTACGACCTATGGCATCATACACACCGATGTGAACGCCATCGTGAGGCGTGCTCGTTGATGGCGAAACTGAGCTCATTCACAACGCATGTTGGTGTGCCGAACTTCAATGATGATCGTCATTGTCGTTGTGTGGCTCGCATCATGAAGTGCTGTTCTCGGGACGTCTTTCCTTGAACTATGGTACCGTTCATAGGTACCATGCCGAACATTGCTCGTACTCTATACGACTATACCCATAAGATGGTGCTTGTGTCTGCAAAGTACGAGTGCGCGTGTTGTGTGAGGCATGATTGGATGCAGTTGCAGCACACGCCATTGCGTGGCACTGTCCTTTCGATGCATGGACAGAAACTTCCGTCCCACAACAACCAGCTGTTGTCATCGACACGGCAGACACATGGCGGTTGGTTGGACACGCGGCATCAATTCGTGTCGCGAAGACACATCAGCCACGTCAACCGGAAATCTGTGTTGTCGGTCATCTTCGATTGAGTCACGACTGCGTCATAATCCTGAACCGTAGTATCGACGTCATCGCAGCTTGCTGCGTCATAATATTATGGGAAACACTGTCTCGTTTATGTCCGTGCTATTAATATATCTAACATTGAACAGATGAGTTGTCGTGTCCTCCGTTACGGGACTCGAAACATGCTGACCCTCACAATTCCACATCATTTTCGATGAGCTCATCCAGTGTGTGTACGAACGTGAACGAGGCTCCGTGAACTTGTGTTTGGGGTTCTGTTGTTGCGTTTCTGCTGACTGGGCATGTGTGCCATGGCGCGGTGCGTGTCGTGCGGTATCGTGTCGTATCGTGCGAGGGAGAGCAGTGTGTGAGACAGCGACAACGAAGCACAAGGAATGAAAGGGTGAGAATCATCGAAGAGGAACTGCGGCGCTCCACTGCACTCTGCACTGTTGTATTGGAAGACTCATCATCAGCAACGGCAACAATTGACGCAGTGCCAGCGGAGCCGGAGACATCAACGGAGTCAGCTGACACCGTGCGGAATGAAGATCGCCATCGCCGACAATCGCATCATCAAAATCGCACGCGTACGCACATTGTTGCAGCCGAATTTGACGTCCATTGTGACAAACGGAGACCATCTGCGCATCTTCATCTTCATTTCACTCTGTGGATCATCATCACCGGTATCGTCAATATCATTTCGATCCTCAAACTCTTCAAGAACACCATCACCCATTCACAAAGTCGGATCGCTTCGCAACATCGTGCGGAAAGACCAGTCAGCGACAACCAGCATCCAAGCGCAGCCAGAAAGCTACATCACTCCACGGCAATAGCATCATCATCAGCAGCAGCAGCAAGGCGAACAGATCCGCAAAGACTTGGGGATACTCTGTCGCATTGAACCAACAAAGACGGACGATCGCTTGCGGGTGGGGGATATTGCAAGTGACCGTCTTTTGTTCATTTGGGACGGTCAATCAGCAGCAGCAGCAGCCGCCGCTACAAACAGTCGAGCATCACACATAGCTTGTACGAGTGCAGAGCAGGAGCAGATCAACCGGGACACGTGTAGGACTCGCTTCATTTCTCTGGACATCATCAACGAAAAGGGCTCAGCCAAACCTCAGCTGGAGTCGAACAGAGTGTAGCGTATTAATACTCCTCGATACCAGCATCCGGAACAACGAGAACTGCAGTTGCAGCCACAAATTGCCAACTTGAGAACGAACGAAGCAACGAACGAAGCAACGAGCGAAGTCCAAGTACGCACGCATACGTTGCACAGTGTTCAGGTTGCGCCACGGGACCCACGCCACCACAGAGCAACACGGCTCGACATCAATTCCCAGCACACTCACGAAGATGGCAACCTCAGAACTTCCATCGCCGGCAGCGCCCGCACCAGCAACAGCGGGACAATCAGCCGCAGCTGCTGCATCATCAGCTTCGGCATCGGCCTTGGTGTCCGTATCAGCCTCAGCCCCAACACCACCCACAATGTCTGCTTCAACCTCAGCTCCGGTACCAACACTGGTTGCGGCAGAACGGCAGCGCGGCATGCACTTGAATCCAGTCACAGTCTCATCCACCTCGTCGCTGGACACGGCGGGGCATGATGCCGGAACCTTCTCGGCGGCTTCGCCTTTGCAGGCACCCATCGTGGGCGTCAGTCAGGCAACGCGCTACATGGCATCACCAACTGCACCAACAACCATACCACCTGTGGCCGCACCCACAGCAATCGTGCAGCAACGCCCTCCAACGGTGACTGTGCTGGCGCCGGCTCCGATATCATCCGCCGTGCCGCTACAACCAACGCCCATGATAGCCACGTCATCGGCCATACCCATAGCAGCAGCGACGCCGATATCCACACCGCTACCTCCCGCCGGCATGCCGATGAGGTCGGCTGCCATGGTCCTGCCCACGTCGACGCCGATCATGGGACATCACGGCCAACTCCGAATAAACCAGTCCACCTCCGTGATGCTACCAGCGCCCATACCCACGACGAACACCGTCCCAGAATTCCTATATCAGCTCACGAAGATGCTCACGGATAACAATCGGGATATCATCGAATGGTCCAAAGGTAAGGAGAGGAATGGGATGGAGTTCAATGGAATTGAATTGAACTCAATGAAACGGATGAAAAAGATGGATGGCATAATGCCCATGAGGGCTACCACACGGACACATCATGCATCGGTTCGAACTCCCTTGGCGAATCTCCTCATCTTAGCACATCTTGCTTCCTCGCTGTCGCCTGCTCAAACACGTAACCGCGCAACGCACCACTCTCACAACCGTCTGTTCCACCTTGCGAATGCGATGTCCTTCACCACGGTATCATTGTATAATAATCTATTCTATTCTACTATTATATAACCCATCACATCAAGCAGGAAAGATTGAGGTGCACAACCCTCACAAGCTGCAGACCCATGTCCTCAATCGCTACTTCCGCCATTCCAAATTCGCATCCTTCCAAAGACAGCTCAATTACTTTGGCTTTCGCAAGCTCGCCGGCAAAGGCAAGATGGCGCCGTGTTCCTACGTCAACGATGCAACCACGCTCGAACTGGGGAGTCTGCTCTTGATCAAGGTACGTTTTCTCGCAACTCATGCCCCGCGATCCACACCGATACACCATCTTCCGAATCATCTCGTGCCATCCTATGTGATCTGAATCGAAGTGGAGTATTCGCATCGCTGTCCCTTGTTTATCTGCATCCTGCCATTGTCGGTGTCACCCGACCTGGTGCCATTTCGCAATGCCAACCCCCACTCACCAACTTCATTCATCCACACTCCACCATACCACCCTCGCAGCGCAAAACGGGGAACGAACCAAAGGGAAAGTCCGGAAAGAAGCGGGGGCGTGAAGAAGCAACGGCGCAGTTCCAGCAACACCAGTCCCCGGCAACGGTGGCGTACGCCAAGCACGTCGACCCGGCTGCCGTGAATCCCGTCCTCGCCACCATCCTCTACGAAAACTCAACGTCAGCATCAGCAACCACCACCACAACTTCCAACCCAACACAAGCCGCCTATGGTGGCAACCGAACTGGAGCCGGCGGCGCAACATTAGTCAGGATGCAGCACGGACAGTCTCAGCAGGCGCTGGCCAAGGTGGCGGTGGGGAAAGGAATCCGCCATGGCTTCTCAGCCGCCTTGACCAGAACATCCACGCCCAGCACGGGCGCGCTGACAGGGACGACACCGAATCCGCTTACCGCATCGACGGCGACGTCGCAAACAACACCAATGCCAGTGGTGGCAGCAGCAGCCACCCCTCTGCCAACAGCTGCCGGCCAGGGCAGCGCAGCGACTCAAGACGCTTCGAATGTCCAGCAGGGGCTGTCTGCGCTGACGAGCAACTACCAGAGCTCCCTTCACGGCACGCCGGATATCACACCATCATCTGGAGCTTCGCAGCCGACCGTGGTTGCCACCGCACTTCCAACGTATAGTACTGCCGCGACTGCAACTGCAACCGCCACTTCGTCACTGCCCAGCATGAGCTACACGCCCGGGTCCATGAGCCGCAACGATTCCCTCGTCGATCTTGCCATGATCCCGGAGGTGGAAGGCTTGGGAGAGAGCAACACCCTGCAGGGTACGTCGGGTCTCACCTTTGTGGACTTTCCGTGGTACGATCCCAGTGATCCCTCGTTCACTGGAATCGAATGATGCGATGGGAGAATCGTATAGAGAGAAGCGAAGTCAAGTCAAGTCAATCATCCATGGCTCGATAGCCCATGGTTGGGTCTGCATTTCGTCAGCAACTTGCACAACCATGAAAGTTACCTTCTCCCAATTCACAACACGAATCGAGGACGATCACACAACTGTAAATATTGTTTATACCAATCATATTACATCAACTTGTACACGCAACCATTCACAAACCGTTCAATCGCACGAGGATTGTGCCAGAGAGTCTGTATGAGTCCAGAAGTCTGACGGGTCTCCGATTACTCTTTGTGACGCATCCTCGCAAGGCCCTCAAAGTAGCGCACGCGCAGCATCATCTCCGAATTGGCAAACTGGAAGCGTCCATCACCGGGACAGTGTGATCCCAATCCACGTCCACGGACTGGACGCCCTCGAAGGTATCCCCATCTCCTTCCCATTCATCTATCGCGTCGGTCAGATCGTCGATATCGTCGGAACCAATGATGCAGCAAAGTCGGATCTTGGAAATGCCGAATCCGATCGGAACCACCTCCACCAGACTGTGCGGATCCTGCTCGCGGTTGGCAGGCTGCCAACGCGGGTGTATTGGCCCCCCATCGGGATGATTCCATTGCATGGTGGTGAGCAGTTCACCTAATTTGTTCATATTCAGCCCTGCCTCGTACGGCTTTATCTCTAGGAACGTGAGCATTGTTTGACCATTGCTGGAATCTGAGATCGGCAAGTCGGAAGCCGTCGCAGATGCTCCAGTCCCTTCTTCCGACTGCTTGCGTTGCATGTACTCATCGCGCGCCTTTTGTATCTTGGCTGTTGCAATCTCCAGCGCGGGTTGGTTGACATCGTTATCTTTGTCGTCTTTAGGGATTGGAATGATGTGTTCACTTTCAGTTGAAGGCGATGGCGGTGAGAGCTGCGCAGGAGTGGATTCAACTCTTGGACTATTCGCATGCCAAGCAATGTACTTCTCCAGATCATTCACGGTGGGCCCATCGTTGCTTGTGGTAGACGGCTGTATTGTAGATGGCGACGACGACGACGATGAAGGCGCTGCTTTTGTCAACGCAATGCCAAACGGCAGCATGTTGCCACTGACGGGAGCCATCTCCCAAATATGCAACGTGTGATTCCATATGCCTCGCTGCATTCCATCCAACCAGTTGGTGACGATGAGATCTAACGAATGGCTCTCCGCGAGCGTGACAACCAGCAGAGTGCCAACTCCCGGTTTCAACAAGCGGCCTGCTTCTTCGAACAATCGCTTCGATACCTCCGAGCTGGTCTCGGCTTGGTTCTTGTCGAAGACGGCATCGATGAAGCCCTTGTCGATCCAGGCATCGAAAGACGCAGCCTCGAAATCCAACGGAGGATTCAGCACATCTGTCAGCACGTACTGTATGGGTGTCTGCTCTTGCCCCTGTGCTTGAACATCGGATGCGGTTGAAGTTGCAGTACCAGCACTGCCGTCGCCGCTTGACTTTTCATGGAATTGCTTCATCTCCTCCAACGCCAGCTCGGCGACATCCAGCACGACCTGCTCGCTGAAAGGAAACACCTTGCGCATCTCCAACGGCAGCAGGGACGTGCCGCTGCCTGGATGGATCATGCGGATTTGGCCTGGTTGATTGTCATCGTGGTCGTCGTCGTTCGGTACAGCAGCATTCGGTGATAACGCCATGTGATGCTTCATCACACGAATGACCTCCTCGCAACCACAGTACCATTCGAAGCTCCTGTGATCCTGCTTGCACACGATGTCGAACCATTCGTTCCAGTATTCAGCGTCGTTGTGGCCGGAGGGATCTCCCAGCGACTTCAGTCTATCCTCGGACACCATGACGGCAGAGTGTCGTAGAGTAGTGCGGAACGAGTACTTGTAGGAGTGGGTATCGTGGACAGAACTCGGCCCGTTATGGCAATGCTTCGGGGTCCAATGATGCTGCTTGCGATTGTGGCTTGCTGATGGCCTCCACTCGTATTTGTCCTCTCGATTGCGTCATTGCTTCCAACCGCGATCGTGTTGTGGGTGGTCGAGGCACATCACATCATCACGATCTCCTTTTTTGTGGAGTGTGGAAGAAGGTATCCTGATCGTATCACGCCAATTGATGGTCACGACGCGCGCACACCGGACAGACGATCGCAGAACACCGTTCGTGAACGAAACCGAATTCGTGATTATTTCATGACGTCATTGGCGCGGAACAGCGGCTTCTTCGGACGGCGATGGAAGCAGCAGCGACTTCCTGCGCTGCCGCGAACACGAACCAAGGCACAGGAGAGCGAGACTCCAAGACGCGACAATGATACCGATCGCGACATTCTTCATGTTCCTTGCCGTCCTTGTCATCATCTCCAAGGAACAGATGAATACAATCAGCGGGAAGAACAAGAGAAGGACAGCATCGACAACGGCAACGAGAATGGCCACAAGATTCAGGGCTCGTCTGCGATTGTGCAAATTTGGCTGGCGGTTGTTGTCATGCTTCATTTGGGGAGTTTGCGGTTGCGCAGGTTGTCGTAGTCGTGTGGTATTATACATGCTTGTGTGAATGGCATACTCATCAAGTGTCGGTCAACCCCCGTTAGCCCTGTTGGGGAGTGGACAGTCACGGTGTGTGGTCGTGGTCGCAGATGGTGTCACATCGTGTGATTGCAGTGATGGTATCATCGAGTACATGTTATTCGTATACGACTAATGCAATAATACTCTGCTCGTCCCCGTACCATACGTAAAAGTACTCGGTGGTGGGATGCTTGTTCCGAATACGCACAATCAGTCGTAGAGTGTGAGTAATGTGGAATACTCACTGCCTGACCAACCATGCTCTCTGGCGTTATTAGTTTCCTGTGGCCACAGGGCAGTAGCTCCGCGCTCCGCATGCGTACTTGGTACCATGCAGAGCACTCCATGGGCAGTCGTATGATGAACGCCCTCTCAAAGCGCTGCAAACTCTCCATCTATCGACAGTTGAGAGAATGTTGGACAGAGGTTGAATTGTTTTATTGCAGTATTATAATGTGTTACTTTGTTGCTTTGTCCTTGTTAACCTTGCTTGCATGTTGCCTCGCTGTTCGAAATGTTGTTGTTCTGTCTCCACTGAAATGCAAAATCGATTGTCCAAGCGTATGTACAGTCTTGATGGATCGCGATGTGATGTGGCGGGTTGGAATTCATCCATTCACGCACGTCATCACCATGATCGATCCTGACCCTCGTTTCAGGCCTTGCTTGGGTTGAAGCGGTTGGCCACATCCTGCTGCGATTGCTGCATTCCGAGTGCCGCCAGCTGGGCGCTGCTGGGCATGAGACCGCCGAGATCGGCCAACGAACCCTCCCTCGACAGGAAGCTGTTGAGGCTGAGGAGGGACGAGATGCGGTTGGAGCTGAGGAGGTTGCCGAGGGACGTGTTGCTGACGCTGCCAGGGAAGATGGTGTTCTGCGATGGCAGTCCTCTCAGCAGGCTGGATGTGCTGGAGGCAGCAGCGCCGCCGGCAGCTTGCCTGGCTTCCGCGCCGTTCTGATCATTGCCGATGAGGGCCTTGAGGTTGGTGGCGGAGTCGAAGAGGTTGTTGGACTGTCCGGCAGCGGCCGAGGCAGCGACGGTGGCGGGCATGGCGGACGTGGAAGCCTTGAGTGCGGCAGTGGCGGGAGATTCGTTCTTCACGTTAAGGTTGTTGGCGGCGGCTGACGCGTTGTGATTATGGAGTCCTGCCGCGGCTGCTGCCATGGCCGCGGATGCAGGGTTGGCGTTGTGGTTGTTGGTGCTTGGGTTGGTGGTGTTGGCAAGGTTGGTGTTGTTCATGTTTCCGATACCGCTGACGGCGGCGAGGTTGAGGGCCGCTGCGTTGAGGGCCGCGGCACTTCCATTCGGCTGTTGTTGCTGCTGTTGTGATTGCTGCTGCTGTTGTTGCTGCTGGTTGGTGAGACTGGCGATCTGCGCCTGTAGCTGCTCGAAGGAGACGGCGCCTGGTTGCATGGCACCGAGCTGTCCCCCGAACGGATTGCCCAAATTCTGCAGCTCTCCCCACGGCTGCCGCTGCTGGTTCTGCTGCATGAGCAGGGCCAAGGGGTTGTCGGCGCCCAACCCGAGCTGCTTCTGCATCTGGATCTGCTGATTGAGGGCGGCGAGGTTGCCCGTGAGGCCGGCTGTGCCACCGATGCCCGTGAGTCCTGTGAGAGCGGGGTTCATGCCGTTGGCCGCCATCATGGCACGCTGCGCCATGGCCTTGCGGGCGGCCGACCCGTTGGTCTTGCGCTTGATGAGGAGGAGGCTGCGGATGTCTGAGGTGGCGGACTCGTTGACGTAGGAGCAGGGGGACATCTTTCCCTTGCCCGCGATCTTGCGGAAGCCGAAGTAGTTGAGCTGTCTCTGGAAGGAGGCGAACTTGGAATGGCGGAAGTACTTGTGGAGGACCTCCGACTCGAGCCTCTCTGGGTAGTGCACCTTGATGCGTCCCTCCACCCACTCGATGATCTCGGTGTTGTCGTCCGTCAGCATCTTGGTGAGCTGGTAGAGGAACTCCGCCACCGGATGGTGCTGGTTGCTGCGGTCGCCCGGCTTGGATGGGAAGTTGGGTGGCAGCATCCCGTCTGCGCTCGCCGCAGCGGGAGGACCCACGCCGGGCATCATGGCGGCCGCGGGTCCCTGCTGCTGCTGCATGCTGCCGGCCTGTGCTGGTGGTGGCATCTGCAGGTTGCTCTGCTGATGTTGCTGCTGCATGGCTGCCACGGTGAGCGCCGCGTTCTTGATGAAGTTGTTGCTCTGCTGGGCGGCGGCCGCTCCTGCTCCCGTGAGGGCTTCTGCGTCGCTGCTGTTGGCGGAGGCGGATGCTGGCGTCACGATTCCAGACATCGTCTCGCGCTGATCTGTCTTGGCCTGTCCCTGTTGTTGTTGCTGCTGTTGTTGGTGCTGTTGGAGTTGGTGTTGTTGGAGTTGTTGTTGGAGCTGCTGCTGAAGCTGCTGGAGGTTGTTCATGCTCCGCTACGTTTCGCTGTTGCTTTCTCAGTGGCTGGATGCAACACAGTACGCTCAGTGACTGTTTGTGCTTGTGCTATTGATGGCTGTACTACCGATACTGCCAATACTGTCAATACTACCAATACTGCCGACACTGTCAAGACTCTCCACCAACACAGAGAGAGAGAGAGAGAGAGAAGCAAGCCGCTTGGTTTGTCGATGAGTTGTCCCTTTTTTCCACTGAACAACGAATGATTCTCTCGACGTTGTTGTTGACGTCGACGATGTCCTTCCTGTTGTTGTGATTGCAGTTGCGGTTGCGGATGAAGAATGGAGAGGAACGAGGGAAGAAGGAGGAGGAACGCAGGGAATGGGGGAAACAAAACTTCGTCTGTCGATTGTTGCTGTCTTCTTGGTGGGTGTGTTCTCGTACTCGTGTACTGGTATTCGTGTAGAGCGTTGTGAGTTGTGCGCTGTGTGGGGGGATGTGGAATGATGAATCGTTGCAATGCACTCTTCTCCGTGCTCCTCGCGTTCCGCGTTTGCCCTTTCTCTGGCGTCGCAAGAATGTGAAGAACAGGCAGTGTGTTATCTGGAGTGTTTGCGCAGAACCCACGCGGAAACTACGGAGTGGTTCCGTGGAAGTGCCAGTTGTTTCACTGTTGACTCTTTGTGTCTTTCTTTCTTGGCGCTGTACTCCCACACGCGCGCTGGTACATGAATAGAGTACGTGTACATCGTACAGCTTAGTACTGGGGTGTACGGGCGGTTGATGTTGGATCACAATCGCTGCCAACCGTTCGATCCACAGAAATAGTTCTCGAACTTTTTCATCCGTGTCGCATGCGACATCTTGTTTCGAGATTTCGGTTTCCACCTTGGCGAGAGGCTTCGAACGCGAATACCGTTTTATGAATACGATCAGCCAATCAGAAGCGCTTTCTGAAACATGACCAACGCCTTCACAATGGGGAGAATGGGTCGCACGGGAAACTTGGAATCGAGCGAGACGCGAGAATGGCTACCGACCACCGCCAACCGCATCGGCAACGCCGACGGCATCAACATCGTCTGTTCATGTCGTTGCTTGGGAACCTCATAATGCTCAATACGATAGAATAAAAAGTGTATACTACACAAGAGCAGATGCATACCCAAATGCCCCCTGTGTCCATCTAGCTCGCACAACATGATGATGCTAGTGTTGCGCATGCGGGATGGACCTGACGCATTCCCCCGTTTCGCGCTTGGGAACCGATGACATTTTGGTTTTCTGGGGAGGCCAGGTTGGTGTGATGCGTCAGTGTCGCACATCAATGCCGTTAAGTGAGGCCTCGCAAACGTATTGCGTGTCCGCACACTGACGTGGCGAGAAACCTGAGTCATTCAGAAAGAATGCCTTCTTGCCCATGTCATCAGCTACTTTGTCAGTTTGCGAACCTGGAAAGTTGACTCGTTCGATCGCAAGACACAAAAGATACCAAAACAAGAAGAAAGGAAGAAGTCCGAAGGTCGTGGAATGTCGACATCATGACAATGGCGATGCCATCAACAACAACGTCAACAACGGAAGATCGAGCGGAGAGCATGGTGACAGAACACCGACATCAAGAGAGCGAGAGGGCAATCAGAATCCGTCCTACGTCCACAGTGACGCTCACGTTCACATTCATCATCACAATCACTATCGCAAGCAAGACGACGAATCAAGACAACGGACCAGGATGAAGGTCAGCGAAGCATTGTGCAAGCCGAGCGACGAGGTGAAGCAGCTGCTGGAGGGACTCTATGAGTGTTCCCCCTGGGTGGCGGACAAGTTCGTCAAGGAACGCACGGCGCAGTCCCAAGGCAAGGGTGACGACGGCGCAGCGACTGCGCCAATCACAACCGTCACGGGCCTCGCCAAGGCGCTGAAGAGCATCGTCGACGACTCCACCCAAGATGAGAAGATGCTGCTGATCCGATCGCACCCGGATCTGTGCGAGAAGGTCTCCGAGATGGCCAACCTCAGCGAGGAGAGCCAGGATGAGCAGAGCCGGGCAGGCCTGCAGTCGCTGACGGTTCAGGAGTTTGCGGACTTTGAGCGCAACAATGCGGCATACAAGCGCAAGTTCGAATTCCCGTTCATCCTTGCCGTGCGCAACGCGACGAAGTACACGGTCCTCAGCGCGATGGCCGGGCGGCTGGAGAACAGCGCGCAGCAGGAATTCGCGATCGCCATGCAGCAGGTTCACAAGATTGCGTGGATGCGCATCCTTGCCAAGTTCGAATCGGATCAGCCGGCAGGTTTTTTGACATGCCATGTGTTGGATACGGCGAATGGATGTCCAGGTAAGTCGGCGCTTGCTGTTGTTGTTGGTTGATGTGGGCGGCTTTGCTCTGCTTGCATTTGAAGCGTTTCCTTGGGACGAGTAGTCCCATGCATTCGATGGTACAGAGTATTGTGCAACCACATGTCCGGCGTGATGCTTTGCGATGATTCTACCACTATACGTACGTACTCGTATGTTGACCCGCCCCTTTCCACACTCCTCCGCATACTTGTGTCCCTCTTTCGGCGCCATTTCGACATCTCTCCAACACCGCAGCACGCAACATGAGGATCCAACTACACCGACTATCGCCGCCAGAATCTGCAGGGCTCGTCGGAGAGTTCGTGACCAACTCGGACGGGCGCCTAGATGGCGGCCCGGCCTTGAAGGGCAGCGACTTCCAGGTGGGGAGCTACGAATGGACGTTCTATGCAGCTGACTACTTCGCTTCGCGGGGGACGTTCACCTCCGGTACCCCCTTCCTCGATGTGATTCCAATTCGCTTCGGCATCGACAATCCCGACGACCACTACCACGTGCCGCTGCTCGTCAGTCCTTGGAATTTCTCGACGTACCGAGGGAGCTAACATGACTGGATTGCATCGCGTCGCATCGTGCCGCTTTGGATTGAACGGGACAGAATCAACGTGCGTTGAATGGTGTTGCGCCGTGGCGATCCAATGGAAGTTTGAGTAGCCGCTAAGTTCATGAACTCGAGTTTTGAATGAATATAATGATGATGATGGAACAAGGTCACGAAGACAGATGCGTTGGTGGCATGCTTTGCCCATCGTTCATGTTAGTGTGTACGCAAACAATATCCAAGTAGTATAGAATAGAGCAGAGTAGAGCATAAGAATAGTAAATAGAGGAGAGCACGTGGGAGAGAGTAAATAGTTCGTACATAGAATGGGAGTACTCGTACTGAAGTAGTGGTTGTACTGTACTATGGCATGTGTATTAATAGTATGGTGCGGCAAGTTGCACGACTATCAATCTCCAACGACTCTGAGAACATTCACAACGGTCAAGGTGCACGTAAGGAGTCTTGCTTGTCCTCAAGCGACACGGCTGCACGTGCCGTTGTCGCATCTGCATTGCCGCTCGGATTGGGTCAAGTCGTTGGTGATGTTATGACGTCATTCCGTCATTTTTTGCGTCTTGTTTCTTCCGCGAATGCGCGTCGTGGTTGCCAACCGCGCCAAAAATGGAAGGTGAGCAAGACACAAGCGCCGTTTTCTAACATCCATCGACAGAGTCTCAGACACATGACACAAATGCTCGCTCTCTTGGGCACAACGGCGTCATTCGATCGTCACCTTGACATCGCATCGAGGAGTGAGCCCAATCCAACACAAGCAAAAAGGCGTCAGAAGTGACAGAAGCGGCGGCAATCACAGCGAAGGCAGCAACATAATATATTCGCGACTCATCGCAACTTCGCAAGACTCACGATGTCGTCGAAGGATCCCAATGTGATGCGAAGGCACGCCAACAATACCAGCAGCAAGAACGGTGGCAGCAGCGTCCACCATGGCGAAAGCCATCACCGCAGGAACGTGCAAGGTGTGACCAAACGCCATCAGGCATCCGGCGTCTCCACCCGCTCGACGGATGCCATGGAGAAGGGGAAATCCATGGCATTCTCCGACAACGGCAGGACGAGCAAGAGCTCCGGCTCTCCGCGAGGCAACAACAACAAGGGAAGCTACGCCCGATCCAACGCTGCACAACGACGATTCCCAAACTCCAATCGATGGGACAGAGTGCGACGACGCATGATCCTGCATTTCCGACGTCAATCCAGAACGGCGCAGGGCTTTTACGTCCTCATCGCCACCATCGTGCTGGTCGTCTGCCTGCTGCTGTCCCTCATCGTCTCCTTCGTCGTGCATCAGAAGGTCGTGCAGCACAATCCCGATCCTGCGCTGCAGCTCATCAAGAACAAGGCCAAGGATATTCGCAAGGCGTCGTCGTCTTCGAGCAATCGGTTTGGGAAGGTGTATCGCGTCGTGACGGGCGATAGCAATGAGGGTATCGACAGCGCGTTTGCAGAACGGCCGCACGGCAACCGCAGCAGTCGACGGCGACGTGATTTGGAGGATTTGATGCAGATGCCGATCATCATTCAAACTTTTGCGAAGGAAGGATCGCACAACGCACCGATCGATCAATACGTCGTTCCGAAACCCGCAGAATTGGGAAGGACCGCGCAATGGGAAATGAAACAGGAGGACTTCGGCGAATTGCATTTGGAATTCTTCGTGGAGGATGACGCACAGCGCAACATCTATTACTTCCACGAGGACTACATCAGTCATTTCCGTCCGCCGGACACGCCGTGCGATGATGATGTTGATACCTACTACGCCTTTGACGATGACATGCAACGCGGTGATTTTCTGCGTTACAAAGAAGTTGGGCAAGATAAGAAGAACTGCCGAAGGGTTGCGGATCACAAGCTTAATCTGCCGGATTGCAATCGGGTGCACGAATACAATTGGATTGAAGAAGGGGCCAAGTTCTTGGGGTACGTTCGGCACTGCGATCTCGATGACCGCAGCGATCAGCGTTGGACAAATACTTGTTGGGGTTGGTTGCTTGGCTGGTCATTGGCTTTGGCTTTGGAGCAACCGCGTATCAAAATGGTATGGTCCCATCCATCCACTATACTCGACTTGCAACTCACGAACCCTTCCTGTTGCTTTGTGCCGCCCTCTCTGTTCGCCCAATATCATGTGGTACACTCTAATATTCTTCACCCTCACTAACATCGACGCAGAGCCGGATCGTATCGAGAAGTTTGGTCGTTGGACTTGAAGCACATGGAGGAAGATGAAATGACAGTCGTGAAGCAGCTCACGTATGAGTAAGTGAATCATCATCTTGATCAATGAGCAGTGCCTCAATATGTCTCGCGCCTTGGTGTTTCAATCATTCCTCACACGCATACGTACTCGTGCGAACAACACGACATCCACTGCACTCCATTCTGAATTGAACACCCATCGCCACCACCCACCCACGCATGCCACGCAGTCACGAGGTGGATCTCAAGAACTTTGAATTCGTCCGCATGGATGCCATCGTGGCAGAACGGCTGACGAGCCACCCCTTGATCTTTGACATCTATGGCTTCTGCGGTCTTGTGCTGATGAGCGAGTACTTCCCGCACGGCGATCTCGAACCTTTGGCAGTTCCCAACGATACCGACGAGCAGGTCTACCGCGAAGGCCAGCCACTGGTAGGGCACAATGAATTTAGTGCGAAGGAAAAGCTGGATGCTGCCATCGCGATGGCGGAAGGATTGGCGGTGTTGCATGGGCATGAGGGTGGCGTCATCGTGCATGATGACGTCCAGCTTGCGCAGTACCTCTACAACAAGGACATGACGATCCTGAAATTGAATGATTTCAACCGTGCGGAATTCATGCTGTACGACGAAGAATCGAAGACGTATTGCAAGTACAAGAATGGTGAAGGACACGGAACGGTACGTGGCACGGTGTGGTGTGGCGTGGATGACTGCCCGCGATGTTTGCATTGGCGTTGCGTGATTTGCTGCGGGGAGGCAGCTACGGCCCGGTTTCAATGTGGTGGTTCCTTGGTGCCACGACAAATTCTATGATGGCGAAGATGATGCAAGTGTGCACCTTGTGAGATCCTTCTATGATATTCTACTTGCTCATCTCACACTTCTGCACACGACGCCGCTGATAACAATGACTGTCAATCCTCGTTACTTTCTGTACCGTGACATCGCATCGTGCCGTGCTGGGGTTCACTGTTTCGTGCCCTGTCGTACTCAATCGCGTTCCACCGAATCAAATCACCTCTCATGTTCGGCAGTGGAGAGCACCCCAAGAATACATAGATGCAGCGCTAGACGAAAAGATCGATGTCTTCTCCTACGGGAACAACGTGTTTGCGGTGCTGACTGGGACATGGCCATTCGTGGGATCGCCGGGCTACAACGAGAAGTGGACGGACGAAGACATTTCCGACATGATCGAGAGTGGGATCATGCCCAAGGTTGACCAGAGGTGGAAGGACGAAGGACCCATCGAGAAGACGCTCGTGGAAGTTATCGAACGCTGCCTCGTCGCGGATGTTGAAAAGCGTGCGAGCATCTTCGAGATCTGCGAAATGCTGTGGAAGACGAAGGATGAGCTGGCGGCGACGGAAGATACTGCCGATTGATGGCGAGAGCAGTGAACGCTCCGGCCTTGCAGTGTTTTCGTGGGCTGCTGCGAATTTTGCATCCAATCATGCTTGGACATGCTCGCATACTCTGCCATACGGATAGAGCGCTACACGTATTGGTACGATAACCAGACGGGACAGTCAGCAACTGCACTCGATACTCGACCAGTATGCGTCGAGAAGCCAGATGCGATTTGGCAAATACAGTAGAAAGATGAGAAGAAAATTGTATTGTATTGTATTGTATTGTATTGTATTCCCGCGCTGCGAGCACTCCTGATCCCGCGCTGTTGATGGCTCTTGGATGGAAGTAACCACCATCTTGCCAGCACGATCTAGTTCGACGACAGGGGGTTGGCGTTTGGTCGGTGCATGGCTTGCATCCAGAGGTCATTGGTGATGGATCATGTCGCATCGAATCGCATCAAGCTTCTTTGTATCCGGCTCTTACTCTCGAGGATCTGCTTGTGCCACATCACTATGCAGCAGCTGTTTGACTTCTTTGATACATCGGATGCCAGCTGTGGTATCCTCCCATTCATCGAACCACATGCTTCATGGAACGATGGTTAGTCAGTCACAGTTGCATTTTGTCGTGGAAATCTGGTGAGCAAGAAGGACTTGATGCGCCGCTTTTTTGGTGGGGAGTTGTCGACCCGCGCCCACTTTTCGACGACACATCTGCGCGTCCACCTCTCTTATTGTGAAGCATCGCTGCGCTTGTTGCCATGTGTCAAACAGATTGTGCATATCTTTTGAACGCTCGGCTTTGCGCACAAAACGATCAGACCACATTCCTCACGACTGAGCACCGTCGTCTCTGCACACTATTGCCTCCCTCCTTCTCTGCCTCGGCACCATTTGAATCCTCTCTGCTCCACCACCCAGCACAGCTATCCTCGCACTCTTTCTCATCAGCGCCAGTGCCCACACTCGCCATGTCAAGTCCCGAACGAACGACCGACCATCAAGCCAACGCTGCGCCAAGCAGCTCAGCATCAAGGCCTGCTCCAAGCCCAGCACAGATGCTGGTCTCACCGCCGACGATCCCGCGACGGATAAGGCAGAAGCCGCACCGATTCAGCCCTTCGTTCGCTCCTCGCAAGCCCAAGAAGGCCAAGCCGATCAAGACGTCGCAGCCGGCGAGGCAATCGAAGTTCATCACCCCGACAAGAACATCGACAACAAAGCCTTGGGCAAGCCGCAACTCTTCCGTGACCTGCGACCGTGAGCCCCTCATCTGGAAGTTCGGGGACTCCAGGGCGTACCAGCGCATCGTGGTGCCGGGATGTCTGAACGGCGCGAGCATGACGACGCTTTCCGACAGCTCCCCGGCGATGTGCGTCACGCCCCTCTCAGGTGGATCCAAACATGAACCGATGGAACGCATCGATCCTGCCAAGTACACTATAACGTCGTTCGTGCATCGTGGTCAAGTCTTCTCGGAATCGCCATCTCCGTTATCGTCGCCGGCACCATCTTCACGGTCTCCATCCATCTCATCGTCGGGCGGAGATACACCAGCTGTAATTCTACGTAGTAGCAGCTGTGATGCGAAGGAAGAAGAAAACAGCCCGAAGACAGATCGCGATGCACACAACAACAACAACCAGAATGCCGGCCCGCAAACCAAGCAGTTGGTTGAGGGGGCTCTTAAGCCGCCGCCACGCGTCGCGAACACCACAATGGTGCATCCCAGTCCTTCGCAACGCACCCCATTCGGCGTTATCCAACACAATCTTCAGTCTCCGTCTCGGCAGCATCCGGGCATGGTGATGCAAACCCCAGGGCGAGTGAAACCGCCGGCGCCCCAACCTCCACACCAGCGGTCGCACCAGTGGCGACATCGGTGGCCACAGCCTCACTCGTCCAACCCTGCGATGCGGCGTATGTGGAATGCATCGTCAACTCCACGACCAAGCACTCTGTTGCCGTTCAGGTCTCCTCCTCCGATCCACCGCGCATTCTCACCGGCAACCCCCTGCGGCACCACTCGGCAACATGACCACGCTGCAGCTCAGAATTGGCATGCAGCGTCGCCGTCTACCCAGCGCCCATCACCGAGCGCCGCGACGACCCGTATTCCCTCCCAACCTGAAGCCCAACCAAGATTCTCGCCGACGCCCGGAAAGAAGGTGACGCCATCTCCTCAATCCATGCGAGGCTGGAACGAGAAGCGCCCTGTCACTCCGAAAGAGGTCGAGGCGTTCATGCAGTCTCTCAAAGGACCTCGAACAACGGAGCCAGCACCGAAACCAACAGCCGCGCAGCTTGGTGGCGGCGATGATCAGCAACCGTCCGATCATCGTCGGTCCGGTGAGAGTCCGTCCTCCCTCATGGAATTGGATGATGAGCCTGACGCAGCACTCGGACCGACCGCAGGAGATGCCTCCGCCACTGCCACTGTTACTGCCATGGATGGATCCGAGGATGTCTCCGCATCGTCGCTAATGCAGGAATTCACCAAGGCAACGGGAACGGAGCTGGAGAACATGAGGACGTCGATGCCCATGGGCAAGTTGTGCGATGACTTGTTTTTCCTGGAGTCTCCCGCAGTCTCAGATTCGTTGATCGCTGGAGAGTTCAAGTCAGACGCAGGTGCGTTCTCCACCGATCCTCACGCGCCGTACCGCCTGCCGCCTGTTGCGAGAGCCAACAGCGAGAGCTCGTCATTCCATCCATTTCAGTCGAACACCACAATCTGAACCATTGGGCAGCACAAGGATCGCTGGTGCGCACTGGTAGTAATCCCCGCCACCGACTCAGTGAAGCGCGAGGGCGGGCTTGTACCGTCGCTTATGCACATACCTTAGATAATGAATGGCCTGTGCTGCTGCACAGTGCCACAATAGTAGATTAAGATTCCAACCACACGGATGATGGAGAGCAATGCCGTCTGTCTCTCCAGTGTCTGCTTGCCAATCTCTGTGATCACATGTCGTCCGGCATTCGGTGCAGCAGATCATCGAGGACGATCGGTTCAACGAAGTTGGCCACCGAGCACTGGCTACCGTCAGCATCGCTCGACTCGTCTGCCCATTCCACAGGAATCTTGGCAAGAAGTTGCTCAGGCCCAAGCTCCACAAACTCAATCGGCTCCACCATGACGCATCGCGAAGCATGTTCCTGCGATTGCGCTGCGGCCTCCAACTTCAATCCTCGCACCACACCATGCTCGCAGTTGTGCGTCCACACGACTTGGATGGTATCGACGCACGCCAGCTCCACTTGCGGCACCGCATCGTCGTCGGGACTGCCAACCCAGACGCCGTCCACCATCCAACGTCCCGTCTGATAGGCGATGACGTCTCCGTCGTGCAGCATTGCCGAGAGATGCATCTCGCCGCGTCCGAACATGGACGTGTCGCTTTGCACGAGGATGCGGTCCTCTGCTGCGGCATGCAGGGCTGTGTGTTGGCTGTGTCGGGCTGGGTGGATTGCCAAGAATGCGGTTGCGAGTGGCAGCATCAGAGTGGCGATCGTCACGAACAAAGACATGATGGCTGGCATCTTCAGCATGTGTGTCCACGTTGGAGTTGTTGCGACTTGTTTTCAACGTGGGCGGAGATTACGATCTATGGTACTCTACCCTACCCTACCCTACTATTGGTACTGGTAATAGTATGCGGTGCTATGCATCTGTTTCCAAACACCCAGATGTGGAGGATGGGGATCATCATCATCGTCGTCATCATCATCGTCATCATCATCGTCATCATCATCGTCGCCCTCTCTCCCCCTTGGCTTTGAACAATCGTTTTGGTGGCTTCTCCCAACCAACAATCACGAGGAACAGAATTCCCCAAACAAGATCAAAAGCCCGCCGTGGAAATCAGTCATGCGAGTCAATCGTCATAGCACTTTATGAGACCTTAATGACGTCACGAAACTGATGCGCAGAACGTGAGCGCGCGTGCCGGACATCTCGTGTCGCTTGCTTCCGACAACGCACCAAGACAACCGAACAACGTGAAAACAGACCATGGTTGGACGATGCAGCGCGTTGGTGTCAGCGCCAACCAAAACTCAACGAAAAAGAGAAGAGTTTGGATGACTTGCTTTTGGTGGAGAAATCGAATCCGAGAACACAGCGACCTCGACCCAACGCAACACAACACAACACAAACAACTTCTTCAACGAAACAGATCGACGCGAGAGCACAAGCACAATCCACTGCACTCTAATTCTCTGCATTGGTCTCAACACAGAACGGCAGAGAGGCATCGAGATCATCCGCAACGTGCGCAGAAGCGAAGATGTCGCAAGAATGTGATCTGTCGCCCGAGGAGGAGGAGCTGGCCATGAACGAAGCCAGGAGCAGAGGCCTTCCGGATGGTTGGGCCGTCAAGTTGGATGTAAGTGCGCTGGCGCTGCTGCTGCCTTTGCGGTGCCATTCATGACAGCATCTCGACTCGCATGGTACATGCATTGCTCACGCGTCCATCTCATCCTCCCTCCACATTGCCATCACCATCGACCTCCACATCGACCTCCACATTGCCATCCATATCGCCATCGCCACCAATCCTGCGACCAACAATGCAATAGCAGAAACGAAAGCGTCGCAAATGGATCAGCCCGAACGGACGCAGGGTGGACTCCATTCCCAAGGCGCTGGCCATGTCCGTCACCATGGGACTCATCTCTCCGGACACTCCCATTCGATCTCCGTCCAGCAAACGCGCCGGTCCCAAATCGCCCAAACCGATACCAGTGGAGGAGATATCCTTGGAGGGCATCCCGCCGGAGATCGCTGCGACGCTGCCGCCGATGCCAATCATCAAGAAGCGCGGACCGGGCAGACCTTCCAAGAAGGACAAGCTCCTCATGCAGCAGCAGCAGAAACAGATCGAGCAGTACCGCAGGCTCACGGCGCAGGCGCAAGCGCTTGCCAAGCAGCAGAAGGAGATGAACCGCATGCAAAGGCAACGACCCAACAAGCGTTCCAACTTCACGTACGACGAGACGAAGGACGAGACCGACGACGAGTACGGGGACGATGCAGAATACCACGACGACGGATTGGGCAGCCCAGCCCAGCGCAAACGGAGGAGGAAGTCAACTCCCAAGGCGGAAGCAAGTCGCAAGGCGACCGCGGCGGCAAAAGCGAAGGCCCAGCAGAAGAAGCTCAAGACGGCTGTCGCCTCCACACCCGAAGTCGAAATCAGCACAGACACGGACGACGCCATGGATGACGATGACGACCAGGAGACAGACGACGAAAACGCCGGCAACGGCACATTCCTCTATGAAATTGACGACTGCGACAGCGACGCACATGCCTTCGATGACGATGACCGCAACCATGCCGGCAAGGGCGAGGATAGTGATGGTGGGGATGACAAATCGACGGAATGCCCCACCAATCCGGAGACGACCCTCAGGGTCGATCACTCGCATTTGACCACCGTGCATTGGGACCCCAACGCAGCCGATGGACGGCGTATCGGCTGGAGGGTGCGAATTGCGGACAATCACGCCGATGACTGGAAGGCCGGCCGCATCATTCGTTACGATCCCTGCACGCACAAGCACAAAATACAGTTCACGGGCGAAACCAGATCGGTGGACAAGGTCGACAGGCAGAACTGTGCGTGGCTTCATCTGCGGGTTGAGGAAGGCGTGCAGATTGCCACCAAGCTCGTTTGGGCGCACGTCAAGGGTTACGCGTGGTGGCCGGCCATGGTCATGGATTCGGATGCCGTCCCGCCAAAACGAGAGGGATATCTCACGGTGGAATTCTTCGGCACAGCAGAAGTCGCCACACTTCGCATCGGTCCGGAGAGCATCCGTCCCTTCATGCAGGGGCATGTCGACGACATCATGTCCAAAAACAAAAAGAAGCGCAACGCGCACGCTGTGCAGCTGGCGCTGGAGGAAGAGGCGGTCATCTACCAGGTCCGCAACGACGCTGCCCGCTTCTATGCCAAGAAGGCCATGCTCTTCAATTCGCACGTGGGAAATGACTTGGTCGGAAGACGCGTCGAGGTCTTCCGCGACGACATCAACTACCCCTACGGCGAGACGCTGTGCGGAAAGGTGCGGCTCTACAGTCCGCAGCAAAAGAAGTGGCTCGTGTCCTACGAAATGTCGACGGGGAGCCGCAAAAAGCAGGAGCCGTCATGGATCGATCTGCAGAGCAAGCAGCACAAGACGAGGATCTTCGGCGTCAAGTCTGGATCAGCATCCGCAACGACCTCCGTTCCAGTCTCGGCATCCATACCGCCGGTGGCAGCGCCAGATGTTGCGGAGGATGACATCGTGCCATTCCTGGTCGGTTATCGATTGCCTGAGACGGACGTGCATTTGAAGGATGGAGCGGGCCAGGCCGAGGCCCACCTCGTGAAGCTATGCAAGACTGCGTGCCGGGCCTGCGTCGACAGCTTCAAGCCCAATGAAACGAAACTGCAATGCGTCTCGTGCAAGGCGAGATATCACATTGGGTGCGTCGATCCACCCCTGTCCAAGGAAGACTACCAACGCATGGCGAAGTCGGGCGATGTTGACACTTGGAAGTGCTCCAAATGCATCACCTGCCGCGGATGCTACCAAAAGGACATTGCGTTCGGTTGCAGCACCCAGCCGGTCCCGTGCACAGTGTCCTTCCCAGAAGATGAATCCTTCGACCTCTGCTCCATGTGCATCAAGGCCTACGCGAAGAGCCAGTACTGTCCCAACTGCGCGCACTCGTGGGACGACGAGCACTACCAATGCGTGCAACGACAAGTCCGATGGCTCGAAAAGCCAAAATCCAAGAAACGAAGTCGCAAACGCAAGAGCGAGGAACCCGTTTCAGTGCACTACGAAGAAGGCACGTATTCGGCACCGGCCAACACGAATCTGGATGATACGGAACTGCCGCTGGGTGCGCACGTCAATCCGACGTGGTACTTCCCTGAAACCGCCAAGTGGGGATTCACCGAGGTGGACATGCTGACGTGCGATGCCTGCAAGCTGTGGGTCCATGCCGGATGCGCCGGTCTCAACGAGGAAGAGTACGATCTCACGAGCAGCGGCAAGCATTCCATCTACGGCAAGGAATTTCTGTGTCGCGTTTGTTGCCGCAAACGCTGCATTGACATCATCCAAAAGCTGCAGGCCGAGGATTCCATGCTGCTATTCGCAGAGCCGGTGACGGACCGCATCGCCGCCAACTACCTGGACGTCATCAAGTACCCCATGGACTTGCAAACGTTGGCGGCACGCGTGCACCGGGAGGAGTACGGAAACTACGCTTGGGTCAGGGATATGTTCGAGCTCATGGTCTTGAACGCGCTCACGTTCAATCATCACAATTCCAAATTCTGGATGGAGGCGAAACGGTTTCACGAAGTGGGACTGTCCAAGGTGTTTTCCGTCATCGGCAAGGCTGCTCCAGTCGGCAAATACGACGAGGCCATCCAGAGCAAGTACCGGGAAGCGGAAGAGGCGAAGAAGAAGGAAGCGGATCGGGTGCAGCAGGACGAATCCACGCAGAAGAAGGATCCGGTGGGTGGCACCAAGGTGGTGACCGTGACGTTGCCCAAGCTCCGCGACGCACCGCCAGATCAAGGCTCCTGCATGGCCTTCCGCGAGATTCTGCTCAAACCCATCGATGCGTACTACACCAGCTGGCTCGATTGCTGCTTCACATGCGGCAGCTGCGGTGCGTCAGACACCATGCTGCATTGCGTGGACTGCGGCGAGGCCTTCCATTCCTTCTGCGTCAACGCACCCATCCATAGCATGGACCCCGCCTCCGTCGCTGGCTGGCGATGCCAAAATTGCAAGATCTGCGAGATCTCCGGCGACGATCCTCAGGACGAGCTCAAGATGCTCTTCTGCGAAATGTGCGATCGTGCATTCTCGTTGGACTTGTTGGACCCGCCGCTGCAGTCAGCACCATCGGGCCTCTGGATCTGCGGACAATGCGTGGATTGCGAGAAGTGCGATAACACCAGCGAACCCAAAGGAGCATCGCTGCAGCACTGGTCGAGGGACCCGCGGATTTGCTTCCGTTGCGGTGGTTGCGACGGATTGTTGGATCCCTGCATGAAAGGCAGGAAATGCCCAGTCTGCAACAAACTGTGGCGTGATGGGGACACAGACATTGCGCAATGCGAGGAATGCGGTATCAAGGTGCACGGTCGTTGCGAAGTGCGGGCCAACCTGTACCTCCTCAAGAAGAATTCCGGCAAGGCCAAGGACGAGAAGGTGAGCAAGATGATGGTGTGTTTATTTGGTTGTTTGCGTGTTGGAACTTGTTGGAACTTGTTGTCACATCACAGTCTTGAATTTCATCTCACACAACTGCGCGGACCGTCGCATCCATTTCTTTCACTGTCGCGTGACATCACCACGATCAACAACAACAACCACAACAACATAGTACTTCTGCCCTACATGCTCCAAGAAGCAAGGCAACCATACCGACTTCGGCAAGGTGACGCGTGATCACATGCACGATCTGTCATGGAAGGTCATCATCAAAGGCATACTGAAGCCAAGTGTCGAATCGTCGCATCTGGAGTTGCAGGAGAAACTGATGGATCAAGTGGATTGGAAGACGAGGAATCTGTACCGTGACGAGTATCGCAAGGTCGTTTTGGAAGGCGTGCGGTTCCTGGACATGGCTCGGGACCAGTACGGCGACCCCAGGCTGCTGATGGATCGATTCTGGCGAGAGAACTTGGATCTCCCGACCTGGATGGGGCAGCGAGCGACTCGCTTCATCCACATCGCAAAGCGCCTCAAGCTCACGTCGCAGGGATTCTCGGCACGGCGAATCGAGAACTGTGTGCTGATTTCGAAGCTGGCCGCCAGCTGGCTGAAGGTGGCTTGTCGAACATTGGAAATCAACACGAAGAAGAACGTGAAGGGGTACGAGAGAGCGAGGAAGCTGCTGGTGCCTCCGCACGCCTGCGGTGCTTTGATGCTCCCGTTCGACAACATTCGATGCGAGCGGAACAGAAACATCATCAACAAGGACGAATGGGGGGAGCGGTTCGAACCAGAGCTGAGGCCGTACGTGGAAGCGAAGGTGCTCATGAAAGATAATGACAGCGACAAGGATGGCGCCGATGCAAAGAATAAGCAACGCAGCGTTTCCGACTACAAGATCGCCGAGCCTCTGTGCGGGTGGAACGACATGATCAAAGACGACGCGATCCGCGCCAAGAACGAGTGGAAGGATCCCAGAGAATGCTGCTTGTGCCACATTTGCGGAGACGACGATGCTGGCATGCCATCAACTCCGCCAAGGCTCATTGACGGCGGGGCCGGCGAAGCGCCACTGAAGGTGCCCAAGCTGGGCAGACTTTTGCCAATGGGAGATGGATTCTGGGTGCATTCCTTGTGTGCCTTCTACAGCTCCGAAACGTGGCTCGCACCACCTGGCGGTCACATGAAGGAGATGGAGAAGGCGAGATCCCGCGGCGCCCAACTCAAATGCTTCGGCTGCGGTCGTTCCGGTGCCACGGTGGGTTGCAGCAAGACCAACTGCTCGTACAACTACCACTTCCCGTGCGCAGTTGCGACCGGATGCGTGTTCACGAAAGATGACAAGGTGTTTTGCGCCCAGCACAAGAACATCACCGACGAACTGAACCTACATCCAAGCGAGGAGCACATGAAGGCGTTGATCATTGCGCCTGAAAAATCCGAACCATCGGAGGCGGTGGGAGGCAACCTCTGCATTCGTGTCGGTGCTCTCGTGGTACATGCACTGGGAGAGATAGTGAGGCACAGCGACTGTTTCCATTCGGAGGACTACATCACACCGAAGGGATACATCGCGTCGCGAATTTACTGGTCGAGCGCCTTACCCAAACACCGCACGGTGTACATTCTCAAGATCGAACAAGGCGAGAACCAGCATCCAGTCTTTTCTGCCACGCCTGGTGATCGACCAGGTCATCCGATCACCGGCACAACGGCAGACGAGGTGTACCGAAAGCTGGTACAGCAGGTGGAAACCGTGAACAAGGAGCATTTCTCGCATGGCGACATGTTCTCCAAGCTGCCAGCCAAGCGCATTTCTCGAAAGCGCATCTTTGGTCTGAACGGTCCGCAGGTACGTCGATGCCAATGCAGCGTGGTTGTGTGGTTGGACAAGCGTTCGTTGCTGTTTTCGTGCACTTGTTGATCATCTTGTTTGATGCAGACCATGGCGGGTCCCTTTCTCTCACAAATTCGCACAACGTCACACACCGACACACAAAATGCACAAATCTTCCGCAACATTTGCATTCGCGCGCATGATACCATACTCACGCTCTTGCTTCAATTCATGAACCTGTCTCCCCTTCGCAACTCGAACAACACGCAACCCACGATACGCAATGCAGTTCTTTGGATTTGGTCTGAACATTGTCCGCCGTGCGCTGGAGATATGCCCTGGTTCGGAAGCCCTCGTGACGCCAATGACCGACGCATCGTCGAAGTACAAGTTCTGCTACAGCCAGCCCACCATCGAAGCCATCACGACGTTGCAACGTGAGCGCGCTGCCATCGCCGCTGAAAAGGAGCTTGAGAACGTGAGCGGTTGCGCCCGGACAGAGGGCATGAAGGCCGTCACTCGCAGCGGTGGCAGCGGTCGCATCACCAGGGCGCTGGTGCGCAATGCGGACAACGATCAGCTGAACGGCATCGAAGGACAGAGCCGTCGGCAGGAGGAGGAGACGTCGCGGTTGGATCGCAGCATCAACCAGCGCAAGTACCGTGAGATGAAGGCCGTGCCGATCGAGCAGCGCCTGGCCGCCAAGCGGTCTCACATCCATGGCTGGGGGTTGTTCGCGAAGCTGGATCTACCGAAGGACTCTATGGTGATCGAGTACATGGGGGAGGTGGTGAGACGTTGCGTCGCGGACAAGCGCGAGAAGGCGTACGAGATCTCGGGAGAGGGCAGCTGCTACATGTTCCGTCTGGACTTGCAGCGCATCGTCGACGCGACCACGATCGGGTGTATGGCCCGTTTCATGAATCACAGCTGCCAACCCAATGCGTACGCCAAGGTGATCACCGTGGAGACGGAGCTGGGGCAGGAGAAGAAGATCATGGTGTTTTCGAAGCGCGACATCGCCGCGGGTGACGAGATCACGTACGATTACAAGTTCCCAGTCGAGGACGGGTCCCTGCGATGCACGTGCGGTGCGCCCAACTGCATCGGGAGGATGAACTGAGTGTCCTTCTTCGCAGAGTTCGAGTTTTGTGAGGGTTGCGGCTGCAGCCGCAGTTGGAAGTGGGCTGCATGGCATGATAGAAGTGTTACCCACAGCAGTGTGCGAGTAGGAGTGCGAGTAGGAGTAACGTGCTCTGTGGAAACATAGCTCAATGTGTTCTTGATGAAGTGTCGTACATGCAGAGCACCGTGAACATTGACACGATACTCTAAACTACATACATGGCCATGCTCTCTACCCTAGTAGTATAGAATGGTAGTACAGTAGAATGAATGGTGAAAGGATGGGTCATATTCTAAAGTTCTTCATGATGCGGTTCATGTCCCTCTTGGCTTCCTTGGCCTTGATGTCCGCCCGCTTATCCCGCACGTTCTTTCCACGAACCAGCGCGATCTCGAGCTTGATGAAGTTGTCGTCGTTGAAGTAGGCCTTGAGCGGCACGACGGTCAACCCCGTGGCGTCCGTCTTCTGCAGCAGCTTGCGCGCCTCCGACCGATGCAACAACAAGGGCCGCTCGCGGCGTTCCTCATGCTGAAAGTACTCGCCCGACATGGCGTGCCTGCCGATGTGGACGTTCATGAGGGTGCAGGAGCGGCCGTTCTTGTTGGGCTTGATCCAGCCATCGACGATCGTCATCTTGCCATCGCGGATGGCCTTGACCTCCGTGCCCTTCAGCGAGATGCCGGCCTCGAAGGTCTCCAGGATCTCGTAGTTGCGACGCGCGGCGCGGTTCAAGCAGATGGTGTTGGTCTTTGGTTTCTTCTTCTTCTTGCCGGATTTGGCAAACAGGCGGGTGGAGTGGTGCTGATGCAGTCGCTGTGGGAGGAGCGGTGCGGGGGAAAGCTGGGTTGCCCCTGTTGCCGGGGATTGGATGAGGAACGACGATGCCGTGTGCATCTGTTGCTGACACAGCAAGATCAGCAGGATCGCCCGCATGCCTGCGTTCAGCCGTCCTCCACACATCATGGTTGTACGTGTGTGCGTTGTTTTGAATGGGTGGCTGGATTAGTATGGCCCGAGAGATCAGCCAGGCAAGGTACTACTATTATACGAGCCACAGGATGGCGCCAAGGTGGGAACTGCTCTGCGCCGTTCGCTCTTTTTCGCCATGGTGGACATTTGGCTTCTCACGCCATCGTTTGTGGCGAAGTTCGAAGAGTGAAGAATGATCCGTGATTAGATCCAGTCCTCAATCACGAGCTGTCCACGATCTTGCGATGATTGTCGTCCACCCAAAAATCCACGACAGAACAACATCATCCGATCAACCCATCAATTGTTGTCACCAGAAGAACACAGAAAACGCCAAACAACTGAATTGCCTTCATCCGAATCTCCCGCGAGGGTTGGATGGAATACGAGCTGCCGCATGCTCAGCAATAGCAACGACAACAAGAAGGCACGAACGATGGAACGCATCTACATCGGCGGCTTCGACCCGCAACGCCTGGCGGGACAGGACATCGTGCGCCGCGTGCAGCGGCAGTTCGAGAGCACCATTGACTTTGACAGCGTGACGGCGAAGGAGGATCGGCCCTTCGTGCATCTGCATGCGACGTCGAAGGATCCCGAGACGTCTGCGATCGAGATCATCTCCAAGGCCTACAACAAGGTCACGTGGAAGGGCTGCAGGCTGTCGGTGCAACCGGCGCGACCGCATTTTCTGGAGCGGTTGGAGCAGGAGCGGCAGCAGCGAGAGGAGTTCCGGTTGTTGGCGTTGGCGTTGCAAGAAGATGGGCATGACGATCATGACGATCATGACGTAGATCAAGATGGTGGCAACGATGATGGCAACGGTGTTGTTGATCAAGCTGCCGCGAAAGATGGTGACAAGGATGGTGATTCAAATGACAATGATGCGATTGAGAATGAGCAGGATGGAGAGATGGCGGCGGGTGCAAACGACGAAAGTCCATCGGAGCAGCAGACTCCGCCACACGATGACATCACCAATATCCCACGCCGATTGCGCATCCGACGCCGTTTCGCTGACGAAGCCTTTCATATTGACACCCGACCGTGCGAGGTTGCCGACTGGTCCAACCTGCGACGTGCGTTGGATCGTATGGAAAAGCGTCGCGCCAAGCACGCGGAGCAGTTGCGATACGAATCCAAGCTGCAGTACCAACGGCGTCATCAGTCTGCAACATCATTGCCGCAGTCGTCATTGAGTCAGAAGAAGCTGGCCTCCATGTCCGCATTTCTCAATAGGGCCGTGCACATGCGGTTTGTGGACGGTGCGGCACCGCCGGCGACTGCGGTAAGCGACGAAGACAACGAGACGACGGTGATCATCCTTCCACCGAAGGGCCGATCATCCGCCGGCGATAGCAGCAGCGAGGATGAAGATGAAGCGAGGCAAGCAGCTTCGCGCGATGGCAAATCCAACAAAGAATCAGAATACGTTTGGTCTGACTCTGATCATGATTCCGACAACGACGACGACAACGACGACAGCGACAGCGACGTATCATCAGAATCAGATGCATCTGATGATAATGGCGATGGCGGGGATGATAGCGTCGTCAAGAAGCAGAATGCTGTACCAGCTGAAACGAAAGAAGAGGAAAACGGCGAGAAGATGGTTGATGATGACATCGCAGAGACCGGCTCCAAAGCGGAAGCGGAAACCAAAGGAAAGGACAGGCCAAAGGACAAAGCAAAGAAGCCAGTCCCTGCTGACCAATACCAATGGAGCGACGACAGTGATTCGGACGATGAGTCCTTGGAAGATGACAACGCCTTCTCCGTCTCTGCGTTCCAAAACAATCGTGGCCCCACCTCGTTGCAACAGTGCACCAGCAAAGCGGGCGAATTCGACTCTGCCATGGACTTTGGCAATGACGATGCGAATGCCCAAATGGAGTTGGAGTACAAGTATAGCGACCACCATCCGACCGACATGATGCAAGCCAACGAACGGTTGTATTCCACCAACGTCAAGAACGACGTCACCATGAATCTCAGCATCCTCTCCAACATCTTTCCAGAAATGTCCAACATCGTACCGACTCAGCCCAGGGACGACGTCGACGCCGATGATGACAACGATGGCGGTGCATCGAACGGTGATGCGTCAGGTGCAGCAAGCGCCAGGGGACAGCGAGACAGCGGTTGGAGCAAATCAGGACTCATGCTGCGGTATGATCCGACGAAAGCAACATCGGAGAAGTATGTAGTCCATGAAGAGAAAGAGGACGACTGTGATGACGGTGACGAGAAGCCATCGAACGACGACATGGATGCTGATAATGAAAATGCCGAGAAAGAATCCGGAAATTCGGATGGCGACGGCGACGGCGACGAAGATGAGCAAGCCAACGATAAGGATGAGTCCAAAGCCGTCGGCGATGATGCTAAGAAAGAAACACAGCACCTGTATCAACAGGGTAAACTCGAAAGCGTCTTCCGACATGCACGCGAAGCGTGGGGTGGTGGCTACGACAACGCTCCGGCTGGAACTGGCAACCAGGATTCCAACGCTGATTCGACAGAACAGGATTCGGCGGCGAGAACGGCTGCGGATGACGACGCAAATCCAGGCCCGTTCTCGTTTGGCTTTGATCTGGGTGATGCACCATCCACTCAAGCAGCTGCAACTGGCGCAGGATCAGCGTTCAGCTTCTCGTTCTTTCCATCGACGGAAAATGACGACAAAATCAATGGCAGCACCATGGGTGAAGAAGCACACAACAAGAGCGATGCGGATGCCGGTGGCAACGATGTTCAACCGAGTGCTGCCGTGGCAAGTCCGGCGGTCGCTGGAGATTCGCAGACAGTACATACTGGTAATAACACTGCTGATACCGCAAGCAAATCGATGTGGGCCGGATCACACCGGCGCCGCGGATTGGATATCCCGCAGAGCACGTTGGACAAGTACACCGAACAGTTCTATGCCATGAATGAAGGACAGAGGATCGCCAATGACTACGACGGGTGGTCGCATGACGGCGGAGTGCTGCAGCAGTGGAAGGATGAGCGAGAACAGCTGACGATGGACTGGAAACGTAAGCGCAAGTTCGCCATCTCGCGGATGGAGAAACGGAAACGATTCCGATGATCAGGATCCCATTGGAGAGGCACGAGAGGACAAATCAGGCAACGTCCGGGGCTTCATTGAGATTCCATTTCGTCACTTTGATTCATGCGTTTCTCCTTTCGTCCTCGTGCTCTTGCGCTTTCCTTTGGCTCGTGTACTTGAGGTCTGTGATGGTTGGACTGCCATGCGATGCTATAATAGTTTGGATGAAGATAACTCGCGGTGCATGATGCAACGTGAATGGGCAACGCGCCAACGTTCCAATGGACCAAGCCAACAGCCAATGCAGTTTCTCCGCGACGCCGACCTTGGGCCAGCATAGTATTGTAGAGAGCAGGAAGCTGGATGGCATCACTGCTATTCTCGATCGGGGTGCCTGTCAACGCAGAGTACCTCGTCTCTCTCAATTCCTCATGAGCACTCATGCTGGTGGATACGACTGTGTCGCTGGCGGAAGTACATCTTGCTTTGCCCACGTACCATGTGAGTCCGACAGAAACAACAATGAGCTCCGAAATTGATGAGACGTGGAGTTGCGGTAGACACAACATTAGTTGTAATAACAAGAAATCAAAATTCGACTGATTGTTATGAATCTAAACAAGTACCTTGAAAGAAGAAATGAGATCTTTTCTCTCCTTTTCCAATCCCGAAAACGTGTCAAATGTGTTGCTTGGTCGTGATTCAAAGGTCACACAAATGGAAAAAAGACTACCAACAACGGACACGCTTCCATGAGCAACTTTGATCGGCGGCGATGCAATCGATGACAGCATCGTTGGCAATGGAAGAGGAAGATCTGTGTGTTGGTTGATGCTCTCTTCCTGATGCTTGCACGCCCCATGTGAAGCGACGCCGAACCGGATCGCCGTCGGAGATGCGTCACCGGAATTCTCGCAGGCTTGGCTGTGGAGGGGTGCAAGTCCCGTCGACACCACGATCACCGATTCCCTGTAGCAGGAACAACCGACAGAAGCCCAGGCTGGATGAAGCACGTCACCATCGAAAGTAGCAGCGGCAGCAGCAATATCAAGATCAATGACCGTGCACAGAATCAACGCGATCGCACGGCAGAGATCGACGATTCGATGTCATTGCGTCGCGTGGATTGCCCGTCGCTGAACAACAACAATCCCCACGGAAAGTGCTGGCGGCTGGCTCTCATGTAACGTCCGACCTCCTGAATGCCCCATCCTTCAGATGCGGCAACCGCAGAGCTTGGGTTCATCCTTTGACTTGATGCCTTCCTGCAGAGGGAATTTCATTCCCTTCGGCATGCGAGTATGCGCCCCAAATCGATCCGATCTGAATGCCGTATCTCACGGATGGACGGGCAGATGAACCAGGTTGATGCTTTCTTCCATTGAAACTGGAGGGAGTCCTGACCGCGGAGCGTCACAGGCATTGAACGCACAAACGCAAGTTGGCCATGCCGACGATGGAGAAACGGGAGGATGCCGACGATGAGAGTGTTGTCCGAGATGCAGATAGTGCACCTGGCATCATACGTGTGCGGCTCGGAGAGGGTTTGTTTCGCTGGGATTCCAATTCATCCCTTCGATTCATTTCGTTTTGGTTTGACTCGTGCTGTCGCTGCAGTTTGGGATCTGTTTCCGTCCTTGTTGTTCCTCTTGTGTGATGTCATATGATGTGACATGATGTGTTGCGCTACGGTTGTGGGAGTGGCTGTGGGAGTAGAGCAGATGTTCCACAATCGTCACCACCGCCGTGGTCGTTGTCGTTGTTGTCGTCGTCATTGTTGTTCCTGGATCCTGGGCGGGGTTGCAGAAGTTGTGGGAGGCAGGGAGCACGAGTTAGTTGATTGAACAAAGGGGCTGATTCGTGATCATGAAACGTGTGGCTCCGCGAGGTTCTTTTTGGATTTGTTGGCAAACCGATGCGAAGGCGAAATCACTTGCACGTCTGCCAATCTGGCATGCAACAACACCATGCGTGACCGATCTCCATCGAGACCTCGTGGAAACATCATGCCAATACACGGTCATCGTTGTGGTGACTGTCATGCGGACGATCTTGGGTCTCGTGTGCGTGTGGCACGTTCTTACTATCGGGAGTGTAGTGCGTCCTCTCCGTGAGGTCGTTGTGTCTCTCGTGGGTGCTGTGAGCCACGTCTGCATCCGCAGGCGCGCATCACAAGATGACCAACTTGGTGATGTTGGTGAGTGGAAAGCAGCTTTCACCAGTATGGAACAAGATGCATCCGGTGTTCAAATGGCATACAGAAAGCCGAAGAAGCAGGGCATAGGAGCATCATGCGCGTGAAGTTGAATGGTACTGTCTCGGCATTGAGCCGCAATCAATTAATCGATGCAGAGAGTGCGAAGGCCAATTCAATCTCGATCTGAGTTTGTAGTCGTAAGAATTTCAACAACTATCACATCAAGGTTGGTACAGGGAGGTGATGTGGTCGTATTGGGGGTGACGGTGTATGATCAAGATTTATGCGTGGCCATCAGCAACGCCGCAAGTGATTGGATGAGCAGACAGCGATGACGATGAGTGACGCCTGGAGGAGGCAGGATCTTGAGCAACGATACTTTGCAGGTTGATGCTGTTGTAACCAACATCGACAAGAAAGCCAGCGATGGCCATCAGATGTCGTGGGGACTGCCTGAGAGAGTTCGCAAATTGAATTGAAGTTGGTGAGCGTCGAATGAAGCCTGGAGTACTCTTGCAATGCGATGCGCTGCCTCCCGGTGCTGTACCTGGACGATCCAAGAAGAGGTTGGGCCACAGCCCCAACTTGAAAGATCTTCGAGACGGCAAGGCAAGGCGATCGAATTGGAATTGGTTGGCCGACAGCAGAGCAATGGAGGCCCGAAGCTAAAACAGACGCCAGGATCGAATCCAGAAACAGAAGGCCATAGGTGCATGCAGATTGACACGTGTGGCATTCCCAGCGAAGCGGTGAGCGCTATTCTGGTCGGTGCCGTCACCTCAAGAGCATAGTGCTTCGTACAGTACCCAGAAGCGCATCCATGGGATGTTGTTCTGAGCAGAGACCGAGGAACCAAGACGTCGGAGATGCGCACGAAGCACCCACAAGTCGCCGAGTTCACAGGCTTCGAATGTCATGTTTTGTCGCTCTTCATCACCTCACCGTTGAAGGTTCGCCGTTGGAGGCAAGCTTGGGTGCGCAACTGAATCTCTGTGGAATGTGGAGGCAAACGACTAGGATGCGAAGTGCGTTGTGGAGGAGGCTGTACAACAGGTGTGGAGGGAGTGCACGTTAAAATGTGGGTGATTGGTGACAAGCACAAGGATGCAGATACGATAGTTCGTTGGCATGTCAACTGATGTCAAGGGAAGTCGGCTCCCCGATACATGGAATCCCCTAACCGGCGGCGTAACCGACCAACGAACAAGAAGTTCCATCGGATGCGCCTCCCAACGCCTCAACACACAGAGCAACCCGAATCCGCCTCCTCTTTGATGGCCTCTCCCGTCCGCCAGGCCCACCTCCCGAACCCAACCCGACGTCGCCTTGTCACCTTTGTTTCTGTTGGGAGATTCGTCGACTGCGCCCACCTACCACCACGCCACTTGCTCCGTCACATTCCGCCTCTTCCGTTGGGCTCAACGAACTCTCGGTTTTTGCGCCAAAAAGTGGCTGACTATTTTGTGGCTGGTTGACAAAAGGAAACCGCATTGACGTCCAGGCTCTCTTGAATGGCACAAAAGTGCGGCCGTATTCAGCGATGGCACTGGTTTACTTAACGCTACGACACGCATTGGCTTGAAGACCGAATGCCAGCGAACATGAGTACTGGTGCTGGAGAGCTGCGGAGTCTTTGCACCGTGTGCTTTTCGCGTGAAAACTACGAAGAAGCCATTGGTCAGGATGGGGTGAATGACAAGTGTATGTGACATAAGCAATAGTACAACCGCGTAATATTTCAGTGACACTGATCATTCATAATCTTCTGCGGTATACGAATAGTATTTATTGCCCTCGTGGACAAATGCCACATGTTCGTGATGTTGACCAACACAATTTCTCCCATTAGTTCGTGAAATGTCCATCCTTGAGAACACGAGAACAATTTCCAACGCTTCGTGATAGTCTGGCCGTCGTCGACGCTGACTCGTGGTTGCCGCCTTCTCCGTTGAGCATTTCTGCGATGATGCTGTTTGTCCATCGCGAAAAAGTGTGGGCGTCTTTGCTGTTCCTCTGACGGACAGCGTGAATGAATGGGAGTTTCGCTTCGCTGTGATGTCGTGATGTGCGTGTTGGAGATTCGTTTCTCGCACACAGAGGTCTTGTGTCGCAGTCTCCGTCACCGTTGGTGTTTGCGCGCTGAGCATTTCTGGCGATAGCGAAGTTTGCTGTGCTCTTCCACGAGATGTCACACAGCGACGTGAAGTGAAGCGAGACGAAGCAGGTGGAAACAAGGGGAGAAAAGGACGAATGGAAAAACAACGCGATCATCTGTGCGTCAAAAGTCACACAGCAATAATACGTGATAACAGCCCAGAAAACAGAGTAAGTGTGTGGTGCGATCTCCTGCTACAAACGTGTGCTCGTATTTGTGCGCGACAGTGTGCGACGACACAGTGTCTGACCCGCCTCTGTGGTAACAGCAGTACAGGCGCCCCTCTCTGACCACGTTGCAACCAAAGCGGCTCTTCTTTCTTTGGTGTGCGTTGCGGTTGGCTCACGGTGTCACAGGAAAGCAGCAGCACAAACAACCGCGAAAAGCGACCCCCAAGGGGCACAGCAGAAACACTCATCACAGCGAGGATCAACGAAAGAACACCTGTGATCTTGTTCCAGGCAACGCCTCCGCCTCTCCTTTCTTCACAACGCATCACCGCACTCTCCTTGACTCTCCACATTTCATCAGTCCTGGCAGCAACAGCGGCATCGTCTCTTTGGCCCCTTTGATCCCTATCACACATCAAACACGTTCACACAAACGTGCAGACAGATCTTGCTCCACTCATCTCATCTCATCCCGTTTTGGCCAGACAATCACAGAGCGCCAATCCTGACACAAACCACCCACCACATCCTCATAAAAACAAACAACGAACAACAATCAAACATTCTACACCAACAACGAACAGCAACGAACAGCAACAACAACCAACAACGAACACCAACAACCACACACAGCAACAACCAATAACAACAATGTGGTTCCGCAAGAAGAAGCAACAGCAGCAAGGCCGCACCCCTGCACCATCGAGGCAGGGATCGTCGCAGTCACAGACCGAGGTCCTGCGCAAGCTGTCGCCAGCCACAGCTAACGCATCCACACCGAGACCTTGGGAGGAAGATGAAAACTCAGAGCTCTGCAAGAACCGCAAGAAGATCAACAAGCTCCTCAAGAAGATCGGCCGCACGGCCAAGCAGGACCTTTCGCTGGACGCGCGCGGAGCCTGCAACATCGCCTTCAAGAAGTTCCTCATCACGGTCGAAGTGCCTGAGCAGGACGCCTACATGTGCCACATGAACACGCTGGTCTTCGAGGTGCTCAACGCCAGGCACACGCGCAACCTGCAGTACATCGAGCAGGTGCAGATACCGAATGGTATCAGCGTCGGCATGAACGGCTACGAGGTCACGCTCTCCTTCTCCACGCCCATCAGCAAGCTCAATCACAAGCAGATGCTCAACTGCATGGAGACCTTCATGCAGACGGCGATGGATGTCAACGCGGCACTCGAGGGACCCAGATGATGATGACAGCGACATCACGCAACACCTCAGTCATTCAGTCCCCTTCCACAATCAACCAACCAACCAACCATACATTCGAAAATCAATCAATCAACAGCAGTGGTGAAGGCGAACGATCATCCGGTTCAGCGGGGGACGAAGGCAGCTCTTCAAGCGCCTCGCTTCCCTTCGCTTTGCGGTCCCTGACAAGAACCGCCTCCTCACGCCGACTTCCCCCATGATCTTGAATGGGTCCCAGGCAATGGCGGTCACAGCCAGTTTCAAGTCCTGAGTCTCTGCAGGTGCCACTTCGTCGCAGCGACAAACACGAACGAAAGGCACGACAGCGGAAACGACCTCGAACAGACGGAGTGGGAAGCGCGCACGAAGCATCAATCCCATGCTTCATCATCGTCACGATCCCTCCCACGACATCCGAACAACGCTACTCTACTACTATTACATTTTTCCTATTAATTGTACAACACTTCACGATACGAGTGCATTTGTACATCTACAAATAGACATCACAAACAACAACAATCAGCCACTCTCTAGTCTCGTGCTCGTAATATCGCGCGCGAAACCGAACATGTTCATCGTCACGTCCAGCCCCTTCACGCGCCCAAACACGGCACCTTTCCTTCGCGACATCCTCGCCACTTCGCAACGACAACGACAAGACACCACCATTTTGCTGCATCGCACCACCAACCACTTCTGCGCAAAGTTTACAATTTCATCACCAGCGCGCTGGAACGACGCGATCGCCACTTAACGTCAGGCGAGGCAGGCGTCCGTTGGATCACACAAATTTGTCACGGTCAAAACGAATTTTCCACGAACGCTTCCAAAACAGCGGTCACAAATTGCCGTTTGAGTGTGTGTGGAGTCGAAAGAAACAACAACGCGAAGTGCGTTGTGATGCCATGGAGAAGACTGCATGCCATCACAATCCTTCGCAATGGCACTGCCCAAGCATTCTCATCGGCGGTTCTTTTCAGATTGGAGCGCAATGGTAGTGCATGCAGACGCACGTATGTATGCATTCTGAGAGAGTTCTCAAAGCCTTCGGGCAAACGTGCGATGTGCCTCCAGGTTCAAGAACACCCAATCTTCTTGTTTTGGAGGCAATCTGATCCTCCAAGAAGATGAGGTTCTACTCCACGCCCACATGAAGGCGAGAGCTGGAATAGGAGGCGTGTGACGGAGCTGTTCCATCTGGTTCCTTGCGTGGTGCCATCAGATGCACACAAGTAGATACGTCAGTCGGTGTCAATGGGAGTGGCTGTCAATAGCATGAGAGATGAGAGTAGAGCAGTTGTTGTTGTTGTTGCTGTTGATGTCGCTACTTTCCTTCCATCAATCCATCTGACAGGCATGAATGAATGAAGATATCGCTCCATAGTACCAATACTTGCATACTGTGCGGGATACGCTGACCACAGTAATCACGTCCAATACTAATGGTATCCATGTTGAGCCAATCCTTTGCTATTTCAGAGAAGGATGATTTGTTCCACGCCAGATTACGCTTGTCTCGCTCTTTTCCGCAACGTCCTCCACTCTACATGAGATTCTGACCCCACCAGGGCGTGCGAGCTTTGGCTCGGATGCCGCCAAAGAGAATGGCATGCGCCTGCAGGCCGATGGGAGACGTGGGCACCTTGCATTGTGCAATGGCGTTGTCCATCTCATCTTCATCCACCTCGATGTCGCCCATTGTCAGTCCTGACATCGGCTGGTACAGCGTATCGCGGATGATGGGGGCGCCCAAACTGGCGAGCTGCGCACGCACCTGATGTTTGCGTCCCGTCACGAGCCGTATCGTGACCTGGTAATGAGGCTTGTTGCCTGGATCGTACCCGTCCTCCGACTTCTCCACGATGATGCGCTCGCATTTGACCACCTCCAGCACGCAGCGCGTCCAGAACTGCCTCGCCTTCCTCCGCGATTCCGGCGGCATGTGGCTGACGAGCTGACACGGCGGTCCTCCGGCCTTGCCGCGGGCACTTTGCGGCGACCACATCCAATGAATGTGCATGCCGGTCGGCACGGGGTTGTTGGTGACGGCGAGGTAGACCTTGCGCAGCTTGCGATCGCGCTGCAGCTCCTGGAAGACCTTCTGGCCGTTCGTGTCCTTGCTCATCACGACGCAACCGCCGACGGTGGAGTCCACGCGGTGGCAGATCAACGGGCGGCGGATGGTGTTGCCCAGGATGTCCTCGAAGGGACCCAGCATCTCCTGCGCGCATCCGGGGCAGTTCTCGTAGTAGTTGCTGGCATCCGGTTGCGTCGGCAGCAACGGTGGCTTGTCCACGATGACGAACGTGGTGTCCTCGTACAGCAGACTCGACTTGTCCATGTCGTAGCATGCCGAAAATCGACGTGGGTTGGGGTAGATGCGCACATCGGTGCCCGCATCCAGCAGGGTCGGCGTCAGGATGCGCTTGAAGCGTTGCGTTTGCATCTTCTCGACGTACTGGTCCAAATTGAGGCTGGAGTCCTCCTCCATCTCGCCGATCTTCCATCCCTTGGGCAGATCGCCGTACAGCTGGCGCGCCCCAAAGTCGTCGTCGTACTGCGACAGCAGATCTTCCTCGCTGAGCGTGTCGATGCGCGCCCACACGGCGCCAAGGTCGACGAGCTCATTGGCCTTCTCCAATGTCACGCCCGCGATGCTCGACACGATCTCATTCAAAGGCGTTGGCCGCGCTGGTGATAGGCCCGTGATGCAGTATTGCGATTTGATCTCGGGCATCGGCATGGGGACTTCCCCATCTTCGATCACCTCCGCCGTCACGTCTTGCGTCAAGTCCACTGCCAGGCCTTCCATCTCATTCGATTCCTGCGTCGATGTGCCGAGCATGGTGGTTGAGATGGATCCGGTTGTTCTGGATTGTCGTCGTGAACCTCGTTGCAAACGCGGCGCTGTCTGTTGCAAGACGTACGCGTCTGCACATTGCAGCAGCATGCCGACGGCAAGCACAGGAACGACACTCATCGCCATCGTAGGCGTGGTGTCCGTGTGGTTGTCGTGAGTGACGTTTTCGAGGTTTCGAATGTCGATGGTCTGTGTGTTGATGCCTGTGCTTGTGTGTTGATTGTACAATAGTGTAATTGGTGCCAAAAGAGTCTTCCTGCCTCTCTATTTCTCTCCCTTTCTCTGTTCGCACCTCGTATGGATGGAAGGTATCAGTATTGCGTCGGATCTGGCGCCGTCAGCTACGACTATTGATGTGATGGATGTTCGCGATGGTGATGGGTGACACAAAACGGAGAGATTTTGCAGAAGCTGTTTGATGCGTCTTGTGTTCGATTTTGCGTGGTCGTGGCGCGCACCAGACCAATCAATCCAATTTAGTCAGATTGGTCGACTACTTAATATTGTGGATATTGCATATTTTGCCGTGAATCCCATGATTTTCGTTCAGCGCCCTTCTTCGTTCCTCTTGGTTCTCACACGCGACGGTGGTGTTGCCGCCGACACGATTGGGTCTCAAGAGAAGGCTACCACGGAGCGAGGGACTCGATCGATACCTTCTACCGAGCACGAGAGGAGATGGGAGCCCGCGACGGACCTGACAAAAGAAGCAGCATCGATTCCACAGAAACGGCGATCACCATCACGCGAATGGCACACAGAGAGTGCGATCACAACAACAACTCCCAAATCGCGAGAGGCGCTGCCACGACATTGATGCAGGCAACAGAAACAGAATCCAGACATATTATAGATCTTGCTCGTACTCGTGCTCGTCCTCGTAGTCGAAGTCGTGCCACACATAGAGATAGTGGTATCATATAATACTCCCCAATACTGGTAACATCACAAGCATCGACAGAGGCATCAGACCTTGTTCCGTTTCCACCACATAATCGTAACCGCCAAAGATTGAACGATTGGCGTCTGCTCTGGAGACGCACAACAACAGCAGCATTGACATCACGGATCTTTCCGACACCAACATCTCACAAGCAACAAAGCGGCCAGATCCATCCGTCAGGACACGCAGCTGCAGAGGAGCTGCCATCGCAACCAGACGCTCGCTCTCCGTAGTCGGATTTCCCCCGCTCTGCCGAACCACCTTGGTCGCAGTCGAGGTTTTGTGAAATCCATCTCTGTCGTTTCCCATCCAGCAAGCAAGCGGATATCTCAAGTGTATTATTCTACATTTTACACATAATACACAGAATACATACCCCCAGAAGTACCGCAATATGGACGAAGGTGCTGGCCAGCGACGGCATCTGTGGCACGAGATTGCCATGAATGACGATCTCGACCACATCCTGCGCCATGTGGAGACGTGGCCAAACGAGGCAGAATACGTCCACCTGATGGAGGGCAGCACGCCCTTGGTCAAGCTCCTCCAGGCTCGCGACCTCACCAATCACGAGCACCTGCTCAAGCAGCTCATCCAAGCTTCTCCCGGTGCATTGATGAAGCCAACCGAGAGAGGAGGCAGGCTTCCGTTGCAGGTGGCGTGCGACTGCCAAACCTCGGCGGATATCATCAGGATGGTGCTATTCGGATTCCCCCAAGCCATGCTTCCCAGCCAATTTCAGCATTCGGATCCATTCGAGGCTCTCTGCCTGGCCCATCGACGACGGTCCGAGTATCGCGAAGGCGATGAACAACAGTTCCGGCGCAGCGTCGATGTCTTCCTCAGAGCGATCGAAATATTTTCCCAAGACGGCGTCACGGAACGACCTCTGATTCTGCACCCCATCGCATGCATGGGATACACGTGTCCGCCAGATGTGGTCGAGACTCTCGTGCTCAGATTCCCCCAGGATCTCACCACCTTGAATGACGACAATGAACGCCCTTTGGACATTGCGAGACAGATCTCCCGCACCATGATCGCGGGCTCCGAGCAAACGAGAGTCTTTGAAAGGGCGACGCCTCAGGAGGAGGTCGATGATCTGGCTCAGGGTTTTGAGCATATCACGATGGCGGATGATATGTGATGGAATAGAATGGAATGCAATCTCATTTCCACTCTCACATCACACAATTCTACATCACGCTCATCATCAACATCTCTCGCCTTCTCGCAACACAATCGCTTGCTCACGCGAAGCCCGCTCCTCGTCATTCGCAGTTATACAAAGCATGACGGTTTGCGACAACGCAACGTCCGTTCCATCATTCATCCAAACATACAGGGCGCCGACCTCAGCCACTGCTTCCTTTACGGTCGCTCCGGACGCAACCTTCTCGGAAACTCCAGCACCTGTATCTCATGGGCGCATGGATGCGAAACCGCGCGTCCTATCAAAGGTCAGCCATCTCCCTTGCAGCGCATCAAGCAGAGAAGAAAGGCAAGAGCTTGAACGCCAGCCAACCGTCTCACCTTTCACTCTGAAGGTGCCGTGGCATACTCCGTCATCTTCTCAATTCGCGCGAGAACAGGTCGATGAATGCCGCAGCGATGCAGCTCGACCCGTCCTCTCGTGTGTCTGCTGCGCTCCTGAAAAGGCACACCAACGTCGACCAACGAACAGGAAAGGTGGACGTTGCTGCACCAAAGCAGCGAGCATCGCGCATGTTCAAGAGCCCGCACCTCCAGTGGCCAGCCTCGCCATTGCGTTGCAGCACAGGAAGACGCACTATACAGAAACAAGTCAAGAATAGGTTCGAAGAAACGCTGCCTACTCGACTCTACGAGCTTGGCTCCGGCGTTCCTTTGTGCGTTTCGACTTCCACATCCTCGCCAATGCGACGCGTCGCCGTCCCGCGTTCCAATGGCTCTGGCTGAGACGAATGCGGGCTCCAGCCGATGGCGTAGATGATCTGCACGGACGCCTCGACTCCCGCCTCTTCCTCCTCGGATTTCGACTGAAACAGATCGTCGTAGATGCAGGCAGCCGACAGGAAGGTGTCCTTCCCCGTGAACGGTCGCCGGTTCAAGGACGCGTTGCCTTCTCCCATGCGTTGCAAGTGCTCCATCAGCACAGCCGCGTTGGGGTATCCGATCTTGATCGTGTCAATATCGATGGTCGGCAACGAAAACCCAGCCCCTTGCATCAAGCCACCGACGTCCGATAACTCCACGAACGGCCCTACGTGAGGACCGACCCCACCATCTCGTTCCAATTCGGCGAGGACCATCGAGATGCGCAGATCGGGCAACGTCTCGCCACCGATCATGCAGAACATGAAGCAGCCGTCTGGTTTGAGGACTCGCTATTGGGCATGAAGCAAATTGAGATGCAGACAGGTCATCATCAGCATGGACCTCAACACGAATGTGAGCATGCACGTGAAGATTCGATTGCATCTGCATCTGCCTGCAACCTTATATGAAAATAACGAAGCATATGCTACATTGACATGCGTCCAGTCCAGTGTGGTGCACAGCAACATACGACACAAGTAAACTACACACCGCATACTACTAATGTACAGTCTCAACCACTGCAGCGCGCGGCAATAGCGTATGTACTCACCATGACCTCCTTGAACAAGCCGGGCAGATCGTTGATCCAATGCAACGCCTGCGAACTAATGACGAGATCGAAGGTCCCGTCTGGAAATGGCAAAGTGCCTTCTTCATCGGCGTTGAGTCGGTAGGTATCGCAGCGCTCGGCGCCTTCCACCTTGACATCCTGATCACGCAAGAGCATGACCTCGCTGGAATCAAGCTGCACGAGTTTACGGACACCGCCAATGCCGCCTTCGCCTTCGAATGCATCGTCGGAACAGATGGCTTTATGAATGAAACCAGCGCCGGAACCTGTAACATATAATGTTGGCGGCGGTGGGAGGATGGAGAGCATTGCATCGTATGGCAACATGTCTGTAAGATCGCATGCCTTAATTCTGCTCTCATTGCTTGTTGACCAGCGTCGCATAACTTCACATTCGCCGTCATCGATTGTAACATATAATAAAGCAAAGTCGGAGATACATCTACACATATCAGCATGCCCCGCATGTTCAGTACAACCACTCACCAATATCCAACGCCAAAGGAAAGCCTTCGGCACGCTTGATGTCATCCAACCGATCCGCCAGCCGGTATGCCATTTCATTGCGGATATAGTCGTAGTCCACGACATCATCATTATCATCATCGCGCTTCCATGCCTGATGCGCTCGCGCTGCGTTGTCACGTTGCTTGATCTTGAGATCGCGATCGAATGCGCTCGACGTGCTTTGCTGATCGGAAAGGTTGCGAGTCTGCGTCCGAAGGTGAGGCGAGTTGTGGTGTTGGTGAAAGCCACCAACCCGTGCAGTTGATGCAATGCATCGCGTGGTTGCGCATCTATTCGTCGGGGAGGAGAGGATTGTCGTCTGTGACGCTGGTGTCACCGTCGATGTTGTTGCGACTGACGATGCTCCCGCAATCGTCGTCGTCTGGGATGGAAAGGAACGATGGGCCGCGCTGATGGATCGTTGGCCGATCGCCATCGTCCGTCTCTGACATGTCGCAAGCATCTTCGCTCAAGCTCTCTGGTTGCAAGTGGTCAATGGTGTGATATAATATAATTGTGTAGCAGTCTGTCTGTTGCTTCCATTCCTTCCACTTGTGCAATCCTTTCTTGTGTGACGATGGCTGATCAGTGCGCCAACAGCTGTGCTTCGCCATCATCATCAATTCCAACACAACACAACGCAGAACCGAAGAAAGATCGCGCCACCACTTTCTTGATCTTTTTTGTCGTGTTCAAGGAGCCTTTCAACGAATGTAGAGAAACGGTGCCCAATGACACCAAAGGGCGCATGGCGGCCTCCTCTTCACCGCTCCCTATGGTACACCACACCTGCGCCATTGCACAGCACGCAAGCGCATCCTTCTATCAGTATCCATGCTTCTATGAGTATGGCAGAGCACTATCATCAACAACATCAATCTACGTCAAGTACAAACAATCGCCACGCGCTCTGTTGGGAAAGACCAACCATTAGAATTGTTGGGACCAGCATGAACACTGAAGCATGATGAAGAGTACAACTACATGCTGTACTTGCACAAGTACCTGCGCATGTCACTCCACTCTCTTCAGAACACTCTATTATAGAGAGGATGCCACCAGATCCAATCGCGCGCACACCTTGAATGCGCTTCATTCTTGGACACCTTCCGACCATACCGAGACGGAATCAATTGATCGCGAATATCGTGGACGTGACTGTCTCCGTCGTGGTCGACGTGACTGCCACATCGTTGGCCGCCGCCGCGGAAACGGGATCCTCTCCCACAATCCCGCTGGCCAGGATCGACACTTCCACCTTGGGCGCGTTCTTGGGCGGCTGCACTTCGACCTTCTCGATCTTCCGGACGAAATCGTATCCTTCCTCCACGATACCGAACGCCGCGTACCGATCGTCGGCCCATCCCGCATCGGCGACGCAGCTGATGAAGAATCGGGAATCCACGGCGCCGCCGGGTCCGCGCACCATGCTGACGATGCCCTGCTGCGTGTGCTTGATGTTGTAGTTGTCGGGTTCGAAGGGCTTGCCATTGAAGGCCTTGCCCGTCTTGCCGCTGGCATCGCCGATGGCCCCGCCCTGGATGGAGTAGTCGGCCAGAACGCGGTAGAACGTCGTGCCGCCGTAGGCGTTGGATTTGCACAGCTCGACGAAGTTGTTGCAAACGCGCGGCACGACGTCGCCGTAGAGGCCGATCACGATCCTGCCGGTCTCCTTGCCACCTATTCTGACATCGAGGTAGACGCGCTGCGTGATCTTGGGCGCGTCGATGGCCGGGTCGATATAGGCGGCGTGGGCAGGTGCTGTGGTGGACATCAGCGCCAACGAGGATGCCATCGCGGTTTGCAGAAACGATCGTCGGTCGGCGGCGTCCGCCGATGCATCGCGGATGCAAGGCTCCTGTCCTGCTGTCTCCTCCTGCGCAAAGAGAGCTGTTGCCGATCCCAACGATCTCGATTGGATGCTACGAGTATTGGGAGTAGAGAACGCTGATGTGACATCCACCGATGCCATCAGCACCATCAGTGACGCGATTGCCACCAGGATGGCGCCCCTCCTCACAGAACTTGACTGATACATGGTGAATAGTGCCACGTTCGGTTGATTTGGCTGAGTGTCTGTGCGAAGTTGCTTGTCTCCCGTTGGTGTACGAGTGTGGTGGAGTGGATGCTGCGCTCGCAGCGGCGCCATTGCCATCACCATGGTCACGTTCCTCCCTCCTTTCTGCACATCTGGCACGGTTGAAGTTTGCGTTTGTTGATTTGACACCGACGGTCGAAGCGCAGACAGGCAAGTGGTGGAGTATCCACGATTCCGAAGATCCACGCTCCAACCATCTCCCATCACATTAACATCTTGTGCGGCTACTCTGCGGCTACTCGCAGTGTAGAACACCACCCATCGCATGGAATGGAAAGTGCAATGGCAACACAGAACATTAGGGGCAACATTGAAGATGGTGACAATGAATCAAGCATGTAGGAAGAGAGGAACCAGTCGAATGTGCGTCATCGTGGGTTGCGTCGCGCTCTGCTCATTGTTGTTGGGATTGGTGACAGACAGCGAAGCGTGGACTCCACGGCCAGCAATAGTTCATGAGCACAGAGCGCATCCATCATCGCGGGCGTGTACTTCTGGCCATGTTGCGGGTGCTCACATTCATCACCGCATTCATCACGCCGAGCACAAACACAAGCTGAGACTGCCTGTATCACAGTCCACGACATCGACGTACTCATCCACGGACGACTCCAATGAAGACGACCCCGCCACGACCTTCAAAGGCACGGTCGAGATCGTGGATCGTGGCCAGCACCACGTCGTCGTGAACAAGCCACCATCGACCGTCTGTCACCACAGCGCATGGAGCGGGTCGCGATCCAAGAATCGCGCCGAAATCGAGTTCCCCATGCTGCAGCGCACGCGCGAGGCCGTCGGCGAACGCGTCAATCTCGTGCATCGGTTGGATCGCGGTGCCAGCGGCTGTCTCTTGTGTGCGCTGTCCAAGAGCGACGCCGATGGCAACAACGCCACGGCCACCTTCCAGGAAGCCATGGTGCATGCCACCAAGACGTACATCGCGCTGGTGCGGGGTGAAGGGATCTTGCATGGTCGCAACTTCCAGACCGAAGGTTGGTTTGAGATCACGCGGCCCATCAAGGATGAGAATGGCGTGCTCAACAATGCCACGACTTCGTTTCGGTTCATCGCGGGGCAGGACAATGGCAACGGTGCGATCGATCGTCCGCGCGCCAGTCTCGTGTTGGCCCGACCCAAGACGGGACGGTGGCATCAGATTCGGCGGCATCTGAACGGTTTGTCGCATCCCATCATTGGAGACTCGTCACATGGCAACTCCAAGCTCAATCGGGAGTGGAGGCGGCGATGGGGGTTGCAGCCGGAGCGCACGTGCCTGCATCTGCTGCAATTGGAACTTCCTGATACGCCGTACGCCGAAGATGGTCTTCACGTGCAGGCGACGTTAGCGCCGGACATGATACAGATATTGGAAGACCATCTGCCGAAGCTTCTGGAAGATGCCGCCCCCATCTTACGAGAAGAAGGGCTCACGCTGGAGCCCGAACTCAAACCATCGCATTCCGTCGTCAACATCACGCTTCATGCTGCGACATTGTGACGCGTTCTGTTGTGATGTAAGGCAAGTGCTATCTTCGAGTACAGCAAGTACTCAAGCGCAACGTGTGTACACTATGTCTAATAGGACGTACACATAAATCCCTCGTCTAATCTTATTCAAGCTCTTCTTGTACAGTTGTGTCTGGATGCGGCTTCACAATGGTCGATTCCATGATGAGCCAGATCATGATGACGGTGGCGGTGAAGAGTTCATAGCCACCGGTGAAGAAAAAGAACAAACTCGCATACATCGATCCCTTCAGCAGCCAGTACTGCTCCAGCACGACCTCGCCTGCCTGATACGCCTCCTTCGTTCCCTCTCGCTTCGCCTCCTTCACCTTGGTCGCCAACGTGACATTGCGATGCACCAGATCATGGATGCACAGCCTCGCTCGCTCCAAGTCCTTGAACAGAGCTTCCACCAAGTCATCAGCGGCCTCCACCTTGCGTTCCAGAAAGTCCGACCGCATCTCTGCGTCGGCCAGCTGGTCCGTTAGACAAGCATTGCCCTTGTGGATCGGTGCGTCGTCCTTGATGATGGTGACTTCCACCGGGATCGGGGCATCGTTATTCTCCAGGTTCCGCAGCACCTGCAAAGGTGTGCCGACGTGCGCCTTGGTCGGTGCATCCAGCTTGACAGTGTCCCATGATATCGTGTTGGTTCCATTGGGCTCACTCAGTGCGAAGTTTCCCGACTCGGTCGTTCTTCCTGTTCGCGATCGTTCACCTGGTCCCGCAATCGATTCTGGTGCGCTTACCACACTGTGCCCGTACTTGATGGATACCTCCGCATAACTGGCCTCCGGTCCCGCGTTGTCTGGATGAGAACCACTACGTCCCCCGAAGCTGTCGTCCTCCATCTCCGCCGTCGTTCCCGTCCTGTCCATGCGCTGCGGAATTGGAAAGTCGAGAGCGTTGAGCGTCTTCTTCGGCGGTGTGATCGTGCCGCCCTCGAAAGAGCTGCTGACATCCGCGATCGCGGAAATGTCCTCATCGTGTGATCCATGGAATGGTTTCGAAAGCAAGTTGGATGACATGTTGACATCCGGTGAGTGACCTCCGTTCATCGGCCGGAAGACGGAGCCGTTGGCCGATGCCGAATCCGGCACGTTGTCAAGTTGGAAGGGTGAGGCTGCGTTGGGCGTGAAGTTGCTGTCCATGGAAGTGGACATTCCCATCGTCGACGGGGTGCTCACGAATTTTTGGAACGAGCTGGCTTCAGGTATGGCTTGGTCCTTTGGCATGACGTAAGCACGAGACGGACCGCCGCCGCCACCACCTCCACCGCCCATTCGCGATGGTCCATGGTCCTGTGCGCTGTGAGTGCTGGAGGTGCTCAGCTGATGATCCTTGGGCATGATGTACCGCCTGGCCGGTGTCGCGAACTCTTCCTCTTGAGGATGGCTGTGTTCCGAACCGCCGGACATGGCGGCAGGCTCATACGACAACGACTGATGCTGCGCTGAAGGCGTGGAGGGAGCGTTGAACTGCACATTCTCCTGCTGCTCCTTCATCTCCTCCAGCGCGCGCTTCGCCGCCTCCAGTTCAGCCTGCAGCTTCTTGATCAAGGCGCCGTCGTCGACGATTTCATTGATCTTCGGTTTCATCTCAACGAGCTTGGCGCGATGGGCAAACCGCAACGTCGACCTCGTCTCCTCCAGCGAGGACTTGCCGGCTGACGCGCAGCAGATGATGGCCATATCTGCATTACCAGACAGATGTGGTTGCAATATTCTCGTCAATTTGGAATCACGGTAACTGATGAACTTCGGTCTCTTCTTCGCTGGCGTGCTGAGACTGTGAATGACTCCAGACAGCGACATTAAACTGATGTCGGTCGCATAGCACGAGTATGGGTGGTGGCAGGAGCACCGCCATCAATATGAGGTCCAAGTTGCGGCAATAGCAGCAGTAACAGCAGAGCATAAGATGGTTCATTGGTTAGGTCACACGATCATGGTAACCCAGCACGCAAGCCAAACGTTCCACCACACGCACGCACGCACGAACATACACATACATATACGCACACGCATGTGCGCCTTCGGCCACCGCGAACTTACCTCTGATTGATGTTGATACCTTCCCTTTGCCTTACCGTGTTGCTCCCGGAATGCTTCAAACTCTCCGATCCCGCTAGATCCACCAGATTGAAATCCGAGATGCGCACAAGCTCCCCCGCCGCATCTGGAGCGGTGACCACGGACGCCATGCCCTTGCTGCGGCTCTCCACGGACAGCCGGAAGATGGCATGACTGCGTGAAGAGTGCAGGTTACGATCTGTCTCTGCCACCATGCGGTACTTGTTGCCGGATATCAGGAGCTCGAGCACATTGTCCACGTTCTCGACCTCCTTCTGCGTGCTGTTGACGGCGATGTCGCCGTTGGCGGTCGTCCGTATCGTGATCTCTGGCGCGGATGACGATGCCGTCATCATGCTGTTGTGATTGGTGTTGTTTTTGGATGGATTGGTCTCGCAGAGGAGATCCCGTATCTTCTCGTTGTAGATTTCGATGTAGGAGACCTTGACTGTGAAGTCTCTGCTCATGGCGGCGCCCTGCCTCATGAAGCGGAACAAGTCGGAGGCGACGAGCTGGATGATGCCGGCCTGACCGCTGGCGGCCTTGCCGTCACCTTGCATCGTGAAGGTCTTTCCCGTGCCGGTGCTGCCGTAGGCGAAGATGGTGCCGTGACGTCCGGAGATGACGTTCTTGACCATGGGGCGGGCAAGGCTCTTGTACAGCAGCGGCGTCTTGGTGTCCTCGTCAAAGATCTGATCGAAGTGGAACACGGACCGTCCTTCCACCTTGCGCACAACTCCGTTCTGAATGAAGGAATCGGTCGCGCCTGACTTCTGTAACGTCCATGCCTTCTTTTCACTGGGTTTTGACTTTTTGGAGGAAGAAGCGTTGCCGTCTCCAACTTTGGCGCTTTCGTTCGTATCCGACGATACCGTGTTTAGTGGCTTTAATCGGATCGCCACTGTGGTGGTTATGATTGCGGTTGTGATGGGGGCATGAGAGAGAGAGAGAGATGACAGTATTGGTGGACGGATGTAGCGACGGATGGGTCACACGCGTTGTTAGATGTGTTCGTTCCAACATCTGAGCGCATTGGGGGAAGCCGACAAGAGAGGACGATGTGGATGGGCAGAAGAGGGCAATACCCTGCACTGCACTGCGCTGTAATGCATCACGATGCGCGACAAAGGAAAGCAAGACACGATATCATCGCCAGCCATGTGCCACGCTGTAACGTATGCGTTGCGCTTACCTTTGATAACTTGCGCTTGGATGAGATTCGGATCGATCTTGAATTGCGTGTTGGCCGGTGACGATGCTGGTGCCCCGCCTGTGGTTTGCGGAACGGCAACGGGCCTTGTCCCAGCCCCGATGGGGCCATTCGAGTGCGGCGCCATGGTGAGGGGTGTTGATTTGTTCCCGGCCGAGAGCAATGATTGCGCGTCGCCGTTGCCTGAGTTTGCAGCAGTTGTGGCGTCGTAGTTTGGAGGCATCGAATTGGTTGTCGCGTTTGTGCGTGCTGTCCGGTGGTGTGATTTCGCCTTCTCTGCGTCTGTTAGTATGAGTATCGATGGTGCTGTGGATGAGCCGATCCCGACGAGAAGCGTTGTCAATCAAAGCGAGGCGAGGTGGTGGTGCTTTGTGGCTGTCGTTGTGCCTGTGTTGAGATTTTGGAGGCTCTCTGACTCTCTCTTTGTTGTGGAACTTCGACGATCCCTCTCTGCGCCTGGTTGGCCTTTCTGTTGGCTCTTGTGTGTGATGCGGCGAAACGATGCTGAACTCTGTTGGTCACAAGGGAGAGTGTGCCTCCAAGCGAAACTTCGTGACTATTGCTGCTGTTGGTTCGTGCGGAGTTTCGTGGTGCCACCAGCGGTCTGCCAATAATCACAGATCCAACAAAGCGGCTTCGAGCAGAGAGCGCCTCTTGCAATCGTCGTTGCGATGGACGATTTCGTCGAGGATGCGGGCACAAGTGTCGCGATGCGTTGTTGGATGCGGAAACGGGGCCTTTTGGTTCTCTGTTGCTCTGCTGTCCTCTGCTTTCTTGCTTGCTGTGCCTCCTCTTTTCACTCCGACGGCCGTTGGTTATGCTTGACGCTGGTAATGCGATTGTCTCTTGCGTTGTTGCTGTTGCTGTTGCTACTGTTGCTGGATGTGATGATACGACGGCAGCGGCATCAACGGGAGATGCTTTGGTGGATGCTGCTCTTGTCGGTTTGCTTGTTGGTCACAATGAAGTTTATGGCGTCTGTTGAGGTTGGCGCCAGGTCTTCGTCGGTGAGGCTGTTGTGACTCTGCCTTCCTCTGCTTTTTCGTCTGCGTTTCCTTTGTACCACTCACGCACGGAGCGGGTAGAATAACACGGCAGACCACTACTACGACAAAATGACGCACAAAGCACAAAAATCTCAGCGGAATTTAGTTAACGACGGACAAAGTTGTGGGAAAGATGCATTTTGATCTGTTGCTGTTGCTGTTGTTGTTGTTGGCTCCACCATCCTTCACATGTTTCACGCAATTTCTGATGGATGGCGACGCGAAAGCGAGGAAAAAAGCGAAACCGGCCCCGTGTTGCTCGAGCGTGCGTGTAGGTATCGTGTGTGATGCGCAAAGTGCCACACGCATACGCGAAGGAGTGGTGTGGTCGGCGCACGAGCTTTCTCGCACATCGTCGTGGTGGCGAAGGTTTGCCGCCTCCAACAACGATGTCACACCCATGTTCTCTCCTTTGCGGCGATAATAATAGCCAGGCACAAACACGCGAAGCCACAGGAATGACCATGACCGCAACGCAGCTTTCCAGTTGGGCCTGATGTAAGCGGCAGGTACGTCTGGGCATCTTCCGAACGAAGAAAACGTGTCCCGCACGATCCAACGATCATCACAACCATTTTCACGTACAGGATGACGCGCCAAAGTGATGGCCAACGGATTGGTCGCGGGTTAATTGTGCGGAATTGTTGATGTGATGATACTCTTGGTTGACACCATCCAAACTCCTCACAAAACGAGAGAGAGAGAGAGAAGAGCCACACACCCCGACACCAACAGCAGCAGCATGCAAGGACTCATGCTTCATGTTTCCCGCGACGCTCCGAATGATACTCGTATTCGTAGGTCGTTGAGTGTTGGCCATCCTCCTTCCGCACGTTCGTGCTTTGGAAGACAGGCTGTTTTTGTGTACACATATCGCTGGCCTTGTCGCAAAGGCTTGGCATGTTGGTCCTTCTTTGCGACGAAGACGACCCACGGCGCGATGCCAGCATCAGGTGGTGGCTTGATTGAGTTGTTCTCACAAATTCGTTCAGACGCGTGCTCTCCTTGGGCTGCGCTCTCTCTCTCCGTCTAGAATATTATTATCGTCGAATCTACGGATAATCACTGGTCCGATCGCTTGCCACCAACCTTGTGCTTCAGACGGCTGACCAGCAGGCTCAAGTCCGCACCCTTCCCAGATTTGGCCGCGCGTTTCGTGTCACCTCCAATGGCATCATCCATTCTTGCTCTCTTGTTCTTGATCTTTCCAGGCGACGCCGCGTCGGCGCCGGCCGGTGTGGAGGACTCTTCGTTGGTCGCCGCCTCTCTCTTCTTGCGCTTCTTCTTTTCCTTCCTGCGCTTGGATTGCTCCTTCAGGATGGCACGCATGGCCGGCGTCTCCTTGTACTGCGTCGCTGTCTTGTCGATACCGAAGCGGTCGTCGCCTCCTTCCAGAACCGCGGAGAAACGGCTGTCGGTCGTGTTGATCTCAAATTCCGTTCCCACCACGGACTTGGCCATCTTGGCCTCCTTCCTCTTGCGGGCGCCGCGCAGTTTCTTGTCCTTGTTCTTGTCGATGCGCTGGATGCCGCGCATGTTGTAGTCGCGAATGTTCTCCTCCTCTTCCTCGCCGGCCAGCAGCAGCTCCAGCTGCGCTTTCGACTTGCGCTGATCTCTGACGACCTCCTGTTTGCGTTCCTTCTCCTGCTGCTGCTTCTCCTTCCTCTGCTTGGCGTATGCGGCCTCGTCCTCACCATCGCTGTGAGCGAAGAAGTCGTCGTCGTCCTCATTGTTGTCGCCCCCATTAGCATCGCCATCGCTCTGCATGTCCGAATCGCTGTCCTTCACGATCCTGTCCTTGCGCTTGTTGCGTGCCGCCTGTCGCAGTTCCTTCCGTTTCTGCTTGCGCTTCTCTTGGTACTTCTCCCACGGTGTCAGCTCCTTTGGTTTCTCCTTCGAGCCTTCCAGCTTGGAACGGATCTTCTCCTCCAACGACTTCTTGCCTGGGATGAACTTCATTTGCATGTCCACATCACCGTCGCTGTCATCGTCATCATCCGACGCCATCAGCTCCGCCCGCAGCCGTTCCGCGTCCGCAGCTTCTTCATCGTCAACGTCATCATCGTAGTCACCGCCCTTGCTACCTGTTCGTCTACCAGCAATGCCTTCGTCGTCGTCGCTGCTGTCCTCATCGTCGCTTGATCCATTGGCCTCTTTGTCATCGTCGTCATCGGAACCGCCATCTTCATCGTCGCTGCTGTCAATCAATCCCAACAGCTTCCGCATCCTGGATCCTTTCTTCTGCTTGCCCTTGATTTTCTTCTTCTTCTTTGAACTGAGACCGTTGCTGCGTTTGGCATCGCCGCTGTCACCCATGGCACCATCATCGTCACTGTCGTCGCTATCGCTATCATTATCTTGGTCCTCCTCTTCGCTGTCATCGCTGGAATTGTCAGACGCCATGTAGATGCGCAGAGCCGCCTCTTCATCCTCATCCCATCCACCAGATCTGTACTTGGTGAGGGCCTTTTGGCGGTTGGTATCGCCCGTGTCCCACGTGCACTGCACGTTGGTTTGCTGCAACGCGCTGACCACAAACTCGGGTGGATCGTACGTGCTTGGAATGGATCGTGCTTCATCTCGCAACGGCCGACCCTGGATGACGTCTACCACATCCTTGCTCTCGATGCAACGCATGTCCATCTTGGAACTGGAGTGCTCAAACTCCATCCCGTCCAGCTCCTGGTAGGCGACGTCGGCGCTTTGCGCGGAATTGAACTCGACGATGGCAAAGTAATACTTGAGCTTGGAGGCTTCGTAGGCGCGCAATTTCTCGCGATCGAAGTCGGAATTCTGCTTGGCATTCTCGCGGTTGATGTCGTCCAAGATTCGCTGCTCCATGTCGGCCTGATCCATGTCGGAGTTGACGGAATCGTCATCATCGCTGCTGCTGGTGTCGCCATTGCTCTGTTTGGAACCGTCGGCACTGCTGTTGTCTTCGTCGTCATCCTCTGGATTTGGTTTCTTGGACTTCTTCCAAATGCCTGCGGGTCCGTACGTCTTCTCCTTCTCCAACTGCTCCATGCCAAAGTCGCTGGTGTACACCTGCACGTGTTTGACGGCACCCTGAGGAGAGAAGCTTGATAGAATGGAGTACAGATCGACGGCGCGCAGATGCTGCCAGTCCACATTGCACACCACGAGGTACGGCGATTCCGCATCCGTGATGTCGACCTCATCATCCTCCTTGTTGGATGGATCCAGGACACCGGCCGTACCGTACACGGGATCTTCACCGTCGACGGATTCATCGTCATCCACGGAATCATCAGACGAGTTGACGGAATCGTCATCGGATGATGATGACACATCCAACTCACCGCGGGAAAATGCGGTCAGGTAGGCGATGCGAGACTTTGGATCCTCCGGCTTGTCTGGTGCGTCGTCGTCACTGCTTACATCCTTCCTCTCGTCTTTGCTTTTGCCTTTGCCAGCTTCCGACGTCTTGTGTTTGCCATCATCACCCGATCCTTCATCGGATGACGCCGATGAGCCTGAAGTAGACGATGCGTCATCGTCATCTTTACCATCGTCATCATCACTATTGTTGGCATCACGCTCCTTCTCGACGGTGTAAAATGCGCTCAGCTCCTCCTTGGCTGTATTGGACTTGCTCTTCTTCTTGCGACCGTACTTATCACGGCCCTCCAGCTGAAATCTTGGATCCGTCAGCACGGAAGCGAATCGATCATCGAGCACCACCTTGGATGTTTGCTGCTTCACCTTTTGGAATTGTGGACGCGTCTCGGCGGCGCGGAAACGATCATCCTCCAGCGCAACATCGTCGTTGGCATCATCATAGTCTCGGTTGCCATGACGCCTCTTGCTTTTGTCGCCCTTGCGCTTTTGTTTTGCCATTGTGACTTGTACTCCTGGTTGATGTCAGAGTAAGAGTACTCGCGTTCTGGGGTACGACAACTGCAGCTCAACCCTTTCTTCCTGCAAGAAATGTATGGTGTGGTACAGTATGGTATGGTGGGCGTGCACGGTTAGATGCTTGGTATAGATCAGATGGAGATGATGGCGGAGATAGTGGTCGTTCGCAGAACAGCACTTCGGGAAGGCATGGTGTGGTGTGGTCTGGTTTGCATTCTTGGCAACACTCTGTTGTTCGCACACGACAACACATCATTTTTCGATGGTTTTGGCGCTGACCTAACAATGGACAGACGTTATGGACGACTCAAAGCAAAACGTGAAGAACGAGTGTAGTCGACTGATGTGACCACAGTGGTTCACAAGAATTGTTTCAATACGACCCATTCGAATACCAGCTGCACGACTGGAAATGGAAGATCGAAGAAACAGAACTCCCGCCAAAAAACGTGTTGTCGTCATCGCACGGGGCGAACTCGCACAAACACGCTGAGCGCGAGTGTTGTGGTCTGTCTTGTTCATGTCACACAATGAAACGAGCACGACGATGGAGATGCAGGCCATCATCCCGATTTCCATCGCTGCGCTGTGGAATGCAGCGGATGGGATCAAGCCGAGGGGAAGCAAGAACCGCGTTGCCGCTGAAGTGATGCTGGCAGTGGGAACATGGTGGCTGGTCCGCTGTATTCCACCAATCTACTCGTACACAGGCAGCACCATCACTCCGTACTGGGAGATAACGACCTACATCCTGTGCCAATGGCCGTCTGCCTTCCAAGCATGTACGGGGAGGAAGCCACCGCAGCCGCTGGTGAATGGTGGCCCCTTGGGCGGTGCTTGCGCCAAGCTCATTCAGGTCTTTGGCGCCGTCATCTTGTGGCGGATGGTGCATGAGGAATGGCCCACTTTGAAGATGGGACGGCAACCGACGTGGAAGGAGTGGATTGTGGTCGTCGTCTTTTGTGGACTGGTGAACCTCGTCCTCTTCGGATGGTCCAAGATTCTCGACAGCCGCGGGGATCATCGTGGCGTGCAAGATCTCTCCGACGCGACAAAGACCGACAAGAACAAGAAGCAACGGGGCAACGCAGGAGTTGGCGCCGATCGTTCGTTCGCGGAACTGGTATCATCGCATTGGCCGTTCGTGCGGAGGCATGTCATGATTCTTGCTCTTGCCTTTCTCAATGCTCTCTGCGAGGAGCTGGAAGCCAGATACGTCTGGATGGAGGAGTTCCGCAGCGCATTGAGGCATGCGAGATACAGCGATACGGTTGTGAAGCACGGTGCCAACATTGCACAGGCAGCCACGTTTGGATTGGCACACTACCACGGAGTCCCAAGCGGGTGGACGGGGGTGACGCTGACGTTCGTGTATGGATTGCTGCTTGGGTGGCTGCACATGTACTACGACAGCGGTTTGCTGATGCCGATCGTCGTCCACACGGTCGCGGATTACTTCATCTTTGCCGTCATCGCAAGTCGCGAATTGGAGCGGGAGAAGGCATCATAATCACACGAAAAATTCGAGTATGTAGAGGGGAACAACTGTTGTTGTACCAACTTATTATATAATACAATACATGTAATACGAGGAGAGCACGTCTTTTGAGAAGTGGAACAGCTCTTGTCTACGTTGACTGCAAAGTCTACGACTATCATCGCACAGAAGTGCGGAATTGTTGGCAGATTCAAATTCGTTTCGTTTTTTTCCCTCCATCATTGTCGTTGCAGCCCTCGACACAAAGAGAGCAACAAACGCACAAATGCGTGTGTACACAACTGCGGCAGAGCCACGAGTTTCCCAATTCGCACCAAACAATACCACATGTCGTCGTACTCGGAAAAGGGGAAGGGTCTGGAACCCAGCAACACTTCACGCCAACATCCCAACAGCTGGCTGTGTTCGTGCGTTGGTGCAATCGCGGGTCCGAGGATGCTGGCAACAGTGGCAGCAACTATTGGAGCGAGAAACAGGAACACGCGGAACAGCAAAAGCATCAGCACCATCCACAGGAACAACAGATACAGGCAGCAACAACAAAAGGCGTCACAGGAACACTTCCACCACGTGACAACGTACCGACCCTCAACTTGTGCGATCACTCGCCTCCAATCGATTGCCTCGCAACACGAGAGAAAGAGGGCTCCACACACCACCAACTGACTGGCACAGTCATTGCAGCGCACACCAGAGTTGCCGCCATCATGGAACTGACACAAGACGACTCCATTGTTTGGGAGGCCCAGCCTCGACACGATGAACGATGGAGGAGGAGGATGGAAGAGCTGGGTGGGATGTCGCCCTGCAACAGCACCTGCAGCGATGAACCAACCACAGTCTCCACTCCATCTTCAGCAACAGCTGCTGCTGCTGCTGCGAAGGCCGCCAGGGCAAAGAGGAACTCCAATGGTTCCAGCGACGACCCAGCGCATTTGCTGCTTGCATCATCCTCCTCATCCTCCTCAACATCGAACTTGGGAGGCATTCAACGCAGCCTTGATGGGTCGTTCGCCCTTGAGTTCTCCAGCCATCCTCAACGCAGCAAGCGACAAGGTGGGAAGCAAAGAGACGGCAACGGATCAAGACCAGCACACAAGTCCTCCACGTCCACGACCACGCTGACATCCGCACTTGCAGCCACAGCCGCAGCGACAACCGCACACGAAGGACGGTCGCAGGACTCCGCAACGCCAAAAGATGCCTCCGAGAAAACCACACCAGTTGCCACAAACAAGCACGGACAAAATCACGTCGACGATACGAGAAAACACGTTCATGGTGGACACGATGAATTCCCTGACAACACGAGCACCCAGCAAAGCACTCCCAACACCACACCGCAACGCAAACGCCATCTCGACGGCTCTTACGTCACGTCCCGTCAGTCAAGGCGGTCCACCGGCCGCGCCGCAGCCTCGTGGTGGAAGCGAACCGGCCTGGCAGATGCGTCTATCGCTAGTGCCGCGCCGGGTGCTATCCACATGACTCTCGAGCATCAGCAGCGGCAGCAACAGGAGGGGGACGACGTGACTGGCGGCGCCCCAGCTTCGATCTTCACGCTCACCTCCATCGATGCTCATGCACGCCACGACTCCAACGGTGGCGATGCTGGCGCTCAAAGTGCAGGCAAGGAAGCAGCAGCATCCTCATCGTCAATAAACGCCGCTCAACCCCCGCCTCCGTCTGACGATGGAGATGTCTTTGCGCATTTGGCAGATGAAATCATCACGACCAACAGCAAGGATCACCAACCCAAGACAACATCCATCAAGCAAGAAGAGATGACGCAGCAGGACATGACTCGTCCTGACCACGACGTGGATTCGACCAACGAAGACACCTCCTCCACTTCCGCAAGGCCAAGTCGCAAGAGCAACGATCCGTCGCCTGTCACTTCGTTGCGTCCCTCTGTAACATGTCAGCCGTCTGTTCCTCCGCTGCCTTCCAGCACTGATAGTCTCGCCAATACAACAACATCCACTACTGCTTCTACTTCTGCTGTTACCAACGCCAATACAAACACCAGTATACAAACCAATCCAAACGCTACTCCCAATGCTCCCACTACCTTGGGCGACGATGCATCGAATCCGAACTTTCGTGCCCGCAGGGCTACAGTGGATCAAAGCACTGGACATACACATACACATTCAGGTTCCAGGATGCTAATGCCGAAACAGGAGCCTCTATCGATGGAGGAGGCGATCCGGAATCTACCGCCAGCCATCAACCCACCAAGCCAAAGGACCATCATGCAGGCCACGCTCAACCAGAGCCAAAACCAGCCCTTATCGAGCCAGTCAGCCGTAACAGGTTCTCCATTCTCCCTGCGGGGCGGCGGCGGAGCGATGTCGCCAACGCCATCACAAGAAGAGCTTCTTCTCGCAGCGCTCGAACGAAACGAAACAAGACGATGCAGTTCTGCTCTGATCAATCGCGAATTGGCCGAAGGGCGAGATGGCAATCATGTCCACCGCACCACGACAGCGTGCAATGAAAAGAAAGCCAACAAAGTGGACGGTGAGAGCAGTCGCGCAGGAACAGCCCCGACCAACAGCGGTAGCGCTGCCCGTCGCGCGCAACAGCCGGCGGCCGAACCAACAAAAGAAGCGATTCGCATCAAAGATGAAGAAGGAGAAAGCAAGGAGGAACAAGATGAGTTCGATGATGAATTTGATGAATTCGATTTCGGTGACGCTGACATCGTTGCGATCGATAATCTGGTTGCGGCATCAGCACAAACAGTTGCGCAAACCAAGAACAAGCAAGCCCCCTCGGACCAAGCAGATGGTGACAAAAAGCGACAACGCTTCCAACCACCAACCCCGCTCGTAACCTCCTCCTCTTCCACTCTCGCTGCAACTGATCGTTCACCCATCGCATCCGCTGCATCAATTGCCCATCCGAACCATGCACGTTCCGATGAGGGCAACAGAGAAGTCGCGCAGGTTTCCACCGGTACTTCAAATCATCGATCAGCTCACAATCCACCTGAGATCAACCCCAGCATGACCATCACCAGCAACACCGCCAACAACAACAACAGCAACAACAAAGACCCCGGCGGAGACGATGATGATGACGAATTTGGCGATGATGAATTCGGTGACTTTCCGGACATCGATTTCGAGGCGGTCGATGAGCAGATCAACACGGCAATGACGCAAGGCGACGGTCAAGATGCACAAAATCCCATAGATCTGATGGAGGATCAAGTGACAGCAGCGAACCTACCATCGCAAGTTCACAATGTGAGACAGGAGCATTGTTTTGAACGAAGCAGCGAGTACCCGTGCTTCTCTCGGTACAAGGTCGTCGAAGTTGAATCTGACACGCAGTTCTTCGTGAAGACCTTGGCCCTGGCTGCATGGACGGACCGAATGCGTCAGGAGGAGATCGAAGAGAAGCAGATTCACAGAGACGCCCGCGTTAAGGTCGTGGCGGATGCAAAAGGCAACGGTGCTCACAGTGATGAGAAGCACGGCTCCGGCATCTCGTCGGCCACCACGCTCGCTCATGCGAAATGCGGCAAAGTATTTCTTCGCGGGGAGTGGTATCACACAATCGTCGAGGCAGGCGACACCGTCCACATCTGCTCCTTGTCAGGCAATTACCGCACAGACCCAGCAGCGCTGCCGATCATTTTGGACACTCACCCTGCAGATGGCAGCGACATCGACGACTTGGTGCTTGTCATGCATCCCGATTCTCTCATGACCGCAACCATTGTCAGCGATACTCTTGGCAGCAGCGGCTGCACGAGACGCGCCGTCGTGAAGTCAAGGCTGGGGTCAGCCGGCATGACCTCGTCGCCAGCCTTGCTCGGAACGATGCGCCACGACTTCTTCGGGAAGTGCTTGATGCGTCCAAATCTCTCATTCGAAACCGCACGGGCGATTGCCCACGCCATTGTTCGCGAGAATGCTGAAAACATCGTCGGTTGCGGCATGACGGACCGTGAAGCTCTGAGCGGTGTCCTTGACACCTTGCCACAAGCTAGATCCTTCATGAACATGTACATGGCGAACGGGCAAGCGGACCGGCCTACGGATGCCTACGCGCTGTTGGAGGGCCATAACTACCAAGCGAGCGTTCGCGTATTGATCAATTCCATCGTCTCCATCGAAGACCCCTTGATATCATCAGAGCTCGGGTTGAAGGGAAACATGGATGTGATCGTTGATGCCAACATCAAGCCAGAAGGCCACAGCACAAGCTCGGCTTCAGACAGCCTCTTTGCTCAGCCCAACGAAAGCGCAACAACGAAGAAGTTGATGGTGCTGGAATTGAAAACTGGGTACAACCAGAACACGCAGCTGTCGCACATGGCGCAGCTTGGCCTGTACACATTGATGCTGCAATCTAGACATGGGGTTGGCGACGACAGCGACGTTTCATCACCCCGACATGGATCAACTGCATCCAAAGCGAGCCACGCATCCAACGGCGGGTTCCTGCTCTATCTCAACCACAAGGGCATCAAGTCAGCGCATGCATCGCCCCACCTGAATCAAGTGATGAGCTTGATTGGGCAGCGGAATGTCGTTGCCAGCGAACTCAAGCGAGCGTCGCGGCCGAAGGGGCTGAAACTGTCGTACGAAATGGAAGAGGGCGAGCACGATTTTCACAAATGGTCCGTCTCCGTCACGCTGCTTGTTCCTTTCTATTGCAGTTGCTTGCTGATCCAGTCTTGATGTGTTTCTGTATTTCGCAGGCTTGCGATACATACTCGCACACGTGCAGGCGCACGCAACCGTGTGTGTCCAAGCGTCGTACATGAACCCCAATTAATCGTGTGAGTGTACTCATCTATCGTCCTTCATCATCATCATCATCATCATCGTTTTCATCACATCTACATACGACACCTATGATTCAAACATGGCACCATCCACAACTCTTTCGCAATCAGTGTATCCGTGACACCCGAGGAAACGGCTGTGCTGCCTGCGGTGTTGGCAACTCCCAACACCTGCACTCGGTGCTACGCCAATCGCGAATGTATGATGTTTGCCGCGTCAGCAATGGATGCGGAAGCTTCTCATGGACACGCTGGCAGCGTCGCGCAGACGCATGGGGAGTTGCTGAGCAAGCTCACAGGGCATCTTTCGCCGAATGATTTCCGCTATTTCCGCAAGTGGAATCGACTGATCGATTTGGAACATGATGCAACGGCAGCAAGCCCAGCGACCTCGTGGTTGCTGGACGCTCAACGCCGAGAGCACGAGACGGATGAATGCATTTCGAATCTCCGCTTTGAAGGTGGCAAGCCGACCAACAGGGCCAGGACAAGCTTTTCCATCATCTTCAAGCGGCAGCGGCCCTCTGGAACTGAAGGCGACAAGGCCAACACGATCTCGAAAGGTAGCTGCGTGATTGTCAGCACCGATTCCACGATTTTCGACGAAACCATCCATGTGCTTGATGTTGATGCACGTGGCGGCAAGAACGACAGCCCCACCCGCCACGTTGGGAATCAGCGCACGCGCAGAAAGACCAACTTTCGACGGATGCTCTTCGTGGTCCGAGGCATCGTGAGCGAATGCTCCAAGGACAAGATCCTCGTTAATGGATCCAAGGAAGACCTCACCCGCCTTCGCAACCTCGTGGCAGGTTTCAAAAAGAGCACAGACGCAGATGCAGACGCACACGCAGCGCATGGTCAAAAACTGCCACCACCATCATTCCAACCATCGCATTTGCCATTCCGTCTGGACAAAGACAACGCATCGACTGGCCTTGGCACGCTACGGCAAAATTTGATCAATTTCTTCACCATCGACGTCGTCGAAGGCGACGACTTGAAGATCCGCCAGCTCCGTTTCCAAAAGCTTCGCAAGTTGGTCGTCGACCTCGTCCCACCAGCATTTCGCGAAGTGGACGCGGGGACGCTCTTCAGCGCGAGCAGATCTGTCGGAGTTGTGCCAGGTTGCGACTTCGAATCCTTGCTGTTTGAGTTCACGGAGCTCAACCGAGACCAAACGGCAGCCGTCAACAAGGTGAGTAGCAATTTTGCCAGCATCGCGTGGGTGTTCCGTAACTCGATGCTCATACTTGATGCTGAACTGTGCGCTTGGCTTTTGATGGTTGCGTGACGGCAATGTTGGAAGAGTACTCTACTGGTACAGACACGTCAACTTTGGGTAGGCCTGTGGACCCACTTCTCCTTTCAATTCTCTGTTCGCTGGTACGGTTGGTTGGTTGACCGATTGGCTGATTGGCTCACTCATTCACGTATGTCCTTATTCATTCATTCATTCATTCATTGAATCACTGCTGGTGTGCACTTTTGATCGCACTCGGCAGGTCGTCGCTGCTCAAGATTATGCACTGATCCAAGGGTTTCCAGGAACAGGCAAGACATCTGCCCTCACATTCATCACGAGGCTGCTTGTGGCCCGGGGACTCCGTGTTCTGGTAACATCGTACACGCACAACGCTGTCGATAACGTCGCGTTGAAGCTCATCAACGATGGGTTAATGGAACCCTGCGCCTCGACCGGTGTACCACCGCTCGTTCGAGTGGGGAAGGAGTCTGCTTGTCATGAAGATGTACGGCCAGTCCTGGCTCGCGAACTTGCGGCCAAACTGGAATCGAACGATCCGGTCAACGCGAATGCGGACAAGCACCCGCCATCTGCATCCATGCTGCAAAAGGTGATATCGGCTGCGAGAGTGGTGTGCTGCACGGCCTTGTCTGTGCCAAAGTCAGCACTGTTGCGCGGTCAAAGCTTCGATGTCGTGATTGTCGATGAAGCGGGGCAAATCAGCCAGCCGGCGATATTGGGAGCCCTGATGATGGCGGACTCATTCGTACTGGTTGGTGACCATCTACAGCTGCCGCCTCTGGTGGTCAGTGATGTCGCAGAACAGCTCGGTAAGTGCGAGCGTCAGCGCGAGTGCGGTTGTAAATGAGTTGTAGTTGCTTTTGCCGAGCTGTGATGACCATACGTAACATTACGTCGCTGTGTCCATCGCTTTGCTCCGCGCCTCTCACCGATACTGATACTGTTGCTTTTTGTTTCGTCCACCACACACACAAACACACACGTACATTCTTTTGATTGTTGCAGGTTACGGCGAGTCGCTGATGTCAACGCTTGCAGATATTCATCCATCATCTGTGGTCCCGCTGACCTTGCAGTACCGAATGGCCAAGGATATCTGCAAACTCAGCAGCGACGCTGTCTACGCTGGCAAGATGAAATGCGGGACGCCTGCTATCGCCAATCGCCGGCTCGAGCTGCAGCATTATCCGCACGCGCTGCAGGCATTCACAACTCCAGGCTCTGGCTCTTGGTTGCGGGAGGTGTTGGATCCTGTTCATAACGTGATGTTTCTGGACACTGATCTGATCACGACGCGAATGGCTGCTGGCGGGAAAGGCAACAAGAGCTTCGGATTTTGTGGATTGGAAGGCAGGACGAGCGGGTACGGTGGAGGCACGACGAACGAAGCAGAGCACATCATCGTGCGGAGCGTACTGCGCGGTTTGATGGCATGCGGGTTGCCGAAATCAAAGATCGGTGTGATGTCTCCATTCCGGGCACAGGTGTGTTGAGCTCTCTTTTGTGGTTCGCTGGTTGACTTGGTCACCACTTGTGCTCGTACCAAGATGCTGATAGTGGAATCAGTGCTTTGTTTGTATGGTGCCAAACGGGTACCATGGACGCTCGTGTATCTCCATTGGAAGTGTTCGGCATGTGTGGGGATGATGATCTGCATTTGTGGAAAGAAGAAGAAAAAAATCGACATCTCACTTGATTGCCTGTCCGTCCTGTTTCTTTGATGCATGTATTCGCAGCTGGAGCTTCTTCGGAGTCTGCCAGAGACCAAGAAATGGATCGAAGACGGGTTGGAATTCAGCACGATCGATCGGTACCAGGGACGAGACAAAGATGCAATTCTGATCTCATTCGTTCGCAGCAATACATCTGGCAATGCTGGCCGGTTGCTCCAGGATATTCGGCGTCTGAACGTGGCACTGACGAGAGCGAAGAGCAAGCTGATTTTGATCGGATCATTCTCGACTTTGACGCAAGGCAGCGTTCCCCTAAACAGCATCCTGTGTGGCATCGATGGGCGAAATCAGCGCCTGGTTTTGAGACCGATCGCCCCAACGGAGGCATCAACAGCGGATGCAAACGTTAGCATGGAATTCGAGTAGATGGATGGCAAAACAGCAACGCTCGTGCTGTGCTTTCCGGAGGTACTGTAACGGCATGCAAGAAGCATGTAAATTGAAAATCTGTTGAGTATGCCATTATACGAGTGAACGGATTTTGTCGACTTATCCCATGTTGAACCGGCACAACGGCGCACAGCCTTCGTCATGGTCAGCTGGCGTCTTCTGTGACGGCCATCGCTTCTGCCTTGGTCACGATGTTTCGGATACGTTTCGATAATCCGCCAAGCCCTTGTCCTGTGACGCCGGCGCTGATGCCCATCACTTCGTTTTCCAACCGAATGCCCATGTCCGCAGCGATCGCGTGCAGTTCACGCAGAACCTTCTGCTGCTGCGCTTCCGTCAGCAGATCCATTTTGTTGGCAACGAGCAATGCTGGCCGTTTCATCATGTCTCCGTCCGCGTATGCGGTTAGCTCGTTCGTGAGGATTTGCAAATCGCCGGTTGGGCTTCGACCATCGACGCCCGCAGCATCGACGATGTACAGCAGAGCCTTCGTGCGTTCTAAATGTCGCAGGAAGTCATGGCCTTTCCCTCTGCCTTCGGATGCTCCGGCGATGAGCCCAGGCACGTCGGCAGCACAAACACGGAAGCCGTCTCTGTATTCGATGTACCCAACCAAGGGATGCAGCGTCGTGAAGGGATACGGCGCGATCTCCGGTGTCGCTCGGCTCATGGCTGCCAGGAGACTTGATTTCCCGGCATTCGGGAATCCCACGAGTCCCACATCCGCAATCATCTTCAGCTCCAGCTCCAGTGCGGCCATCTCACCACTCGATGGAGAGGCCTTGTTGGTCATGAGCTGCTGCGGCGGAAGAGGGCCGTGTCTGCTGCTGAAGATCGAGGATCCGATGCCTCCTTTCCCACCCTTGGCGACGATGCAGAATGATCCTGGCTTGTCGAGATCTGCCACCACCACCTGCTCTCGTTCGCCCCACGGCATGAAGTCGCTTAGATCGTCTTCATCGTAGAAACCATCAGGCTCGTCATCATCATCGTTGTCGCGATTTCGATTTGTGTTACTTGCATCGCCAACATCCGAGTCGTACTCGTCATCGTCATCTTCCTCGTCGCTGGAGTCGGATGTATCATCCGAGGAATCATCATCGCTGTCTGTAGCACCGTGATGACCATCCATGCCAACGAAACCTCTTGGTTTTGCGCGCTTTGAAAGATCAGATATGCCCTCATCGTGCTCTGCCATGGGGTCGAACTCGAACTCGTCCGTTGGCTCCGAGGCGATCACAGTCTTCGTTTCCTCATCCCATCCGTCTGTAAAATCCAACACTCTTCGCACCACGACGCCGCAGGGCACACGCAGAACTAGGTTCTTGCCGTTGCGTCCGTGCTTCTTCTGGCTGCTGCCGTGCTTTCCGTCGTCCGCCTTGACATGCGGCAGCGTCCAACGCAAGCTTTGCTGCTTGGCATCCGCCACGATGATGACGCTGCCTCCGTCCCCGCCGTGCCCGCCATCCGGCTGGCGTTTGTGCTTGCGCGATATCCGCAGCATGGACATGGAACCCTTGCCACCGTCACCTCCCTTTGCTCGCACGCGGATGCGATCGACGAAGCGATAGCTCTGCCGGCCCACGCCCTTGCGGCTTTGAGGAGTGCCTCTTGATTTTGCATGCTTCTTTTCTTTGAGTTTGCCCTTCTGGTTCAAGGCCAAGCGTTGCGCCACATTCCTGCTGTACTCCACGTCGGGGTCATCCATTCCCGTCGACATGCAACGGAGCTGGTTGTTCATTCGCGATGCTCGATTGCGTGAGTATGAGCCTGAACATGAATATGAGTTCGAATGTGAACGTCTTGGGGATGAAAGGAAGGACGCAGTGCTTTGTGGTGGCAGCGACGCATCAGGCACCGCTCGTCGCAAGCTGGCCATCGGCATCGTGCCATAGCTCCTCCACGATCTTGAGCATCTCTCTGCGCACCATCGGAGATGTTGATGCCGCATGTTGCAATGCTCACTGCGTTCAATTTGGTCGTCGGATCCAAGCAGGTGGGTAGTTGCGCGCCTTGTTGAGGGAGGTCGCCAAAGAGAGAGAAGTGGACAATTGCTCCGCTTTATGTGTGAGTACCAATAGTAGTACGGTGGGGAGCGGTGCGGGAGTTATGCTGATCCAGTAACTGGTTCCGGAGCGCCACCCCTTCAACGAAGTTGTGGGTTTGTTGGGGTGTTTCTGTGGTGCACAAAAAGAGGGATCTTTGTGGATGCTGATGTTTCTCGTGACCTGACTGAACGCGCAAAGTCCAGGTAGACTTGAGTATAGACAGTAGTCGATTCCTTTCTGTGGATCGGTTCGAGCTAACCTGGCCTCACCAAGTGGGCACAAGATCCCATCGTTGCCTTACGGACTGACTTTCATCAATCTCATGCTGCCATCTTGACCATTTCGCAATCTGTGCAGATGCCATGGTTGGTTCAAACCAGTCCTCTTGTTGTCGACTTGGAGCTGTGGTTGTCAAATCCTTGTGGGTTACTGCTATTAGTACAATCGTATGGCTGACATGCCTGCAATGCCGCACCAGTATCGTAAAGAACGCACCATCCAGCTCCGCTTGGAGTGTTGGCGGTGGTGCAATTTCCGCAAGTGTTTTTGGTGCTGGTGCAACCGCCAAAGATAATCGTGCTGTCCAAGGTGGGAAGGATGGAGGTGATGTCCATTGGCATGCTGTTCTTCATGGACCAGAGTAACATCACACAACACTACCAATCCACAAACGCAAGTATGAGCACTCTACGCCGTCAAAGCGCCATGGCGATTTATTACTCAATCTGCACGCACAAGCGGCGTTGCTAGTTTGGCGGTTCGAATAGAGCGAGCGCGTCGGCCGACTCCATCTCATGTTGTGATGGTGCAGGATCCGAAGTCAAATTCTCATTGGAGCTTTCTATTCCAGCTGATGTGATGCATCCTGTTGTCCATTGGGCATGCATGTTGACCGTCGGACGCTTTTCATCAAATCAAAGCAAGCGCTCCACTATTTCCTTGCAATTAATGTCGTAAGCAGTGTGAAACATCGTGTATCCATTGTGTTCTGAGAGGTGGAGGTTGATGCTGACATTGTCGTTGGCTTTGCTGAGGCAAAGCATATCCTCCACTACACCCATATTAAACAACCCTTTGCAGGCAAACTGAAGGGGTGCCATTCCTGACTCCTTGGTGTTCCAAGAAGCAAGGCTGGTATTGGAGGTGCCATGAACCTCCTCAGTCTTGCAAACTTGACAACATCTTCATGCTCTGCACTTCATGCTCTGCTGTGTGTTGCAACACATGTTGCCTCAGCACCAATGTGCATCATTTCATCTACATCTGCTCACAATTCAGACTTCAACAGATCTGAATTGGGATGGCATACATACCATCTAACATCAATTAACCACTCAGAGCACACTGACAACTATCAAAATCTTCATTCTACTTCATTTGACGGACCTGATCACTCTCAATCTCAAAGTATGTACCCATTGTTGTCTGTGTTCTATCAGAGACTCTGAGAGGCATTGGATGAGCAATGGAATGAATAGCAAGTGAGATTGTAGCCACCACCACCATCATGAGCAGTTGCAAAGAGTATCTGTGAGTGGAACTTGCCAACAATTGCTGCGATCATGGTTGCAAATGGCTGGTGACTACCAAGGCAGCTGCTGATAGTGTGGTGGGACCAAATGGAAGAGATTTTTCTCCCCATGCAACTCAGCACGCATCAATTCCTGGGCATCGATTGCACGTTTGCTTACAGTGCTCATGTTGGAGTGCACATGATGCCTGCTTCATGTAACACATATGGTATCATCTTGCAGTGTGGATGATATGGGATGGTAACCACCGAACTGGGAGCTTGAGATTATGATAGCCGCTCAAGGCAGTCTCTCAGGGAAATGGATGATCTGGGAAGACAACCACTTCACCTCTCTGCGTGGCTGCGCACATGCCGTACTGTTTCGGAACAAGATGGTTCAATGGCACGACTGGGATGATCAGTGCACGACTGGAATGACATCGTGCGCGGCTGGGATCACTTTCGTCCAACCCACCATTGGGCTGCCCTGTGCGGTCGAAATGATGAACGGAAAGAGAGAGAGACAGACAGATGACCTACTCGGAGACTGATTGAACGGCAATACTATTCTCTACAGAGGGCACGAGTGTGTTATGCACTCCATCTACGTCTCTCTTCTTCGTACCCGTAGTTGTTGTATTGTCCAATATAATGCTTCCCATCTCACACCCATGTTCGGTTCAGCTTTTCCAAAAGCCCGTCCCACGTGACAACACCCTCGAACAATCGCTCTTTGTCCACACTGCAGAATTCACGCTTCACGTACGCTGTGCGACGGAATGCCTCGCGATGTGCCACTTCGCCATCAAGAGAGGCATGCCATTCCGGCATCCACTTCTTCTCGATCTCAAGTGACATCTCCAGAAGCTCCTCCAGTTCATGATTCGGCGGACAATCCAAGGGAAGATCTGCCATGGTCTTGTTCAGGACGTCTTTGTAATAGTTCTGCAGCCAAGTAGCCTTGTCCAGCCTGGTACTGTTGACCTGCACAGCTTCGCTGAGGATACCTCGTTGCGCTGCGGTAAACACAATGTTGTTGAGCATGATAAAGATCATTGTCCTGGAATTGCTGTGAGTGGTCGTCTTCCTTTGCTGTAGGTATTCGCACGAGCTGGGTGCGTCCGGGATGATGTCGCAGAGGAACTGCTTCGAGATATCTCGTTTGTCGTGGAAGTTCATGATTTGGATTGGGAAATTACTTTGTTTCCATGATGAGATGATGCCATCTATGAATATGTAATCTTCCGCAACAGTCATTGTGATGGAGCCACCCTTGTACGGGTGTGAACTGATGTTCATCCATGCTCGTATCGACGACCAAACATTTCCATGCATTGTGCCATTTTCACGGGGCCACTGAGATGCTGACCCGTTATTCCATACCTCCATCCCAAATATTTGCTTCGAAGTGCTGATCATCCAGTCAAACACACGTCGGTAGGTGACGATAATGGATACATCCCAGCCTCTGAGCAGGTGTCGCAGGTTGGCAAAGTAATCAGGGCTCTGGAACAACCCGGCTGCGGGGTACTTGAACCTGAAGCCCCGATTCTCGGTGCTGAATATCATCGAGATGTTTTGTTGCCTTGCTGCATCAAGTAGCCTTTGTGTTTCCACCAGCCGGGGCGGCACCTTTGGTAGCGATCGCGAGGGCGGCTGCGGCGCTGATGTTGCTGCGGGTGTGCCGTCTGTGCGTGCATGATTGTTCATCAACAACTGCTGACTTGTCATTTGCTTCCTGTACTTCGTATATGGGTCACGCATGGCTTTCCAATGGAATGCGCGCTCCAAAGAACATAAATCGAGGCGCTCAGCTGTAAATGGTTCTTTCGAACACAGTAGTCCTGAATCCCAATAGCGGTCTTCGGCGAGGATTTGCTTTTCTCTGAGTTCCACTATGTCCTTTTGCAGCGAGGTCGTGGCTGTCTTTGGTGGACCAAAATGAAGCACCAGCCGGTTCTTCCTTTCTTTGAGAATATTCTCAGTCGGCGGAAGCGTTTCCGTATCCATTCCTGGCACGCCCGTGCGCATGTCAGCTTGAATCTCTTTGACAGTCGAAGATGATCCCTCCATCTCGACGGTAGCGGCTGTTGTCAGTGGCTCATCCATCGCGAAGGACGAAGTCTGCCGCTTCATGCTCTGCATCTCAGAGGATCGCAGGAACAAAGAGAAACCGACCACCACAGCAAGTACCGCCACCATCTTGGCTATCGTGATGGATCGGCGCTTCCTTGGTTGTTGGCGACCTTCGATTCTGTTGTCATTTTTCATCCGTTGGCCAGAGATATTCGTGTTGCTGCCATGATGGCGCTGCGTGACGACAGTGTTTCGGGTCGGCTGGTTGAGCCCCTTGTGTGTACCTGTCGCTCCATCCACTCTGTCGGAATGGGCATCCATGATGAAGAGCTCAATGTGGAGGTTCTTCGATGTTTGCACGTGTATGAGCAACTATGCGTACGATGTACGATACATTGGACGTGACTGGGTTTGTTGTGGTGATTGTGTGATGTGTGTTCCAGACACGTGCGCTGGTTGCGTGAGAGTCTGTGTCAGATGGAGAAACAGAGGATTTATGAGGTTGTTCTGCTGTTGTGGAGAAGGCAGACACAGCTGTGCCAGACTGACGTCGGCCAGACTATGACAGTTGCCCACAGTTGGCTACAATTGGATCACAAAAAAAAACTGCTGTGTAGATCGTGGTACACTTTCTACGTAAGTCCCGAACAAAAACAGGCCAAAAACAGCATCATCCATAGTCAAACTCTCAGGACTTAGCTTGTGTGTGTGTTCCTGTACTCATCTTTCCATAGTAGCATCATATGGCATTTATATATACAAAACTGAAGTTTGGTGTCTGTTGCTCTCTTTATCGGTGAGCACTGATGTGATCCGTCAAGTACCCCCCATCATTCAAGGACGTTGTTGGCTTCTGGTTGGCATGTTTTCTTGCTCTGGTTGTTGCAAACATCTGATCCAACCATCGCTGACGTCATGATGACGCAATCATTGGAACCAGAATTCTCCAAACGAACCTCCGAAATTTGGGATCCGAGTGGTCAAATATCATTCTGACCTACAAGGGAGCACTAAACGCAAGCATACCTCCATTCCATCGCACTCAAACATTATATACCACATGGTTGCGACCACCTCGGAGAGAGGATTTTGAAATGATATCTATTGTGCAGATTGAGCCAAAGACCGCTAAGTCCGGAGACTTCAAAGAAGGAGAGTCGAATTTCTCTGAGAAAAGAGGCAAGATCCTAACGAACTTCTGGAGAATCCTACGCGTTGCCAAAAATATCCAACAACACCCCGGTCTGTCCTTCGTCCGAATGCAACACCGCGCCAAGGGGGTCAACAAACACATCAAGATCAACGAGATGGTGGTAACAACAAGATAATGTTATCGCTTGCCTGGATAGCCCTGGCTCTTAAGTTTACGTAGATGCAAAGAGATATTCGATTGACTTTCTCCAGATTCAAGTCTGAGGTTGGGAAAAACGGGTCCAAAATCTGTAGCCAACCGTGCCAATTGTAGCCAACTTTCGGGGTCTGTTTGATAGGCGCTCGTTCTCAGGGGAACACGGTAATTTGTCCACTCACGACTCCACGAGCTCGTGATTGAGCTGAATCGAGTCGTGCTTTATGACGTAGTTCCCGCCAAGCGCCGAAGTTGCGCGCCGGGCGTGCCTGATCCCGGAACGCCGCTCTCGCCCGATTCCCAATCGCGCGCTTGGTTAGTTGTGAGGTTCGCTTGTGCAAACGAGTGTCACTTTCGTGTCGTTTGGCGAACGGGCGTGATGCCGAAAACAAGCTTCAGAGTACTGCGACATGTTACATTGTGTCAATTCGGACAAATGTGTTCTTCATTTTTGGACAAGTCACGATTTCGTGTCGCATACACATAATATGCTAGCTATTTCGATTATGTATGAATTGTCCTACCGCCAATGAAAAATATTGTGTACAAATATACGTAGAACAAGTACCAAGTTTGGCTTTGTTTGAATTTTTGTGTCGGGGGACACAGGGGGGACAGAGGGGTACACAGGGGGGACACAGGGGGACAGAGGGGTACACAGGGGGGACACAGGGGGGACAGAGGGGGGACAGAGGGGGGACATTTTGGAGCTGATCCAACGGCGAAGTTTTGTCTTGTCACGTTGCTTGGGTTTCGTTCCGCAGAAGCCATTCGTCACGCATCTGTGCGCATGGCAAACGGCAACCACGATCGTGACGAATGAATCTGCCTGTGTTTGCAATACTTAGTGGCACAAAACGTTCGAATGTCTATGCGACATCCCATGGACACAAAGGCTTCGCATCAACTTCCAAGGCTAGTGCATAATGTAGATCACCTGTATTACACAGAAAAGTACAAGCCACATCATACATGTTTGTCATAGTCTTCACAGCATGCATTTAATTAATCCATAAAATATAGCATCTAATGAAGGGAATAAGTGCCTGATTTAGTTGTAGATATGTGCATTATCCATCTGTTGCTCCAATTCCTTGCGTTGTGGGTCGTATTCTGACCAAACCTTCATTGGAAAGGATAAACATACTACATTATAACAAGATCAGCGCATTGAGGGCATTCCAATGGGTATAATACCAGCTTAAAAACATCTAGATCCGTCTGGAAGAGACACTGGTATCCAAATCTGTGAATCGTGTGATACTGCATGGCATGCATCACAATGTACATTCTTCTTCATATCTATGCATTCCACAGACCGTTTGGAGCGATCCAACCAGCCATATCACTCCAATCACACTCCAAAGAGTACATACATAGAGTGTGGAGTCCTAGATCCGTCAAGGAGGGATCCAATTCTATGGATGCTAATATCACGCAATACTGCACAATACGCATCATGGTAGACAACGATCTAAGCATATGCAAACATACAATGTCGGTATTATTGCATTCGAAGAAGCGTTTTGCTTCGGATATACTCAAATGGGTGTGGTCGTGAAGTTTGAAGTCTTAGATCTGTCATGAAGGGATTGCTGTCTACGGATGCTGGTATGTCACAATGCTGAACGGTGATCATCGTGTTGTGCAGCGTTCTGAGAATATGTGCCAATGGCATGTCGACCATATTCCAATCCAATGCTTCGATGACTCTGAACACGCTCCATAGAGCACGGATATGCAGCTTGATGCTGTGAATGCATCAGGAAGGCGTATCGAGATGCGCTCAGGTGATTCACGCGTCATGACACCGCTCAGCGCCACCTGACATCACTATCCGTAGAATTGGATCACTTCCAAATGGATACACTATTTCAAACTTCATGGCTGTAGCTTTTGCAATCTACTTGGAGTGGTGCGGTTGATAGCATCTCTCAAGAAGGCTGGCCAAATCCATAGATAGGTAGAAGACTGTACAGCGCCATGCCCACCGCACAGGCCCGTCCCACGCAGAAATCCATGATATCAGCATTCATAGAATTGGATCCTTCCTTGACAGATCTAGGGCGGCAGCTCTATGCAACAGCTGACAGAACAGTTGGACCGGGTCAGGAAGTGGTCAATGGGTATGAATACAGAGGGTGTATCATCGTCCCGAGCTTGGGGCCAGGACAGGCACAATCTGAGGTGCCAAGCTTGGAGTTTCCCGATCTGATCGGCCAAGTGTCGCAGACCAAATCTTGGGCGATCCAGGTTCATGATATCATGGGAGACGTACTCACATTCACAGAAGCAATGCGAGCTGGATTGCTCGTGGAGTGCAGTGGCGGATCGGTCACAGCCTGTAGAAGCGCAGCTGGCACAGGCATACACGCCAAGCATGGTGACGAAGCAGCCAGGCTGTGGATAACCCACCACACACCGGCCACCAACAAAGTCATGCAATTGCACCAAGTGGAACTGGCAAGCATTTACGGGTCCTTGTCATGCTAGAGGTGATATGCAAGGCATGCCAAGTCACCCACGGCAAAGCTGTGCCGGAGTGCGATGCCGTGGGTGCTCTTAAGGATCTTGGCCAAGATTGGCATTTATCCCCAGGGTCCGCAGATGCAGACCTGCAGAGAGCAGTCCATAATCAAAGTCATGAGCTCCCAATTGAGGTGCAAGGGCGGCACATATAAGGGCACCAAGACAGCGGCAGGGTGTGGGCAGAGCTAGACGACTGGGTCCACCTCAACGTGGAAGCAGATCAACTTGCAGGGGCGGTGTGCGCTTCCCTGTCAGAGGAGTGCATTTACGGCTGCCATATCTGAGGGGAACGAGTGTCATTCCACCGCCAATCCAAGCTGACGTCCATAGGATAGGACAACGTATCAGGGAGCAAGCCACTCGATAGGCGATTGGTATTCTTCAGGCGCGAAAGGTGTTCAGCAGCAGGGACCAGATACAGTGGGAAGCCATTGCAGGGGAGTTACAAGGTCCCAACCATTCCAAAAGGATTATATCATTCAAACTCATTGCAGGAGAGGCGGTGACAGGAAAATGCATGCAACCGTGGGGCCTGCGCAGCTCTGATATATGTCCCAGTTGTGGAGAACAGGAGAGCAGCGCGCACTCTTGGGAGTGCAAGGACCCTGCCAGGGTGAGAGCAGTGGCAAGGCCTGCGGCTGACACCCGCAACTGGATGAATTGATATACAACCAGCCCAGGCGTCTCGCAAGCGATGGTTTCAGCTCTGTGCAGTCAGGTCACCGGCACAGTCTTTCTGCGACCAACAGACATGGGACCAGGAATGAGATCCGCAGTGAGCAGTCAGGCATCTGTGGGGTCCATGGCCCTGCGGAAGGGATTGCTATCCAAAGAATGGAGCATCTTGCAAGAAACATTCCTGAGTCAGCATGATGCCAAACGAACGGCCAACAAGTGGTCCACACGCTTAATTCAACGCATTTGGGAAATCGCATGGGAGCAGTGGCAGCTTTGGAATGAAAAACTATTTCAACAAGAGGAATCGGCCGAAGCCAAAATGGAGCAGGCTCTAAGACAGCAAGCAGCTTCAGTCCGGCTTCACCTCAAAGACACCCATACCAACAGCAAGAGGATTGTCAGAACAGTTCCAGGAAGTGCAGCTCCGGTGCAACAAATTGCGGTCTAGTTGGAGCAAGCAGCGCGAATGCTCGCGGAGCTAGCCGCCTATGGCACACCGAGCCGATGGATATGGTAAAAGCAGCAGGTCCCAAGTGACAAGGGGAGCGTTTGATGGATTAAGGAGGGCCACAGGCCCAGCGTCAATATTCATATCAACTACGTACTATGGAGTCCGTGCTCCCTTTCCGCGTGGCGGGAAATTGAAAGGAGGAGGAGAAAAGTGCAGACGGCACAGATGTCAGAGAGGTAATCCAATCCTTGCGGTATTCATTAATTGATGGATCTAGGACTCCACACTCTATGTATGTACTCTTTGGAGTGTGATTGGAGTGATATGGCTGGTTGGATCGCTCCAAACGGTCTGTGGAATGCATAGATATGAAGAAGAATGTACATTGTGATGCATGCCATGCAGTATCACACGATTCACAGATTTGGATACCAGTGTCTCTTCCAGACGGATCTAGATGTTTTTAAGCTGGTATTATACCCATTGGAATGCCCTCAATGCGCTGATCTTGTTATAATGTAGTATGTTTATCCTTTCCAATGAAGGTTTGGTCAGAATACGACCCACAACGCAAGGAATTGGAGCAACAGATGGATAATGCACATATCTACAACTAAATCAGGCACTTATTCCCTTCATTAGATGCTATATTTTATGGATTAATTAAATGCATGCTGTGAAGACTATGACAAACATGTATGATGTGGCTTGTACTTTTCTGTGTAATACAGGTGATCTACATTATGCACTAGCCTTGGAAGTTGATGCGAAGCCTTTGTGTCCATGGGATGTCGCATAGACATTCGAACGTTTTGTGCCACTAAGTATTGCAAACACAGGCAGATTCATTCGTCACGATCGTGGTTGCCGTTTGCCATGCGCACAGATGCGTGACGAATGGCTTCTGCGGAACGAAACCCAAGCAACGTGACAAGACAAAACTTCGCCGTTGGATCAGCTCCAAAATGTCCCCCCTCTGTCCCCCCTCTGTCCCCCCTGTGTCCCCCCTGTGTACCCCTCTGTCCCCCTGTGTCCCCCCTGTGTACCCCTCTGTCCCCCCTGTGTCCCCCGACACAAAAATTCAAACAAAGCCAAACTTGGTACTTGTTCTACGTATATTTGTACACAATATTTTTCATTGGCGGTAGGACAATTCATACATAATCGAAATAGCTAGCATATTATGTGTATGCGACACGAAATCGTGACTTGTCCAAAAATGAAGAACACATTTGTCCGAATTGACACAATGTAACATGTCGCAGTACTCTGAAGCTTGTTTTCGGCATCACGCCCGTTCGCCAAACGACACGAAAGTGACACTCGTTTGCACAAGCGAACCTCACAACTAACCAAGCGCGCGATTGGGAATCGGGCGAGAGCGGCGTTCCGGGATCAGGCACGCCCGGCGCGCAACTTCGGCGCTTGGCGGGAACTACGTCATAAAGCACGACTCGATTCAGCTCAATCACGAGCTCGTGGAGTCGTGAGTGGACAAATTACCGTGTTCCCCAGAAAAGTTGTGGCGTTGTGTCCGACCAAACACGCCGACCATGACCAAAATGGGTTTTCCCCGAAACCCCAATGACCTCAACAAAGAACATGACACATTCCCGTTCAGCCAACCACAGCACTCCCATCACAACCGTTTGTCTCTATCTACATACGACGATTATATAATCCAAGTAAAGAGGCAACGAAAGGTTGGATTCACAGAGACGTACACACCAAAGAGCAAGACAGCAATCGAAAGGCGTTGTATCCTCATCCTGGACCTGAATTGTGGCCCACAACACAGAAGATCGAAAGGCCCGTGATCCATCGTGATGGCAGATGTGGGTCCTTCCGCGTCAATAGACGTCTATCCGAGTGCAAGTACCAACGGATGTAGTCGCGATCAAATCAGCTGCAATGGCGACGAGAAAGACACGAAAGAGGGGGGTGATGCCAACCAAAGCATCGGCCAAACAAACGGCGCTGAGCCTGTCGCATCATCGAGCAATAATCAAAATGAAAATGACGCCTTCATCGACGAACCCAGCGAAGAAATCACGATTGACGATGCCATCGAAAAGCTCGGCATGGGACGGTTCCAGCTGCAAGTCTTGAGCGCGGCGGGTCTCTGCTTTGCGGCGGATGCCATGCAGGTCATGCAGCTGTCGTTCTTGTCGGAAGTCCTCAAGGTGGACTGGGGACTCACGGATAACGAAGCCTCGCTCATCACATCATGCCTGTTCGCGGGAGCTATGCTCGGAACGCTGGTGCTGGGACCATACGCGGACGCGAAGGGCCGCAGACCGACTTTCTTCGTGGCATCCATCATGATAACAGCATTCGGATTGACGGTCTCGGTGGCACGGAGCTATGCCGTCGTGCTTGGCCTGTACTTCATGGTGGGCTTCGGGGTCGGAGGGCTCACCGTTCCCTTTGACATTCTTGCGGAACTCCTGCCCGCAAAGTCGCGGGGGAAGAACCTGCTGCTCATCGAGTACTTCTGGACGATAGGGACATTGATGGTTGTGTTCGCTGCCAAGATGACCTTGGGGCCGGAACATGGCGACAACTGGAGATTGTTCGTGGCCTTGTCATCACTACCGTGCTTCACTTCCATCATTCTGGGGTACCTCTTCGTTCCGGAAAGTCCGCGATGGCTCGCGTCGCAGGGACGTTGCGAGGAGGCATTGGATGTCCTTCGCAAAGCCGCAGCCGTGAACGGGCACGATGCGCAAGAGACCTTCCCGTTGTACATGCAGCTTGCGGAGGAAGAGGAAGAGCATTGCAACTTCGCAGACCTGTTCAGACCCCGCTGGCTCAAAACAATTATGTGCCTATGGGGAGCATGGGGACTCTTCGCCTTTGGGTACTACGGGACGGCGATGGCCATCACATCAATCTTTGCTGCGGAATCCAAGGACGACGTCGTGGACTTCGATTTCGGAGCGATCTTCGTGAGCACATCGGCAGAGTTCATCGGGATCACGCTCGCGGTGTTCCTTGTGGAACGATCCGGTCGGATTCCGCTGCAGATTGCATCATACGGCTTTGCGGGCCTCAGCGTGTTCTGTCTGTGCGTGTTCGCATCGAGAGGCTACAGTCGCAACTTCCTCGTTGCATTTGGATTTTTGGCGCGCATCTTCGAAATGTCGGGCAGCTGCGTCTCATGGACCAGCACGGCTGAGATTCTCACGACCGAAGTGCGCACAACAGGTAAGCCCACGCGGCGCGGTTGATGTCACTCGATGTGGTTTGGTTTGGTCGTGCGCTGATGAATACGAAACAGTGCGGTGCTGATAGTTAGTTCCGCGTCTCTCAATCGGTTTGCAATGCAACGTGCTTCTCACGCTTTCTCTTTTCGTTCTTGCTTTCCATTTGCGCGCGCGCGACGCATACTTCGCACCTCGGCTTGACTGCTTCAGGGCACAGCACCGCTAACGCCGTGGCAAAGATAGGGGCATTCGTTGCCCCATTCATTGTGCAAGGCCGCATCCCACTCATGCAAATGGGCTATGTCATGTTGGCCGTTCATGCCGGCACTGTCATCCTTGTGTCACAGCTTCCTGAAACTGCCGGGGGTCAGCTGGGACGCGGTGGCGGACGAAGCGATACTGAGGGTGAGCATCGTCACGAATCAGTCAATGGCGACCACAGCGATGTTTCCACTGTGGACGACGCAACGATGAATGGCAGCCTTTTGGCGACCGAAGAGGCGTTCGACAACGGCTCCGCCCCTGGCGAAGATTCTGGCATCCTCTGACAGTAGCTGTAGAAAAGTAAAGTGAAAGCAGCACTGATGATGGGGAGATACGACATTCAGGCCAGGCAGTGCAGTCGCAGAGCTCGACAGGGGGTGAATAACGTACGCCTACTCTACCTACGCAGATGTACTCCACTCCACTGCACTCTGAAGTGTTCCAAGCGAGTCAGAACAGCAATCTGAGGGAGAATAGATATGATGGTGCATCTCCCGGGCTGTCAGGAGAAGGTAGTTGTTGGAGGGAGTACTACCTCAGGAGGCGATGGCCCTACACTCCTGCACGTATGGTACAGCCGCTCCAGTGATCCAATCGTGGATCAACATGTACACGTTTGAATCTCAACTGAACCGACTCGTTCGAATGAAATGTCCAAACGAATCAATGGCTCTCGTGTTGAGTCCATCCGTGTGTCCGTGAGAAGGTTGTCTTTTGGAAGGCGCACGATTCAATCGTGAAACGTGGACATCTCGCAACCACGATCTCGGTTGATTGGGCATTACATTTTGGTGTGTGAGGTGTGGCCACTCTTCGCGACACCTCCACACAACAAAAGCATCTCCGCTGATCATCGCCGAAGCGTCTCAGCGGCAACAGCGACGATAGACAACATGGAATCACCAAACAAAGATAGTGCGGGCGCGCCCTCATCTCCGCTTACCCAGAGCGTCCCATCTTCCGACTTGTGGCATTGCCAATTCTCAAGTTGGTACCCAATCTTTTCCAAGTGTGTCGGAAAGAAGCGAGTCAACGTGACGATCAACTCCAAGATCGTGTACCCCGCATCGCCTGCGCAATTCCAGAAGTACCTGCTCAGCGACGGCGTGAATCTTCCCACAGAAGCAACCAAGGTGTCCAGCTTTCTGCCGGATGCGGGTGCTGCGGGAAATGAAAATGATAGTTGGGCATCATCCGCCGAAGACAAGGCCGACGGTGGCGATGGCGATGCCGACACCGATCCTGAAGAACAGCCCATGCAGCAGGAGCAACAGCAACTGCAACAGCAACCCTACAGCTTCCCCGATCTGACTCAACAATTTCAGGATGCAATCGACGAGTTGGGTGGCAGCGCAGTGCCCAAATTGAACTGGTCATCTCCCAAGGACGCCACATGGATGAACGGCGGCAGCCTCAAGTGCCAAACACCAGGTGACATCTACGTGCTCTTGAAGAGCAGCGACTTCGTCCAGCATGACGTCGAGCTTCTCTCTCAACAACAGCGACAAAGTGAGCACGGCCATGGCAGCAGATTCCCATTGCAATGCGTGCTGCGAAAATTCTGCACGTTGTATCCCAGCATGGAGTTTCGATGCTTCGTTCGGAGCAATCAATTGCTGGCGATCTCTCAACGCAATGACACTCAATTCTACAAGCACTTGGCGAACGACCAGGATCATTTTGCTGATCTGATTGAAGATTTCTTCGAGGATTACATCCAGAGCGTGTTCGGTGTTGTACGAGTGGGCAATGACGCCCACAGCGATGAGCCTGAGGATGAGCCTGAGGATGAAGAAAGGAAAAGCAGCGACACCAACAGCGACACGAACAGCGACGCCAACGCCGAGACCAATAACCATCGTCAGCGCAATATCGAAAACTACGTATTCGATGTCTACATCGACAAGAAGGACCGCGTGTGGTTGATGGATTTCAATCCATGGTCCGATCAGACAGATTCACTGCTTTTCGAATGGGAGGAGCTGCGAACGATGGATGCCGATGGTTCGAATGCTGCCGACAATGCACACAGTCCAAACAGTGCTCCCATGAACGACCAAGGCCGCAGCACCATCATGTCGTCCACATCCACCGACATCCCCATCGTTCGTGTGGTTGAGACGGACCAGCAGATACGACAGGATCCATTGGCAAGCTACCGTGCACCGATAGACACGGTGCATCTGGCATCATTGACGGGCGCATTGAGCGGGACGGCAGGTACCGAAGATCCTTTCGAGGAGCTCATCAAACTGTGTCAGGATAACATCTAGAGGAGGACATATCTCCATCTTCGCGCACGTTTGTAGACGAACATGAAGACATAGTCTATCGGGAGACTCCAAAGCTACTTTGAATTATTACTGCCGCACTGCCCGTACTAGTGCGTATGGTGTTGTGATTGGAAGGGCAACAGTACTGCGCGTATCGATCTGACTGCAATCATCGCAGCTCAATCTCCTGATCGCGCGCCCCTCTGCTTCTCGACGTCATGGTGTACGTGTATGACACCGTTCTTGCATCCTGTGGCCTCAGGCTGTGTCTGAATGGATCATCTCCTTGGAGGTTCCCGCTTGTCCTCCAACCAGCGATTCATCCGAGTTCATGAGGAGATGCTGAGGCCCATGCTCAACCAACCTTGCTTCGTCTGCGGTTGCTGCCGTCTTGGTTGCCATCATGACGGCGCAATTTTGATGCAACACTCCGCTGACGTACGACTTCCCCAAAGTCAATTTAGAGAATATGCCGCTATGACCAGTGATTGAACACTCATCGACGACGCATCCATCCGCGAAGGTGACATAGGTCGGCTCGTAGAGGCGGAAGCCGAAGTACAGCAAGCGACCTTCAACGTTGACCCCGCGAAAGCGGAGAACGCTGTTGATCATCGGTGTTCCCCAGAGCATGGGATACAGCGACCAATTATGGACGGAGTAAGTGAATGATTGGTACACCATGTACAGCGGCAAGCACCATGGCGTCGTTCGCTCATTGCTTCCAGCGAATGTGATCAAAGCGTGCACACGCAAGAGTATGGTCCACACGATGGTCTGGATGATGACCGATAGCACCACCAGTGGGACCGCCTCGACTGATGACTGCGGCTTGATGGCATGCATCCATAGCTCAAAGGCTGGGATGAAGCTGATTGCTGCAACGAGCAGCGTGACAGCGTACAGCAGTGTGCTCGCCACCATGATCCCGGTCAATTTCAAATCTGATATTCTTTCGTTGCGCGGATCGGGCTTTGGATGGATGATGCTCTCTGTGATGTGTGTCTGCGGCGAGACCAAAGCGTTGCGGACTGTCACACCCGGCGCGCAGGTAGTCAGCATCCCGATGCTGCTGTCCTCGATCGTGGCTCTCCCGTATTTACCGTTTTCCTTGGTGTGGAAGGTGACGATGGATACAAACGATCGTCGGATGGTGATGAGGTCGACTTCGGATGGATGGAAGCTGTCACCGAAAATCTTTGATCGCAGATCGATGTCCAATCCATGAGCCATGTGGACCAGGTTCCAAATGATCGAATTGGTGGTCAGACCATAGAGTATCAAGCATGCTCGGTCGAAGTGATAGTCGCATGCCCAGTCTGCGAATTCACTCCAGATACCGGTGCTCGCTTGGCCCGGTTTCTTCTTGCCGATCATCACCCACTTGAGTAGGATGCTGGATATCACCAGCAGCACTGATGACAGACCGATGGATACAGCCCAATATTGCAGTTTGGAGTATCTCCAGTCTTGGAGGTCGTCGCGGACCAAGATATTGGAAATGAGGAAGCAGCAGAAGGTCATGTACAGCTCGACGAGCAGCCATGTCATCTTCATGCCACCCAGGATGGCCCATCTGGTATCGTTGTTGTTTGGCGTTACGTTTCCGTCTACGTCTGCGGCTGTACTCGCACCTGCTTGCTGCGGATCGTCGCTGTCGTTGTTGTTGTCGCCATCGTCGCTGCCGTCAATGCTGATAATGTTGCTGCCTTGTGACGTTGTCGCTTCTGCCGCTGCAGGTTCCGCGCTTTCGACATATCCAGGATTGCCTCGGATGACGGTGTTGGGCGGTGCTTGGGCACCCTCTGCCAGCACAGAAACGTGCTGCACATAGCAGTTGGAACCGACCTTGACGCCTGGACTGAGAATGCCCTTGATCGTGGCATTCGATCCCACCTGGATCTTGCGGAACCGCAAGCTGGGACCTTGTTCATCTTTCCATGCCCCGAACATTCGGCAACGGATCGGTTTGCTCACCAAGGCGTTGGCATCGACTTTCGCCAGATCGAACTCCCGAATGAAGGAATCGATGTTGCACGAACGATGGACATCTGCTCCCATGAGGTAGCAGAATGCTGTCATCAATGGTGTGCCCACGATGAAGCGTCCGACGAAGTTTTCCCACATGTGCATCAGTCGGTCCACGAACCACCATCGAAGAAAGCAGGAGTACACGAGGTTGGTGTATCCCTCTTGGTACCTGCCAATGATGATCCACTTCGACAGGATGACCTCCAGCGTGAGCATGATCATCCAGAATGGGATCACCAGCGGGTAGCACATCCAGATGAAAGCTGACGAATCGATGAAGAAGACGACGCGGGTGCGATTGTCGTTGGCCAGGACTTTGCCGATTCCGTAGGCAGGAATGATGGGCAAAGCGAACATGAAGAGGATGATGAGCACGCCGATGACCTGGATGACAGTGGCTGTTGTTTGGGAGAGCCGTTTCTCGTTGCGCATGCTGGTGAGTCTCTTGAGCGCCGGGAGACGCGTTGGGAGTGGTTCTCCGTGCGATGTCTCGAGGAATGTTTCGAGATCCATGAGCGTTGAGAACATGTCGAAGCAATTCGGAGGGAGGGTGGTGCTGTACCGTTTTGACAGTGATTGCCGGAGCTCCAGTTCCCCCATGGATGACAATCCAACGTCCTCCCACGTTTCACCTCCCTTGACTTGCGATCCCGTTGCGTTCCTGATGATCTCATTGAACGTCTTACTTTGGAGGTCCTCGTCTTGGTCTGCATTCCTTGCCGACATGGTTTCGGTTGGCGATGACTTGGCATCGCCATCCAGTGCAACTTGGGCGGTTGGAGTTGGGTTTGCACTGAAGTTGAATATTGCTTTCTGGTCTCCATCGCGAAGACATTGGCGATTTTGGCGTCTCTGGATCTTGCCGCTTGTTGTTTTGGAGATGGTGCGTTCCTTGACGGCTGCGATTGTGACAGGTGTCAATCCGATGTGCTCAATCACGACCTTTCTGATCTCCTGACAGACAGTTGCGGCATTGTCTGCATGATTGGATCGGATCTCAAAGACGATCTCGAGCTGTCCATCGTTGCCTGATTCATCAGATGAGAAGGCAGCGACACACCCTGGACGGACGGAAGATGATGCATCTTGGACAGCGTGCTCGATATCTTGCGGGTAGTAGTTGACACCGTTGACGATGATGATGTCCTTCTTGCGGCCGCAGATGTAGAGATAGTCATCTTGGTAGAACCCGTAGTCTCCAGTCCGCAAGTACATCTTGCGGTCCATATTAGATGATGAATCGCCTTGGAGTGTAGCTTGGAAGGTTTCGGCGGTGAGCTGTGGCTGATTGTAGTACCCAGCGGTCACAGAGGCCCCGGTGATCCAGATCTCTCCCGTGACGTTGTCTGGACGCTGTACACGAGTATCCGGGTCCACGATGATGATATCGATGGAGCTGTGCAGATTTCCGCGATGTGCGATGGCGATGAATGGTTGGAGATCTTCACCTTCGCGGATGGTGGAAAGATGGGAGCCGTGGTTGTAGCTGGCACCAACGACGTTCTCTGCCAGTCCGTATGCTGCAACGAACCAGTCCTTGCGCAAGCCATACGAACAGAATGCGTCAGAGAAGCGCTTTTCTGTGTCAAGCCGGATTGGCTCTGCAGCGTTCTGGAGATGAAGCAGATTGGAGAGATCCAGCTTGTGGGTAAGTTCTGCTTTGGTCTCGTTGAACTTGCGGGTGACCAACCGATAGGCAAAGTCGGGAGCGGCACTGATGTGGCACTTGTGTTGTGACATGAGGTCAATCCAAAGCAACGGGTTGCGGATGAATGAGACCGGTGATGTCATGTGGACACGGAAGGCGCCTGCCAATGGCGTGACGGCCATTTGGATAAGGCCCATGTCATGGTACTGCGGCAACCAAGAGCATATGGCGATGCGCTTTGGGATTTCGCTCGTATCACCCAGCTGGTCTTGGAACGAAGCGAACCACTGGCTCTGTGTGAGCTCGATGTTGGCCCGCAGTGCATCATGAGTCACCATGACGCCCTTGGGGTTGCCAGTACTCCCGGATGTGTACTGGAGGAAGGCCAGATCCGATCCTGCGATGTTTGGTTCATCGAAGGAAGGTGGCGGCGACGAGGAGCGGCCAGAGATGAGGCTGGAAAGGAAGCCTTTCTTGGCTTGCTTGGAGCTGTTGCTGTTGCTCTTGTTTTTGTTGATGATGAACGGATCGTGACGGATGATGCGATCGGTGACTTGGTACTTCACCCCGCTTGGCCACATGGACCGGCTTTTGGATGTTGGGTTGGCACGATCGGCGGCTCGAAGGAGGTTGATGGATGTCTGAGTGAGGATGAGTGCCGGAGAGCAATCTTTGATCACCTTGTTCATCTTGGTGAGCGACTTGACGAGCGGTGGTCCCGGAGGGTAGACCAACACGGCTGTCACTCCTGCACGGAGGCATCCCAGGAAGATGGCGAAGAAGTGCAGACCGAAGTCGTAGCAGAGGACGACACGATCACCTTTGTTGACATCCCATTTGTTGCGAAGGAGGTGGGCACAGTGCCCCGCTTCGTCCCAGAGCTGTTGGAAGGTGTAGTTGTTGATTGCCTTTCCCTTGTCGTTGTACCAAGTGGAGAAGACGGTGTCAGACTTGAGTTCGACGATGAACTTGATGTGGTCGATGAAGGACTTGTTTTGGATGGATTTGTGGATGACGTCATGCTCGCTGATAACAGCAGTGTTGCTGTCGTTGGACGAAATCAACGTCGTTGGTGCCTGCGACGGAGGCAATGATCGTGTCTCCCCGATGCCTGGTTTGACATCATCGGTGATGTCTGGCGCAGGAGAGTCCTTGTCATTGCCATTGGATTTGTTGGATGCGGTTGTTGCGACATCGCCGGTATTGTCTTCGGCTGTTTGGTTACGGTCGTCGTCGCGCATGATGGAAGGTTGGTGCGTTTGGTACGACTACTTGTGTCAGCAGGAAACGTGGAGTGTGTTTGCGCTGTTCCTCCAGTTTGTGAGCATCCGCCACAAGTGCGGAAGTTGTGCGTCGAGGAAGAGCGAACCTTGGCACGCTTGATGGATGTACGGGGAAATGACCCCCGTTTTGACATCGCAGCGCACAGGGAGTGCCCAGTTGGCGCTTTTCGCGATCAGCGCGGAAGGGGATCATGACTGGTCCTTGTGAACCCAAGAGCATTTATGTCTCGTGTCGGTTGTTGGCAATAACATCCCGGACAAACTGTCATTGGAAGCGTGAATGAAGTGCGTTGTGCCCGCATCGATTCCCAGTTTGTTGCTCGTTCCTTCATGTCGCTGCGCCATCTTCGCCCCATCGCAAATAAATTCCACCAGATCGATCGCAGAATGAGAATGAGACGTGCGAGACTTCATTGGTGTTTTTGGGAATTGATCTGTTCGTCCGCAACGATCAATACCGGCATGTCTCGTTCTTGCTTCTGACAAAGAGTACTTAGGTATGGTGCTTCTACCGTGCTCGTGCCGTGGCTCGTGCTGACAGCGACGAACTGTTCCTCACCATCAGCGACAACTCGCTCAGAAAGTGAGCAGTGTGGAAGTTTGTCGGAAGTTTGTTGGAAGTGTCTCGTGTTCACGATTGTCAGCGCAACCACACAAGGCTCACAAGCGACCACGCAAGCGAGCTTTCCAACTTTGTCCGAAATAGAGCCACATCAATTGAAAAAACAGATTCCACGGTCCGTCATTGGTCTACAGTCCTGTCCGTTTCATAAGTCCGACAATAAATGGAGGATTGCTGTTATCCACATCAAGAACACTCTATCTCGAGTCTCGCTTTTCTTTTGTTCACGATTCAAGAGACACACAAATCAAAAGAACACGATGACCATTCGTCACGGCAACACGATGGGCGGCGATGCTTGTGGATACGGTTTCGACTCATTCGATTGGCAAAGTGCAGCGAAAATCAGAACACGAGGCAGAATTTGACACATCCTTCGCATGATCCCCAACGCCAACGCTCCAGAGAGAGACATGCTCATACAACAACGTTCAAGGAAGCACATGCCTACGGCTACACATACCGCATGCGATACCATAGGCCGTACCGTACATAAGAATCACAGCATAGTACCCACTCTCTTTCTCTCTACGAGTAGCTCGGACACCTACCATCCAAGCAACAGACCATCAAGTAAAATCAAAGGCGAGAACGACAATGGAAAAGGTGTCCCCTTTGATCCGTCCGCGGACCCTCGAGGAGCTATGTGCGCAGGCCAGCTTGCCATTGGAGTTGGTGCTGGATGCATCCGAAGAAGAATGGCAAGAGATCTCTCTGAAGGTGTTTCGCAACAGCATCGTCGAGCACGCCAAACTGTCTCTCGTTCGCACGAACCTGAGAATCCGTTGGAAGAACGGGAAGGCAACTCAGCCCACGCCACCACAGCAACAGGATCGCGGTGAGAGCGATGAAGTGCCGATGCCCCATGCTGACGACAGCAACAGCGAGAGGAAAGGAGAGCGCCAGATTGGGAATGGCCGTGGAGATGACAGCAAGAGCGAAGATGAGGATGCGGATGACGTGGACCATCAACATGGAAATGGAAACGAGATTGAACGTGAGTGGAAGAATGAGAGAGGGGGCGACAGGAACCCCGGAGGCAAGGGCAGGGACACGTCACCGATCGTCACTCCTGCCAAGAACGCAGGCATCGCTGCCAGAAGGAGCTACGGGACTCCTCACACTCAAAACATGCAGCAGAGTCCACAACCGACTCTGGTTCTCGATTCACAAAGACACAAACCGAGGACGCCGGCATCCCCATCAACATCAAGGCATTCAGATGGACGAAAGAGAGCATCCAACCAAATATCAAGGTCCCCATCCCAAGAGTGCGCACGTGGAGCTGGATCGCACAAGAAACAACGCTGTCGTGCCGAATCAGGTAGTCAGCCACGAGATGCTGCGTCAGCGGCACCGTCACATCCAGACATATCTCCTGATGATCAGCCGACCTCTTCACAATGCGCCGCAGGAAGTCATGAAAACAGCAAAGCACCATCGCCCAAGCGAACCAGCAAAGAGAAAGAGGGTGCTGCAAACAGTTCCGTGCGCAAGGCTAGCCACAAGACATGCGCTTCAACCAGCACTTCGCGCGCAGTGCCAGCTTTCTCAAAGTCCATGTCAGCGTCAATGACAGCATCTTCGCCCCTTTCAAACTTCAACATCTTTCACATTGATATCTTTGGCGATATACTTGGTGCATACATGACAACCCGCAAGGCTGCACAGATAACTCAAATTCCAGAGAACAAGATCATTGAATCCTGTGAGAAGCGGACGGACCTTGGCAACATTGCCTTTCGTTACAACGGTGATCAACACCTGATCCCCAGGGGCGGCAATGAAGAGGTGATCGTTCTAGGGAGCCACACTGCACAGGCGCCAATAAAAGCTCACCGCCAGCATTACCCTCCCCATGGCAAAAGGAAAAACCAAAAAGAGGCGCCGGCGAAGAACGCGCACTCCGACAAGAAGACGTGCGGACGAGAGAAGCACACACGTGGGAAAGGAGGATGCCTCATCTCACACCTCAACTGGAAACCTGATAGTTTCTTGCGACGGTTGTTCCGGCGGATGCCTCCACTCCAAAACGCACCCTCTGAAGAGGTCTTGAAGGCGTGCGGTAAAGGGATGGCTTTGAATTTATTCGGAGAGACTGTTTGGAAATTGCTCAAAACGCAGTATGGATGGCTCCATGAGTGTCAATACAAAAGTATTCGGTTGGTGTATCGTGAGCCTCAAACGAGCGGCGGCAGGTCGTTCTCGTCGCGCGCTGCAGTTTTGTATCACCTGCTCACATCGCCGAAATGGCAATCCAGACCGGATCTCCGGGCCGCGACGGCGTTAGTTCTTTCCGATATGTCGACTATGCTGGAGGAACTGGCCGAGAGTGACCATGACTCCAATCCTTCGTCGGACACGGAGTCAAAGGATCGACCAACTCTGGATGATTCCGGCGACCATGATTTCGCTTACATCAGAATCAAGCGTCGGGATATCCAACCGGAAGAAATAGAGCAGATGGCCACTGATAGCGGCTGGTCGGTGTTTCTAAATGAAGATGGGATGCCATCCGTCCGCAAAAAGCGAAAAGAGCGCCATTGCATCTTTGGCCTTTACCTTTCTGGCCAAGAAGATTCAGACCGCCCCGCCGAGCGTAGAGTCGCAGCGGCTGCTCCAGCAGCCACCCCGGTAATCATGCCCCCAAAGAGACCAGCCCAAGACATAGGAATGAAGTCAGCTCCAGTGCCTGGGAACCGACTGGCGACGGCCAATCTCCCGCGTCAACGACGGCACCATGATCAACCGATGTCATCCAGAGATGACACATTTAACAGTGAATCTCCCACTCTCGAACGCGCAAACTGAAGATCAGGCACCTGCGGCGCTTCAGGAATCTGCTCGTTGGAATGGATGTCGTGCGCGGAACGAGGCAGGACAGTTCGCAACGCGCACGACCCACAACATTGTAGAACTAAACCGCAGATTGGGTCGCCCACAATACAATACAAGACGCAGAGTGGACTTGAAGACCGGGGCTCTCGGAGCAGCATGCTCTTGTCGCTGTCAGTAAAGCGAAAAGGAAACAGAGACGAGGCACGGTGGCAAGAGCTCTCGGCATGGTTTGGCATCGCACGACATCTTGATGCTGGCACAGACTTCTGCGAAGGGGAAAGAGTGCCGACTTCACGGTGAAATGTTTCTATGGTAGTGTGAATGTAATTGATATATTTATTTCCAAGAAGTGCATGGAACAAGTACGGAGTGGCAGTGTCGGACGGGCAATGCCGCAGATGAAGCCGCAAAAGGTTTTCATTTCACAATGGTTGTGCTGTTGGTTTCACGAGTGTGTGCAGCCACTGACAGGATCTCGCGGTCATGCGTCTGATTCGATTCCATCCGCTTTGCATCAGAGTGGAGTTCATCGGCGCGACTGCGGTGGGGAGGCTTTTGCCAAGTCGCCGGTTGGTACTTTGCCGCAAACATCAAGCAACAGCATGCGCGTGAATATTGGCGTGGCCGTCGATGTTGGGGCACCAAACGGTATCCGTGTACTTTGAGCTGAAAGCGAGAGGCGCTGGTGCGCATTTTCTCTCCGAAAACGCTCTCCGCAGATCTTTGGCTCGTCGATAGATGTCGCAGCATCTCCATTACAGTATGATCGCGGTGAGACTGAAATATAATAGGTTCCGTGTGTGCAGCGGCTAGCGACCTCCTGCATCAACAGATGTACGGCACTCGTACTCGTATCGATGGGTGATGAGACTTGGCGGTTGCAGAGGCCCTCGCGCTATTGAGTACCAACGTGCCGCAGCCACCGGGCGAGTAGCCACGCCAGCGGCAATCCGCAACCTTTCCTCTGGGCGTGATCTTTCCGTCCTCTGCAATGGATGCAATCATGGCTGACGGACGCACTGGCAGCAATGCGATACTCGAGAGTACAGCAGCATCGGCAACGGAGAGAACGAAGAACCGCTACGAAACGCTCATCAACGGTGTGCCCCAAAGAACGGATTCGCAGAATCATGTCTGATACAAATAGTCGCAGCTACCATACGACCTAGAGAAAGTACTTCGCAATGAGTTGTTTACATCGTTGTGATTCTGGCTGAGCAATCAGACACAAGCTGCTTGCGCATCGCTCACCGTGGTAGCAGTATTGCCTAGCCCTCCTTGTTCCGCTTTTGCCGACAGTTCTTCACACGATCCATCGCTGATTGATAGCTGCGGCGGCTCCTGCGGTTGCTTCAAGCATGATGGTCCGAAATCGCCGACCATCTTGCCTGGGCCGTGCTCAATTGTGCTTGGACATGCAGTTTGGGTTGTTGGTACGCTCCGAGTCAATGTAAAGCATCTTTGATGCATGATACCATCGATGTAGCATTTTCCCAGAGTGATCGTTGAGAATGTGCCGTAATGGCCAGAGATGCTTGATTCGTCCACCACGGCCCCATCACCAAATATCATCAGAGAAGTTTCGTACACTCGAAATCCAAAGTACAGCAATCTTCCCTGTACATCTGCACCCTGGAGTCGGAGCACTGTATTCATCATTGGCGTGCCCCACAAAAGCGACACGAAGGACCAGACTTGGACCGAGTAGCACAAGGATTGGTAGACCATGTACAATGGGACGCACCATAGTTCGGTGCGGTTCCCACTTCCCGCGAGCGTGACTAGCTCAACTGCTCGCAACAGGATGAGCCAAACGACGGTCTGGATGACGACGCACGCTACAACGACCGGCACCGCACCCAACGGCGTCTGTGGCTTGATGACATTCATCCACAGCTCGAATGCTGGAATGAAGCTGGCAGCGACCATGACCAGCATGATGATGTGCAGGATCGTGTTCAGGAGGACGATCCATATCAACTCCCAACCTGTGACAAGTTCATTTCTCGGGTCGTGTCGATCGTGGACCAGGTTGGTGGTGACATACGTGGCTGGAGACACTAGGGATTTGCTGACCGTCACGCCTGGGCTGCAGACCACGTTCAACCCGATGCTGCTGTCTTCAACCTTGATGGCTTTGTATTGGCCATCCTGTTTGATGTCGAAGGTAGATTTGGACACGAAGGATCGTTTGACTGTGATGAGGTCCAGCTGAGATGGAAGGAAGGCATGTGCTGCGACATGCGATCGGAGATCAATGTCCATCCCGAATGCCAAGAGGATGACATTCCAAATCGATGAGTGAAACGTCAATCCATATAGCACGGCGCCTCCGATGCTGTAGTGGAAGTCACAAGCCCAACTGGCAAGTTCCGACGGCACACTCTGACATGCAGGGCCTGGCCGTTTTTTGCCGATTATAATCCATTTCAAGATGATGCTGGAAACGATGAAGAATGTGGAAGTTAGACCAATGGAAGTAATCCAATAGAGCAGCCTCGCATACCTCCAGTCTGGCAACTCATCCCGGACCAGGATATCGACCACCAGAAAGCAGGTGAAAGCGAAGTAAAGTTCCACCAGCAACCACAGCATTTTCATCGCACCCAATATGATCCATCTGCGATTACCCGCGTTGGAATGTGTGGTGGGGCGAGTTTCGCTTGTCGTCATCTCCAGACTGTCATTGTTACTGCCAGCGTCTGCGTCTGTGGCTCCATGCGTGCGTGTGGAATGAATGAAGCCTGGATTGCCGCGGATGGTAGTGTTGGGCGGTGCTTGTGCTCCTTCCACCAGCACAGACGTGCGAGAGACTTGGCAGTTGGACCCAACCTTGACTCCAGGACAAAGAATGCCCTTGATGTCTGCACTTGCTCCAACTTGGATCGTGCGGAATCTCAAGGTGGGGCCTTGGCAGCCGTCTTTGCACGGGCCGAACATGCGACACCGGATACCCTCGCTCACCGTGGCATCGGGACCGATATCCACGAGATCGAACTCACGGATGAATGTATCGATGCTCGATGATGCATGCACATTCGCTCCCATCAAGTAATCGAAGAACACTACCAGTGGGGTGCCCATGATGAAGCGTCCAAGGAAGCTCTCCCAGATGTGCACAAGCCGATCCACGAACCACCATCGAAGAAAGTAAATGTCGGTCTGACTGATGTACCCCTCTCTGTATCTGCCAATGACGATCCACTTTGCGAGAATGACTTCGATAGTGAACGTGATGGCCCAGAACGGGACGACGAGTGGATACCACACCCACACGTACGGAGAGAGGTCAATGAAGAAGAGCTCGTAGGCGCGATCGTCGTTGACCAGCACCTTCCCAATCTCGTAGGCGGGCACGATGGGAAGTGCGAACATGAAGAGGATGACGAGCACACCGACGAACTGAATGGTGGCGGATGTGAGCGGTGCAAGCGGTTTCTCATCTAGAAAAGTGACAAGTCTCTTGAGTTTTGGAAGGCTGGTTGGCAGTGCCTGCCCAGTAGATGCCTCCAGAAATATTTCCAAGTCTACGACTGTCGGAAATAGCTCGAAGCAGTTGGAAGGGAGAGACGTGTTGTATCGTTGAGCAAGAGACTGTCGCAGCTCGATCTCCATCATGGATGATAGCCCAATGTCCTTCCACGTGTCTTCGGCCTTGACGTCTGCTCCAATGCAGCTCTTCACAAGCTCGCAAAAGTCTATGTCTCTGCTGTCTTCGAATTGGTCGGTGTTTCTGGTCGATATTGTTTTGGTGGACGACTTGACATCGCCATCCAGTGCAACTTGGGCGGTTGGAGTTGGGTTTGCACTGAAGTTGAATATTGCTTTCTGGTCTCCATCGCGAAGACGTTGGCGATTTTGGCGTCTCTGGATCTTGCCGCTTGTTGTTTTGGAGATGGTGCGTTCCTTGACGGCTGCGATTGTGACAGGTGTCAACCCGATGTGCTCAATCACGACCTTTCTGATCTCCTGACAGACTGTTGCGGCATCGTCTGCATGATTGACTCGGATCTCAAAGACGATCTCGAGCTGTCCATCGTTGCCGGTTTCATCAGATGAGAAGGCAGCGACACACCCTGGACGGACGGCAGATGAGGCCTCTTCAACGGCGTGCTCGATATCTTGCGGGTAGTAGTTGACACCATTGACGATGATGATGTCCTTCTTGCGTCCGCAGATGTAGAGATAGTCCTCTTGGTAGAATCCGTAGTCTCCTGTCCGCAAGTAGATCTTACGATCGGCATCGGATGATGAATCGCCTTGGAGTGTAGCTTGGAAGGTTTCGGCGGTGAGCTGTGGCTGATTGTAGTACCCAGCGGTCACAGAGGCCCCGGCGATCCAGATCTCTCCCGTGACGTTGTCTGGACGCTGTACTCGGGTATCCGAGTCCACGATGATGATATCGATGGAGCTGTGCAGATTTCCGCGATGTGCGATGGCGATGAATGGTTGGAGATCTTCACCTTCGCGGATGGTGGAAAGATGGGAGCCGTGGTTGTAGCTGGCACCAACGACGTTCTCTGCCAGTCCGTATGCTGCGAGGAACCAGTCCTTGCGCAAGCCATGCGAACAGAATGCCTCGGCGAATCCTTTCTCCGTGTCCAGCCGGATTGGCTCTGCAGCGTTCTGGAAATGAAGTACACTGGAGAGGTCCAGCTTGTGGGTAAGATCTTCCTTGGTCTCGTTGAACTTGCGGGTGACCAACCGATAGGCAAAGTCGGGAGCAGCACCGATGTGGCACTTGTGTTGTGACATGAGGTCAATCCAAAGCAACGGGTTGCGGATGAATGAGACCGGTGATGTCATGTGGACACGGAAGGCGCCTGCCAATGGCGTGACGGCCATTTGGATAAGGCCCATGTCATGATACTGCGGCAACCAAGAACATGTTACGAATCGCTCCGGCGTTGTCTTCTTTTCGTTTGCGCCCTTGGCGCAGCATGCAAGCCAATAGCTTTGCACGAGCTCAACGTTGGCTCTCAGTGCATCATGAGTCACCATGACGCCCTTGGGGTTGCCAGTACTCCCGGATGTGTACTGGAGGAACGCCAGATCCGATCCTGCGATGTTTGGTTCATCGAAGGAAGGTGGCGGCGACGATGAACGGCCAGAGATGACGCTGGAAAGGAAGCCTTTCTTGGCTTGCTTGGAGCTGTTGCTGTTGCTCTTGTTTTTGTTGATGATGAACGGATCGTGACGGATGATGCGATCGGTGACTTGGTACTTCACCCCGCTTGGCCACATGGACTGGCTTTTGGATGTTGGGTTGGCACGATCGGCAGCTCGAAGGAGGTTGATGGATGTCTGAGTGAGGATGAGTGCCGGAGAGCAATCCTTGATCACCTTGTTCATCTTGGTGAGCGACTTGACGAGCGGCGGCGCCGGAGGGTAGACCAACACGGCTGTTACTCCTGCACGGAGGCATCCCAGGAAGATGGCGAAGAAGTGCAGACCGAAGTCGTAACAGAGGACGACACGGTCCCCTTTGTTGACGCTCCATTTGTTGCGAAGGAGGTGGGCACAGTGCCCCGCTTCGTCCCAGAGCTGTTGGAAGGTGTAGTTGTTGATTGCCTTTCCCTTGTCGTTGTACCAAGTGGAGAAGACGGTGTCAGACTTGAGTTCGACGATGAACTTGATGTGGTCGATGAAGGACTTGTTTTGGATGGATTTGTGGATGACATCGTGCTCAGTGGCGTTGGCATCACAGTTGAGGCGACTCAATGTTTGGCCCTTGTCTGGTGACGACTGCATGGTGTCAGCTGTGATATCCATGGCGTCGATATCCATATGAGGACTATTGGTAGCCTGAGCCGCTGCCAAGGCAGAGGTATTTGGTACATGAGGCATATCCATGGTAGCTGTGGCTTCAGTATCCACAATCAAAGGAAACATTTGCTTGACTTCAGTTTTTTATGTTGAGATTTAAATTTGATTGAGGCAGCAGTCGTGGTGGCAGTCGAGTAGTGAAGACGACGGCGGTGATGATCATGCCGATGGTCTATCTGGCTCGCTCTGTGCTGATCGGGAATTGCTCCCAAGTCATGTCCGAAGGGATGTGGTCGTGTCGATGACATTTTAGTCATGGTCGGTACTTGGGAGAGAATGAAACAGGGAACAGGACCCTGCATACTCGTGCATGTTGTACCTCTCGATACAACCTCTCTGTATTTTTGAATAAACGCGTTCCCACAGAGTGCATAAATAACGTTCGTTGGTACCAGCGGATGCCTGTTCTCAAAAAATATTCTATGTCGCAGTTCCATTGTGTCGAGAACTGAGGTACTGGTTGGAAAATTGCTCACTCCACGGAGGGGACAACAACCAGTGATGAATTCGCTCTTTCGAACAATTTGACAACGCTGTCTCGGTTGAAGGGAGCAGCCACACGCATACACAACTTCATGTGACAACAGAGCATGGCGTTGGTAGAGTGGCAGAAAAGGCATCATCCCAGATGCGAAGACTGGCGCAGCACAGCGCCCATCGACGTCAGCTCAGCGTGGGTTTATTTCAATGACCAGCACACCTTGTGCCATGAGAATGCCCAAACGCGTTGCGAATGGATTTTGATCAAGTCTCAAAGCATCCACGATCCAGGAATCAACACGCTCCAAAATTTCAACAATGCTCCTTGTGTGTTAATCCTGGACCCAAACACGGCGATGGATCCGGATCGATCGTGGATCCGGATGGCCATCGCACAACCGAGCACACCATCGGAGTACGATCGCGACCCAAGACCGAGCTATCAATAACACGGTGCATCGCGGTAAATCAAACTGAATGAGGATGATCACGACGGATAACACGGGAGATGCTGCTGACCCTGCAACTTGGAATCTGACAGAACAACATCTCATCATCAGCTCATGATCCGCAAGTTCAATCAACTCTACAACCAACTAATCGACAAATAACGATTACAATTTAACCTCCAAACCAGAGCCCACGATCTCACCACTACACACGCCAGGCTAACAGTGCTGACATCTGGAACCAAAGTCACACTCAGATGTCATAAGCTCTTGGCGTCATGGCTTGAATCATCGCTGAAGCCGCACGCCGAGCCTCTTGAGGTTCTCCCTGGCCTGCTGTCTCTTCCAGGCCCTGCTCTGAAGATATGATCGCTTCGCTGCCTTGGCGCGTTGTACCATGTCAGCCGTGAGGTTGACGGGATTGTGATTCGTTCGGGAAGTTGCTTGCCTGTCCGATTTCTCGGGTTCCGACCGTTTGCTCGCTTGCGACTGTTGTCGTTGTTGGCACTTCACGGTTGCGGATGAATTGGTTGCGTTTGAGTTCCTCTGTGTGGATGCAGGCGGCGTCGATCGCCGAGGGGGCGTCACAACATCATCGTTGAGGTCCCAATGTGTTCGTTGGCGATACGGATCATCTTCTACCCATGCTCGCAGCAATGAGTACGTGCTGGCGCCTCTCTGCAGATTGTTCATGTTGACCCGACGATTCATGATGTAGATCACGCCTGTGGCATCATCCGTTATGCTGGGTGCGATTTCCTCCGCGGTGATTGATCTGATGTTTCGCGATTTCTTCTTGGCGTATTGATAGTCAGGACGGTGGTTGGCCATCAGTCTCTGCTGCTGCTGTTGCTTCTGTCGTCGTTGATGTTTTAGCTGCTGCTCTTGTAGCTGTTGTCGTCGTTGTTGTCGTCGTTGTTGCTGTTGTTGCTGCTGAATGTACGCGCGCTGTTGTTCGTAGGTGGTGCGTTTTTTAGTGTTTGTTCTGACGTTCATGTTTATGGGCGCATTCGTGCTTGTGCTCTGATTCAGTGGATGAGAGCCCTGCGCATGCGATTGGTTGAGCATGTCCATCTTCAGCTCTTGTTCTGTGTTGTCGTACTCCAGATCGTCTGTGAGATCGATCACGTCCTGGTTGTCTGACTTGTCTTGCATTTGTGAGTCAGGTTCCTGCGAAAATGAACTCCGGGCTCGCGTACTTTTCGAGGCCTTCGGCAAGGGTACCTGCAGATCTGGGAGTGTTTCTGTTGAAAGGAGAGAGGCCTCAGCAACAGTCCGTTTGTGCTTTCTTCGCACGAGACGCCGTTTTGGAGAGCAACCAGCCGCCAACGACTGCAGTGGATCTCTCGCGATTCTCTCCGAAGTGGCCAGGCGTTCGTTGGGAAAGTGGTGATGCTTCCCTGGTGCAAGCTGCGGATTCGATGCCAACGTTGCACGGGGCGGTGAATGCACAGCCGGTCTGCTCCTGGATTTTGGCAACTTGCGGCGATTGGTGGTGTTGGTGTTACTTGTGTCGTTGGTGGTGGTGGTGGCGGTAGTGGCAGTATCGGAGACCACCTTGCGCTTGCTGCGTTGATCGCGGATCTCTGCAACCAGATCAATCCGAAGGAGATGTCGTTGCAACGCCTGAGAGGCTTCCACGGTGATGCTGACTGTGCGACCCAAAGTCGTTGCGCTGTTGAGAAATCCATCATCTTTCAGAGAAGGAGTACCAGCAGCACCTGCGGAGGTTGCGGCCGCGCCACCATGGCGAGGACCTGGCACTTGCGACCTTTTCTCCCCTCTGCTCCCGCTTTTTATCATGTTGCTTCGTTCGGGTTGCTCCTCTGGCGTACGTGTGTGTACTGTCTGACTTGTAACTGTGTTGCGGGATGGCCACAAAGTCACCGTGGCTTCACTTCAAGTTGGTCAACTCGTCTTGTTGCTGGTCAGGGTCGCAAAATCGTCGCTCTCTCTCTTTCCCTCTCTTGGCACTTTGTGTCTGTGTCTCTCTTTGTGAGTTGATGCCTCTCCGGCGTTGGCGCCAAAGCGACCGAATCCTGTTTTGTTCTTGTTGTCACAGGCAGTCGCTCATGTGGCGAGAACAACAGGCAAAGCTGCTCGCGACAAACAGACGCTCCCAGAGTTCGCTTGATTGATTGGAGAATTCTGTGATCGAAGCTAGAGAGACAGGATGACACGAGCCATGTGCCATAGATTGCGCCTCTGCTCCTCTTCCAGCTTGGCTGCTCTACAGTTCAGTTTATCAATACGTTGTGTTGGTAAGGAGGATCGCTTTGCTCCACTGTCTCTGTAAGGTCACGTGGAAGTCCTGCGTCACTGGACGATGAAGCTCGTTGTCTCCAGGAACGGCAGAAGCGCCATGCCTTCCATGATAGGAATACAATATGTACGAGCTGCTAATACGAAGAGCATCTTGTTACTTTTCCGAAATCGTCCAATGCAAGACCAGACAAAAGCGATGAGGAGGAGGATGTTGGAGAGGTTGCAAAGCAACAGACAGCAAGCTTCTGAATGTAGAAAGAAAATGAGAGATTTCATGATAGGTAAATGAACTCTGGAGCATTTTGAATTGTCACCAAGCAACAACAGCTCGTGGGCGTTTGGCGCAGTTGGCAGCGCGTATGCTTAGCATGCATAAGGTCGCCGGTTCGATTCCGGCAATGTCCACTTTTTGTTGAATTACACAACTCCAGGCACAATCTCTGCTTCACTTTTGCTCGATGGTGGAGTGAGCGAAGCCATCATCTTCGTACTAATACTATCTATCTTATCATGCTATGCATTCGAAGGGTAGGTTGCCTGTTCCTTTTGGCACGTCTTTACCAAGCCTTTCGATTGCCGCATCACATTCCTTTCCCATTCATTGGGTCCCGACTCCAGCAAATCCTCAGTCATCTCTGCCACCTTCGTCTACTCGACACGCTCTTCAACCTATTGCTGTGCTGTGTGTCTCATCTTTGTCCTGAGATGTGCTGCAATACGGTATCCGAGGCTGGGGGGGGGAGAGGGTGGGTTAGCGATGCTCCTGATATCTGTACGAGCACATCTAATACGCCACATAGCAGCCGACTCTACCTACTCGTACTGCACTCGACACGGATGTACCGCCTCTGAGATAGACTATCAGTACACGACGCCAAGAGTATACCGTACACTTCGTATTGGCTAAGGTTCCTCGTGATGACAGGAACAGGCAATACGAGTACACACATAGACAGAGCACTAGTTGGCGCGAGTCTATGTACGGCACCGTGCCAGGCAACCACCGGTTCAAGGCAGATTGGCGACGTGTCAGTCACACCAACGAATCACGACACAGCATGAAGCATTGATGTTGGGAGGAAAGACTGTGCGCAACTCCTCGCCATGTTGGTCACAACCTGTCGCGACATGGGTTATAAGCGTTAATTTCTTGTGTTCATGCAGGGCGTGGACTGGCTCCGTGGTTCGATTCCGCAGCGCGCTATTTTAACATGGTAGCGTGGCCTAAGGTTCGATTCCGTCGGCTGGTACCCACCCCTGCTACGAAAACACACAGAAACACCCGAAACTTGCCGACTGCCTACAGCGGCAGTATAAAGATAGAGTGTGGGGGGTCCTCATGATAGGGGGGCTCAAGGGCATGAATCCAAGAATTAGGGAGGGTGTCGCGACATGGGTTATAAGCGTTAATTTCTTGTGTTCATGCAGGGCGTGGACTGGCTCCGTGGTTCGGTTCCGCAGCGCGCTATTTTAACAACAACCAAACCAGCGACGCTGCAGACAACGAACTCCCCGCACAGGTTCATTCTTTGTGAGAACATGCTGGCATTGACGCGAACGCAGAAGTCGTGGCGATCTTTGCGGTGTGGTCTTGGGAATCCAATACCGAGCATGCATACGCACTCGTGCACACAGCACGGTCATGATTTACCACGTCAACCCTATGGGCAATTGAGGGGATGGATGTGATGGGAGAGAAGTCGGGCCTGTTGAACTGCGATGCCTCCGGAATGCTCACAAATCGAAACAAGCAACAATCAACACAACGAAGCAACACACAAACGATTATAGTACAGCACAGCACAGGACGAACCGACAACCTCAGCTCTACAACCATGAAAGCCACCTCCTCTACACCGCCACCACCACCAGCAGCAACAACAACATCCATGTCGACCACAGCAAAGATGAACTCTGCCATCATCCTCATCACGGCAACCACCATCGGTACCACCATGCACATCAACGACAAGCAGAATGATGCCCAGCTGCATGATGGCCTCCGAAATCTGCTGTCTTTGGAGGTCGCCGTCCCCATCCTGGCGACATTCTACATGTACGGGGCCGTCCAGACGCTCAGAAGCTCGGCGCTCACCCTGGAATGGTTCCAGTCCATCGCCACGTGCTTCCTGGCATCGCTCGCTATCTCCTATCAACTGGAGCCACTCATGGAATCCAGACTCGATGATCGGATGTCGGAGCCGCTGTGGCCCATATTGTGTGCGGTCCATCTCTTCAACAGCCTCACGCCGCTCTCCATGGTTTCCATCCTGCGGCCGGCCTTGAGGGATCTCAAGAAGGGCAACGATGCCACTGCTGCTACCAAGGAGACCAATGACCACGACAACGCGCAGAAGACAAAACAGTCAGCGATTTGGACAGGCCGAGACCAAACGCTCTCCGACATCTTCTGGGCCATCGGTGCCATCATCACAATCATCGGCAACTTCGCAGAAATCGTCGGTCACGAATTCGACGGATGGGTGTACCTGCCCAAATCGGAATCATCATCTGGATGGACGAACTTCGTCTTCTGCCTGGGATTGTGCGGCGGCATGAGTGGCCTGGCTGCTGCCATCACGCCAACGAACACCAAGAAGGTCATGCTGGCCTTCCTCCCGACCGTGCTGGTGGCGTTGGTTCCATTCATCTTGGGATGGAACCAGTCAGTGAAGCCCATCGTGTTCTCATGCCAAGGATTGGCATCCGGCCTTGGTGCGCACGCCGTGGGAAGCGCCTTCGGCAGCCACTGGCCATGGCTGTACTTCGTCCAGTCATTCAACATCGTGAGGAATGCATCCCGCATCCAATCCACCGGCATCCAGGCCTTGCATCTGATGACCTCATGCTTCGGTTTCTTTTCGTACACGGTTCCATTCGTGCTGAGCGTGAACAAGAAGACGAAGTCGACACCGTTGTGGATTGTACTGTTGGTGAGCGCCGCATCGGTGTACTTGGGCGGTGCATTGGAGAACTACATTGCATCCACCGAGTGGGGACAGTCGACGGGCATCTACTAGAGAGAGTCCGAGTAGAGAAATGAACAGGCAAATGCGGCAGAAGGTAGAGGGCACCCCACTCCTCCGCAAAGTGCTGTCAAATGATACATAATAATGCAATAGAAACAACTCAAATATAGAATCCATTGCCGTACGAGTAACGTAAAGCAAACGACAGTAGAGTATGGAAACACGAACAGAAACGGCTTGATCAACAACAACGCAACAGCTGCTGCCCGCGGTGTACACTATTCTCCGCACCATGAAAGTGGCACGATCGTGGATGGGTCCGCAGCGTACTCGTATGAGTAGCGCGAAGTGCCTCCCACTCTCCGTGGAGGGTTGCAACTTCTTGCTGTTCTCACAGCGCGTTGTCATGCATCGATCCGTTGCATTTCATCCCTTTGTCCGTGTCTGCGCTCATTCGGAGGTGGTGGAAAAAGTGAGGGCGGACAGGTCAGAATGTTGCTGATGACGTGTTCTCCATCAAAGAACCAACAGGAACAACAACAACCGATCATCATGTTTGAGGAAGTTCCGAGAAACGTCACTTCTCCGCGTTCCACACATCACACCACATCGCAACACAGGCTCCTCGCACACGTTGCGCACTTTTCCTCGTGTGCCATCTTCCAACAGATCCACCGAGAAAGATCTCTCTTCGTTGGAGATGATGTCATAACATCAGCAACAGACAAAACAACAGTAACAGACGCAACATCACCACGAACCAACAACAGCACAGACCTGAATGAGACTCAAAGCATTCCTGGCAATCATGGGACAAACAATTTCATCAACGCAATTCTTCCTCTACGGCAAGCAGCACTTCACACAGACGGGCTACGCCAAGCACATCAAGAAGTATGCCACTCCTCCACAAGCATCTGCCTCTATCGGCATCGGTCAGGAAGGCGCAGACGGTGTCTCCATGGATGGCCGAGTCGTCGTCGTGACAGGGTGAGTTCGATGCCGCATGAGGATCAATGATCTGTCTGTTTTCATTCTGAGTTGCTCTCCTTGAAGGGGCTGCTCTGATGATGCTATGGCGTTGCTGTGGTGGTTCGATGTCCTCTCTGCTCTACCTATGCACCATCATCGAACTCATCGAACTCATGCCACATTCATCCCAACTCATCTGTCTGACTTTGCTGCAATGTAACTTCACAATCTGCATGCTCCATCTTGCATAATATGGCCTCATTTCATTGAACCAATACGCACACCGCAGCGCCAACAAGGGAGTCGGAAGAGAGCTTGCGACGTACGCAGCAGCAAAGGGCGCCAAAGTTTACATGCTGTGTCGTTCGAAGGAACGCGCAGAGCAAGCGAGAAGCGAGATCGTGGAGCAGACATCGAATGATAGCGTCGACATTTTGTTGGTAAGTGAGCAACATGGAAGGGATCTGCAACTCTCTGATGGAGTGCAAAAGCTCCGCATTGCTTGACTTTGCACACGCAGATAGTGCAAACCATGGGGCTTTGATTGTGTTGGCTTGTGCGAGTATGATGCTTGTTGTTGCAATCACACTGTACGCATGCCCAAACACTCACATGTTCATGTCCCGATATGCATCTCTGAAACTGTCACTGGTACTGGTACTGTCGCTGATGATGATGATGATGACATCGACAGGCTGATCTTTCGGAGCTGGCGCAGGTGCGAACCGCCGTCAAGGAGCTCCAATCGAAGGAGGAGAAGGTGGATGTGCTGGTCTGCAATGCTGGTGTATTGGCGAACGAACGAAGGACCACATCGGAGGGCAACGAGCTGACCTTCGCGCTGCATCTGCTGGGTGGATCCTACCTTCTATCTGAGCTACTGCTTCCCCAGCTGGAGGCGGCAAAGGACTCCGCCCGCGTCGTCTACGTCACAAGCGGTGGGATGTACAACGCGAAGTTCCCCGACTGGGCGACTGCGACAGACGGGGATGGCTCGAGTCACAAATACGACGGTCAGTTCGCTTACTCGTATGCCAAGCGCGGGCAGGTGCTTCTCGCCGAGGAGAATGCCAAGTCGAGGCCTCACATCAAGTGGGTGTCGGCGCATCCTGGTTGGTCATCAACCGCGGGTGTGGATGAGGCATTTGGAAGTGCGAAGAAGTTCCTGGAGCCGCTGAGAACGCCGTGGGAGGGATCGGAAGGTATCGCGTGGTTGATGGGCACGAAGCAGAGCGATATCGAGAATGGAGCGCTGTACCTGGACAGAGATACGTGTAGAAAGCACATCGCCGGTCCCGCCTTCACGGAAGGAAAGTTCACGAAGAACAGCCCGGAGGAGGTGTTGGAGATGATGAAGAAGCTGGCTGAGGCGGCTGGTGTTTCGAAGGACAATTAATATGTGTGTGCCCTGTGCTTTCGACATCGACAGCAGGAAGAAATGCTCGTGTGCACATCGGCCCATCACATTACGAAGATGGAGAATGCGCGGCCATCGAGCGTGAATTTGGGGGTCTTTGATCCGAGTGGATAACTCTACTCCATCATTGCGCATGATAATCACATAGAAGGATAGCATACTGTAAGAAATAGACTCCCGACGTCGTGCTAAGAGCACTTGTGCTGTCCTCGTGTTGGCAATTGATGTGAATGATCAAAAGATGGTCTCGCGGAAGCGGTGGCCTTCGGATTGCGAGTATGTCGAAGTAGAGCAACCAGGGGAAGGAGAAATAATTGCGGGACACACAAATCAAACTCACAGCACCAAAAAGAGAAGAACGAAATCATGGCATCCAAGAGTGTCGTCGTTGTCATGGCACAAGTGTGTACTTGAACCATACCAAGCAATACTCTGCTCTGGAATTAATCAGACCAACACCAAAAGAAATGGTCGCTCATAGAGATTATTTTCATTGTCAAGCGTGGCAAAACGACACTGGCAGGGTTCGAACCTACGCGGAGAAACTCCAAGAGATTTCGAATCTCTCGCCTTAACCACTCGGCCACAGTGTCTCACTTCTTGATGCCTTAGACACGAAATTATTAGTTCAAATACCTTATGTTCATTGCTTGCATGGAAACCACGATGCCTCTCCAGCGCTGAGATCTTGTCCTTTGACTCTACACCTTCCTTTGCCGCCATAACGCCCGAGCATACTCTCTGGAGAGTCACGGCAAGGATGCAAGCAATGAAGCTTTGTAAGTTGCAGTTACCATCGTTGTCGCACGAGATCTGTGCAGAAAGGATCGCTCGACCCATGACTCATGCTTGCTTCTTGCAGCCAGGCGTCTTGTGTCTCTGTGCTTGTGTGAAGTGATGACACGCGTGCTTCTGACAGTGATGGACTGTTGAGTGTGGATGCGGCGGATAGTCAAGACAACTTCGCGCCAACCTACATGAAGCTGATCATTCTTGTGCAAACCGTCTTAACTCTACTGAACAACGAACCTACTTCTGTGACACTGTGAATGAGTGCGATGGGACACGATGATGGCTTCCGAGACTGAGTGCGTACGCCGCTACAGGCGGTGCAGCGAGGGTAAATCGTCTTTTCGAGTGCAGCTTGCTGCTCCACAACGCTCATACATATCTATTGAGGATGAACCAACTGCGGATGCTGTGGACAGTCATTTTAGCACAGCGACCATGAGCAAAAAGGGAACCTGTCTTGCGCAATCTACTCTGCGTTGAGCCGTTCCGACATTCGCTCATTGTACCCAAGCTGTTGCGTCATGTCAAACTGCACGCCCTGCACACGAGCCGTGACGAAGGTGTAGTGCCTCATGATCATCATCCATTCCTCCATTTCGTCCAAGAATTCACAACGGTTGGCGATTTGCCGTTGCTGCGGCGTGACGATGGATTGGTAGGCAGACCACATGTCGCAACCGACAGATGTGTGAAAACCAGCATCGTGCACAAGGCGTTGCAGGTGTTGCGAAATCGTGCGAAGCTGCAAGAGGCAGGATTGTGGCATTGCGACCTTTGCCCGATGTAGGTTTTGTTCCATCATGCGTCCAAACGTTGTGTTGTTACCGAGGGCGGGTTCGTAGGCGCAGAGCGTGACATCGGAACACACGGTGGTGAACGTCTTCAACAGATCATTCGTTTCCTGCACCGGCATATACATGAAGACGCATTCCGATAGAAGGAGCGTCGGTGCGTATGATTGGAAGGATTCCAGTTTGTTGAGGAGGTCTTCTGGAGCTGTTCTCAGGTCATGACCGATCATGTGATACGATGATGATGGTGACGACGATGATGATGACCACGATGATGATGATGACGACGACGATGACGACGACGACGACGACGGTGCTTGTGTGATCTTGTATCCGTTTTTCGTCGCCTGCAACATGCTTGGCTGATCTGATTTTTTGCTCTGCTGAAATTTCGGAGATGCGTGCATGATCCTGGCTTTTTCTTGTATGACGGAGGGATGATCGATATCGTACCAATGGAGGTGAAACCCTGACCTATCTTCTGTCCCGAGCAGTCCCTCCCTCCAACGGAAGTACGATGTATCTTTCCCAGCTCCAAGCACTACAACCTGGAGCCTCATCTTTTTCAGATCGTTGCTTCCACTGTCACTGACACTGCCATTCGATGCAAGGAACGTGGTGATGGCTCGGTCCATGCAACACACGCGCGCATGAGTGCCGCGTTTGATGATCGGCTGGAACTGTCGTCGTCTTCGATGGGGATTGTAATTGGGAATAGGCGGTCCGTCGGCGTTGTGAGGTTGGCAGAATGCGGCGACGAAAGGATCATCGTAATATCCTGCCTGCACCGTCGCCTGCTTTGCCAGGATGGCATCCTCCGCAGTGTTGACGATGGGTTGATCCTGAGGATCCATGATAGATGCCCGCGATGACGCAGTGGAGAACTGGAAGCTGTGCGATTGGTTGTCCCTCTTTCCCTCCTCGTCGTCGTTGTTGGTTTCCTTCCTGTTGTCCTCTTGCGACACGTCCGTTTTCTTGTTGCCTTTCATCTTGTTCCCTCTATTCCCCATCGCGAGGGCCGGATACGCAGAAAGAAGAGTTGATGATCGTTCTGTAGTTCGTCGGTCGCAGCTCGTATGTGCTTATGTACGTTGGTAGGTCGGTTCATTTGTTTCAGCTCCCACTTCTGTTCATCTTTGGTTTGTGTGCGGCATTGATGGATGTGTCTCTGGTTGCGTTTGTCCACAGTTCGAGAGTGGTGGGAGCGACCGCAAAACTGAGCAATCGTGGAAAATCCTGAAACCACTCGAACGAGTCAAAGATTCCATCAAATCAATTGAATCGAAACACGAGAAATGAACCGAATCGAAAACGAACGAACTTGCGGTGTTCTTCTTTCGTGTTCCTTCCGCCGCACTTTTTGCTTCTCTTTGCGAAGCGCAGTGACGCTTGTCCACACGACACTGAGTCATTTCCACCACCAACAAACAAACCATCACACACACAAAACGCAGACACCAACACAAACTCAACTCGACTCAACTGCATTGACGCTGTCTCCTGAATACTCTTCAAGTAAAAACGAGCACAGCAATCTATTACACTTGCTAACCAAACCTCAACCTCAGCCTCAACCACAAACGGAAGCCCGCGAAATAAATCGCCGAGGCTGCTGCAAGCACCACTCGAGCTCCATCCGACACAACAACCGAAGAGGCAATCGACGCCACTCTTTTTTCCCACTCTGCATCCAACAGCTCAGTGGCTCAACCGCTCATCATCACATTCATCCGCTCACGAACTTGTCACGCACAATCCACCATGTTCGACTTCGAGGACTCAGCCAAACGGCTCAAGAAGGACCAATCGAAGATGCGCGGAAGGCAGCGCAAGGGCGGTGTCGTGTCGGCCAAGGCACAGCGCGAAGCGGAGTTCCGACGCAAGCAGCAGGCCAAGCTGCGTGCCGAACGGCAGCAGAAGCAACGGCGGTTGGAATACCAGCGTTCCTTCATCACGAAGATCGAACGCGATGCCCTCAAGGTCCGCTCGCTGGGATCGCCGGCGTTGCTGTTGCAACCGACTTCCATCTGGGGGGAGGGCGACAAAATCGCGTTGCCACCGTCGGTTTTGGAACGCCTGACCTCCGACGATGCAGGCGACTCTTCTGTGATGAACGGTGGCGGGAATCCCTGGATCTTTCGCATTGGGATTCCCAATCCTGACTACGCTCTACCTGCCTCGCCGTTGCTTGCGACTGTCAAAGTTCCGGACGATGCGCAGGACATGGACGAGGACGAAGACGAGGATGCCATGGATGGTGACAGCGACGGTGAATTTCGACAATCGGTGTATCTCGATGAAATGACTCACAGGTACCTCGCGTACACGCATTGCACGGTTGTGGAATTCACGCAGGACGAAGGCCATGTCGGCATTCCGCAACCGATTGCCAAGGCGTTGCTGGATCCCCTCAGACGTCGCAAGGAGGACCAAGAGAAAGAAATCCCAACCACTCGAACTGTCGATCCTGCAGCAGCAGCATCTGCTGCCTCGGTCAAATCTGACGATAGCGACGCCATGCATGTTGATGACAATGCCGAAGACCAGAGCGAGAGAACGCCGGGTCATCTTGCGTATGGCGCATTCGATGTTCCGAGCATGCCGATCGAGATTTGCATGGTCAGGTTGCCGAAGGGAAGCAAGTGTACGCTCACGCCAACAGCTGACGCCATTCGCAACAACTTTTACGCGCTGAAGGATATCAAGCTGGTGTTGGAGCAATCTCTCATCCGAACGCGCGCAACCATGGCCATCAAGGACGTTGTCCACACGTGGCATCGTGGCATCAAGTATGACATGACAGTGGACAAGGTCACGCCGTCAGCGTTTGATGCCATCACGTGCATCAACACAGACATCGAGGTGGATATTGGCGAAGCATCGGTTCCGGAAAAACCGTTGGCGCATGCAGGAGCAGCCGCGGAGTCATCCCAAGACTCCGCCAACACATCAACTGGAAACAAGCTCGGTGGAGGACGAACCCTGGGTTCTTCTTTGACATCAGCGGCATCAACATCAACGACAGACAAATCATCGATGATTCATCCGTCAGACACCGCCGCAGCCCAATCGTCCGCTGCAGCTGTGAAATTGATCCAAGAACCCCCGGCGGATCAAAAGCAAAACGTTTGCACAGTCCAATTGCGCAGCAGCTCTGGAAACGCTCGTCGGCGTTTCGATGTTCAGAAAGCCACCTTGCAGGACCTGTTCAACTTTGCGCAGGTCACCACGTCGCAACCTGCCGAAACCATCCAGCTTGTGACACGATTCCCGCGCCGGGTCTTTGCCTTGGATGCTGAAAATCAATCCAGCAGTTTGGAACAACAGAACATCACCCAAGGGCAGGAGATGTTCATGGTCGAACCAAGATCGTAGCGATTATGGATTTGTAGTTAGCAAAGCTTGAGATCGTAGGTACGCTGTCCGTTCCTCTTTTTTCGATTCATGATTATAGTTGGAGGCACCGGCTTGTGCGAAATGTCGTGCGGGCATGGGACGGAACTTGGCTGCATCCCATCAGCGAAGGGCGATGTCAGCGTCAACTATACCCACGAGTACTCGTGCGAAGATCTGTGACTACTTTCTGCTCCAAGTGCGGTCAGTCGAGGATCTGACCGTAAGGAATAGCAACTGACGGGGTTTTGGAGATGAAGCAAAGCCACTGGCGCACGTTGCCACAGGCGATACTCTCTGCACCTGTAGCTAGAAGCCAGCACGGAGATTTGTCGTCCGTTGGATGGATACCAAAATGTGTTTTGGCGCGGACAAACGAGAAAGGAAGATGATCGCGAGCGAAAACACCAACAACACACAAACGCAACCCAAATCTTCGCTTCTCTTGGCTGTGCCTCATTCTCCTCCATTCTCCTTCATGCTGCACCGACTACTATTCTCACGAGCATGTTGAAGTCAACCGGAATTAGACGCCATCAACGGGGCAACGATAGCACATCATCACAATCGCAGTTACAATCGCAGTTACAATCACAAGCAGCTGCAACTGGTACTACTTTTACCGCAACAACAACAACAACAACATCAACAAGGACAAGAGGAAGACCTGCAAAACCAGACTCAGAGATAGAGACAACAATAGCAACAATAACACAGCCAAGAACAAAGACAAGGTCAAGACCAAGTTCACCAGCATGGTGCCGTTCGAAGAACCAACGATCGGCTCTGCTCTTTGCTGGAATGACCGTTGCCCTGATCGGCGTCATGACATGGTCGAAAACCATGATCGTCACATTCGATGATTACCCTCCTTTGGATGTGGCTCAAATGGTGGATGCAAGCACGAATGCTCGCACAAGTTCAGCAACGACTTCGACTCCAAGAACCTCCATGCGACCGCATCTGAGTACGGATGCCGCCTCGGGCAAATCTACGCCAGTTCTGAGTGATACCGGCGGTACTGGAAGCGCTCATGGAAATGGAAATCGTCACGGCAACGATATCGCAGCCTCTGCCATCACTTCCCTTCCCGGGCCTGCGGATGACAGCACACCCGAGCAGCGATACAAAAACAAGGTGCAGAAGGCCATCGATGTCTCACCTCGGCTCGATAAGCAGTGTTCGGCAAACCAGGCGATCAAATCCGTCCTTCCCACGCTTGTCCAGTCCGCCTTTGGCTGCCTCAGCAAGACCCCATCCAGTCTGACACCCGAGTCGATGGTCTATCCAATCAATGATGCGCATGCCCATTTTAACGAGATCCGCATGGCGCTTTCCAAATGGGCGCAGCATGATAACCACACATGCCACAGGGGAGAAGACTACTTCGGACCATGGATCGAGAATTACTACATCTCGCGGTTCGAGGGCATGTACGACAAGCGGATCGATGCGACGATGGTATCGCCTGCACTGGACGCATCGCCGCAGTTCTGCCTCCATGAGTTGTTCGGTCCATACATTCCCATCTTTATTCCGTGGACCGATCACGTTCTGGATCGCGACACACAAGATGAGCAACACCTGAAGTCGGTGCTACTGCCCATGCTGCGACCGGAAGTGCCGTACGTCATAGTCGTGCAGCATAAGGACGGTCTGTTGCCACGCACACTGGACTGGCCCGTCGAAGGCATCCCAAACATCCTCATTCTCTCATCTGGTGGGCATGGCCACATTCCGATCCCGCTGTTCAAGCAGCCAGAAGCTCCCGTGATCTACGAGCACGAGTCTGCAAATGACGGCGCGTCGCCGACAAAGTCCAGCAACGCAGTAGCAATCCCATCACACGAGACTCAACCTCAGTTCCGCAAGCATCCCAAGGATCGCGAGTACATTACCTCGTACGTTGGGCGACCAAGGAACGCCCCGATGAAGATGAGAAGACTGCTCCTGAACCGGATGCAGAGGCTCGACGAAGACGAGGGGGCCAAAGCCATCAACAACAGCACAATGCAGATGTTCACGTACAAGTTCACCGACTCGTGGAGATCGGTCGTGGCCGAGTCATGCTTCTCGTTCTGCCCCCGCGGGCTTGGTCGCACGGCGTACCACGTGATGGAAGTGCTGCAGATGGGCTTCATCCCCATCCACGTGTACATGGACGTCCCGTGGATGCCGTACATCGACCTGATGCGGCGCGAACAGATGGCCATCATCGTGCGGCACGGCTTCGTGGACAAGCTCATGCGCGAACAGCTGCTGGTGTCATTGTCGCTGCCGTCGTCGCAAACCTCCAACTGGACCTTCGACAAGATCGAACAAGTCGAGCAGCGCATTCGGGCGCATCGCGACAGCCACTTCTCGTTCAAGGGCGTGGCGCAGCAGATCGGGGCCTTCCTGCTGGATCCGTCCAAGTCGGATCTGCGATGTCAGGCGATGCCGAGCGCGAGGAATTTTGATCTTCAGCAATTCGAGAGAGAGAAGCACACGAATCCAGGCTGATCATGCACGGTGTCGAACATGCGATTGCGGTCAATAGAGAGCACCACGGTAGGGCCACATGCACATAGAATAGAGTATTTGCACTGCCATTGTTCAACATTGTAGACTCTCTCTTGAGGGAACGAACGAAAGAATCTGCGCAAAAGTACATATCCACGATTGGCATCGCATGTGCACGACTGGAGTATCGTTTCTCCGTCATCATGACTCAGCCAATGGATCAAGTCACGAAAGAGAAAAGAAAACAAGAGTTGGTCGGTTGAATCGAACAGAGTACGTTGGTGGTAAAATCGACCACAAACTCACACAAAGTTCGACACGATCACGGTGACACATCACGGTGACACATCACGGAAGAGACTCATCCACAGCCACATCCTCCGATCTCTGTGTTTGTGCGGTCTCCTGCTCCACGATCTTCTGCACAAAGCCATCACCAGCGAAAGAAGCTTGGATGAGAAGTGAGAGTTGAGGATCTGAACCTCTCGAGGACCAACACCAACACCAGCACCATCACCAACGTGAAGGTCGCCTTCGAATCGTCCACGATCGTGACGTGACCAGCGAAGGGGCGCAGCAATCAGCGTGGCAATCAGAGCAGCAATCATGAAATTCGGCATCGCAACGACGTTATTCGTGTCGTCTACGCTGGTGGGAGTGTCCGCATTCTCACCTTCCTACCAGCGATCTGTCAGCTCCGTGACAGCGGCAACCACCAGCCGGTCTTCCAGCTTCACGCAGTCCTTTGGAAATGTCGCGCATCCGTCGCGGGCATCCCCCCAGCGAGGAGGCCTGCAGCTGCGCATGATGTTCGATCAGCTGTCGGCGGCCATATCGGATGTTACCAAGAGCTTTGGAAAGCAACGGTAAGCGCTGCAGGAAGAAGTTCTTGCGTTGTTCCTTTAATTACTTTTGCCCATAATGCAGCTGAGGGTTGCTTCCACGCAACTGAGTGCAAAGCGATGCAAAGAGATGGTGCTGGAGTTGAACTTGGGGTGTGCGTTGACGTTGACGTTGACGTTGACGCTGATGTTGGCTGACACATCGAATCAACCCGTATCACAGGATACGTATGTATCTCCTTTGATCCATCATCACTGACAACTCACAATCACGTGTGACGCGCAATTCGCAACTCACATCGGCCAACGTTACTTCATACATCGATCCGCGCTCTCCACTGTCACATCACCTCGAAATCTGTCCACAGAATCACGGAGGCCAGCATCAAGCCGGCTCTGAGAGATGTGCGTCGCGCGCTGCTCGACGCCGATGTCAATATCGAAGTTGCCGACACCTTGATTGAAGGTGTCAAGAAGCGCAGCCTCGGCGATGAAGTCCTCAAGGGCGTCACGGCCGACCAGCAATTCATTAAAGCCATGTACGACGAGCTGCTGGACATGATGGGCGGCGACTCCACCGCCGGAAAGGAGATGGGAGCCGGAGACGGGACCCCAGCTGAGACGCTGGCGGCAGGCACTGCCGGTGATCCCGCCGTCGTGCTCCTTGCAGGTTTGCAGGGAGCTGGTAAGACTACGGCGGCGGGAAAGCTCGCGCTGTACCTGAAGGAACGCGAAGCGGATTACAGCCAAGTGACAGGAGAAGAGGACGAATCGGAAGAGCTCAAGTTGGCCAGCAAGCTGCCCAAGACCAACCGCAAGGTGCTCCTGGCCGCAGCTGATGTCTACCGACCCGCAGCCATCAAGCAGCTCCAGATTCTGGGCGAAAGCATCGGCGTCGAAGTCTTCACGCTAGGTGCGGATGCTGACCCGGTTGACATCGCCGCCGACGCTGTGGCGAAGGCCAAGGCCGAAGGTTACGATACCGTCATCGTCGATACAGCTGGACGTCAAGTCATTGACACCGGTCTCATGGACGAATTGAAGCGCATTCAGGAGAAAGGTGAGTCGTTCTACTGGCATCTGAACACGACGCGACGGATGCTCCCTGCTCTTGTGGTTGTTCCTCACGCTATTGGCGTTGGCTTTGTTAATGGTGATTTCTTGGTGTATGATTGACAAGTGCGTATGATTTTCAAATTGAAACTACATTCGGAGAGACTTCAGGCTGGCCGCATGGCGTTGCGACGTTTTGGCGTGTCGTGCTCAACCGACGAAGTACTTGCAACTCACGACCCTCTCGACTATTCGCGTTCCACATCATCGTCGTGTTTACGTGTGAAACCAAACCAAACCAAACAATGAATCACCGCAGTCCAACCTAGCGAAACGCTTCTCGTTGTGGACGCCATGACCGGTCAGGAAGCCGCGCCCTTGACCGCCTCGTTCGACTCTGCCGTCGGCATCACCGGAGCCATCCTGACAAAGCTGGATGGTGATTCGCGCGGCGGAGCTGCCGTCAGTGTACGCGGTGTGAGCGGCAAGCCGATCAAATTCGTTGGTATCGGCGAGAAGACGGAGGACCTTGAACCGTTCTATCCGGACCGCATGGCATCCCGAATCCTGGGCATGGGAGATATTGTGAGTTTGGTCGAAAAGGCAGCCGCTGAGGTTTCCGATGAGGAGGCCAGATTGATGCAGGAGAAGATGATGAAGGCCGAGTTCGACTTTGACGACTTCCTGAAGCAGGCCAAGTTGGTTTCCAACATGGGAAGCCTGGCTGGAGTTGCCAAGATGATGCCCGGAATGGCGGGCAACATCGACGCCGGGCAGATCCGCAATGCCGAAGAACGCATGAAGAAGAACGAAGCCATGATCTGCAGTATGACCAAGAAGGAACGCGCCCAACCGGAGCTTCTGATATCGGACGCCACAGCTCGATCTCGCCTGCAGCGCATCGCCAAGGGATCCGGCAGGGACATCAAGGACGCCCGCGTGTTCATGAGCGAATTCCAAAAGATGCGAACCATGATGAGCCGCATGTCCAAGATGATGGGACCAGGCGGTGGCCCGGGCGCTGGCATGATGGACCCAGCCATGGCAACAGGGCCAGGCGACGCGGACATGGCCAACATGCCAGGCAACCGTGCCATGCGAAGAGCCGCCAAGAAGAAGAAAAAGGGTGGCAAAGGAGGATTCGGCGGATTCGGATAAGCGCAAAACGAGCATAGCACGGTACACCGACGTCTCAACAGGAATAATCGTAGAGGATGTTGTGCTATCTTCCGACAGAGTACGAGACTCCATTCAATTCTCTCTCGATTCGAGCACTTTCTAGAGAGAGTTTTGAACCAGTATGCTGCAGGATAGAATAACGGTGTGATCCCTGCGTCCTTGTGCTGTTGGTTGGAACCATACCCGTGGACGAACACGCGCGGGACGTACAGACGAGTACCCACCAAACGCGCCAACAAGTCTTGATGCCACACAAAACAACGAATCTTCGATTTTGCACCCATGATCCATGAAACGGCATCAACACAAAGAGAGAGAGCGAGAGAGATGAAATGGAATGACTATGTTTGCATTGATGGAAGTGTCAGCCAACGTACCATACGCAGACATGACCATGAAACATATGCATCAAGGACACAAGCCGCCACGCGAAGCGCACTGCGCCGACAATGAGATGCCGATGATGCTGACGACGATGATGAATGGCGAGCAGTGATGAACAGCGTTCCCAAACGTGTCACATCACTCAGCGACATCCGAAAGGAAGATATCAAACCAGTTGCTCCGGAGTAGAGAAGATCTTGGGACATGGGCAATCGCAGCGCCAACAACAGAACCCAACAGCAATGGCAAGACATGGCATGGCCCGTGATGCGGTCTGGGTTCAAGTTATCAGCAGCCGCGCGCACGCACATGAACATCCGATGCGTTGTCGGGAACGGAGAATCAGCACGTGTTGGACGGGACCATCCGTGAGATCGGACGCAGCAGCTTCTTTCGAGACCTGCAGAGCCATCAGTTCGGAGATGTGCCTCAGTTTCCACAACACGCATCACAACCAGCCACGCCTGTTCATACAGATGCTCAAAGAGATGCATCGCAGCCACAAACCGCACACAATGAGACAGAGGCACTGTCTCGTCCCATCGACAGATGGAAGCAATCGTGTGCAATGACGTTGGCAACTTTTCCCATTGCTCGTCATCTTTGTCGACCACAACGAAAACCATACAGCTGCTGGCATACACTTGTGACCTGCGCGACATCATGCACGAACTGCAGCAGCAGCAGCAGCACCACCACCACCACCAATAACAACAACAAGCTGACAGTGTCTCAATGGATGGGACGGTGATCATCAGGACTTCGGCGTTTGCCTTGATTGGTTGCTGTTCGTCGCCCTGTCCACACAAGAAGATGGTGTCTGTCCTGTCCTCAGTTTGGAAGCATCTGAGACGGTCTTTTCCAATGCTGACGTTTGTCCTCTTGTGGGCACTGTGTTTGTGTTCATTCTCTTGCTTCTTTCACTTCAATTGCTGTCTCAACTGTTCTTGTGGTTGTTCATTCTCTTGCTCGCTTTGTTGCAAGCGTTTCTGCAGTTGTTGCAGTTGTGTGTGAACTGAAGGCGAAAGTCCTCTAATGAGGGACTCCACACACTCCAGGTGGCCATTGTAGCATGTGCCATGAAGGGGAGTGTGACCATAGTTGTTTTGGCAGTTGACTTCGGCCCCACATGATTCGACGAGGTACTTGGCACACTCCAGCTGGCCATTGCGGCATACCCAATGAAGGATAGTGGAACCAAGGCTGTCTTTGCAGTTGACGTCAACCCCACATGATTTAATGAAGTAATCGATACACTCCAGCTGGCCGTTGTGGCATGCCAGATGAAGGGGACTGCAGCCAGTGAAGGTTTTGCAGTTGATGTTCGCCCCACGTGATTCGATGAGGTACTTCACACACTCCAGGTGGCCGTTGCGGCATGCCCAATGAAGGGGAGTCAAGCCATAGCCGGCTTTGGCGTCGATGTTCGCCTCACATGATTCGATGAGGTACTTCACACACTCCAGCTTGTCGTAGCGGCATGCCTCATGGAGGGGAGTCCAACCAATGTAGTCTTTAACCTTGTTGATATCAACTCCTTCGTCCTGTGTCTTGTTCTGCTCCTTCCATTTCTTCAACACCGACAAGTCACCTGCCCTGGCAGCAGCAAAGAGTTGTACAATCGTAACATTCGGCATTTTGAGAGGATGGTTGATGGTTGCTGGACGATTGGTGTTGGATTGGCTGTCGAGGAAGTGTGTGGTCTGAGCTGCCTATGGCAATGATATCGATCATGTGTCTTCAATGGCTTGTATGAGGATGGTTACCATCCGCTTTGTGATGAGTATGCGTGGCGACTCGATGTCTGTTGTTGATGTGCTCGAGCGTGGGGTTGGGTGGTGTGTGTTGTTGTCTTGTTCAGGTGGGTCTTCTCTTTCTCTCTCTGTGTGTGCCTGTGTTTGTCTGTGTTCGCTGACAAAGCACCGAAAACCCTGACAAGTGCTTCGACAAACACGCTCGGCAAACAAATCTTCCATGAATCCGAGTTCCGTGTTTACAAAAGAACATACCACACGAACTTCTTCTTCGCCACTCACGTGTGTCAGCGAGGCCGTGGATTGGGGGACGGATGGCAAGCACATCAAATCATAGAGATGCTCACACTCACTTCTTTTCACCCACCACTATTACTTCATTGCTCCATGCATCGATGGTATTGTACATGGTGTGCTCCTATCACTCTCAATGATTCTCGCACAGATACGCACAACGATCATGAATACGAGTACTTGCGCGGTCATGAGCACAAGCACGAATGATGCATCGAAGAAGAGAAGGAAACAGGATCGAAGCGTCTGCCGTCCGAAACTGAAGAGCATGATGCTTGGGAGGCATGCCCTTGTCTTCTCAGTGGGCGTCGCTGCTCTGGCACAAGCAGCAACCACAGCCGCCTTTGCAAGCAACCGCCACCAGCATGGCCATGGTCAATATCGCTGGAGGCTGTCAAACACTGATCCATACTCGAACATCCACCGACACACAGACTCTCATCTGCCGCCGTCCCCAACATGTGTGAACACGCCGACGCGGAATGAATGGTCCAGATTGCTGGCATCAAACGCCGATCCGTCCCAGTCAGCTCCATCAGATGCCAAGAAGGACGCCAAGAAGGGCACCAACGTGAACGCCAAGACAGATGCACTGGCACCATCGGCACCATCCAACGCAAACGCCAAGGCGTGGCACCTCATGAGTGTCATCCGCTCGCACTTCGACCAAATACGAGACGACGACGCACACTCCCTTGTCCGCGAGCGTCTGCAGAACAAAGGTGCAACGCGCAATCCACCCTTCCCAAGGGAATGGCTCGAGGCGCTAACGTACCTGTACCTGGTGGCCGATCGGTTGCCGACGCAGCAAGTTCAGGACGTTCTCGACTTTGTGTCCTCTGTCTGTCCTCCGCATGTGGCGCAGAAGGTCATTCAGACGGAACCGCGCATCCTGCGCAAGGACGTCGCTGTCGTGCTGAAGCCCATCTACGACTTCCTTACCAACCTGTGGGGAGACAAAATGCTGCAGCAGGCCATGGAGCACAACCCCGGGCTGCTGCTTGCCTACGTCGTCATGCACGATGGCACAGTGGTTTATGAAGAAATGCAGTATTATTGGGAGGAGGTGTATGGCCAGTCGTCACATCCTGCAAACAGCACCCAGATGGAAGGTGACATCGCCACATCAGTAAGCACCCAGATGGAAGGTGACATCGCCACACCAGTAAGCACCCAGATGGAAGGTGACATCGCCACATCAGTAAGCGCCCAGATGGAAGGTGACATCGCCACATCAGTAAGCACCCATGTCAAGTTCGATGCTGATGTGACCTACCTGCGATCTGTGCTTGATGAGGAGGTCCTTCGTCAACAACGCAAATCCACGAACGAAGTCATCAATACCATCTTGAAGACGGCGTTGCAAAATGCCTGGATGAACACGGAAGGCAACCTGCAACAGCGTGTGGAGTACCTGGTGGATACTCTGCAGCTCAGTCGCGCCGAGACAACAAAGCTGCTCTTGCGACGTGGTTCCAACATTCTCAACCTCTCCATGGAAGACGACCTGCAACCCAAATTTGATCTGCTCTTCACCATGCTGACACCACAGCAGCTCAAGAAATCGCTGATACAACATCCTAGGTTCTTGCGGCTGTCATTGTGCAACCTGGAAACCAAGATCGCATACTTTGATGCCATTGAGAACAACGCGTATGGCCAGGACCGGCCCGCCTCGTTGGCAGCGCTCGTCTTGCGCAAGGCCATCGCGGTCTATACCAAGAACCTGACAGACAACATCCAACCAACTGTGGAGTTCCTGTGCAGCACATGGGATCAGCCCACCGCGATCTCCATGCTGCGCACGTCACCAGACCTCCTGAAATTGAGTTTGGAGCGCAACCTGCGTCCCAAGGTGGAATTCCTGCACCGCATGGGATACATGACAAGAGGCAGGATCAGCGGACGTGATCTGGCAGCCTCATTGCACAAACGGATGCTGCCACGATGGCATTATGCACAATCACAGGGCAACATCCAGCCCAAATTGAGCGCTCTGGCCACCGCCACGGATGCGAAGTTCTGTGCATGGCATGGATTTGATCTGAAACACTTCGAGAACTACAAGAAGGAAGAGCTGCAGCACCTCAAGTTCGAATTCCAATCCAATGCGTGGGTCAAGACGGGTCAGCCGATTGACGATGATGAGTAGCTCAACGCATGGATTGATGGGTGAATGAGTTGGTCGATGTTGACGGAGCATGGTCTGCCTCCCTCAAACGAACGACAAAAGGAAAGGATGAAGTGAATGACTCCAATGGAATCGACATGCTCACTTCTTGGTTTCTGTTTGAGCTCTCCATCAAGTGATGTGGGTACCCCACAATACGAGTATGACTATTCTTCTCCATCACAAGGCGATCCCCAAGGGGGGCAACTACAAGCAGCATGCAATGAACTGAGATGCAGTGGACGCGGAATGCCAGGCTATCTGGCTCCACTTGGTCTGTCACTTTGCAATCTCATCGCCTCGATTGTACGAGTATTGGCGGCTTGATCACGGCTGCCCAAACCATACCACGCGACCCACTTCGCACTGTCTACACTCAGAGATGGGATGTGGTACCATACACACGACGTACAGAAGTACTCTACTCTAATAGGAACACAGCGGCAGTGCGCTACTCGTATGGTACATCGTCGTGCACAGCACTGGATGCAGGTGCTGCTGTATCCTTTGGGAGCTGTGTGATCCCGATGGAGTACTAAATAGCATACAACTACAATAGCGTAGCATGCCGTTGTATTATGTGATGCAATACAATGATGCGAAGTGCAGATCGCAGTTGATGCACTCGCGATAACACTAGTTGTGGAGTTTTGTGGAGTTTTGCGGGCAATGACTCGTGTTAAAGTAGACTGAAATAGAGCACAACCAAAACCATCCAAATAACTGCTTATGATGTTATATCTCAACAACACATCATTTAAAATTTAAAATAAACAGTGAATTCGGACGCGTGCCTATCAGTGGTTCTGAATATCGAAGTTAAACTTGTATGAAATTTATTTTTAACATTGTTTTGGCTTGCTGTTTGTCAGGTGGTGGATGCCAAAAAAATCTGGATGCCACCATGCTGCCCTCCCTCCAGCGCCCATGATCATCATCATCATCCTGGCATTCTCTCAATTTGCGCATCACATTGGCTCCATATATCCCCCCATATATCCACCCCATGAAGCTTCTCCACGCATAGCCACATCTCATACTCCAAAGTCTCCCTGCACTGCAAAGCAGAAATTTTGAAAACCCGATTTTGATGCGGATGCCATTCGTATTTGGATCCGTATCTCGTCGATACGATCCTTGCAGCTCCTCCACATGACCCTCATGCGTTCCCACATTCTCTAGTGACACACTGCTGTGTTCAGAATGGGTGGGGAGTTCATACCTCCAAAGGTACATCTCCATGTGATGATGCCACCATGTTGTCTTTCTGACACCCCCAAAAAAACCATTTTGTGTGCATCCCAGGCTGCAGCCTCTTCCAGACCGTATCCGTGGAGAAGGCTCCGCCCTGGCCATCTTGAGTTGATTCCGAACACATCTCGTATGGTGGCTTGGCGATTTGGGTGACTTGTGAATGGCACCCATCACCAGCGAAGTCACGTGATGTGTCCGCCGCCACCCACCAAAAACTCTTGCCCTCCACTTGTTTCTTGCGGAGGGCACCTTCCAGGCCACCCCCGACCCTCAAACTTCGTGTACATCTTCATCGTATCCTCTTGGATGCGTCTTGCCTATCCATGGTCGTTGGGATGGCCTGTGCATTCCAGGCAGAGACCATATCCAATGAGCAGATGTTCCTCCGAATCGTGTCGTTTGCGCGTGGGCCTGCCACGGCCCCAAATGAACCACTCCGACAGACCTCTCTCGCTCATCCACCAAAATTTTCATGGCGGTTCCGCCTATTCGCTCAGATCTTGCACTGGACCGCCGGTTGTCGCAGTGCCGATGATGCCGTTCGACGGCGCTTGAGGAGTTTTGTTGTGTTTCTCCATTGTCATGTTGTCGTGTTGTGTTTGGTGTTCTCAACCAGTTTTTGCTGTTGGGGGCCATGTAGATTAACCACAAATCTACTAAATGCTCCCAACAATGGGAACACTTGGTGAGTCCCGAATTGCGAATCCATTCCACAACCACAACAAATTCTCCTCACAAAGTGAACAACGGAAACACTGCGCATCTGGGACGAGCTGCTGTTGATTCTCTGCTGCTTGTAGTTTTAGCTTGTACAACAATGTGGAATGGCTGTGACCCTCCACAAAGGAAAGACTGGATGGTACAAGGCAGCTTGCGACTGTCCTCTCTGTGTTGTCCTTGTGTTTCTGATGGGCGTCGTGATCAGCCTATCTTGTGCATGTAAGTTGCAGGCTCCACCAACACAGCACATATCTTCCTGCACTCATGTATTAATCGACCTCGAAATATGCTAGCTTCAAACATGTCTGAAACGCGATTCGAGTTGATTGATTCCATAGTCAGGCTGATCTTGATGATGCAATGAGACACATCAGGTATCCGGTTCCCAAACTTGCATTGGGTACCTTGGGCGAAGTGTTGGGACGAAGGTCGAGAAGCTCCCTGGTGAAGCCGCACATGTGCAGGGCTGAGACGTGGACGTAGCCATCTTGAATGGGCTGACGGCTGTGGGCCGTTCGAAGTTGGCTTTGTGGGACGAAGTGCGCCCGATCAACATATCGGAGTTCATCCGCCACTTCCATGGACTTGATGGCGTCGTTGCCCAAAATCGCCTGGAATGTGGAATACAGCCAGGGTGTTGCGATGGTTGGTGGTGTAGTTCGCGGAACCAAGGAACATGCTGGCGAAGGTTGATTCTCGGATGCTGTCGGCATCCATCTCCTCTGGCAGTTCGCAGTTGTTTGCAGCATCGTTATCCAGGTCATCATGGTTGACAATATTGATGTTGTTGGGATGGATGGTGAGAAAGGACGAGTCTTCGCGCTTGGGATTGTCAGCATTGGCATCAGCAGTTGCGGCTTGTGCTGCTGCTGTTTCATCTGCGTCGGACAGATCGTCAATGCCCTTCGTCGGATTCCGAGACGATTGGATTTTGTTGGTTTCCATTGTGAGATTGGTCAACGCGGACTGTTGTTGGCTGTCATGGCCTGGTGCATTCTGGTGTTGCTGTGCGCAGTCATCATGTTGTCTTGTAGAGGAAGAACCACACGATGTCTCTTCCTCTGTCGTGACTCGTTTTGCATGACGTGGAATCCGTTCCCTTTGACGTAGAAGACGGATCAGTGAGACAAAACACAAAACAGATGTAAATATTAAATCACCGTTTACCCCAAAAGCAAGCAAACCAGTGGCAACAAGGGGCCAAAACTCTGCAACTAGCCCGATCGCGACTCCGCTTTGTCACGTGCGTGCGTATCCTTGACTCAGAAATGTTCGCCATCTGCGTTCGCTCAGATTCCCCCTCGAGAAGACGGCAATACACCTTGCGCGAACTTCGACCCACGATGCCCAAACACAACACTCTTCTCGAGAGTAAACATCATACAACTCCCTTGCTCGACGATGATCAGATCGCATTGCCTCGTCGCGTGCTATGCGTTCGCATGCTGTCTTTCAACAAGCATTGCGTTTGTTCCTTCATTGCCTTCATGGCCTTCGTCAGCTTCGAAAACAGGTCACGAGACTCATGGGGGTGCAGGTGCTTGCGCCGCTCGGAGACTTCCTTCGTTGCGCCTGGCAGCCAAGCAAGAGATCTCATTTGATGCGCTGGACGGAAAGAATGTCCTGGTGGTCGGTGGATCGGGACGCGTGGGCGGAAGCGTCGTGACGCAGCTGCTGAAGCGAGGATCGGCGGTCACCGTGGGTGGCACCAGCGTCGATTCCTTCCTCGCGGCGCAGCAACGCTGGCACACCAGCTTCCCCAATCTACCGGTGGACGATGTGCAATTCCAGGCTCTGGACCGCGAGGAGGAGCAATCCGTCGCATCGGTGCTGGAGCGGGGCAGCTACGATATGTGCGTCCACACGGCCGGTCCCTTCCAAGGCAAGGTCAAGACACCCAACGGTGTCATCGCGGCCTGCGTGTCCAACGGCGTTGCTTACATCGACGTCTGCGATGACTACTGCACAGGCTCTGCCGCCAAGGCGAAGTACAATGCCAAGGCCATCGAATCCAACGTCCCTTGCATCATCAGCACCGGATGCTGGCCAGGCATATCCAGTCTCATGGCCAAGCAGCTCGTGCGGCAAGTCCTGCAGCAAAACAAGAACCTCAAGCCAGCCGATCTCAATGTCGATTTCGGGTTCTTTACAGCGGGATCGGGCGGTGCCGGAGCAACCCTGCTCGTGGCGACGTTCCTCATTCTGGCGGAAGAAGCGTTGACGGTCGTCAAGGGTCGCCGCATTCCAGTCGCGGCGATGAAGGACTACGTGACGGTCAATTTCGGTTCCATCGTGGGGGACAAGCCGATCGCCCCTTTGAATCTATTGGAGAGCGCGTCCGTGTGAGTGATCGGCATGGTTCTATTCGGGGGAGATGAGGTGGACGAGGAGATCTGTGGAGAGACCGTCGTATCTCCGTTTCATGCTGCTCCTTGTTGCCCAATCCTGACTGAGCACTTTGTACTGGTCAATGACACAGGTATGCAACCATTATATCCATCCGCATCACAATCATACACTCATCCTCTGACTTCTGCGCTGCTTCGCTGCAAATTCTTGGATTGTTCCTTCTCGAAATACTGCCAACCAATCATGCACACGACACGACGTGAAACCACACCAAACCAAACCATACGAATCAACAGCCATGACGTTCTGGGAGTCGGCAGCGTCAAGTCATTGTTCGGAACCGCACCAGGATTCTGGAACACGTTGCTCGGCGCCATGGCGCAGCTGCCATCATCCTTGCTTGCCAACGAACAGATCATGACCAAGCTCGCAGTCTTCTCGCTGCCGATCGTCCGTGTCGTCGATTATTTTGCCGGCGCCACCAACGCCATGCGATGCGATGTCACGTGCGATTCGGATTCATCCATCCGAGCTACGGCCCTCTACGCGCATGAGAATCTGGAACCCTGCGTCGGTGAATGTGTGGTCGCGTTTTGCTGCGCAGTCCTCGCCGGTCACGTGCAGGCCGGGGTCCAATTTCCGGAAGAAGCCATCGCGGGCGGCGAAAGTGCCGTCTCCGTTCTGTCGTTGGCCAGCGTCGGAGCGCACACGAAGGAAGTAAGCGGCGGCGGCGATCTGAAGGTAGACGATGTGTGGGGTGCTCCGAATCGCGATGTCATAACCGAGGCGCTGCGGTAGCTTACGTATCTCTCCATGTGGTGCCATTCTTGATTGAAATTCGATTTACTCATGTGACGAAGGTATTCTGCCCCATTATTCTGCCATTCCTGCAAGTGCGGCAGCGACGATGCAGAGTATTTCCATTCATAGGGAGCTCTAGAGAGTAGTTGCACGAGCTTGACAGATGTAGAGTGCAACGACAATGCTTGCAGCGTGAGGAAGAGTCCTTCGAAATTGCTATTGTTTTACGCTGTCTCTCCACTGATCATGGCGATTACCGAGTCAATCGGATCATCGACTTGGTTGTGGATGTCGGCATCTCCGTCCCAGCAACACCATCCAAAACACGGTACGTCTTCATGATCTCCAAGCCCTCCACAATTCGATTGCCGCCATCATCATATCCCCTTCGGAATCTGCGTTTGACTTGCGCGGCGCGTTCGAACAGACCTTCCTCAATCAGAAACAACTCGGCGGAACCAAACCCCTTGTCACTCGGAAGCTCCACAGATCTTTGCACGTCGGTGATCATCCTCCCATCGTAACGCAACACGTTTGGGGAATCCGTGCCCCAGAAGATCTTGGTCGCGCCTGCCCGAGATTGTATCTCGAATGCTCGATCCATCACAACACCTTCGACGTCGCCGATTTGTGCGGATGGGATGAACTTGACTTGGTACTGTTCGGGCGCCTTGAGCTTGCCATTATTCCTACTTCCTCCGCCAAGTGCCTTCCACGCTGATTCGGCTTGGAAACCATCTCCCTCCGATGACACGACCACACGTTCGCAATTCCATGTTCCTTCCATCGATTTTGGAAATACTGCGTCGGTCGTCTTGAGCTGCTTGCCGGATCGCAGATCGAAGCCACCACCAACATCCACCATGCGCGATGTCGTATCCACAGGCGCGGTTATGGCATGGGAAGGCGATGGCGATGATATCAGCATGGTACTGGCAATGCATGATGCGATAGTAGCTGGTGTGCGCTGCAAGAAAGATCTTCTGCTGTTCTCCGATGATGCTGGCGATGGCTGCGACACTCGTGGTGACGATGGATGCTGTGCCGACGATGGTGAGAACGATGACGGAAGTAGAGTTGTCTGATGCGTACCAAGATGAAGCCCATCACATACATCGATCCAAGTCGCGATGGCCAGAAGAGAGAGCAACGTTATTCGCATCATCGTTGGTTCGAATACAAGTCCGCTGTGGTGTTTGATTCTTCTTTACTCCTGTCGTGGATGTTGTTGTTGTTGATCTTTGGAGGTAACAGGTTGGGAATTGAAGATCGAGAGCGATGTCTCCTACTGTCATCCGGCACGGTCGTGTCGGTGTTGTGGTTGTGGTTGTGGGTTCGAGTGTTGGCTCGTGTTCGTCCTGCTGAAGCAGATCTTCGGGGTTGATTGGCATGATGCCAATGAGGGATGACAGAAGTATCTTTGCTGACGCAGACCAATCAGAAACACATCAACGAAATTGATTCGTGGTCGTCACAACGATGTTACTATCACACGTTGCGTCACACGAATCATAATAGAAGGCAGGTTCGACGAGTCGTACGAAAGAGGGACATACCTTCATCGTTCCAAGACAGTCACATACTCGTGCAATGAGCCCAATAGTACATCAAGATGTGGTATGTACTATACGATACGTTGAGCCACACACACACACTCTCTCTCTAGATTCAAACACTGATTCTATTTGTGTTTACGTTGGAGTATTTCATTCCTGCAAGGGCACCATCATCTTCCATTCCGGACTCAGCAGAAAGCTGCCGAAGATGGTTGCCGCATTTGGAGCAGGATAATCCGTCCACTACTTTGGAGAATGTCGACGATCATAGATGCTGCTTGATTAGAACCCCTCGACCGGTTCCATCCATTGTCCTGGAGAGGGTCTGCGATTGCGCCATACCGAGTTTCTGATGTCATCCTCGGATTCGCTGTCGGAGGCGTCCTCCACAATCACAGTGACGAGCTTCTTCTTGTTCTTTTTGTGCTTGCTGTTTCGCTTTACTGCGTCCTTTTGGTGTCCCTCGATGCTTGGCGCAGCATCTTGGGGATCAGCATGGCGGCGGTGGGCTTTCGTTTCAGTATCGGTCTCTGAGAAATCGATGGGCTTCGCACGTGCTGGGGACGGATTGGATGGCCCCGAGCGGCGGTCCTCATGGATGGATGATCGCTTCTCTTTTGAGGTCACGCGTTGGACTGGGATTTTGTAGATTCGTCCGTCAAGACCACGGACCAATTGGTAGGATGGTTGTTCTGCCTCCTCCTCCTCCTCCTCCTCATGATCATGTTGTTGCTGCTGTTGCTGCTGTTGCTGCTGTCGTTGCTGGCTGCGGCGACGATGGCGGTTGGCAATCGTAGAGTGGCGTTGGCTGCTTGATTCATCGCCGGAACTCTCATCGTCATGGTCAGCAAACCATGAATTGAACTGCTGACGGCGTCGCTGCCTCATGGCTGCTTCCATCTCAGCCTGGCGACGACGCTCTGCCACCATGCGTTCGTGTTCTCGTTGACGTTGACGTTCTGCGACGTAGTGCTCATATTCCTGGCGGCGGCGCTGCCGCATGGCTTCCTGCATCTCTTCCATCTGCTTGTGGCGGTAGTAGTCTTCGATCTCCGCCCGTCGTTGCGATTCTCTGCGAGCAGCAGCGGCCGCGTGTCTCCGATTGTACATCTCATCGGCGTTCGTAGTCGTATAGTGTTGCGGATGGCTGCGGCGAAAGTACGGCTCGTACTCGCCGTCGTAGGTATCGAATGGTGAAAGTGAGAATATCATTGTCGTGTCCTTCGTTGTTGCTTGTGAGTTATTGTTTGTGTGTTGTTGCTTGTGAGTTGTTGCTTGTGAGTTGTTGCTTGTGAGTTGTTGCTTGTGAGTTGTTGCTTGTTGCATTTTTTGAGATGATTCTGTCACAGAAGAGGTTTTGTGTTTCTGTCACAAGTTGTGACATCCCTGATCGATTTTCGGAGAATTTCTCGATGTGTTCTTCGATCGAATTCCAATGTGTTCTCAGTCGTGCGACAATCCCGAGTTCACATCGGTGTCCAACACTGCAATCGTCTGTCCGTATGTACATGCAACCAACTGAAGTCTACAGTCTCGAGTCGAGACCGTGGAGTATCTACGCACGACTGTACCAGTAATCTCGTGATTTCGAAAAGGAAAGCCATCTCATTTCCAACCTATTATCTCTGCAAATAAAACAGAGTGTTTACTCTCGACAGTATGGTGCCTTCCGTACATCCTAACACTGTACTGTATCATGTGCTTGACAAAACTCATTTCCATGTTCATCAAATTGATTCATTTACAATGCATGGGTATGTACTCTACTCTATTGACATGCAATGGCATGTCGGAACCCACAAAAGCGCAGAAGCCCATCGTTGCTGGTTGCGACCTTGCGCGCGGATAGCAATTGCAGGATCTTGCAGCCTCTCCTCAATCCCAGGTCCGATTGAGGTTTCGCAACAGACCATTCCAGGATGTGACATTCTCAAAGAGTCGGTCCAAGTCCACTTCGCAAAACTCACGTTTGCGATACGCGGTGTGTTGAAATGCTGATCGATGCAGCGATTCGCCCTCTGGAGAAGCGTACCAATCAGGCATCAATTGGCGTTCTATACTCAGCGACATGTTCAGAAAGTGCTCCAGCTGATCGTCGGAAGGGCAAACCAATGGCAGATCTGCCATCGTCTTGTTGCATGTGTGACCATGGTAGAGTGCCAGTAGATTCGCAAAGCTTATCCTTGATCGGCGGGCTTGCTTGTTTTTGGGAATCACACCTCGCTCCGCGGCTGAGAAGACAATATCGTTGTGCTTGTACCACAGCATGTTGCGAACATTCCTTGGTGGGTTGTCTTTTTTCTCCTCCAGATACCGACAGGAATAGGGCGCATCATGGATGAAATCGCAAATCAGCTGCTGCGTGATGTGGCGTTGGGAATGCATGTTGAGGATGTGCGTTGCAAAGCCGCCTGAATTCCAGACATGTATGGAACCATCCATGAAGACGTACGTCCCTGTGGCCGTCTTGCGCCTGTTGGGATCGCGCGCAAGAGGCAAGCTCTGGCGGACCCAGCCGCAAATGATGGGCCAGGTCCGTTCTTGAGGCTTTCCGCCGTCGGCAGACCATTGGCTTATCGCAAACGCCTTGTCGATTTTGCGGGAGTGATCCTGCTTGATGCTGCTGAGCATCCAGTCGAAGACACGGCGATAGGTGACGACGACGGTCACATTCCAACCCTGTAGCAAGTCCTGGAGGTGATCAAAGAACATGGGCTTGTGATAGATCCCCCTGTTTCGAAATCGTGTTCTCCAGGAATACAATTCATCGCTCACAATCAAGGACATACCATCCTGCCTCAATGAATCCAGAAGGTTCTTGACGTTCCGTATGCAAGCCGGAACAGCATGCGTGGGCAAAGACGCCGCTGAATCGAATTCAGTGGACGAAATCGTCAAATTGTTGGCGTTCCTGGCTTCGGCAGAATGCCGTTTCCGTTGGAGATAGTCTGCGTACTCCTTGTGCATGCAGGTGACGTTCCATAACTCACCAATGGAGTTGAGTTCGATCCCCCCATATCTTCCATCAAAAGATTCCCGCCCCCAGTAGACGTAGTTGTCCTGCTCGAAAACCCCTTTCTGCTTGAGCTCTTGCATGTTGGCTTGCATGGTGGATGTCGCTGTCTTCGACGGTCCAACGTGGAGGACGAGTTGCGGCATCTTCTGTTGAATGCGATGAGCATGAGGGGATTGCAGTGTACCATCCACTCGTAGTCTGGTATTCGCTGGTGTTGCCGTTGGCACCTGAGTCAATGACTGCACCAATGACTCAGTGGATGCGGTGGTCGCCATGTCGTTCCAACCATCCGTGTGTGCATCCCGACGAGGAGGAACCAGATCGATGGGAGTGGCATAGTCGGCACCGTCCAGTGGAATTGAAGAGTCCAGAAACCAGGGATGATTCGATACATCGTACAGACCCTTGGCTTGCAGAAGTATGAAGCACACCAAAATGCCGGCCATCATCTTTCGCGCGAACGATCCATCGTGTTTGTGCAGTGGGCTGCCATCTGCCATTGTGTTGTTGAGCCAATGCAGTGCGCACACCGCTGCGATCAAGATGAAGTACGTATGGTGTGGTATGGTATGGTGCGATACCGCTTCCTCTTGCGAGTGCCTTTGATTGGCACCAGCCTCGGCACTGACTGGTATTGTGCTATGACTGCAGTGATGGCAATGGTGGCAATGGTGGTGGCAACGAGATTCGCAGCGACCGTTGGGTGGACGTTGATTGAGTGCATCGCGTGACTCAACGTCGAAGAAAGCAATGGATTCGTGAATGAACGTCCACCCACAACTTCATTCCGAGAACAAGAATGACACGGAGAGTGAGGAAAAGCGTGATGTGAGATGAGCACTCGTAGTCGTATGACGATCATGGATGCCCCATTGCACCACCAGCCACGGAACTGACGACGCTGCAACAAACACAATGATGATGATGTGCATACGAGTAGAAGTGTTACCAACAGAAGTGTTACCAGCAGAAGTATCGACCTCCGAGTAGAGAGATTCGAAGTATTAGCATCAGCACCCGGAGATCCCACGGCACGAGCAGTTCCGCCGTGTTCTTCCTCTCGTCCAGGTAAACGCAGAGAATTACATTCAGGAGGGACATCAGTCGCCATGGCACTATTATGAGGACGCAACCGATCCATCGTTCGTTTCTGGAAAACAGATGAGAACAACAACAACAACAGCAGCAGTGGCGAAGATGGCCGTGGCCAATTTCGGCGCCACAGGGCGGGCACGTTCCAACACGGAACACCAGCGGTTTCTCCCCGCTCGTGTTGACTCCCATTCTTTGCAACATAGTCATACCACGCTCGCAGGATCCTCGATCGTCTCCACGTTCCAAGGATGTTGGGACAATGATGATTTCCGACACCTTCGCCCACGATCAACTTTCTCCTTCTGTGGCTGGCCACGATCACGTTCAAGAGTATGTTCAAGTTCACGCTCACGATCACGGCCAATATCACGTTCACGTTCAGGACTATGTCCAAGCTGATGTTCACGTTGATGCCAAAGTTGATGGGACAATCACAGAGTGGTATCACGGCAACAATGTGAAATGACAATCATCGTGAAACAGCAAGCAACGCAATGCCATGCACGCCGCGTGAAACAGAACAAGGGACACCACCACCAACGATCATGAAACAGACCACCAGCCTCATAAAAAAGCAGATAGAGACGAGATCAAGGGACTACGATCACCCAAGCAAGCATCCAAATCACATCGAGAAAAACAATCGCATTGAGCTGATCCGAGCAACGAGCCATCCCATCTCGAAACACAGCTCCATCATGGCCGTCATCCTTCCACGACTTTTGGTCAAGCTTACTTCTGCAACACGCATCCGCAACCTCCAGTCTTCGTCAACACAAACCGCAACATGTTCATCTCTCCTTTCGCCCAAGTCGACCCCTGATGATGCATCCAGCCCGACCATCACCGACCAGGATCTCCTGTGCGCCGCAGAACGAGGAGATGTGGACACCCTCACCGCGTGGAAGGCGGCATTTCCACAAACCTCCATCGACACGATCAAGGATGACCGCGACAAGACTTCACTCCACCTCGCATGCTCCAACGGCCAGCTTGCAACGATCCAACAGTTGGTGGAGTCATGCGGAGCGGACATCAATGCCCCATCCATGGATGGAGAGACTGCGCTACACTATGCATGCGCACAGGGCAACCTTGATGTCGTGGAATACCTGGCCGGGTCGCATACTGCAGATGCCAACCTCCAGGATAACTCCGGCAAGGTGGCACTCCACGACGCGTGCACCGAGGGGCATGTGGCCATCGTGAAGACTCTGATCGAGTCATATTCTGCAAGCGCTCTCGTGCAAGATGAGAAGGGTGAGAATACCCTCCATGCCGCGTGTCTTCATGGACACTTGGATGTTGTGGAGTACCTCGTTGGATCACATGGAGTGGACATCAATGTTCAAGATGATTTCGGCAACACTGCGATCCACAATGCGTGTCTGAAGGGTCATCTTGATATCTTGAAGTATGTGATGGAGGCTCGTACTGTGGCCATCGACGTCCAGAACAATGACGGCGATACTGCACTTCATTTTGCTTACAGAAATGGCCATTTGGATGTTGCAGAGTACCTGGTGAAGTCGTGCAAGGCAGATGTTCATGCTGAGAATGATGCTGGCGGCACGGCTCTTCAGTCTGCATATTCCAAAGGCCATCCGAATGTTGTGAGATGGTTGGTGGAGTCAGGCCAGGGGGACATCAATGCCAAAGACGAGAATGGCAACACTTCCCTTCACGGCGCAAGTGTTGGGGGCCATCTGGGTATGATGGAGTACCTGTTGAACTCAGACGACCTGAAGGTGGATATCAACGCCAAGAACAACGAGGGCAACACTGCCCTTCACTGCGCAAGTGCTGGAGGTCATCTGGATGTGGTGAAGCCTTTGGTGGATTCAGGCAAAGTGATCATCGACGCCAGCGCCGAGAACAGGGGTGGCAACACTGCACTCCATCTTACAAGCGCGCATGGACATCTGGATGTTGTGAAGTGGCTGGTTGAACAAGGCGAAGCCAACATCAACGCTGAGAATCGTAAGTGCGAGACTCCACTCTACAAGGCATACTGCCACAGCCGCTTCGATGTTGTCGAGTATCTGGTCGCAGCACCAAATGTCGATTTGAACGTAAAAGACAGGATTGGCGAAACTGTCCTCCATCTCGCAAGTCAGAATGGCCATCTCGATGTTGTGAAGCGACTGGTTGAATCCGGCAAGACCAACATCAACGCTGAGAACGACAACCGCGAGACTCCAATCTTCAAGGCATATCACAACAATCATTTCGATACTGTCAAGTATCTCATCGGAACACCAAGCATAGATCCTAACTCCCGACACGAGGATGGCAACACCGTGCTCCATCTCGCAAGTGGCAATGGCCATCTCGATGTTGTGAAGTGGCTGGTTGAATCCGGCAAGGCCAATATCAACACCGAGAACGACAACCGTAAGACTCCAATCCTCAAGGCATATCACAACAATTACTTCGATACTGTCAAGTATCTGGTTGCCGCACCCAATGTTGATTTGAACGTGAAAGACGGGATTGGCGAAACCATCCTCCATCGCGCAAGTGGCGATGGTCATCTCGACGTTGTGAAGTCGTTGGTTGAACAAGACAAGGTCGATATCAACATCAAAACCGGCAATTATGGCAGCACTGCACTGCACCTTGCGAGCATTCATGGCAGATTGGAGGTCGTGAAGTATTTGGTGGAAGTCTGCAACGCAGAAATCAACATTCAACACAAGTATGGCAGAACTCCACTTTGGCGGGCAAGTTGGCATGGTGAATTGAAGGTCGTGAAGTACTTGGTGGAATCGTGCAACGCAGACATCAGCATCAAAGATAACGATGGCGTGACTGCGCTGGACATTGCGAGAGAAAGGCGCCACCATGACGTTGTCGACTACTTGACCACTCTTGCTTGATGAGAGCATAGCTGTAAATTGGACAAGAACCAACCACCCTCCCGTCAATGGAATCTCGCTTCGCAGCTGTCAAGTGCTTCACATCCATCGCTGATGTAAATCAGTCGTCACTATTAATGTTCAGCGGACTACACTTTTTGCACTATGAGAAGATGGTATGCTTTTGTGTGCTCAACGTCGCTTCGTGTTGCAAGGTCATGGTACCTCTGTCCAGCCCATGCGTTGTAATATGTTGCGATGTGTTGTGGGGGATTCCGTGTATGGCATGCGATTGCGCTTTGCGTCTGTTGGAGGAAAGCGGCGCCATGGTCTGCGATTCACGATGCATCTCAAAGATACCATCGGCGGCGTGATGCATGTGTGGGTGTGTTGATGTATTGGTACGTCGCGCTGTGGTTGCGCCTCGATGCACCAAGTGTCAACGTGCTTACTTCTGCACACCCATCTCCTCGTCACTCTCGGCGACACTGTCGTTCTCCTCCTGATGCAGCTTGTTCATGGAGGCAGTCTCCATGCGAAGGGCAGACTCGAAGACGGCGGCGTCGTTGTCGTTGCTACATGAGTTGATCTCTTCACGCAGACTCTTGATGTTCGACAGGATAGGCTCGCGGCGGACGGAGTACGACTCATTCTGTGCGGCCAAAGCCTTCTGGAGCTCGAGGTATTCCTTTGGAACGGCGGTAGAACCGGCCTCGTTGACAAGCACGTTGGTTCCGAAGTGCAGGTTGCGGTTGCTCTTGTGGTCTGGCTTCATGCCGGCGGCGCGCTCCTCTGGGGTACCGATGTACACCTCGTCGAGCTGGATGCCAGAGACGGCCTTGTGGACGGAGGCAAGGACCCAGGCTCCTGAGCAGATACCGGTGGCTTCCAACAACAGACAGAACTGAAGGAAGATGTAGATGATGGGGTTGGAAAGGAAGGCGATGGGGAAGACGGATGCGACCAGCTGCCATGTGATGGAGGCGATGATGGTGGTGATCAGGGCTCCGAGAAGTCCGGTGTTGAAGAATTCCTGGGTGCTGTCGGAGACTCCGAAGATGTTCTCGCCAGTTCCGACCTCGACATCGAGAGTGGTGACATGAGCGATGATGAAGAAGCACATGGTCACGCAGATCTGCCGTCCGATCATGAATCCTGGAAGGTTGCGTCCGTCACCGCGGAAGAGGAGCTCGCAGGTCTTGCGGGCCATTGGGTGGTCTCCACGATCCTCCTTTGGAAGCTTGGCGACGGCGAAGAAGGCGATCTGCATACCCTCGAGCATACCGACGATGGGCATGAAGAGGAAGAAGAGGATGGAAGTGACTCCGTTTGGCACTCCGGCCCACATGGTGGTCTTTCCATCGAAGAGGGCGACCAGGGTGACGGCCATGGCGTAGCACAGGATGGCGAGGGAGATGAGGATGTGGCCCCAGTCGAAGAGGTTCTGGGCACAGTCGCGTGGTGGTTCCTTCGACTCGATTTCCTTGCCGGAGGCCCACACGAAGAACATATGGACGAGGTAGCACGAATGCAGAAGTCCGGAGAACTCGATGGCGAGGGCGACGTAGAGGGTGAAGACGGCGAAGAAGTTGTTGATGTAGTGAAGCATGCACAGGGAGGCGTTGACTTGGGAGTTGAGCTGTCCGGCTTGAGCGGTCATGAGGATCATGGCGGCTCCGGATCCGAGGAAGATCTGGATGATGATGTCTGGGAGTCCGAAGACCTCGGCATCGGCGAGCGGGGCACCGCACTGGTTGATGGTGAACACCATGAGGAGGACCATGAACTGACGCCCATGAGGTAGCGGTCGAGGTTGTCACCCTTGTGGGCGAGGGAGGTGCACTTGTGGCTGGTTGGGTGGGATTCGACGTAGAGGTCGCGGTCGACTGGTGGGAGACCGACGAGGGCGGCGATCATGATGACGACGGCGACCACTGGGTGGACCTCGGACGAGACCTTGGTCTGCTCATTGAAGATGAGTCCGCAGACGATGGTGATCGAGAAGATGAGGAGTCCGGTGGAGTACACCGACTTGACGAGCTGAACGGGATCCATCTTGCTTATCTGTTTGTTGCTGTTGCTCTAGTTGTGTCTCTGGGTTGGACCGCAGAAGTTGCAATGGTTGAAATTGTGAGTGATGCAAAGTCAGGTTCAATGAATGTCGTGAAGGCGTGTGTGGTTGTACGTGGTCGTATGCAGTTGCACATAACGCATTGCTTTCGAAAATACCGGATGTGAAACGATCACGTGGAGACGCGCACATGTTGTGCAGAAAGCGAGTTGTGAGTGTGATGTTGACATCAAGCCAGAGAATAGTACACTGCTCAACGCTCTACGAGTACAAGATGATGATCGTAGAGTGGTCCAGTGCGTATTGTATTATTTGTTGTATTCTATTCTAATGTGTGTTTTCTATTGTGTTCTATGTCTATGGTGTATGGGGTGCTGTATGGTTGCTGTATTGGTGCCGGTGCTCGGTCGTGATGAGATTCACTTCCTTGCGTGAAAAAATTGTGTGTGTGGAGATGCGCGAGAATGTGCATGGGGATGCGTGAGGCTTCACAACAAGCCTCGTCGTGCTGCAGCGCATTTGTTTATGCCATGACGCTGTCATCCGAAGACTGAAGACGAGCCATGAAGAGGTCAGTCATGCGGTTGCCACCCTGAAGCTTCGCAGACTTCACGATGCTTGACACATCCTTGTCCCAGATCTCCTCGTAAGACTTGATCAGTCCGGACACTGGGCAGCGCTTCATGACGACGGTTCCGCTCAGGAAGCACTTGGGCGAGAATGGACCGCGGAATGTCAAATCCTCCTCGAAGCGGAAGGTCACGGCGTGCTTGGTCACCGAAAGGGTGTCCTCGATGAGTCGCGACTCACATTCAGCTGCGTCAAAGAGCATGCGGCAGCCGCGAACCCATTGCTCGCGGTAGTACTTGCCGTCGAGGTCGGATCCGTCCTTGAAGGTGGCCTGCTCATCGTAGATGGATTTGGTGACATCGGCGGTGACGAGCGACTTCTTGTTGACGATGTCGCTGATGATGATCTGTGCCAGTTGCTCGTCTGGCAGGTTGAGCTGCTTCTGTTCTGTTGTGCATGTGGCGGCGACGGCCAAGGCGGCCATGGAATGCATCCATGCACGTCGGGATGTCGACGTTGATGGCAGGGATGGTGTGGCGTCAGCGTTGGCGGTGGTGCTCCAGAGAGGATCGGCAGGTGTGGCTGCATCCTGGAAAGATTGTTGTGGCACGTTGGATGCGATGGCTTGTCTGGCGTTCTGAAGGAATGTGAAACGGGATGCTGATGGTTGCTCGGACTCGAACATGGTGGCGAAGAGCTGGGTGTTGGTTGATGTTGGCTGTCTTGTGGTGAATGCCTGTGCTTGGTTGTTGGCGCATGGTGCTGCGAGGACGAGGAGTCCAAGGAAGAGGGAGAGCTTGACGCTGGATGTGGTTGGCTTGCTGTTGTTGTTGCTGTTCATGATTGTATTGTGTTGTGTGTGTATTATTGTTGTTGATTGGGTAGAGTCTGATTGTCCTCTTTTGCTTCGTTGTTGTTGTGGTTGTGGTTGTTGTGGCTGTTGTGTTTGTGTCGCTTTTGATTTTGTGAGGAGAGGATGGACATCGGAAGAATCCACACCAACGCACAGTTGCGCACATTCACGAGCACAACCACCACAGAGAAGACTGTACAGAGGGAGAAGAACAACACGTGGGTGTTGGAGTCATGATACTCCATGCAGAATCGCCATTCACAGCAACGCCACCAGTTCGACCAATCGTTACTTATCGTCTCCGTTCTCCCCACGAAACTCGATTGCCAATCCCGAAATGTGAAGGAGTGATCTGGTTGGTTGCCGAAACACATCATCCATCAGTCCATACAGTTCATACCAACGGCGAACAATTGGTGCCCACACACAAACACTCAACCAGGCCCGAACAAGGCAAGAGCAATGATGCAACAACACCGGTGAGTGGGGAGAGGTTGGTCTTGTGTGGCGATCCCAATCCCAAATCAAATCAAATCAAATCACACACCACATACTTCGGGCAAGCAAAGGCAGAGTGAGGGATGGTGAAATGTTCGTCAGCGATCACACAGCTACAGACACCGGCAACGCCAAGCCACGAGGCAATGCAATACCATACAGACCAGTCCATGGGCGCCATCACACCAAGCAACACAAAACAGCACGATACTCGAGTGCTGCAAGTCCGAACCATGGACATCCTCCTGATCGTGCCATCCTTCCTCCTCTTCTCTCTCACCATGTATTCATACTCCGACAGATGCGCACGTCTCATCATCCACACAGACGACCGACACATGGTCGAAGCATGCACATGCAACCCAGTAGTCCAGCAGCTTTCGTGATGAGGGAGCATTGACAGGGAACATCAACTTGAGCACCATCACCAATCGTGCGACACTTGAAGACCAGCTACTCTGTGTGCTTCGTTATTTGAGTCCGAGTATGACGTACAGTCGTGACGGGCGACTGCGGAAGCATCCGCAACTGCAAATGCGAGAACACAGACCCGCGCACAGTGATAGACTGGCGACAATGCCTCATCTTGCGTGCTTCTGATCATCATCATCATCATCATCAGCATCATCAAGGTGATACGGATCCAATCATACAGACCAACACCATCTTCGCCATGCATACCATGCAGGCGATCCATCCTCCTCTCTGCAGTTGCTCTGCAACCAGTTTGCTCCATCTTGTTTGGTGAAAATGTGAACTGGTTGAGTCGTGAAGGACCTGTTGTCTTGTTCTTGTTCTCTTGAGTACTCGTAGCGCAATGATGATGATATTTGCGGATTTATGGGGTTTCTCCGAGAACCAATTATCAGTTAGTATGGGCAGGATAAGTCATTCGCGACCAACACACCCAACTGTGCATCTCGGGTTGTTGTTGTTCTTTGTGTGGGGAGAAGGCCATGTTGTCTTTCGTAACGTGCTATTCGTGGTTGCGTGTGAGACCATTGAAGTTGTGTTGACGGAAGACTGATAGAGGCTTCTGATTGGCCATCAAGGATGGACGTGGCAACGAATTCATGACAAACCGGTGTTCATGTTTCCAAACGTCCAGTGAAGCTCACTTTCACCACACGACGCCACAACTTCGTGTGTTTTGCGGTACTCGCTGCTTGTGGTCCCACCTCTATTTCCTGTGTGCCGAACAAGACCAATGCTTGGGGATGGAAGTGTGGTTGAGACTGCTCCAGGGTGTTGTGTTCTCTGCACTCCATGACTGGAACCTGTATGACAGATTGCGGAGGTTGCCGCTCTTGGGTCGGCAAGCTGGCATCTTCTTCATCCTCTTGTGGTGTCTGTGGGAAAGCAAAGCAAAACAAAGCGGCTCGACCTTCCTCTCACAAAATACAAATCCATCCACTCCATAAACCGCGACAACAACAACAACAGCAACAACAATCAAGAGAATACATCCGCTCCACACACACAACACAATCCAACAAGGGCACCCAACGCAGAAGAAGAACAACAATAACAGCAACCGCAATGACAGCATACAACAACACGACGGCACTCATCGCACTCACGCTGCTGTGTCTGTGCAACTCCATCACAAACTGCCAAGCGTGGGTGACACACAACACTCCATCGGCGTCAAAAACATCAACCACACACACACGACAAGGACCGCCGCCAGCCGCCACGGCAACTCACATCAATCCACAGCAAACGCACGTCCTCGTTCTTCCAGGCTTCGCAACCGCAGCCAGCGACTACGTCGATGACCTTGTTCCCAACATCGCACAGCAAGCCATCGACGCTGGATGGTGGGGCAATGACAACAACAACAACGACAACGATATGACCAACGACGACATGACCAACGCAATGGATCACATTCACGTCCTGCCACTCCAGCGACATGATTGGGCACAGACCATCGCGTTCGGCATGTGCGATCTCGACTTCATGACCTTCAAGGCACCAGCGACCAAGTGGGCGTACCGATGGTACCTTCAGAAGGTGGCCAAGGAGGTCAAGAGAATCCAGGATGTCGCCAAGGAGGAAGGCACGACCGCCAAGATTATCCTGGTGGGACACTCCGCCGGTGGCTGGCTCGCAAGGTGAGTTTGGCACGGCTTTGCTCTTGTGCAACTGCTTCTGTGCGACTGCTACTGTGCTCTACTCCATTCATTTCACTCACACTATCAACACTCGCGTTCTCCCTCCACACATCATCACATTCACTATTCATCATTCGCCTCCATCCAACAAACAGAGCCGCTGTCGGATACGGAATGGATGACACCAACGGCAAGGATCTGCAGATTGACATCGACAGCATTCTGGGAATCGTCACGCTCGGGTCTCCCCATATCCCATGCCCCAAGGGCTCCGTCGACATCACCGGCGGTGCACTCCGTATCGTTCACGACACCTTCCCAGGTGCCTTCTTCAATGACCGTCTCTTCTACGTGTCTGCTGCCGGATCCGCATTGAATGTCGAGCAGCAGCAAGCGCACATCCCTTCTCCAAACACCATCACCTCACAGCCAGATGCTGATCACATGCTTGCGTACCAGTCGTACAAGTTGCTATCTGGTCAAGGACACCAGGACGGTGATGGCATCGTCCCTGTCCCGCTTGCGCACCTGGAGGGTTCCAATCTCCAGATCACCTTGGACAACGTGTACCACACCTCCATGCTGCAGAACCAGCATCAACATGAGCACGATCAACACACATCTTCCACATCCGAAGCCTTGGAATCGAGATGGTACGGATCGAAGGACATCGTCCAGCAATGGTTCAGTCCTGTTCTGCACAAGGTGCTGCCAGCCATGATGGTTCAGTAACTTGCTTTCCTGCGCTTAGACTTGAAGTCGCAGATGCGGTTGCAGCCAATCGCCGAGCGAGAAGGCAACCATGAATACCATCTGCAGTACCTACACTGCCCGTCTGCACACGGACACACAATTTTCACCATACACAAACATATCATATAATAGAATACCCTACAATAGATTACCAAACAAGAGAATACCATGAGTGTACGAATGAGAATAGTCGATGCGTCCACCGCACTCATGTGGACGGCAGAGATCCTGATTTGACACCATTTCGTTTTGGCCCATTCCATGATCACACAGGAATGTTCAACTCAACTCAATTCAACTCCATCGTTGCATCCGTTGATTCGAAGCTGGATGCTGCCTCGCTTACTGCATTGGTAGCGCATAATACTTCAGCTTGATGGATGCCTTCGAACATGCTTCATCCAGTGGTTCAATGATGTTGCTCGGATGAAATACGCACAAGAGAGAGGAGTTGGAGACGCGGTCTGATGGTTGTGACGGATCTTTGTGGATACTTTTATCGACTCATCTGAATGGATCACGCACTTCGATCGTGGACGTGGGGGACTCATTTGGACACGATCAAACAAGAACAAAAATGGCGCGCAACATCACCAAATTTGTGATTGCTCTTCTTGTTCGCCAGAATGGCAGACATGAGACGAGACAAAGGCTACGGCGGTGGGGATGGCATGAAGAGGAATGGACATGGTCGTGTGGTGTGGCGTGATGTGGGACGAGGAAGGCAGATGAAGGTGGAATGAAGTGCCACTGCTATTGATGAGCGCCGATGAAGCGCGGCGTTGCCAATGATGACCACATGACAATCGCGTTGACAGAGATCCATCCGTGTAGTGAAGAGAGAAGAGATGAGGCATGAACGGAACCGAGCATGACAGGACATGACGAGACGTGATGGGACGGCAAGCGACGGCCATGATCAAGAGAAGGTGACGCGAGACAGAGAGATGGAGAAACGCAGAACACACCATTGCTACTCCAAGCATGCCAGCAGCGCATTCAACAATCTCATGACGACTCCATCACCACGAATGAAGTTACGATGATCACGATGATCATGATGTCAACGTCCACGGATGCAGATCATGCCACCATGGTCAGCGGTATCATCAATACCAGCTATTGCACCACGAGGATCGATGGTCGGGGCAGCATCGCAGGATACGATCAGTAACCGACATCGCAGTATCCAAGAAGACCACGCATGCGCAACGCGCACCACATACGCAGGTCGTCGGCGAAGCTTCGGCAACAGCGATTGCTCGACATGCTCAAGAGCAGAAAATAACACAGCTGCACGAAGCGGAGAAGCTCTGCATGCGTGCCTGCATGTCGAGCATCCATGGATGGAGGATGCTTCCACATGGCCAGCTCGCAACTGCCAACGCCAGTATTCGTACTCGGCACTTGATCAAGTGTCATGGGTTTGACAACACGCACACACAGATCAGGATTTACGAAAGCAATGATTGCCGTTGCCGATGAATCCAACATCAGTTCTGCCATGGAGGCAATCATTGCATGCCAGGCGACGATGAAGGAGAGGATTGACGAAAATGACCAACTTCTTCCCCGCAATCTACATCCGATGTAGATGAAAACATCAGGCAACCGATGTCATGAGTACCATACAGCATGTTCGACGAGTCATTCCCAATGAACTTCCTCAAGTGAAGGGCACAGCAGTGCGTTGTGGAGGCTTGTAGCCGTCAAGACATCAGCAGATTCGCGACACAAGTTCCAACGCGCTGCCCGGAACGTAGCGGGCTGGAATGAATGCTCCTGCTCTACCTTTGGAGGGCATGTGTTGCGTTTCGCATCCTCCCCATGCACTCTTTGCTTACCCAGGCGGTTGCGGTAGAATTGGCTTGCGTGAACTGTGCGGCAGTGGCATCAGGCAACACTATTGGACTTGATTTCGAGTGGAAGGGACGCATGCTTTATCAGTTGCTCAACTGTACGTACGTCAGCCAGAGACGTTGGCAATTGATCTGCTCAAAGCTTGGCTGTGCTGACGTTCCGTACTCCTCGCTTGTTCACCATCACACCAGCATCAATCGGATCTTCCTATCAGGTTGAGGCGTCACAAATCCGGACCAACACATCAGCTCTGGCGATTCTGGTATGCAGCATGATACCATCCACAACACAACACAAAGCACAACAATTGCAAAGCGAGCACAACGTGTAGATCAACCTACGCCTTTTCACTGAATGCAAGCAAAAGGGTTGAACTAATGAATGGCTCGACATGCGCGGCGCGGCATTGAATGGATCACTGATCATCTGCTTGAATCATAGTTACTAGTACTACTCTGACTCCTCATCTAATTCATCTTCTTCATTCCATGACATGCTTGCTCCTCAGTCTGCTGCTGTTGTTGTTGCTTTATTTCTCTTCCTCGGCAGCGCCGTCGCTCTCAGCCACCCTGGAAGATGTGATGGAACGCACGAAGCGCAACAGCGCAACGCGATACATGTACGAATCCACCTGCGCAGCACCCTCGTCTTCATCTACAACCTTGTGCAACTACATCATGGACATACGACCGTACCCATCATCAACTCCATCACTCTCCGCTCCCCCACTGCAAAGGACATGGATGCCTCCCATCAGTTGGGGCTGTAGAATCAGTTTGCTGGAATCTGGATGAGTGAACATATCTTTCTCCCTTTCAGCTGCCATTCTCATTGCCGCATCCTTCAACACCACGCAGTTGTGTTGATGGGCGAATATCAACGCATCTATCGTGGGGGCCTCTGTGAGATGCTTGAGGGCCAACTCTGCTTCAAGAACAATCTTGAGTCGCCAGAAGCCGATCTCGTTGGCCACAAGGATCAGCTGTTGCAGATCGTCCTGTCCCGTGAGCATGTGAGTTGGCAGGTGAAGGGCATCTGCATCGTGGTGAGCGCCGGCGTGAGCACCGGCATGAGCGCCAACATGAGCAGCAGCGTTGTCACGAGCGCTGTCATTGAAGGATATCTCGCCTGTGTAGATGCATTGGAGGACGTATCGAACGTGTGTTTGGTTGAAGGTTGGGAAGAGGGATGGTTACTTGCATGGGACCGTGCCGTCTTCGGTCCAATCATTCACGCTGATGTTGGATTCCTTTGTCAATCAGTGTCTGAATGGATGGGATGGTGATCATGAGGACTTCAGAGTTTGCCTTGAATGGTTGCTGTTGGTCGCCCTGTCCACACAAGCAGACGGAATCTGTCCTGTTCCCAGTTTAGAAGGACTTGAGTCGGTCTTCTCCAATGCTGATTAGATCCTCTTGTGGCTGCTGTGTTTGTGTTCATTCTCTTGCCTCTTTCGCTTCAACTGTTGTCTCAACTGTTCTTGTGGTTGTTCATTTGCTTGTTCGTTTTGTTGTAAGTGTTGCTGCAGTTGTTGCAGTTGTGAGTGAACTGAAGGTGAAAGTCCTCTAATGAGGGACTCCATACACTCCAGGTGGCCGCGCGTGCATGTCCAACGAAGGGGAGTTTCACCTTTGTTGTTTTGACAGTTGATGTTCGCCCCACCTGATTCGATGAGGTACTTCACACATTCCAGGTGGCCGTTCCAGCATGCCCAATGAAGGGGGGTGTCACCATTGTTGTCTTCGCAGTTGATGTTCGCTTCACCTGATTCGATGAGGTACTTGACACACTCCAGGTGGCCGTTGTAGCATGCATGATGAAGGGGAGTGTAATCATAGTTGCTTTTGCAGTTGATGTTCGCCTCACATGATTCGATGAGGTACTTGACACACTCCAGGTGGCCGTTGGAGCATGCCAGATGAAGGGGAGTCCAACCATCGTAGATTTTGAAGTTGACACCATCTCCTTCATTCTGCGTCTTGTTCTGCTTCTTCCATTCCTTCAGTGCTGACAAGTCACCTGCCTCGGCAGCATCAATGAGTTGTCGGTTGGTAACACTCGGCATTTTGAGAGTGTGGTCGATGGTTGCTGGACGATAGACGTTGGACGTTGGACGATTTACGTTGGATTGGCTGTCGAGGATGTCTGTGGTCGGAGCTGCCTATGGAAGAGATATCGATGTTTGTGTATGCAACAGCTTGTATTAGTATGAGTATTAGTATGAGTATGAGTACCATACGCTGTGTGATGAATAGTAGTGGCAATTCGATGTCTGTTGTTCACGCGGTTGAGTATGGGGTTTGAGTGATGTGTGTGTTGCTGTCTTGTTCGCATGGTCTCCTCCTTCTGTTGCCTGTGTTTGTCTCCTTCTCTTGATCAAACGCGTCTGGTTTCGCGCGGATTGGATCTTTCTGTTCCCATCCATCACGAAAATGCGTGCGACCAACAACAAGAAAGAAGCACCACAACAGAGTTCTCGTTTGGCCACAATCAACGCAACACCAATCCGAGGCCAACAACGTGGAAGCCTTCGGAAACACAGACAGCTGTCATCGTCGCCGCCACCGCCGCCACCACCATGTGCGCCATGGCCCACGCTTGCTTGCGTCATCGTGGCATCTGCAAGACCGCTGACCCCCGTCCGCCTGCCATCGCAAGCACCAACTTGAGGTGTGAGCCAATGCCTCGAACAACGATCTAGTCACCAATGAAGCCACCAATGTGACTGCCTTTGTCGATTGCCTGTGTTGGTTGCGACCCATCTCATTTGGATTTGGCTGGTTGCCATCCCACCACATTGCAACCATCACCATCCGCGCAGGCAACAAGAGTCCTCAACATCAAACCAACACCACATTGCGTATTGGGATGAGTTGACACGTCCAGCAACCAACAGGCGGAGTGATACCGTGCCGCCTCCACTGTTCCTGCCACACGGACCACCAACATACAATACCATGCGCATTCTATCAATAGGCATGAGTGCCGCCGTCTTGGCTCGTGACTTCCAGAGCATCGGTGCTCAACCGAGGCGATCGACAAGAACCTCCGCCTCATCAACGAAGTTGGGAGCACCACAAAGGAGGATATGTGGGTGTACGGTGCGCGCATGGGCCATTGATCGCTGGCCGTGTGCTTCTTGTGCTGTATGGAACTCTGTGTCAACCATGATCCGCAATACAATACTCGCACTCTGCATGGGGTTGCTTGTTGGTTCGTTGGTTCGTTGGTTTCTTCTGTTGCTCGTCAAGCTCTCTGGATACTTGGACTGCGCTACCTCGTCAGTTCTTGTCTTTCCGCCATGCTGGCACTGATTGCTTCGAAGATTGGAATGGATGGTGGCCCCTGCATTTGTTACTCCAACAATGAGTGATCGCTCCTCCTGAGACTTGGTGAGGGTCTCGACTGCAGTTTGGGCGCAATGGCGGAGTGCAACTCATGGTGAGATGAGGACAATAGCGTGATCCGGGACGGTCGATGGAACCGTGCAACAACCATGCTCCTCGCTGCTTCTCATCATTTCCCTCTGCTTTGTTCGCCATGTAGTCTCCGTAGATCGCCTCTTCCAGCAACTTGGATCGGCTGGCATTGGCACTGTAGCTTTCAATCTGCTTGGCAGTGTGACTTGGAGTAGAGTGCTCTGTGTGCGAATCCGGCGGCACGGTGACGACCGCCCTGTGACAACCGCACGGCTTGTGAAAATGGTGCTGCCATGCATCCTTTGTCTGTGCAATGAACCAACAAGGATGATGGCGGAGTGTGGATGGAACCACGGACGTCCAATCTGCTTGTGAATGACATCGGCAACATTCCTGTGTGCGTTTGTACCGCAGAGAGTGGACCAGAGTAGTCGTAGACAAGGTGGAGGCAGTATGGGAGCAGTATCCAACCCTTCAATCTCTTGAAACATCTGGTCACTTCATCACAGTGTTCTATTGCACAAGCAGATATGGTGCATGCGGTACTGTTCCAATCCTACATATCATAGAACATTACAATCCATTCGTAGGTATATTACATACAGGGATGTGGATCTACCATACCTCTATGAGTATGATACGAGTACGGAGCGGCCGACACATCTCATTCCATCCCATCGTGTCGTGATGCATCACGGGGTGGGAGTTTTGGTACCATTCATCAAGGGATGGCGGCACTGAGACGCTCTCTTGTTCCTGACTGCTTTCTTTGATATGAGTTGCAGTGGTTTTGTGCCGGACAGCTTCTCATGGTAGACAGCATCGCGAGTCGATGATCTGTTTCGTCCACAACGATTTGATTGAAGGGCCCCGCGTGATGACGAACGTTTGTTGCCATGCTGTTGTTGGCCATGTTGTTGTTTGCAATGCCGTCCATTCTCATCTCTCTCATCGCTGTGCTGTTCGACACTGCAATTTCGATATCCTCTTGATCTGCTTCGTTGTCGCGCCGATGGTGATCGTTCATCAGAGGACTTCCTTCGCTGATCTTCGCCACATGGTGTCGATTGGCTATGGCCACGTTGATTTGGTCTTCGCGAACTTCCCCGGGCATGCGTTCGGGAAGGTGAGCCCTTGCGTTGGTGCAAACCAGCACCGGTGGAGTGCGCATTTGAGTTGGTTTCGCCTGAACGTGAGGCTGCGTTCGCATCATCCGAACTGCCAGATGCTCGTTGTCGCCGTGATGATGGCTATGAGTCCATCGATACTTGCGCAGTCTTCTGCGGCCGCGATCGGACGGACTTCGACGACTCCGCGCCGATGACGAGCGGCGGCTTCTTCCAGAGGAGCAAGTGTGAATTGCTCCGTCACGATGATGGCGCAATGATGTCGAATGCTCCACACTCTTTGATCTTGACGATGCCGAGTGCGGCTTGCCACTGGTGTGCTGTGCGCTTCTCCGCCGATGCCGTGGCGACAGTGATTTCGATGGTAATATCAATGGTGATGACACACCTCATGTTTTGCTGGAGTGGTGATGTCGGGGCCCATTGCCAAGCACCTTGGAGAACGTTTCCTTGATCGCCTCGCACAGAGCACCCGTGCTTCGTCCACGTGAACGTCGTTGCTTTGAGTCTTCACTTGGGCGCAACGAACTGCGTGCGGATCTGTTGTGAGAAGGAGTCACCTGTTCCTTCTTGCTCGATTGCAACTCGATTCCCAAACTCAAGGTTCCAGGACTGGATGAGGCTTGGGGTGCGGCCGAGACACCTCTGTGTTCATGTTCGCGTTGGAATTGTTGAAGATTGAGTTTGGATTTGGACTGTGATGATGATGGCGACGATGATGGTGCCTTTGCGGATGCTTTGGTCAAGGCAAGATCAGCCAATTGCGATGATCGAGATTCGAGAGATGGTTGTTGCTTCGATTTGGGAGGATTGGTCGACGACACTTCACGTAATGATGATCGTTTGGCCTTGAGGATACTTTCCAACGTTGACCTGCGCTGTTCAACGACAAAGGACTGTTGTCTCTATTCATGTATGTGGCTGAAGGGGGCTGGTGTAGATGCCGCGCTCCGACCTTCAGGCGTGACAGGGGCCGCCAAGCTTCTCCCACCGTTCGTTGCGGCAGCACTTGTCACACACATCGACGCTGCCATCGTCGTCGTCTTGGAGACTTGGCAGATTGGTCAGTGACTCCAGCTCTCACTGCGTGACATCTCGTTGTCGCAACTCAAGATACAGCCAGGGTGCTGGCTGTACTCTCGCGCCTGGTATGTCTGATGTGTATGTTGCGCCTGGCATGTGGTGTCCATCCTTCAAGAATTCAAACTCTTGCTCCTCGATTTGCGCTGCTGGTCGTTCCGTTGGAATTCGTTTTGTGTCCTTGGCCTGCGTCTCCGACTCTGGGCAAGCTTCGTCCTTGTCTTTGACTGCTCCATTCGCGGGTTGCGCCGAGTGCCGGGCTGTGGCGAAGCTGAGTCCACCTGGGGTGTTTGGCACCGGTATCGATTCGTTGGTATTGAACTTGCTTTTGATCAAAGGAGCTGGATGACATCTCGTGAGCTTGCATGTCGAGCATGTCCAGGCTCTTTGCACGTGATGGTTTCACAGCTGAAGCTTTTGCATCTTTTGCTGTACTTCTATTGGCACTGCTTGGTGTATCTGTGCTGACACTGGCACGACGACTCTGATTTTGCAGCTGCTTTGGCCTCAATTGGCGACGCTGGTGGGCTTGCTCGCCTTCAATTTCGTGTCAGTCTGTTGTGGTTGCTTGGTCTCCGTTTGTTTCTTCCGCTATCAGTCTGACCACCGTCCTCTCCAGCAACTTCGATCGTCATGACCGCACGAAGGTTCGAACAGAGTATCAGGCTGGACGCTTTGCTGTGGCACTCCCAGAGTAGATCGTACTCATGGAAGGTTCGATACTCATAAGTCGTACGACGAGTGGGTAAAGATGCGGAGCAACTGGCGAGCCTTCCCACAGTTCCTCTTGGATGTCGGATGACTCATCATCTTGTCCGATGGTTGGTGTTTGTGTTGGTGTTTGCGTTTGGTGGTACCAATGTGAAGGGATGCGGCATCGTTGGAGTGGTTGCCATCACCCTCACAATCATCGAACAGAGTTGCGTTGCATGAAGACAACAGCGAGATGATGTTGGTTGTGAGTGCCACATGCGTGTCATTGGTTGACATGAAAATACGGATGGCAGACAGACGAGTACTCAACAACGTGCCAACAATTCTTGACACCATCCAAACAACGAATCTTCGATTTTGCACCCATGATCCATCAAGCGACTTCAACACAACAAGAGAGAGCGAGAGAGAGCGGAGAGATGAAATGGCATGACTATGTTTGCATTAATGGAGGTATCAGCCAACACTGAGACATTGTCTGTCAAGCGATGAAGAAATGAAGCAATGAAATATCAAGCAGGCAAGCGGCTGCGCAAAATATGGCACGCCAACCAGAATCAACGAAGGCGGTCATGGCAGAGATGATGGAGATTCTGATGGTGATGGCGATGATGACTATGATGCCAATGATGATCAATGACAAGCGGCGACAAACAGCGTTCCCAAACTTGTCACATCACTCAGCGACATCCGAAAGGAAGATGTCACACCAATTGCTCCGGAGTAGAGAAGATCTTGGACAATGGGAGATCGCAGCGCCGCAACAGTAGAACCAACAGAAATGGCAAGGCATGTCATGGCCCATGTGTGCGTCTGGATTCAAGTCATCAGCGCCAGCGCTCCCACCCACATAAACGTCCGATGCGCTGTCGGCAACGGAGATTCAGCACATGCTGGACGGGTGCATCTGTGGAGATCGGACTCAGCGACTTTTCCCGAGACCTGCAGAGCCCATCAGTTTGGAGATGTTCCTCAGGCTCCCCACTACACGCACCACAACCAGCCAAGCATTGTTCTATACGATGCTCGAACGCGATACGTCGCCAACACAAAACCGAAACGATGAGACAGAGGCAACGG